>CM077818.1:16865000-18065000 GCA_039764185.1 Tamarix austromongolica | reverse complement strand
ATATATACATGAAAGAAAAAAACAAAAGCTTCCACTAGTCGTGAAATGAACCATTAGGTGCTTCCCCGGCCTTAACAAATCGACCTTTTACTCTTTTCCTCGTATCAGCTCTTGCCTTCCTTGATTCATAACGTATATGCTTCTCATATCTGTTCATCGCAATAATAATAATAATAATAATAATAAATAATAATAAAAACAACAACAATAATCCACATAAATGGGAAGCAGCTTGAGATCAAACTGTGACATATATAGATGAAAAAAATGAATGCGGTGAGAATTTACCTTCTTGTTTTCTTCTTTTCCTTGTACCTTTGCATGGCATTCCCTCTATTCTGTGCCAGCAGATTCATGTCAAACTTGGTTCTGGGAAGCATTCTAGCACTCTCAGCTCCTACAAGTATGGATTGTCCGGAAAACTGAACATCTGTCGCCTCGCTGCATCTTTTGGTTTTACCAGCAGTTGACAAGTTATTGCTTTCTGAGGTAGCTGGCCCCTGGCTTGCCGTTGGATTATGTACGTTGACCTGTGGGTGCAAGAATCAAACGCTATAATTCCATTCAATGAACAGGATGACTCAAAAACTACAAATCTAATGCGAAGACTAAGAATGCTTCTGTCACTGAACAGCTGGATTCGCTCCGCGCCCCTTACCTGCCTAGAGCCCTACAGCGGTGATCACATCAATATTGTTCGGTCCAAAGGCCAGGCTCTCTCCCCGGATACTCTCAGTTGTCGGATTGGCAAAATGCACAGTTAAATTACACTTCTCATCAAGGATATGCCAGAAGATAAGTCACTAATTTGGCAACACAACAAAGATCACAAAACGAACAAGATTGTGTCCGGTTCACAACATCAGCTGGTCGGTCACACATGCAGCGTGCAGCACACAAACTGGTGCATTAAGTTCATGGTTCTAACTTCTAAGGTCTTTGAGCACAAATTCTACTTTAAAGAGAAATATCCTAAGAATTTTCCGATTTTTGTAAGCCAATATACCTAAACTTACATTTGATGGTCTGTAATCTTCATGTCCCATGGAGCAATTCATCTGATACATATCTCCGAAGCTTTTGAAAGTAGGCGGGTCTGCTTCCTTCATTAGTGCACTATAGCTGTCGATAATAAAGCTTCCAGGACTTTCACCATATCCAACATCGAAATGTCCAGATTCCCTGTGGCCTCTCGTCTGTCCTGAATGGAAGTCCCATATCTGCGAAGTAGGAATGCATAATTGTCTGAGGTATATAACCATAAAATGAAGTCTAGAAGCAGACTAGTTCTGAGGCTGAGCCGATTAGAAGCCACAAAGCACTGCACTAATCAAATCATGCTATGCTTGTTGATGGAAATCTAAATGACGCCGCTAAGGATGTTGATGGAAACAACCAATATCAAAGATCTTACCTCTCTTCCACAGGTCTATGTTCTCATTAGAATTTCACTGGATTTGATAACAGATATATGCGAAGGACGAAAGCTCGGAAATAGGTTAAGCTGTATAATTGTGGTCATAGTTAAGGACATCACACATGGGTTCCCAACAGAATATTAAGCTGACATGGAACTTTCAATGGAAAAGTTCTTATTCCAACATCCAAAATGCAAAATAAAACACGATATTTAAGTCAGTCAAAGTCATTTTCTTGGATGTAACTCATTGTATAGATAGAATGTGGCAACTATGACACTAATAGAGATAGATAGAGCCTTGGTCCAACAATTGAGACACCTTCAAATAAGGTGGATATTGATTTGCCTACCACACGATCCGCAAACGTCCAAGACCAACCCCAAGGAAGCAAGGCCTCACACATCAGTGGCCACGAAAAAATGCACAAGCAATATCCCTAATCTACAAATTATACTCCCCATGATTGACTCAATACAACTAGTTAACTAATTAAGTTCTGTTTGGAGTTAGCAAAAGTATTATCCAACATAATTACTTATCTTAATTATTTAAGATAATTGCTTCCTGAAAAAAAATTAGTATAAAAACTTTTCAAAATAACTAATTATGTTAGATGATTAGTTTTTAATTTTGACAAGTAACTCCAAACAACCTCTCTAACACACTGGGTCACCAGCTTACACATTTGCACTCATGCGAATAGAAAGAGAACATAACCTGAGTTGTATGCTTGCTTGGATTTGAATCCCACACCAAATTCCCACCAACTGTACGCCCATTATCGATTGTATCCAGATTTATTGGCATTGTAAGCAAAGATGTAAATTGCATTCCATGATTCTCAATAGCCATGACCTCCTGAATCCCGCCACAACTGCCACCTCCCAGCGCGGCATTCTCTTGTTGCCGCTGCTTACTCGGTGATGCCGGGACTACCGAATTCTCGGCCTCGCCACCGCCTCCACCACTACCACCATTGTCTAAATTTCTCTTCCTCAACTCCTCAAGCTGCTTAATCACTGCCATTTGCTTCTTCTTCTCACGGCCTTGCTGCAGATGTCCGCTCTTAAAGCCCGTCCTATTTTCAAAATGGGGATAACATATCTCCGCAGGTATATTGTTCTCAACACCACACGACGGCACAATTGAGGACTCTGATTTCAGTTCCCACCAGTCCCACAGCCCAGCATCCGACCCATTAGCCCCAGAAAACACAATCTGCTGAGAAGGCAAATTGACGGGTTCCTTCCTATCAAGATCCAAATCCCAGAGGGAAGCTAACTCAACCACCCCAGGACATCCCTGGAATCCTTCAATCGGGGTCAGATCGTGAAGGGAACCAGATCTAGAGTGTGCCTTATGATGACAGTCATGACATAATACCAAATTCTCACAGGTGGAACATTTCATAGAAGCAGAGTCGGCTCCACAATCGTCACAGATCTGAGATCGGATATGTTTCATAGCGAGGGCGTTCGCCGAGTGGACCTGGTTATCGCAGTGGAGACAAAGCCTGGCTGTGTCTGCCCGGCAATATAGTACAGCGATTCGTTCATCACAAAAGTCACAGCTGGAGCTGGGTTCTGACTTCTTCAATTGGGTTTTCGGGCTTACCATAGTTGTTCAACTGTGACTTCAAAACGGAATGCAGAGATTTTAGGAGGGATGTGAGCGAGCTAAAATGAAGGAAATTCCAAAGTAGAAAGATAAGGACGGAAGGACAGAGAAGCAAAGGAAGACGGGATATTCCTTTAGATCGTTAGGGTAATACTACTAATTATGGATGAATTTCCCGTGTGGGACTGTGGGATTAGGCTGTGCGAACCTTGAAAGGAGAAAGTCAATGCGCGACGAAAGAAAAATGTATTTGTTGAAAGAGACGGTGCTTGATCCGAAAAATATCTTTTAACCCTTTTGCTCAGCTGGCATATTTGCCTTTTTGTTTTTCTTTATTGAACAACTCGGCCAGACGGTAACATCTGATATCATATTATCATTGGATTCATTGCTATCGGTCTACCGCTGGTCGAATTATTTTTCGAAAAACATAGAACGTCTTCATGCATGCATGTATGATGTATTCGCGAACCCTGAACGTCTGCATCTGACATACGGATGTATTCATTCAGCGCCTCCAAATTATATTACCAATCATTTCCTTCCCTTTCTCTTCTATTTTTATCGATTTTAAATAAATTTAATCTTTAATAATCAATTAAATTTTACTTATTAATTAATTAGGTTATCGCCCATACAATGCATGGATGTATTAATATGAAACTATAACTTAATATTATAATTTGAGTATCTTAGTATGTACAGAAATTTAATAAATATTAATTTAATTTACATTAGCTAAAATAATATGTAGATATATTGTTGATACAATTATATAATCAAATTTTTTTAAAAGACTTCCTTAAATATAATATTTATTATTGAATCACTTTAATTATTATTGTCATCACATATAAAGATTTTCAAACATTAACGATTTATAACTCCAAAATACATATATATGTTAAATCATAATAATATCAACTTAAGTTCATTTATGTTAGGTAACTATTATTAAAATCAAATAGAAATATATGTCCTATGTATAATATTATAAATACTAATTTACTATATATAAGTATTGTAATATTTTAACATTATAACGATTCAATAATATTATACTTTTAAGTCCAAACCATATATAATTTTTTAACTCTTATCTTATATAATTTGTAGTTCATAATTTTTTATGTTTACTAATTTTCATTTTTATTTTTATTTTTTTATTTGCAGAATTTTATATCAGAGATCTAATATTATCTAAATTATTGATAAATTATGGTCTAGATCTTTATAAATATTACAAGAAAATTTCTTATTACATAATATAATAAGAGTGTTAAGATTAATTTAAGACTATTGGATAAATAAAATCTACATCCAATGTAAACTTTCAACTTATAAGATTTTTATAAATTTATAAATAATAAATTAATATGTATTAATTTTTAAAATATATTATATTTATTTTTTATTAATATTAACTCATTATTTAATATGCCTATCAATCATATGAACACCGTTTCTTATTTATATATGTGGAAATTAATATTTTCTACATAAAGGACACATATCAATTCATAAAAAAATAAGTAAGAATGATAAATCACTAAGTATCTATAATCAAATACAATATTAATTTTGTAGGTGTTAACTATTTCTTAAATGATTCAATTAGATTTTACAATTTATGAAAATAATAATCATATCAACTTTAGTTCATTTATCTTACGTAAATATTATTAAAATCAAATGAAAATATATGTCTTATATTATTTGTACAATATTATAAATATAGTAATATTGCAATATTATAACAATTCATAAACTCAATACTTTAACTGACATTAATAATATGTTTGGTTTCCGATGAATCGTTATTATGACCCCAAATACTTCAAAGGAGTTGAGGTTATTGTACAGTTCGATTTCATGTAGATGACTACTAGTTGTGAACATCAGGTTTTGATTAAAGAGTATATATATATATTCTATACATAGAGCTGGCAAAAGTTGACCCGATCCGCCAATCCGACCCGACCCGAGCAAAACCCGGCCCAATAAGACCAGCAAAATTTAGCAACCTGACCCGACCCGACATTGACCAGACCCGACACTGACCCGATAAAAATAAACACGACCTGAACCCGACCTCACCCGACCCATCCCAACCCATGACCCGTCATTGATCTAACCCGATAGCGACCCGATCAGTCATTAACTCGACCTAATGCCGACCCGACCCGTCATTGACCCGACCTGATAGTGACCCAACCCGGTATTAACCCGACCTGCTTCGACCCGACCCAACGTTGGCCCGACCCGACAATCACCCGATCTAACCCAACATTAACCCGATCTAACATCAAAATATATTATAATAATAATAAATTACACATATTTTATTATTCATTTAAAACTTTTAAAAATATAGTATTTTATAAATTGTACTTATTTTTCATAATTTTATCCTACACATTCTTATTTATTAATGATATCCTAATAAGATATATTATTAATAAATAAATAACCAAAATAAAAAAGGCAAACATCTAGTTGTAAGCTTGTAAAATAATTTTCAAAAAGTGTACCATTACATCCACTAATCCACCTATTTGAAGAAACTCTTAATAGAATAGTATAATAGTGTCATTTATCAGTTATCACCCACAAAATCCAACAAATAATAACTATACCCCGTATCAAGAGTATCTCATGTTACATCCCTAAATTTAAAGTTTTAGTTATATTTTTTCTTTTAATATTATTAATTTACTTTAAATATAATTTAGTATTCAACGTTCATCAATTTTAATTTTACAATATCCAATTATTTTTATTAATTATAATATTAATTATTTATATTTTACATTATTTAATTTTTAATTTATATCAATTTATATATAATAATTAATAATTTATGAAAATATATAAAATTATTATTTAATTTAAAATATGTTTAAAATAACTTATTATAGTTTTTTTAACTATAATAATAACAATTAATAAAAATATTACAATAAAAATACAAATATAATATAATTAATAAAAATATTACAATAAAATATAAATATAATAATGTTAATAAAATAAATACAACTAGAGAAATTAATAAGATAAATTATGTAGAGAAATGAATATGAAAAAAAAAAGATAGAATAAATGATATAAAAATTATTGGATAAAAAAATAATACTTTTGTAGGTAAATTTTTTTACTGTTAATATTAACCGTGTTAAATATATATATATATATAATAACAGTATAAATTGAGCTAAAAATATATTAGAAAGTATTAAAAATCAGCTTCAATGATCCATACGACAACATGCACTCATTAGTTATGTGTAGCACTTGTGGTCTACATACTGCACGTATGGATTAAAAATTCAAAATTTTTGAAGCACACAGAATTTGTGGGTAAAATATTTTTTCCCATAACCACAATTTTAAATTTAAAGTCTCTGAATTTGAAATTAGAATATATTTTTTGACACCAGATGCTCTAAATAAATATTAAACTAGTCGAACTATTTTTGTTAGTTTTTTTTTAATTAAAGTATTGGTATAGTTTATATTTGTGTAAGTTAATACTATATTTTGATCTCTTGAGACTTTAAAAATAAAATTTAGTTTATTCATAACTAAAAATGCTTTGTAGATTGCTAATATATACGAGGGATATGGATAGAAATAAAAGTACAGAAATAAATTAGAAGTCCAAAAAGGATTACAAGAAGGACGAAAACTAGCCAAAGTGTATATATGTGTATATATATTAGGTATAACTTATACCTGATCGAGAACCAAAAAATCTAAATGGACCTGTTATAAATAATTCTAGTGTGGCTCGGAACTCATTGCCATTTGGATGAAGTATATGAAACATGATCTATTTCAGGAACAATAGCTATAGCTGGTGAAATCGTATTATGCCGGCTGAAAGAGTAAGAGTGATTAAGTACGACTTCTTTACCGGCTTTCCACAGAAATCTAGTTTCAGAAAAGGAGTCCAACTTTTGATAAAAATACTCATCAACCCAACAATAACTTAAAAAAATTAAAAGATCCAGAATAAGAGCATCAATATCAAAATATGTCATTTATAAGTTTTAACACAACACATATAACAGCAATAAAAGAACATCAATAGATAGTAGTTGGCCAACAACATAAATATTATCCAAGTATGGTAAATCTACAACATATGGAACAAATGACATGATTGAATAAAAATTAAATTCCTTACCTATAAAAGATAATAATTACCCATATTTACAAGCAAAAACGTCTAAAACTTTAACTGCTATTTTTGAAGCTCCTTAATCCATTTCATTATTGTTACTCGTTGACTTTGATGGCTCCACAGAAGTTCCTTCTTCTTCTTCTTCTTCTTCTTCTTCTTCTTCTTCTTCTTCTTCTTCTTCTTCTTCTTCTTCTATTTTTGTAAATACAAAAAAAAATATTAAATTATTATCTTCAAAAGTCATTGATAAAAAAATTATCAAATAAAAAAATACAAATTCATAACAACTAACGTTATTACCATCATATCCATATAACCAATTATGAGTAGTTACCAAAGCATCAACATTTTTTGACAACAACGAACTCCTTTACTTATTTAAAATTCTACCACCCATGCTAAAGGTTGACTCAGATGCAACAGTAGTAATAGGAATGGCAATGATATCTTTAACCATAGAAGAAATAATTGGAGAAGTCTTAGAATTATTTTTCCAAAATTGGAGCACATCAAGTGAAATTTTACGATCCAACTGCTGACTTTCGACATACATCTCAAATTCAATTGTATAGCTTTTACCTCTACTTCCAATAGAAGTAGAAGCATCAAAATCCTAATTTTTAAACAAAGTAAAAAACAATGATTAGACTTGATGTAAACAGAAATTAGTAATAAGAAAAATAAACATATAATAAAGATAAAAAAAATTATTTAGTGAGATATAGCTCGATTTACCTCCATTTCATCAGTTCCTCTGTTCACTTCTCTATTAACAAATGTCTCATCATCAAATGAATTTGGAGCATTAGGACAATGATATTCATAGTGTTTGTATAGCTCGACAAATTCGACATATATATCATTAGTGAACTTTGTACCCTTCTCATTACCATGTAGTTTGACTAAGGCAAACTTCACAAAAGTTAAACTTATAACGTTGATCCAAAATTATTGTAAAGCAAGAATGGTATTATAGTGTGACCAATACTTTTCAAATTTTTGCATCATTTGTAGTCCCATTCTGCTGATATCATTATCATCACACCCCATTGCCTTCTCCAATCTCAGTTGAATCCTCCAAACATTAAGAAAATATAAGTTGACAGTAGGATATTTAGATCCAGAAAATAAATAGGTAATTTCATAGAAAGGTTCAAACAACTCACAAATCTTTTCCACTTTACTCCACTCATTTGGAAAAATTTTAAACTTATAACTAGCTTCAATAGCACCAAAGAAATCCAAAACACAGCGATAATCTAATGCTCTATGAAGCATAAGATATGTAGAATTCCATCTTGTAGCAACATCTAGCCACAACTTCTCAGAAATTGATATATTCAATTTTGCAACACATTCATAAAACTGGATTATCCTTCCTTCTGAAGCATCTATATACTTCACATTCTCTCTGATTTTGAGCACATATCCTTAAATATTTTTCAACCCTTCCTTGACTATCAAATTAAGGATATGAGCCGAGCATCTGATGTGGAAGTATTTCCCATCATATACCAAATTTTGAAGCAAAGTGGGTGTCAAGTGACTAATCATGTTGTCCATATTAGATGCATTATCCACTGTCATAATGAATACCTTCTTCACAATAATCCACTCTTTAAGTAATAAATACAGCAAGTTGTAGATTTTAAGACCGATGTGGGGAGGAGGACAATGGCAAAAACTCAACACTTTACAATTTAATTTCCAATCATCATCCACATAATGAGTTGTGAGAGTTAGATACCCACGAGATGTGCAAGCTGCCCATATATTACAAGTCAAACATACCTTGCTAGAAATAGCCCCAATAGTGTGTTTGAGTTTAATTTTTAAATCAGCATACTTTTCTAGACAAACTTTCTTAATAGTATTTCTAGACACAGGTTTGACTTGGTGATTAAGATATTGATGAAGTTTCCTAACTCCCAAATGTTCAACATACGAAAATGAATACCCATGCCTTAAAATTACCTCAGCCAACATCTCACAATAAATGATAATTATACATTATATATTCTTGTTATGCTCACCTTTAATTTATAAAATTATAATTTTTTAAGCAATCAAATATTTTAAGTAATCAAATAAATATAATATATGATAAACATCTAATATTTTTACTTTTGAAATTTGTAAACATTTAAAGCAATCAAATATAATACATTAATACTTTTAAAACTTTTAAATATCTTTATTATTTACCTTTGTATAAATAAAACACATATAATATTCTTATTTCATTTATCTTTACTAGTGATCTTATGATTGTATTGTATCTAATATTTACAATGTAATAAATGATAATTATACATTGTATATTCTTGTTATGCTCACCTTTATTTTATAAAATTATCTTTTTTTAAGTAATCAATTAAATATAATAAATGATAAACATCTAATATTTTTACTTGTAAAATTTATAAATATTTTAAGCAATCAAATATAATATTGTTAAAACATATAAATATCTTTATTATTTACCTTTGTAAAAATAAAACTATATAATATTCTTATTTTATTTATCTTTACTGGTAATCTTATTATTGTATCTAATATATACAATGTAATAAATGATAATTATACATTGTATAGTATTGTTTTGATCATCTTTATTTTATAAAATTATCTTTTTTTAAGTAATTAAATATTTTAAGTTATCAAATAAATTATAATCAATTATAAATATCTTTGTTTGATTCAAAGTGCAATATTTTTTATTATTAAAATTTATAAATATCTTTACTATTTATTTTTGAATATAAAGCGCACTTAATATTTTTAATTCTTTTATCTGCAATATTAATCTTTTGATTGTCTGTCTCTAATATTTATAATTTATGAAATGATAATTACTTGGACTCGAATATGAGTCAACCCGTCAAAACTCGACCCGACCCGACCCATTAAGTTAACCCTTAACTAATTCAATCCAACCCGTCAAATTGTATGAAATGACCTCACTCATCAACTTAACTCGAAACAACTCGGACATAGCGAGACTAACCGGTCATATTACATGAAATGACCTGAACGGGCCGAAGCTACCTACTCATGTGAACTAGAAAATGACCCAAAACCAACCTGACCCTACCAGTCAAGTTAACCTGAAATTATCCGAATCTGAGTTTTCTTAACCCAAACGGCCGAACCCGACCCAACCCAATAAATTAACCCAAAATGACCCGGAACCAAAATGACCCGACCCGAAATGACCCACAACCGAAATGACCCGACCCGGAACTGACCCGACAAATTAAATGACCCGAAATGATCAGAACCCAAAATGACCTGACCCGACCCGCACTAGACCTACAAAAGTCAAATGACCCGCTATGACCCGACCCGTTAATGACCCGACTCGCTATGACCCGATCCAAACCTGACCTACTCGACCCGATTCCACCTCTATCTATACACTAAATCCATAGCACCCCATAAATAATCTTTTAAAAATGAATATTTCTACTAGTTAAAAGTTGTGAGTGCTACATATTTTTTAAGACTACTACTTAGCCTCTAAGTTACATCGACCTAAAAGTGATAAATCAGGAAAGACAAGTGGGGCATACATGATTACTTTTTGGCAGATAGTATTATACATTTTATTAAAAGTTATTTTCTCATTAATAAATTATTTCTCAATATCCAAAATCACAATAAATTAAAAAGGAAATGTCCAAATAATGAAGTGATATGATTAACATTGATATGAATTGATTAACAAAATATAAGAAAAGACCATACTCATTGTTGTTTCACTATAAATTTCTAGAGTTGCTTTGCAAATTTGCAAGTTCCTTAATATATATTATTTTTTGGTTATATTATTTGGAAAAAGGTAATAATTCTCAAATGTTTATGGATTAAAATATTTAATCATGATTAGTATAATTGATTTAATTGCTAATTCACTAAAAACAAATCGAGGGATTTCACCACCACATCAATCATAGGTGTGATCATCACCTAACACATGTTTAATGCAAAGCAAAACAGAATGATGAAAAAAGAATGCATGTGCTAACATTATAGTAGTAATAACAAGGATGAGATTGATATAGAAGGGTAGAGTGATTAATATAATCCCAATATATGAATAAAAGCCAAGAGTTTAAATAACTGAAAAGAAGAAAAAACATCCTACCACTATAGGAAAACAATTTAAGCGAGTAAGTGTAACTCTTAACTAAAGTTGAACATAAACCTTGATCTCAAAGCACTGACCAACTACTAAACCATTCCATTATCCTCAACATACTCTAGTTTAGAATCATAACCCCATAAACCATCCTCTTCCCACTGAAATATAAGCTAGGTTATTACAATGACCACACAAATATATATATGCAAACTAATGGTAAAACAAAATACCTAAAATACGACAATGTCTCATACTGGACATTGAGGCCATATAGTAGCATGGTGATAGCATAAATTCTAAGTTCATGATTATCAAATAATATAGCATACTCACATAAGAACCTTGGAAGGGATAATAATGCAAATCATGTATTAGATTCATAAAGAGGAAACAAAATTATTAATCCTCCATTTAGTGACCACATAATTCTAATTATTAAGATGTTTGGCTTGACCAAATCAAATCTGCACCATGAACAAATGTCATAGCAGCATAAGACACACAATGGGATACTACACCCAACAAATCGTGAGTGCATCTGTCACAAGGGATATAAAAAAAGGTAGGATACAGCACCTACCACACATGGTTATAATACATCAAGGGGGTTTATTATAGGATACCTAATCCATAACACATCAAGTGCATTAGCCATGAGGGCTACAGAGTTACAATACCATAACAATTAAGTGATGGACATATGCGGTGATAAGAGGCTTGTATAAGGATACATTACCCATCTTACTTGGACATTGATGACATGCCTATACCAAAGTATTATCCTATACCTCAAAGATATGCATATACCCTCTATCTACCACAACCTGACAAACAAGGAAATAGGTACTGAGTGAAAAGATAAAAAAAATATAAGGTAACTTACTCACTTCCAACTAGCTAATATAAGATTTAGAGAACAAGGCTCAAACAAAATCTAATTTTCCATTATTAATAATTATTGAGTGATATAAAAAATGACAACTTAATTCAATTAATAAAAAATTGGGTGTTTAGAAGTTACACCAAACACAACCAAACAAGGTAACAAGATACACTAAAATATTCCTCATTTTATTTTTCCTTAGTTCCATATATGCACAGCTAAGATCATGATTTAATGTCCAAAATTAATGGACAAGTAAAAAATATAACTTGAAAGAAAGATCAACAAATAATAAATAAACATGGAAAAATCAAGTGAAACTAGTTGATCAGTCCCTAGGACAAGTTAAATAGGTTAGGAGAACCAAACCCATATGAAAGTAAAACTCAGTAATCTAGCTTATCGAATTGATTGACTATTCATAAGAACTAGTTGATGGGTAGAACATGGAAGAGTCATCTCTGGACACTTATATTACGAGTGCATATTGGATACTTAATATGCTTGAACGTATTGATCATCTGTTGGTTATGAGACAGACTGATTGTGAAATTCAATAGCAACCCAGCCACCCATCATCCTTTCATTGTCACTACCACCATCTCCAAAATAGTCATTGAAAAATATGATTCTACCCAATAGAACATGAACTTCCAATACCTACACCTATGTTGCCTCCAACAACCAAGTCTGTGATGGTCCAAAAAGGGAAGCACCCAAGGAGAAGTGATGGAAATCAGATTTCAAAGCCGAGCACTAAGCCAAGCTTCTCTTCCATGGTGCCAAAACTAATTGACTATTGATGTGAATCGTTTTATGGGTTCAACTAACCTTTCAACTTATCTAGGCAAAACAATGCCCACACATAGATATAAAAACTTAATCAAACTACATGCTTTCCATAATAATCATATCACTCTCCTATTTGTAAAACCTATAAAAAGCATATGCCAAAACTAAATTTACATGGTACAAGATAGAAAAGTTAACACATATCAGGCTCATACAAAAATACCAAATTCATGATGAATATCAACACATTAAAAACCATGCTCTAACTCTAAGGGCATAACATTCCACATGCTTGAGTTCAAGGACTTAAAAATGAACACAAGTGCAAGGTCCTTATTTATATTAGAGATAAGGATATCTTACCTTTAAGAAAGGTCTTCTAGGAAAATATTAAACACCTAACTTGATGGCTTAACACAAGACTCTTAAATTCTTCATAGAACTAATAATCAAAACAATCCATTTCTTTTTCTTTTTTTTTGTAAAACTCAACTAAAAATTGAAAAAAGAAGAAGAAGCATAACTCAACCTTTTTCCAAGAACATAATTCAAAGAGGAGAAAATCTAAGACCTTCACTTTTTTCTAAGCCTTGATACTTCCTTATTTGAATAGGAAAAACTACGGAGAAATAATGCTAAGAAAAGATAATATAGATGGGGTAAGAAATCAATTAAAGGGAAATATAAGTGGTAAGTCTCTATTTTCCAATAGAAGAGGAAAAAGGAAGAAAATGAGGATACCGTATAGCAATTTAAATCAAGGGGAGAAAGAGGAAGGTGACCATTTGAAAAAGGAAAATGTTAAAATGAAAAAAAAAATGAAGTCTAAGGGCATTGCCAGTTGAAATATCAAAGGGAAGGAAAGAGGGAGAGTTCACTTTTGTTGAGTATAGATAGCAAAAGTGTAAGAAGGTGAATTATGAGGATAAGGGATGTGGAGTGAAATCAAATGGTGATAAAAGGTAGGTAAGTCAATGGAAAAGGTACAAGATAGTTTAAACAATGTCATAGCAGGAGAAGGAGAAGTGAAAATTGTGGGAGAGGGAAAGTAGGTGAGAAAGTACCTTAAAAATGCATTTTGAAGGGTTTTAGCTAGATAAAATTATAGAATGATCTAAATAATGTAAAAATAGTTCTAAAGCACCAAAATATATTTATTATCATAAACTAACTATACTTAGATGTTTTCATAAATATCAGATAGATAATATAAGCCAAATAGAAATTGATCTGAAGTTATAGTACAACCAATCAATCAGTTTGAGCAACTATTCAACTAGTTATCTAAAAAAAATTTCCCTGCAACCAAACAAGGCACAAATTTTTTTGCTAATTCACAACCAAGGTGTAGAGAACTACCTGTAATCTTTGATTAGGCACCAATGAGAGAAATGCATCCACAAGATCACAGCATGCACGTAGGAACCAAAGGTTTGAAGTTTTCTTCTTATGTGGTCTAAATTTCAGCCACATAAAATCATAAAATGGCAAGAGTTTCTTCAACACATGCATGTCTTCAAGTTGAAGATTCGAACGTGGTAAATCATAGGAGATTTATAGAAGACAAAGAGGAAGAGTATAGAGTGGTATTTTGGAGAGAAAATGAATCGGGTAAGCCGAGACACACACACACTTGCTCAACCCATGAATTGGATGCACTACCAGGTCTGGGGGTTTTGTTTTCCTTACCAGATTGGTATGAGAAAGGGAAATGAAATGAATAGATTAACACATGATAAATGAACAGATAAGGATAAGAAATAAGAAGGAAAGGAACAATGGAAATGATCAAACGCGTAGGAAACCAAGGATACACACAGATGGAGTTGCGCTAGAAATGCAGCTACTAGTAGAAGGTGATTCAATTTGGCTGGAGAAAATGCAACAAGATTGTTGCAAGATTTCAAGATCTTCAACCAAGAAATCCAAGGAAGATTGAAGAAGATTATAAAGATGTAGAAATTCAATGAAAAGAACAAACTATCGGTGAGTTCTTGATGCAAGAAGGCACACATATATTAACCTGTCTGCAGATGGTTTTTCATCAATAGATTCCAAAACAGCCGATGCTTTGATACCAAAAATGATGTGTAATCAAAGTGGAGAGAGAGAAAGAGGGTGGAAATTGAGGTGTTTATGATTGCCTATATGGAGAGGATTAGAATGAGGGTGGCGGCACAGCCAGATATGGTAGTGCACAGAGGCAATTGTGGTGGTCGAAAGTGGAAGAAAAAGAAAAAAAGAGGAGGAGAGGGAGGAAGAGGAAACGAAGGGTAGGGGAAGGTAGAGGGGAGTCTATAGAGAAGTTTGGGAGGTGTAGGAGGCGGTGGTTACGGTTGAAGTGGTAGCTAATGGTGGTGCAAAGTGCGGTGGAGGTGGAAGGAAGGGTTAATCGAGAAGGAGACTTTGCACGACCGTGGTGGCTCTTGTAGGGAAAATCGAGGGAAAAGGGTGGTGTAATTAGTTAGAGGGTGGTGTAGGGACTTGTTCTGAGGGTGGTTTAAATGTTAGCATTGGACGATGGCGGTGAAAGAGGCTTCTAAAGTGGCGACGGTGCACAAGAAAGGAAATTCTGGGTTTCGGAGAAAGGCTTGATTCTAGGCTGGGTAGGGGGTATTTATAGGTGATGTGTAATCAAAGTGGAGGGAAGGGTTGGATCATTTTTTATTTTTTGTTAATTTCAATCACAAGATTATGTAGCAGAAACAATGGTTTAAGGTTGATTAAACTTGAAAGAATTTAGGTTGAATGCTGGTTGGTTCAAATGGTTGAATCAGGTTTAAATATTCGAATGAATATGATCAATGTAGGAAGGAATTTACCCTAGGCTTTCATTGATCAAAGAGACTTAAAAGAGAGGATAAAATGCAAGCCTTGCTGTGTTAAAATTGTGCTAAAAAATTCTGTACATTCCCTCCTCATTTCATGCATATACAAGGGTATTTATAGGAGGAAGGATCCTGCATAATCAAGCTTAACCAGCCGAGATTCCTACCTTAATTCAAGCCCATTATCCTACTTGAATTAAGCCCAAATAATACCTAATCTTAATCACAATATCATTATCTGAATGATATTAATGATTAAAATTACAAAGCCATACAATTAACTATGAAATACATACATGAAATTACATCAAACCCTAACTTACATAAAATACACTTAGGGTTAGGGTTTACAACAAGTTAAAATATTTTATTTATTTAATTTCCTAAATAAATCCTTTATTAGTTAAAATTCTTAAAATTAGGGTTTTGGGGCATTTCATTATTACCCCCTTAAAAACAAACTTCGTCCCCAAAGTTTCTTCTAGTTCCTAGGGTTATGGCCAAAAGGTTCCAAATAGGTAAGGTATAACTATCACTAATAGTTCTACTACTGTACAACTACCCCCTTAAAAAGAAAATTAGTAAGGATGATCAAATCGAAGGAAATAAGTATCCACATAAAAGATATGGTGAACGTACCCCGAAAGACATCTAGTTGGTGGTTAGCCTCCGCCTGGCTGATCACATTCAGACGCCTGCTTGACTGGCCTCCTTTCTGAGGGAAGGGTCTAGATCCCTAAGGCCTTCCCCTGATATCTCGGGCGACATCCTCAGTTAGAACAAGAGCCTATTGCTAGAACCACAAGGATGAAGTGTGGTTGTTCTATTAGTACTCCTGCTGTTGGGATATTAGGGCTCCTCCTTGATGAGATCATGTTGGCCTCCAACACTCTGTTGCTCTATGGCCTAACCTACCACAGTTCAGGCAATTTATCAACCTGCCTCCACAACTCTTACTCGGGTGGTTCCGACCACACCGTCTACAAGTGGGCCCCCTCGAGGGTCCTTGATCTCTACTGTGATCTCTCGATGGAGATCTCATCGATTCTTTGGATTGGGGCTGGGTCCTCCTCCTAGAACTTTGACTCTCAAGGTTCCTCTTTTTGAGGATAGTGGCCTTCTCCTGGACCAAAGTAGTAGCCATGCAAGCACACTCATATAAGGTCGGCAGATCTGTAAAGGGTACCACACCCATCATCTGGTAGATGATAAAATTCAGTCCCTGTTCAAACTGGAAAACCACCGTGGACTCATTGGCGGCAATCCTTGGGGCAAATCAGAGTAACTTGGTAAAGTAGGAATGATAATGACGGATCGTCATAGACCCCTGTGTTAGCTGCATAAACTCCCAAAGCTTGTCCCTCTTCAGGCTCTTGGGATAAAGCTTGGTGCGGAAGGCGGTCTTAAATGCCTCCCACGTAGCCGGAAGACTATCTCAGGCACGGTGCTCCGCCCACTAGGCGTCTGCTATGCCCTGTGGAAGAATGCTGCAATGTTGGGCTGACGGGTCGGTGGACACTCTACCGGTTCAAAGGTGCGATCTATGTCTCGGATCTACCCCCCGAGAACTATCAAGTCCTCCTCACCGGAATAGGTTGGAGGGCGATGTCCAATGACCCTCCGAAGCCAGTCCTCACCAGCGCCCTTAGCAGGATGAGGATGCGGGTGGTGTTGAACAAACTCCATGAAAGCCGTGAAGGCCTCCTCCAGTTGTCCAATTCAGCAGTTCAATGCCATTGGAAGCTATAATAGAAAATGAGGTTAGGAACGAACCCACTGGTTTGAAGCAATCACATCATACATTTTATTTTTTTGGGAAAACCCTAATCTACCCTTACATTCCTCAGTGTATCTGGCTCCGAAATTTCAAAAATAGAAGGATTTCATTAAAGCAGAAAACACTTTAAAATTTGATAAGAACTTTATAAATCAAATTCATTTTGAAAAATGATACCAACTTGTAGTATCAGCTTAAAAAGTTTAAAATCGGAAGAGCGAATGAAACATCGCTCTAATACCAACTCGTAACACCCCAAATTTTACTATATATATATATTAAATGGAAGAAATTAAATTATATTAGAACCTGTGACTTCGAGGATATTACCGACATACTTAGTACAAGACCGGTTCACTCTGACTGTTCTATTATCAAGTGCTAAGGCCAAAAGGAATTTAATAATCAATATACATCAAAACTAAACAAGGCTTCAATTAAGCATTAAATGATTATAAAATAGAATTCAAAGTGTAAAATCAGAGACATAATTCAGTGTACACGGTCAAAGTTTCTCAAGAGAAAATAAGCTTACAGATGATAAAACGTATGTCTTAGGATACTAAAACAAAGATAGAAAATCATAAATGGAAAGTCCGGCCATGCCACTCTCGATCCTTGTGCCAAGTCCATATTCAGCACACAGCCCTGCCTGATGCCTCGTGAACATCTAAGGCATCAAAATATGCATCGCCCACTTGCACAAAGTTAGAAGAGCCTTTTGCTCGTGGAAATAAGCAACACCCATAAAAAGGATGATGAGTACGGTACATACTGAGCAAGGTAACTATGAAGCAAGGACAAATACATATAAGCACATAATTCCATTAGAATAATAAAATAGTATACGGTCACTTCAAATAAATAAACAAATAAAGGTTATTTATAGTCCGGATTAATTAATTGATTAATCTCTTATCGATACTTATTTCACACCATGCTCTTTATCAAAACCATGTGAGTACGGAAACCCCCACTTTATAGCCGGTGGAGTGGAGACACATAGGGCACAATGCACCTGACCACTATTATTAGCCGGTGGATCAGTCACATATAGGGCGAGACGTCGTAACCACTATTTCTTACCGGTGGATCGGTTGACCCTGGCTCGCATGGTGTTCCACCATAAGTACTTAGTGTCTTTTATGTGTCTTAGAAAACTAAGGGTTTGGTTTATTGAGCTCGGGATCCACCACTATTATAGTCGGTGCATCGGTCACACACAGGGCATCATACCTTAACCACTATTATAGTCAGTGGATCGGACACACATAAGACGAAACTCCCTAACCACTATTTCTCACTAGTGGATCGGTTGGACCCGACTCAATGATCTTCCACTTTACATGATTAATGTTTTATAGGATCTTATTTAGAAGCTTCACCCTAGACATACATGACTCACTGTCCCTACGCCTATCCTCCAACGGACCCGATGCATATCATCATACTCCTGTACCTCCTAAATTACCCCAATATCCTTTCTTCCATACCCTATATCACATTAGAAGTCCAACTCTTAAGTATATGGGTCAGGGCCCACTATCTTACTCCTCCAAGTCCACTCAACACCTCACTCTAGGATTTTATCCTGAAACCCTAATTTAGACCTACGTGGTCCATCCTACTCCACTTCACACGACCCAAATTATTTTAACACCCCAGACTACATAACTCTTAGATTCAACCCTCATCATGACACCTTTCTCCTCAAGTACACGTGTGGCCACAAAACCCTAGGTAACCACACCAAACCCTAACTAGCCACAATAAACCCTAGCATCCTCATGTCCACATGTCACCCTTCCATTTCTCACATTCCACTTCTTATTTTCCATGCCAATCAAGCTCATCCTTACTTGATAATTTTCATCATCCTCTCGTACTCCACTTACCATCCTTTATTTCTCCTTTTTACCAGCTCCTCAAATTAGGGTTTTTCCCCAAACCTTAGCTCGGCCGCCTATGTACCCTTATACTGTCCTACGTACTATTTCTCACCTAAAGTCTCCAAACACCCTAACAACTCTTCCATTAACTTCCTCACACCTCAAATCAACTTTCCATACATAAAATTCACCCCCATGTAGACTTCATACATCCTATGAAAACCCTTCAAACTCTTTCATGCAAAACCCTAAAACTCCCACGTGAAAACTTTGATTCACCCATGCAAACCCTAGATTCTTCCCTACGTACTTAGATTCTCCCATACACAACCCTAGATTCTCCTATGCAAAACCATAGGTTAGATTCTTCCCTACAAAACCATAGATTTTTCCATACAAAATCATAGATTAGATTATCCCATGCAATGCCATAGATTCTCCCATACAAAACCATAGATTCTCCCATGCATAACCATAGATTCTCTCATGCAAAACCCTAGATTCTTTCATCCTTTTATTTTATTTAAAATCCCCATTTTATTCATCCACTCATGGACTATTAAAATATTTAGGTCAACTCACATCACTTGGTTAACGTATTTCCCTTTGGTCAACATACTTCCCCATTTTCCTTTTTCATCCTTTCCACCCCACCAAATCACATTAAACATGTTCACATGCATGTCTTAAAGGATCATAACAGATTACGTCACATTCCACAACATATACATATGATACACAATTCATAAGATAACACATAAACGTACCTCAACTCCAAGATGCACCATACTTAAAATAGTTATAACAATACACATAAGGTACATCACATATTATGACACATAGAATACAAGGCATATAAGACACATTACATACATACAACCTTAGCTACACCCTTACCTAATACGACACCAGTCTTAGAGCATGCTCTTATGTCTCACATATATAAGGGAAAAGCTAAAGATTAGATTCCCTCTTATCAAAAATACCATTATTCCTTATTTTTTCTAAGATTAGGGTTTTAGATAAAATAATAATATAATAGTAATAACACTAACTAATTACTAATTTTGCTAAAGATAAAAGTAATAACAATCATTTTGTAAAAGATGATAGTATAAGATTTGAAGATTTTACCCTAATAATAATAATGATACAAAAAATAATAATGATGATGATGATGATGATGATGATGATGATAATAATAATAATAATAATAATAATAATAATAATAATAATAATAATAATAATAATAATAATAATAATAATAATAATGATGATGATGATGATGATGATGATGATGATGATATACTTGAACTAAAATAGAATAGGGATTCGACCCTCAATAACAATAAAAATAATAACATTAGTACTAATAATATTAACAACAATAATAATACATAATAATAATAATAATAATAATAATAATAATAATATATTCAAAATAATGGAAATATACCAAAATAAAATAAATAAAGCTTGTGTAAATAGGGTAAAAGGGTTGAGAGGGTTTAGGGTTCCACCTTGGGTTGGTGGTGACAGGCGGCACCGGTGATGGTGCACGGCAGTGGTGGCGGTGGCTAAAAAAAGAGAAGAAAAGAGAAGAAAAGAGAGAAAGTTGAGTGTTGGGAAAAGGAGAGGGAGAAAGAGGGTGGAAATTGGGGTGTTTATGATTTCCTAGATGGAGAGGAGTAGAATGAGGGTGGCGGCGCAACTAGAGATGGCGGCGCACGGAGGCGACGGTGGTGGCCGAAAGTGGAGGAAAGAGGAGGAGAGGGAGGAAGAGGAAAAGAAGGGTAGGGGAAGGTAGAGGGGAGTCTGCAGAGCAGGTTGGGAGGTGTAGGAGGTGGTGGTTACGGCAGAAGTGGTGGCTAATGGTGGTGAAAAATGCTGTAGAGGTGGAAGGAAGGGTTGATCGAGAAGGAGACTTTACACGGCCGAGGTGGCTCGTGTAGGGAAAATCGAGGGAAAAGGAGGGTGTATTTAGGTAGAGGGTGGTGAAGGGAGTGGTTCTGAGGGTTGTTCGAACATCGGCATTGGACGACGGCGGCGGCGCATGAGAAAGGAAGTTCTGGGTTTCGGAGAAAGGCTTGATTCCAGGCTGGGTAGAAGGTATTTATAGGGCTTAAAAGAGAGGATAGTTTCAGTGGGACAACGAGGTAATAAGCCAGGTAGGGTTAGGGTTCATTGGTTGCAATGGCAGGCCAACACACGATTGCGTCGTGGCCTGCAATTGATCTAGGGAATAGAGGGAGATCGTACGCAAAGAAAGGGAAGTGGATTGGGTTAAGGTGACTGACGAGTCAAGGGTAGGTGAGAGGAGAGAAAACAGTCAGTCAAAAATAGGCATAGCCGGTGGTAAAAATCTCGGGTGGTTGTAGGCTACGATAGAGGGAAGAAAAAGCAAGGATGAAGAAGACAGGGGCATGGATTGGGCGGCTAGAGAAAAGAAGAGAAAGGAAAGAAAGACCAGACCGGGTGACGGGGGAAAAGAAGAAAGGAAAAATGCGACGTCCTAGGCCGCCAAAGGAGAAAAGAAAAAGAAGGGGAAATGGGCCATGAACAAGCCCAGGTTGGGGAAAAGGAGGAAGAAAAAGAAAAGAAGAAGAAGGAAAAAGGAAAAAGGAAGAAAAAGAAAAGAAAAGAAAAGAAAAAAAGGAAGAAAAGGAAAAAGGAAAAGGAGAAAAAGAAAATAGGTGGGTTGGGATAATTAAAATAATTTGGATATTTAGGATATTTAAAAATAATAATATTTAAATAAAATAATATTAAATTCCCTTTTTAGGCAAATTTTAGGATTTTTGAAAGATTTTTCCTAAATTCCTTTTAATTAGCAAATCACTCAAATTTTCTCCAATTAAATTATTTATAAAAATTTCTAGTAATTTGGCTCTATTTACTCCCTCTTATTTTAAATAAAATAATTTATTTAATTAATTTCTAAAATAAATCCTAAATTAGCTAAACTTATTAAAATTAGGGTTTTGGGGCATTTCACTAACACTTACCGCCCTTAAATATATACTTGACCACTAACTAGGCCTTATGGGCTTGCACAATTAATGATTTCTCTAAGGCATAGTCATAATTTACCTAAAAGTGCTATGCATAATTCCTCATTAACATCTCTATAATAGAAAAAGGTGAGCCTTCATCCTCTCATTAGCATCTACTTTAGAGAAAAATGGACTAGGTTGAGGTTGTAGTTGTAGTGCTCCTCCACTTTAGACATACCCTGGCCTAAATCCATGAACTCATCATACTTCACCATCCTTAGGAGATTAGAGTTAAAACAAGCCCAAAGCATCTCCACAAAAGGCCCCCATTGGTATAGAGTAGCTACCCTCCATTATTTGTCAACACAACCCTATATGTGGAACACTATAATGTCCACTCTCTAATCCTTCAGATATTCATTGATGATGAAGGCATTCTCAAGTTCTCTCAGCTTGCTCTCGAGGATGCCAAGGTCCTCCTAGTCCTCAAAGATTAGTGGGTGTTGATGATAAACCCTATAAAGCTAATCCTTTGGTGGCAATTTCAAAAAAGGAGGTGAAGGAAGCATTTGTGGATCCTTGCCATTGCGGATATGCCACTCTATGTAGGCCTAAACCATTTACATGAAGTGCTCGAGTTATTTTTCTGTGGCCATCAAACTCCTAGAATACAAAACTATACCAAGAAGGATTAACTATTGGCTATAAGGTTAGTGCACATGGAGGTTACATATTTCACACAAGGCCAATTGTTAATTTAGTAAAGAATTTTAAGGCTAACGCCTAACTCATACCAATGCAAGCTAATAGAATACACTAAGTTCTAAAATCTTTAATAAGATTGAAGAAAATAAATTTTGTAAAGAAAGATTAGGATTTAAAACTATAGGATCTAATACTAGCTTGTAACACCACTAATTTTAATCTAGAAAATTTTATTTTGATGATAATGCAAAAGTATACCAAAAAAAATATAAGGGATCTCACTATTTCATCAACAATAGGAGAGGTATGATCATCACCTGACACATGTTTGATGAAAGGTAAAATAGAACGTTGAAAAAAAAAAGAATGGTTGTGCTAATAATATAACAGTAATTACATGGATATTAATGATATAGAAGGGGAGAGAAATTTATAAAATCCTAATATATGAGTCTAAATTAAGAGTTTAAACATCAAGAAAGAAGCAAAAAAATCTAGATCAATTGGAAAAAAAATCTAAATTAGTTATCCTAACTCACACCTAAAGTAGAACATAACTCTTGATTCCTAAAAAGTGGCTAACTACTCACCCATGTCATCATCTTCAACATATTCTAGTTGAGAATTGTAACCTTACAATTTTTCCTTCCCTCACTAGAATAGAATTTGGATTATTATAGTAAAAACAAAAATATAGTATCATTATGGTGAAGTACTGGTAAAACTAACTAGCTAAACCTTGGTAAAGGCTGATGGTGCACATTAAAGTCACACTATAGCATTTCGTAAAACATAATTGAATAGCATCACTTCTAAGTTCATGGCTATCATAAAATAAAGCATACTTACATAGGAATCATGGAAGAGATACTGATACAATTAATGCATTAGATTTATATTAAAAAACTAAATTATTAGTCCTTGATTTTTGACCACATAATTTCAAGTTATGAAGATGTTTAGCTCAACCACACCTAGTTTTCCCCAAGGAAAAAAAATTCATGGTAGCTTAACATGTATTATAAAGTAGAACACCCACCAAAGCTTAAGTACATTTTGGTGAGGGCCAACACAAAGTTAGGATACCACACTCAACCACGTGCTAAAAAAAATATCATAAAGGCTTGTACTAGGATTCCTCACCCACCACATGTTGACTGCATCTTTCACGAGGGCTACAAAGTTAGGATACCATACTCTATTAAGAAATAAAAATACTATGTTCCAAGAGGCTTGTATAGACATACTTCTCTCACTTTACTTGGAAAATGATGACTTGTCAACTTACCATAGTTTGATGCTATACCTCAAATATAAGTGTATAGCACCACCACTTGATAGAGACAGACATACGTTTTGAGTAAGAAGATAAAAAAAATAAAGGAAAACTCGCCCAAAAACTTCCAACTAGGTACCAAAAAGCTATAAAAAAAAGGCTCAACTAAAATATAAATTCCCATCATTAGTAATTAATAAATGACATTCCTCAATTGTATTAATATCTAATTATGTATATAGAGGTAAACCCAAAATCAACAAAACAAGGCAACTAAGACATGCAATAATATTACTCATTTCTTTTTCCTTAGTTTTAGTCATGCATTCCAAAGATCTTGATCAATGTTACTAATTAATGGAAAAGTTACAAAAAGAAGCCTCAAATAAAGATAAAAAAAGCAATAAGTAAATATGGAAAAACCAATCGATCAGTTCCTAAGACCAATCAACTAGTATGGGTGAACTAGATCCATATTAAAGTAAAATACATAGCAAATGAACTTGATCGATTGGTCCAACAAATTAATTGTTCATAAAAAGTAGTCCATGGTTAAGGCTAGACATGTCAATGGGATTAAGGTAAGACGAAAAGCCACACTAGTCAAAATATAACCAAATAATGGGTCTGTAAGACCAATAGACTATTCATAGAAACTAATCGATGTGTTTCTCAAACAAATAGATTGTTGGTTAGAGCCACTTAAGGGGTTCATCTAACCAATTGAATTATCTAGGTGAAATAGTTCCCAGACACATATATAACATACTTAACAAAACCATATGCTTTACACAATAATCATATCATGGTCTTATGTTTTAAAACCCATAAAAGTCATACTTCACAACTAAATTAACAGGGATACATGATATAAAATTGATACATATCGTGCTCATTAAAGAAAATACCAAAATCATGTTGAATATCAAAACATTCCAAAACATGCTCCAACTACAAGGAAATTACTTTCAATATGCTTGAATTCATGGACTTAAAAATGCACATATACATGATAGAACATACCAACAACTTGAAAAAAAATACAATTTCTTGGTCATATTAGAGATAAGGATGCCTTATATCTAAACAAATTATTCTAGAAAAAGATTTAATTCCTAACTCAATTACCTAACACAAGACTTTTGATCTCCTATGGGAAGAAATAATCAAAATAGTCAAAAATATTCTTAGATATTAACTAAAAATGAAAAATGTAAGAAGAAGAAGAAGAATAACTCAACATTTTTTTAAGAATAGATTTTAAAGAGGAGAAAAGCTAAGGCCTTCAAAATTTATCTACACCTTAATGTTTCCTTTCTTAAAAAGAGAAAAAAATGGGTGGATAATGCTAAGATAAGGAGAAGAGAGAAGATGTGACCAATCAACGATTAGGGAAATCAAAGAGGCAAGCCTCTATTTTTGAGGATAAGAGGGAAAATAAAAGAAACAAGGAATGGCCAGAACATAGCAATTTAACTTAAAGGAACAGAGGGGAAGGAGAGCAAGTGTAATAGGAAAAGGTTGATTTTTAACCCAAAGTGAATCGAACTCAAAACAAAAAAGGGTTTAGAATTACAAAATAACTAGATAATTAGTTTTTCCAATCTGTAAACTGGTTATCCTATAAATTAAAATGCATATCCCTAGTTGTAGTGATATATCAGCTTAATAAATTAATAGATTCGTATGCCTATAATTTACCTTTTAACCAAAATCCTATGCCTTTTCAAAATGAAACCAATTTCTTTTATATTAATATAATTTTAACCACATTATAAGATATTTTAGGATGGGGTATTAAGCTAATTTTTATGGTCTTTAATATGTGTTCATCTATGTATTTTATTTTGATCTGACTATTTTAAGTTAATATTTAGAGGTGTGTTTATATTTTATTATTGTTTTAGTTGGTTTTTATTTAGATTTTGGAGGAAAATGATTTGTAATCTAAAAACTCAACTAGTTTGGGGTGATGAACAAATTTTATGCCCCTTAAATTTGAGTTTTAAAACTAAGTGAATAGATCGACTATTTTAGGTTACTAATTAATAGGTTAAATCGTGTTATTAGTTCTTCAGGTATGATTTTTACATCAAAACTTTTCCATCAATTATTTAACCTCATGATTTAGTTTTAGGATTTTTATTTATGATTTTTACAAATAATCTCTTAAGTGAGATATGGATATAATAAATGAAAGATTAGGTAGAAAATCTTTACATGAAATATTGTGTGCATTAACCTCATATGTAGGATTTTAATTTATGGATACCTTTGGCATTTGATAATTTTAGCATCATGGCATGAAATATTAGGGTAAAGGTGCAAGAATAAATTTATTAAACTTCTAATATTCTAAGTATAATTTAGTTATTTCACATGTTAATCCATAAATATTACTCATTAAGAAGTGTATATGATCTATGATTGATGGCTATATAAGAAAACATGCAATACTTAACTATATGTAAATGTGCTCGATAGAGCTATTTTTGCCCCCAACAGATTGGCTAGTCCACGCAACCAATCAACTAATATATTATATCACTCAACTAATCACCATAACATATTGAGTAGTCCTAGAGACACTTTGACTTGTATGGAGGACCAATCGAGCAATTAACATGTGACCCAAGTGGTCATAGTCCAACTTAGACCCAATGACCAGTTTTATAAAACCTATCCATTAGTTCCTAAGACAATTGATTGGTTGGGTTAACCAATTGATCGATTCATGGCCACTATGAAGGTTTGGTAATGTCCATACCAATCAATTGGTTAATATAACTAGTTGATTGGTTTCTCCTCAATAGTGATGTGCTCATTTTCCTTATGCTTGGATGATGATTGGAGATGCTAGTATTGAAAATTTGACAAGGATTAATTAAATTTAAATGATGGGTTAAGGTTAGTAGAATTTGACATTAATTTAACACATTTTGACCATAACATAACACTTCAAATTTCTCTTGACAATGAAATTATTAGATGAAAAGATGGCTAAAAAGGATTTTTTTGTTGATAGTACCTAAAGAGTTTAATGAATTTGTAATGATCTATACCATGGACTTAAAATTTGAAACCTCAAAATTTTGATGACCTAATGTGATTAGGAGAAAATTTCATAGATATATATGATGGACTTAAGTTAACACTACTTTGATTTTAGTTATAAATAGTAAACTTTGCTTAGCTATTTTGATATATGGTTAAATGATGTTAATCAAGGTTAGACTCTTTATGACCTCTAGTTGACCTTTATCCTTGGCCTTATAGATTGAATTAAATGTTCATTAACAGAAGTAAGGATATGATTAAATAATGGAGCAATGGCCTTTACCCTACTTTTTAGGCGTTAACCTAAATAAAAATTATGATTGAAAGGGAGATTTGATAGAATTATAAGGGTGGTTGGGACATCTATAACTTTTATTAATAGTGTATATTGCCTTTTATGCCATGAATGATTGATTAATGGAGCTATCACTTTAAGATACCCTTAATAGGAATAACAGATCATGTGAGAACCATATATGGTTGTATTTGGATTGAAAAGGCATGTTTATTAGAATAGCATGGTATGTGGAGCTTGGTGTGATATGAGAACTCAAGCTAATAAGATATTAGTTACTTAAGCTGAAATGAGCATTATTATAGGTTTAGGTTACCTAATAATCAATTATCTACTCGTGATAGTCTTCATTCGGAAGATTTTAGGTGGGATACTAATTGATCATTGTGCCTTTCCTACTATAGACACTAATGATATACTAGATGGTATTGATACCAAGTGGTCTTGTTACAATATAAATATTTAGAAATATTATTTGGCTTCAACTAGACTTATGTTGTCAAGTTTACTTGGACTTAGCAAGATTTCATGTCCATTTACTTATTTAGTGTGACTTTTGTTGGTATCGAGAGACCGAGAATGATAATCTATGCCATTCCTTAAGAAATTAGTATAAAATAATTTTATTACTACACCATAAGATAATAACACTTTGGCTCTATGTATATTTTGTAACCCTACTCACTTTCCATAAATTTTCCATCATGGAATTGTCTCTTAGAATGCATACTATAATATGTCCATCATGCATATATATACACTATGTGTGACCATCTACTTAACCCTAAATTCTCCATTGCCATATGATTCCTTATTCCTGCATGTTTCCATAATTTATTACATGATATATATTGATTATATTCATGATCCTTATGCTATAATAACCTATAGTTGAAGTGTTGTATAAGTACCTATATGCTTATTACTCTATTGGATACACCTTATGCACTAAAGTAGGGATAATCTAAGAAACCCATGTTTCCTCATGAAAATGATGTATATTTCAAAGGATATTATATCATATATCTTCTTATATATCTATACATCTATAATCAATCATGTTTTGGTAAATATAAATATGTCCATCATGACTCATGCGTTAGTATGTGAATGCCATAATAGAATTATTACATCCTTGTCTTGGTATACTCTAGTATGAGCATATTATGTGGTTCTTTGTTGTACCATGATCTCCATAATAGTTGTAGGTTCATTTGCTATGAATGTATGCCTATAGACGAGGTTTTTGTTCCAATCCCCTACTCAATCACATGAGCATGAGCTCTTGTGTAGGTTTCTAAGGGAAATCGGTGAGTTTTCTATAATCTTAGTCAATGTTAGTCATGTTGTCTAAGCATAGGTATTTTTGGACACATTCCATTTTGATGGTTCTTGAGAAATTGAGGTGTGATACGTTGTCTTTTCTTTCCTTTATTTATCATTTTTCTTCTAGTGAATATTTGTACTAGTTTAGGCTTACATAGCCTTAGTTTGTTAACCTTTACTCTTTTATCTCAAGTCAAACTCCTTATATAATATAGTTTTTTTTCTTTGGTTTCTAATTATTCTTGTACCTAATATAAGATAAGTAGTGGGAAATTTATTTTGTTTCAAATACAATGGTACTACCTCATTTTTCATAGGTTTGTTCTTATATTTTTTCTTTGTAAATGATTTAATACAAAACTTTTTAGTAATCAAAAATTGGGGTGTTACCCATATACTTAGCCTCAACTATTGATATAATCATCACATTTTACAAGGATGACCTCCAACTAATTGTTGAACAACTAAGACAAAAAACATAAACACTAGTGGAACTTCTATTATCAAGGTCTAAAAACCAATTCAACACATTATTTAATCTCTAGTATTAACAAGCTTCTGTTATAACCTTCAACTACTTTAGGAGCCATGTCATTCCTTACCAATAAGCCCTCTATGGATTCTTTATATACCATCTCACAATACTAACAACTTGAGTTGTATCAAACTTGGTACAAACCATAGTTTACATAATATGGCCTATAATATTATAGTACAGAAATGTAGACATAAAATCCTCCTCACATTTAAATTTGGCACAATCCAAAGTAGACAATCTAAAGTAATTAGCCAATGGAGTGCTAACTAGCTTGGCATCTATTATATGAAACCTCTCTAGTACCTTGTTCATATACTAATCATTTAATAAGTGAAGATGCTTCCACTCATAATCTCACATGATATTCCTACCAAAGATCTAATTCATAGCTCAAACATCCTTCATCTCAAGCCCACTCTTCATCATTACCTTCACCTTTTTAAAAATCATACACATATTTCGTTACTACAATTATATCATCGACATACAACAAATAATGTAGCAAATATCCACTCTCCATCCCCTTTAACAACACACACTTATCATAATCACTCCATGAGAACACATGCTTAATCATGAGTTGATCAAGCAACATATACCACTATTTAGATTATTGCTTTAAACTATACCGTGATATCTTCAACAAGCACATATGGTATTGCTTGTCTTAAAAAATGAACCAATTTAGGTTCGTGTAAATATCCTTCCACAACTCACCATTTAGGAACATTGTTTTAACATGTAGTTGTTCTAACTCTAAGTCCTAAATAGCCACAAATGTAATAAAGTTATGAATGGAAGTATACCTAACACTAGAAGAAAATACCCCGTTGTAGTCAACATCAAGTATCTGAGTAAATGCACGTGCAAATAAATTAGCCTTGTGTCTCAATTGTTTGACCATTTTGGCTCATTTCTTGAACTTGCACACCCACTTATAGTTAACTATCATCTTCCTCCTTAGTGTCTCATAAGTTCTTATGTTTGATTCTTCAAAAGAGACCACATATCCTTCTCCATAGCATCACACCACTTAATAGAATTATAACCAATAATGACATTTGAATAAGAAATGTACTCATTCACATCTACCATCATCTCAGAACTGGATAAAACATATCCTATAGACACTTTAAAACCTTATTTGATGGAAGGCTTAATTACCCTCTATGCTCTATCTAGAATAACAACCTATAGCTCCATCTACTACCAAAATCCACTCACCTAAGGGATAATGGGTCTATCAAAAGAGTCTCTATCATCTAAACCATCCTCCATCTCCACCTATCCCAATGCACAATCCTACTGCACCTCCTTAGATAAATTATCAATGGACCTAATGTTTTAGAGGAACACAAGCTCATTGAAGGTGATGTCCTCGTAAGTAAAAAAATTGGATGTGTATAGGTCCTTATATGGAAGATTATCTTCAAAAACTCTTCTACAACCAAGAAACTTTACTTTGAGAATTAAAAGTTACAAACATACTCTAACCAATCAACTTCTTCAACTTGATTCTAACGATACTCGAAATACTTTGTCAAGTGGCCTAGATCTACTCCAAGATCTAATGCTTTCTAATGAGAAATATCTTATTTCTCAATAGAACAACCTTGCTACTCTCCAATACACTTAACTTGAGAAGGGGGAAAGAAGAGGAAGAAGAAAACACTCTCTTGTGTAAATTCTCTCTTTAATTATTTCATTAGCATTATGACTTGTGTATTGAGATCAATGAGTATAAGGGTTTACATATGCATGCACCCATGTAGGTCTTTTCATTAATAAGCTCACTAATCAGCCCTCATTAATGAAATAAACCTATAATGCACGATACATACATATTTAAAAAATTTAAATGATAATTTACACATACTACAAAGTATACAACAAAATAACAAAGTTACACAACTTTAATAATGTAATACATAGATGTAATCATATGTAACTCAACTTTATGTCTTGTAGCCTTGTTCTTCCTTACACTTTGTAATCCTTGTAATTACATTATCATTGCCTTATACATCAAATGTATTTAATAGCATGAACTTCATAAAATTCTTGCAAACATGTACAATACCTACGAGAATTACTTGACACAATATTAGAAGCATAAAAAACTTTCAAGCACAATGGCTTCTATCTCCACGTACGCTAACTATTATTTTTTTATCATTTAAATAATAAGATTGAGAGTACTCTAGAGATGCTCTTGCATCAGGTCCCATAACTTGAACCCCATTACAAATATTGTATAGCCAAGAATGACACACTTCTTAGCTCTAAGATCAATCTTCTCATCATTCACATATGCATAGGTAGGACATACACATATATGCAAATTAGAATAATCAAAGGTTTTACCCAATCATACCTCTCCGGTTCTCTTATACTCAATATAATGATTTGGTGGTCAATTCACCAAGTATACTACCATATGAATAGCTTAAGCCCAAAACTCCCTACCTGATCTAGCCCGTGACAAGATATAATGAGCCTTCTCTAATTGGTTCATGTTCATCTTTTTAGTGAACCCATTCTAATGTGGTCTCCAAACATATGTACATTACTTAGAAACCCTATGGTCCTAGAAAAAAAAAATCAAAGAATTTACTCTCCACAAACTTAGGACCATTATCAATCTAAGACACTTAAATTATTTCTCTATTTGATTCTATAGTAAGGTCTTTAAATATTTGCACACACATAATACATCATTCTTATTTTTAAGAAAATAAACACATACTTAGAAAATTCATCAATGAAAGTTAGTAAGTACCACAAACCACCATTGAAGACTATCTATGTGGGAACCTATAAATTTGAAACCAAGAGTAACCTTCTTATAACCAACTTCTACTTTCCAAAAACACAATGGTTACAAAGGTATATAGTACCCATACCCTACCCATCCATTGGTTATCTCATAGAGAGCTGAGTCAAACCTTTTACACTCATGTGTTTTACATTCATATGTCAATGTTTCTTAATGTTTGAGTAATTCATAATTACAAATTTAGTTGTAGTTTCACCCTCAATAATGGAACCAACCAATTCATATAGTGTCTTGGCCATTTTACTTTTCATCACCACAAGAGCCCCTCTTGTAACCCTCGTCCTACAATCTCTGATCACATAATAGTACTATAACATCCCCAAATTAAGGGACTTAAAAAATTATTTTAAAGAGTTAATTATGGAAGCTAAAAATTAAATCGTAGGGGTTTCACACTACATCAAACTTAGAAGTGATGTTCCCCATGTCTAGTCTATGGTGGGTGTAAGGCAAAAGTGAAAATAGAGAGCTAAGAGTTCACAAAGATATGAACATATTTAGATAAGCATACCCTATACCAATTGAATTTGTGCTCACTAAAGCCAAGCATATTAAAAGTAGAAATGAACAGTCACCTACAAAACAACGTGAATTAGCTCATAGGAATGAGAAAAACCTATGAAAAGGATGATTAGTATACTAAATACAAGGTAAAGTAACCATGAATTAAAGTAAGATTATAAAAGGTAATAAGCATGTATGCGTGTTAACATAAGATGATTAGATTATAAAAGGTAATAACCATGTATGCGTGTTAACATAAGATGATTTATGGTAAATACTAATTATATAACTCATAATTAGATATAAATATAAACCATTATTTAATTTATTTTAAGTTTAGAGACCCTACTATTCTTAATCTAATAGAATAGGCTAAAACACCTCTTAGGAAAAAAATACACTTTAGCTACTATTATCATCTAGTGAAATGGACCTAAAACATACATGCAAAACAATCTCTTGACCATTATTATTAAACCAGTAAAACAGTTTGAAGCACCTCTCAGGGAAAAACACACCTAAGCTGCTGCTATCATATGGTGGAATAGACACAACACCTTAATCTTGACTAACATAATCTTTCACTTTAGGTGATTAATATCTTATTCCTTAGTTACTTATCTCAGAATCATAATCTCATTTAAGTTGAGTTAAAGACCCCACTATTCTTAATATGGTGGAATAGTATAATGCACCTCTCAGGGCATGATTCTTTTGAGCTACTATTATCATCTAGCGAAACAAACACATAATACCTCAGGCCAACTAATGTGATCTTTTACTTTAAATGATTTATGTCTTATGTAATATCATTTCCCTCAAGACCAACACAAAAAACACATATAGATATGTAAGGAAAATAATCCAGATTCAAATAATTATCCAAAACACATAAATCAAACCCACAAGAATATTAGAACATTCCATAAGGGAAAAGGTCACAATTACCCTAAGAAACTATAATTTCACCACATAGGCATTATTAGCACTTATTTCTAAAATATTATTATTATTATTATTATTATTATTATTATTATTATTATTATTATTATTATTATTATTATTATTATTATTATTATTATTATTATTATTATTATTGTCAACATAAACAAAAATTAAGGTCTAACTCTAACATCTTACTTATGTGATAACATCTATATCTCTAGAGTTACTATTTAAAATACTTATGAAACCCTAATTTTACAATTTAGGTATAAATTTTCTAATAAAACTCATATAATCATAAAAATAAATAGAAATCTCTAAAATTATAATAATAATAATAATAATATATTAAAAAATAAAGATCTAATTCAAATGTCTTACACATATGATAATGATACTGCCTTTAGGGTCATTATTCATAATTTTATTTATTTTCTTATTCCGTGAGGCTTAGGCCTTTAATAATTAATTTGAATATTTCACATAATATTCTTAGTATATTTTTAAACATTTAATGCATTAAGAAACCAAAATTTCCATATTAAACCCATATTGGACAAAATACCCTTAGGGATAGCCAAATACCCTTATTTCACAAAAATGTTATATGTTTTCTATCATTATTTTCCAACCTTTAACTCATTAAATCACCATGTATATTAATTATACTCCTTTTCCACTCATCAGAATTATTCAAACCTACATTATAATACCATATATCATACTATTTGATTTAGGGTTCATAAGATGAGCTTTATCGTAACAATATCATATAAGTGTATGCTTTCATATCCAACTTACTTTCCATAATAGGATACCATATTACCACAACATAAAATTAATAAAATGAAATTATCAAAATAATCATGACAACATGATAACACACACACATTCATACATAACATTTAGAAGAAAATCCCAAAGTACTACATATATCCTTGCAAAAAGGACACTTATTTCTAAGCATGTATAGCCTAACCTACCAAAATATTAGGAAAATCACCTAAAAATAAAGTTAAATAATATTTAGAATAGAATAGTACAAATAAATAAATGATACGGCAAAAGTCAGAGAAAAATGGAGCAAAATTGAACCATGCAAATGTTAATTGGTCGCGATAGAACTTTATGCAACAAATGGGGGGAAAGACGCTATTGGTTATAGATAGAGAGTTGGAAATGATAGTAGATGCCTTTGACAAAGGATACAAATGATACTTTATGTAAATTCCAAAGGAGGTGGAATAGAGGTAGGTGACGGTAATGGGTTGTGCACTATGAGATGGGGGCTTTTGGTTAAGGTTTATGACATATGATGAAAGGTATATTAGGTGCTTGGTTGCTATAAAAAATGGCGGTGCTTGATAGCAGGTGGTGGTCAATAGTGAGTGAGGTATGGTGTCAATGAATGAGGGAGGTAGGAAGGAGAAGAAGAGATTATTGCGTAGAGCTAGGTGTTATACGGTAATGGAGCGAAGAGTGAGCTTGATGAGTAAATTAAATGAGGTGAGGAGATAAAGTGGATGGGGTGTCTATGTCTGTGTGTGTATAGAGAGAGAGAGAGAGGTGGCACATGGTGAATGGTAAAAAAGATAAGCAAGGGAAGTGAGTGTAGAGGATAGGATAGGGGGAAATTTTAGAGTAAACTTTTCAATGAACACATCCCTTGAGATGTGGGAAGTGATAATGAAGGTACGATAGGTATTTTTATTGTGTAAGTATGGTAGAAGGAAAATGTTCAAGAGAAGATGGGAAAACGGTGAAAGAAGAGGAAGAAGAAGGAGAAGGAAGTCAGGAAGGAGAGAAAGAAAAAGGAAAAGAATATGAGAAGGATAAAAAGGGAAAAAATAAAAAGAAAATAAGTTTAGGGTTAGGATTAGAATTTTGTAAAAATAATTTATATTATGGAATTAGTGTAAAATTAGTTATCAACAAACCAAGGTACATTTTCGGTTAAAAATATTAATAACCTCGAATGAAGATTAGGAAAAGGTTAAGATTTAGGATTAAGTAATTAGGATAAGGTAGAAATAGTAATTTTTTTTAAGATTATAATTAAGTTAAGGTATTAGTTATTTGGTATTAAGATTAGTTAAAAATTGAAGGTATTATTGATACTTGTTATAATCTAAGTAACTTATAGAAATAAGGTTATTGGTCATCTTTGAGACATTTCAAACATTAGATAGTGTTATGACAACCCTATCATGTATCCTAACATTCACAACCCACCCAAACAACTTTGCGTAAAAAAATCATTTCTCATTAGGACAACTCCACCTTGAGTTATTTGCTAAGTGTAAAACTAACTCTAGTTAGGAAATATATTGTAAGAGTACCTAGAGTCCTAGATTCGCATATCACACATCTTGGTATGTTTATTAGTGGAAGTAAACATATCACCATCATTATCATCCTAAGCAACAATATCATCATCTGATATACTAGATGACTCACCAGATTATTAATGGTTCTTCTATTAGGATAAAACATCCTAACACGACCCTCCATGTGGCAATGATAACACACAAAATTTTATTTGTCTATTCTTTAACTTTAATATATACTTTTTAAGGTCACTGGAAATCTAATCCTGACTTATCCCATAAGTAAAAGCTATCCGCTTTGAAAGTCTCCTGGAATTTCTCTAGTTAATTGATGTTCAATTAGTTCCCATTGTAGTAGGATAGTCCTAACATAATCAAGAACCAACTCATCTTTCCTATAAAACATATTCTAACATAAACGTTTGTCATTAGTAAGCAAAAATTACAACATCATAATAGCTAGATCTTAATCAACTAGTTTAACATCTATATTCTATAAATCCATAAATATAGAATGAAAATCATCAATATATGATTTCAAGGATTAACCGTAACCTTATTTCTTGTAAAAAGACAAATCTTTAATAATAGACGATTCGTGACCACTTTTCTCATCAGTTATCTCTTTATTCACTTCTTGTAAAACATCATTCATCAATCCCAACTTTATGATTAAATTTTTCTTCAACTAAATCTTCTCAAATTTCTCATCTATCAATTGAGAAATAACATAATTAGAACAAGTTAGTGATCTTTATTACGTAGAGTGGGGTGATTACAAAGAGGAAAATGATTATTTCTCACAAATCATAGATAATTCAACAATTCTCTCAAAACATAGAAGAATCAAGGAGGAAAAGGAAAAAGAGTGTTTGATTATGGGTTAAAATTTCTATCACAATCATTTTATATTAGTAAGGAACACCACAAGAAAAATATCATAATATAATAAATTCCAAAAAAAAAAACATGGGCCATATTATGGAAACATAACCCAGTAGTGATAATTACCTTACTCTTGACCTTTTTCCCAAAAAAACTATCAAAAAATTATGAATGGGAAAAACCAAGTCTTGTTAAACAATATGGGACCCCATGTTCTCTCCTCGAGCACTTGATCCGCACAAAACTCCATATAAGTGTATGTAACATTCAAGCCATGTTGTGCACCAAATACACACTCATAAGCTCATAATGGTTTTATGACCTTCTTATATATTTTGGAATGAACTTAGCAAAGTGTTATATTTAATATTATCACCTATAAAATTTTTAATACTCTGATAAAATTAATTCATTTGAGGCACGTTTCTCCAACTCTCAAATATAGCTAGTCAAGGATTAGTGGGTGTGGTATGTCCTTATCATTAATATCATTTGGTTTTCCTTAGCTAGAAACATGAGTTGGTTATTACAATTTTACTACTCTACTGCACTTATGTTTCTTTAAAGGTTATCGATACTTAATGGATCAGTTACCTATATAGCGATACACTATGGTTGCATGTCTATTAGATATGAATGTTGTATATCCATTTTTTTTGTGCCCTTATGTCCATGTGTGGAGGATGATATATGTCCCTTCAATCTCTAGTGGTTGTTATCCTAGCTTATTGTCATAGTGGAGAATTAGGGTTATCACTTGAAATTTGAAATAATATATTTAATGTGATCATGATCCATAGTAGTTAATAAGTGGAGTTGAGTATTAGAGATGCCTTATTATAATTTTTAATTCTTTAAGTTTATTGTGTTAGTCATATTTTTCTTAGTTTTAAATCATGTTTTATCATGTATGCAAGTATGATAATTTGATAGCATATAAGTATGGGGTATTATTGTATGTGTATTTTGGCATAACTCACATGTTTAAGTCAATCATAATTTAATGTGTACCATGATTATTTTCATTTATCAGATTTTATGATTTAATAAAAATGGGCCTTATTAATGCTATACTTGAATCATGTCCCTTTTGATGACCTTAACTTTGTGCAACAAAGCATATGGCTTTGTGGTCATGAATGATCAGTGCTTTATTACTAGCCAATAATTTGACTTTATATTGGGGTGAATCTTATATTCATGATATTTTGTGCCCTTATGTGGGGTGCCATTTGTTTCCTTAGTTCAACATTAGCTCTTGCATTCTATTTATTTCTTGTTTAGTTTCATAGAGGTTATTGGTTTTTAATTAACCATCTACCTTTTGTCATATATTTATATCTCTCCTTGAGAGTCTCAATATCTATCTTGTTATCTTCTATTTATTTATTTAGTCATATAGTTCTAATAAGTTACCTTTTAGCCTTACATCTAGTATAAGATGAGTGATAGTGATGTGTAAGATAAATGATGAATATCTTTCACAAATGCAAGGCCTATGAGTTTGGTTTGTTGAACAACAATGTCGACCAAAGAATGATGAAACTTGATGGTTTGGATGATTCAAATGTATTCTTCAATTGGAAAGTTTTGATCTACTCCGAGATGACAAGAACTTCTAAAGAGAAACCTCTAATTTCTTTATAGAATGACTCCTAAAATTCACTTAAGATTTATCCTCACTTGTAGAGATAATGAGAAGATAGTTTCAGTAAGAGTTTTTAACTCTAGTTCTATCTTTTTTCATTAATTTTTTGATTTTAAGGTTATTTACCATGACCGAATGTACAAGTTACACACACACACACACACACACACACACATAAATATGACATATGACATATGAGGCTGAGTGATGTGTGTGGGAATATAGAATTATCAATTATGTAAAACTACTACTTGATTATATTGGAATTAGTAAGATGAAGGTTTGAAAGTGATGTATTGATCATGAAGATATTAAAACAAGTTAAGATAATGATGATGATGATTCGTAGATGATGAGTGAATGATTATGGTGATTCAAATTTGATAGATGAATGATGAATATAATTCGACAATGATGAGATGATGATGAGGATCATTTGATGATTAGGGTTTAATGATGGATGGTTTTTGGGTTGGGGTTAGGGTTAGGGTTTAGTTTTGAGAATTAGGGTTATGGTTAGGGTTTGGTTTGAAACTTAGGGTTGGGGTTTTGAATTAGTGTTTTGATTTTTGGATGTGTTTGGACAATGAATATGGCTAATAATGGCATGGGTTTGGAATTAAGAAAAGATAGTACTTAATTTATAATTCAAAAAGACAAAGAAATTAAGTTTAAGATTAATCATTCACACATATTCAATTAAATTTAAGATGAACTCACACATAATTCAATACTTGCAATTTGCATTCAACTTTAATTCATTCTTGATCTCTCTCCAATCGTGGGTAATATGGCTTTATATAACCAAGCTACCGATTGCATGATACTAGCTAAAAAGCATAACACTTCAAAAGATACCTACCTAAGAGATACTAGAATATAGAATATGCTAAAAGATAATAGAATATAAAATATTCTTCAAAAAGGTAGGTTTATGCTACTTTATTCTCTGGCTAATTTCTAACTCTACTAATTAATTGATTAATTAACTAAATCAACTAATACACACGTCCAAGCTGCATATTATTTCCCCCATGCAAATATCCATGTACTCTATGCATGCCATACACATGCATGTATACGCCTAATAGCTTGTAGGGTGCGCTTCATCTATAACTAGTAACATAACCATTCGTTTGTCTTTAATTTTGTGGGAGATCCTTTTTAAATGAAGAACAATTAGTTCCATAATTATGAAGCCAATTCTTGAGCGTTTGCTCTTGCATCACTGAGCCTAACTCTAATTAATTAAGCCCAAATCAACTAGCCTAATTAAATAAAAGTTAAACCAACACATGTTCACATCGTATATAAGATGAGTTACAATTATAGTTATGAGATATTACAAAGTTTACATAAAATATCAAATCTATATAAAACCTAATCATGATAATACATGGAATAATCAAATAATCAAGCTTCATGTCTTGTAGCTTTCTCTTCCGTACAGCTTTGTAACCCTTACATTGTCATTGAATTATACATTAGATATCATTGGTAAAGACATCTTATTGCAAACATATGTAATACCTAAAGAATCACTTAATGAAACACTATTAGGGTTATTATAAAGGTGTTTAAATTTTTCAAGAACAATGGGTACTAACTCCAAATATGCTAACTCTTACCCTTCAACATGATAAGAATGAGATAGAGATGCTCTTATATCATATTGGCAATTATCTTATTAAATATGAAATCAAATTCCCAATTTTTTTTATTTTTCTTCTCTAAATGTTTGTTTAAATAAAAAAAATTAAGATCGAAAAGTTAGGGGTGTTTAAAGTTGGTATCTAAACTTTTTCATTTTAAAACTTGGAAAATGTCTTATAGAATTAAATTTCAATTATTTTAAATCAACTTAAAAGGAATGTAATCATAATCAACTTAAATGTTAAAATTTATTGAGTCCCATATTAGTTATAAGATAAAGGGGTTGGTTGGCATTGGTTTCTATTTATTATATTATGTGTTCTTATGTGTTGGTACATATGTGTATTATTAACTTATAACTCTCTAACTAGGTTTCAAGTTGTTAGGGTGTTATGGAGGCCAACCCAAGTAATCAACATTTTGATGAGATCATATAAGTGGTCAAGATATATATGTAGATAAATATTAATTAGCTATAAGCCTAAGCACAGGCACCACTATTACCTTGTTTTCTAATATCAGCACTAGAGGACTGACTACACCAAGTTTCTCATCATCATACATCGATCTTTGAGGTTTAGAAGGACTCAGACATTATATAGCTTTAGGTGGGTGACATGGAGAAGGTTTTCATTACTAGAAGATAACCTCTTGAGAATAGGGTTGCTAATATTGTGTTTTATCTAAGAACCAGAGCAAATAATACATAAAGGACCCTTTAGTTAATAAGGGATATTCCATATCTATAGCTTTTAAATATTTCTCATTCCCTCACACACATTCATCAAGTAAAATACAATGGCTTTGCATCATTGCAACAACGCTTATCCATAATATATCTGTATTATGGTTGATATATCAATCTAGTTCATTTAACACACAAGGTGGAATCAAATAAGACGATAAAGGTTTGGATTTTAGATTTCTAGAGCAATTTATTAGGTATACTACGACTACAAACTAATTTAACTATACCAATAGGGCATTATCTGTTCATAAATACTATTTTTCTATTCGCAAAAGATTTACCAACAAAAAACAATTATGTGATAATAGTTAAAAACCTTGTGCTTAAAAGTTTTGCCACGAATATGTATGATCTATTAGGAATACTTAATAATGCTCACATATATTTATCTATAGGTAAAACGTCTACCCATAATTATATATATAAGTAAAAGTATTAAAACAAAATGATATCTTTGTCTAAAAGTATTACCCACCAAACAATATTTGTGACTAAAACTATTACCCACAAAATAGTATTTGTAACTAAAAGTACTATCCACAAAATAATATTCGTGACTAAAAGTATCATCCACAAAATCATATTTGTTGCTAAAAATATTATGAACAAATATATATTATTGGTTATACATATTTTAACCTATATATATAATATTAGTAAAATTACAATGATGTCCATCCTACTTGTCGTTGCAATATTTACCCATAATAGCAACTTATCCTTATATACAATTAAGTACACCATACATAATCATTAGTGTTTTGTTTATTTGTCAATGTGATAGTAGTCTTATTAGAATAATAATATATATACAACTTGTAACATACACTGACATACAAGATATCTTCATTAACACATCAAAAACCATCATTTTCATTCTCATCCAATTCAGTATCTCCAACAACTTTAGTGTCTTCAACATTCTCTTTGACAACCATTCAGATGTATTCCCTAAGAAAATATGCATATAACATAATTTGATTAATATAAATTCATGCTGAAAAGTAAAATAATTAAGGTAGTTTTAAAATTTCCCAAAAAATAAGAGCCCTTAATTAATAGAGAGAGTAGGTGTGAGAAAAATTAAGTGTTTGGAAGAAAACATAAAATGGATCTCTAATCTACATTATTCTGGGGAAGCATTCTCAATAGTTTTAGAACTTCATCTCATAGTGGTAAAATATAAAGAAAAACTAAAAATTAAATGGAGCTTGAGTTTCTATTGACATGTAATAATATAGGAGCCTGTGCAGCTTGTAGTTTTGATTAGGTATACATAATTCACAAATTTGAAATATCAATATTCTATAGGTCTTTTAGAAGCAGGTTGCTACAAGCATATATGAGGGTCGTGTTGATATGCACATCTAGACCTCCCTAGACTATATCAATGATAGGATTCATATTTGGTTATCACTTTATTCATACAAATATTAATTAGAAAGTAATAACAATGAATAGCTTCAAGCCTTAAAATTTAATCTTTTCGGTTTTTAGCATGATAGAGTTAATCTGTTCCACATGTTTAAATATTCAAAGCTCCAATTTATGTTATTCTAAGATGTGTAGTTTCTATAATTGGCATAGGTAAGCCCATGCTTCAAGCCAAAACAAAGTATGAACCTACAAAAGATTGTTGAAAGTATAAAATCATTAATCAAGCCAAATCCCAAAACTTAATGTTTTAGGTTTATTAGCTCAAATGCATAGTCTAAGAAAGGCTGGATGTGACTACTTATCACCTAAAAAGAGAAACATCCTAAATGAATCCTCCATTTAGACATACTCTAGTTAAACATAAATATAATTTATATAATATTTTGTCTAACAATTTCCCTTAGGCACTTGTCAAAGATTTTATTATTTTTACCAAAATCATGCAATTAGATAAATAACTATACATACATACACTAGTTGGTATTATTAATTGTCCATGTTATTTCTATTTCTTATGTCATAATATGTCTAGCTATTATACTTTATGTCATTCAATGAATAAAACAACAATGAGTAGAAACAATGCTTGGCAGACACCGAATTAGAAAATGAAGTCGAAAAGGGTAAACAATCTATTAGTATCCACATAATCCCCAAACAACATTAAAAATGCAGAAAAATAATTTACATCTTATCAAGATCAATTAATTTCTCTTTTACATGCAACGTTATAGGCTAGTAAAGCCCATAAATTCACTTGGTTGATAATATTAGAACTTAAAACCTAATATTTGTGAAGCATGAGATTGAAAAAAGGAAATGCCTAATATAAAGTGAGACTAACAAAGTGATATAACTTGAACAATGCCAGACTCATCAAATTTTAAAATCTAGAGGTTTTACAAATATCACATTTATATAAGAGGCACTTGAAGACGTAGATGAGAAACACAACTCAGTTTCATGAACTATTACCAAAATTTATGATTTTTAATCCCAAAACATAAATTTTGATAATTAAATAAATTAGCCATAATTGAAGGCTCAAAACTACAATTAAATTAATTTTACACAAATAAAGACAACTAATATTAGCAAATATAATCACAATGTCAACCAATTCTAGAAAATCACTTTTAAAATTAGGATTTTACCGCCACACTTAGAACTCGACCGGTACACACCTTTTGTTCCAGTACTAAATGCTAAGGCTAAATAGGATTAACAATCGAATAGAAGTCACAAATAAAACAATGATAATCCATGAGAGGAATCCCTCCGAGTCATACAAAAATCAGAGTGCGATTTAAGGATTACAACCCAAAGAGTAAGTGGCTAAAGTATTTCCAAAAACATAAAATACCGTACGATATGACATAACTAGAATAAAAATTATACATGGTAAAATAAAAGGGAAAATAGAGTTCATCCAATCACTATCGATCCCCAGGCCAAGTCTAGGCTCAACTCTCAGCCCCGCCCGATGCCTCGTAAGTGTCGTAGGCATCAAAGACGTCATCTCCTACCTGCACAAACTCAGATGGGTCTTCTACTCATGGGAATGAGCAGCACCCATGAAACGGGTGGTCAGTACGCTACATACTAAGTAAGGTAACAATGCAATAAGGCGAATACATAAGAGTACATAAACGATCACAATAAAATGACAACATACAATCTCTCAGATAAATAAAGGACAAGCTATAGTCCAGATAAACTAATTATTTAATCTCTAAATAGTACTCATTTCACACCACACTTTTATCAATCCATGCGAGTATAGGAACCCCACTATTATAGCCGTTTGATAGGTCACTTACCGAGTAGAACACACCTGACAACTATCATATGCTGGTAGATCGGCCTCCAGGGCAAAATGCTCCTCGCCACTATTATGCCGATGGATTGGTCTGGCCCCAACTATCATGGTTCCACTGTAAGTACTTAGTATCTTTTATGTGTCTTATCAAACATAGGGTTTGGTTTATTGAGCTCGGTATCCTCCACTATTAAAGCTAGTGGATCGATCACTTATAGGACAGAACACACCTAACCACTATTATATGCCGGTGGATCGGTCTCCAGAGCACCCCGGCACCTGGCCACTATTATGCTAGTGGATCGGTCTGGGCCCGACTCAATAATCTTCCACTTTACATGATTAATGTTTTACCGTGTCTTATTCAAAAGTTCCACCCTATACATGCATGACTAACTCCATCTGCGCTTATCCTCCTAGGAGGGTCCGTCCCATATCTAGAGACTTCTGCACCTCCTAACTCGCCCAACATCCTCTCTTTATTCCACCACTCACACCCGAGACCCAATTCCTAGGTGTGTGGGTCAAGGCTCACTACCAACACTCCTATGCCCATTCATAGTCTTTCCTAGGGTTTTCTCCAGAAAACCCTAATTTGGGCCTATGTGGCCCATCATCCTCTACCTCATGCAACCTAACTATTTAGACAGCCCCATGCATCATAACCCTTAGGTTCAACACTTATCATTTCAATTCACTCTCCCAAATACAAGTTTGACCACGAAACCCTAGGTGGCCACACCAACCCTAGCTTGCCATGCCAACCCTAGTATCCTCCTTTCCAGAAGTTACCCTTCCATTTAGTACCTTCCACTCTTGTTTCCCATGAAACTCATTCTCTCCCTAATCATAACAACCTCCTATTCTCACCCCATGCTCCACTTTCCCTCATTCATTTTCCTTTTTCCACCCTCTCAAACTCATGCTCGGTCTCCTATGCACCCTTATATTATCCCACATATTATTTTTCACCCAAAGCCCCCAATCACCCAAACAACTCTTCTATTACCTTCCTCACACCCCAAGTCAACTTTTTAAACGTAAATTTCATCCCCATGTGGACTTTATCCATCCCATGCAAATGCTCAAAGTTGTTCATGCAAAACCCTAGTTTCTCCTATGCAAATCCTAGATTCTCCCATACAAAGTTCATCCACTTTATTTTACCTAAAATTCCCTTTTTATTCTTCTTCTCATGGGTCATGGGATGTTTGGGTCAATCCCACATTCCTTGGTCAATTTATTTTCCTTTAGCCAACTTACTTCCCCTTGGTCCACTCACTTCCCCATTTTCCTTTTCATCCTTCCTCCCCATATCACTGCATTAATTATCCTAGCATGCATGTCTTAAAAGGGCCATATCATATCATATCAACATTCATAGCACAAACATATCGTACACATGCCATAAAAGAGTACATGATCATACCTCAACTCCAAGCTGTGCTACATATAAAATGGTTATGACGATAGCACAAAATACACAACATATCATTATACATGGCATCCAAGGCACATAAAAACACATGGCACACAAAAGGCCTTAGCTACACCCTTACCTAAAACAATGCCGGACTTGGAGCACGCTCATACGCCTCCTTAGGGTTTTGGCTTGATTTACCTATAAAAGGGAAAAACTAAGGATTAGTTTCCCTCCTGCCAAAAATACTATTATTTCTTATTTTAGTCTAAGATTAGAGGTTACTATTATTAAAGGGGCATATCAAGTGAAAGCTAGGGTTTGTATCCTCAAGTTAGCCTACTAGATATTAATAGTCAAAATATGTTTATGTTAATATTTATAGCTATATTTATATTACTACCCTAATAGCTTTATTTCTTCTAATAATAGTGCTAATACTTATTATAGCAAAATAGTGATAATAATAATAATAATAATAATAGTAATAGTAATACTAACGCTCCTAGAAATAGAAGCCCTATTATTTTTAAGGCTAAGGCTAATAATAGCTTTAGGGATAAAATAATAATAATATAATATTAGTAATACTAACAAAGTACTAATATTACTAAAGGTAATAGTGATAATAGTCATATTTGAAATAATGATAACATAAGAGTTCAAATATTTTTACCACAATAATAGTAGCAAATACTATAGCAATAATGTTGGTAATAAAGGCATTAGGAATAATATTAGAAATATTTGAATATTAAGTAATAATAATAATAAGGCTTAAGTATTCTTCTTCTATAATAACAAAGTGATAATATGCCAACTTCGGTTTCAATAACATCACTAATAATAATAATAATAACAACAACAACAACAACAATAACAATAACAATAATAACAATAATGTAAAGAATAATACTAATAGTAATAATAATCAAAATGGTATAGTAATATAAGGGTCCAAATACTTATATTAATAATAAAAAGTGATAATGAACATAGTTAGTATTAACAATATTAGAAAAAAAATAATGATAATGATAATGGTAATGGTAATAATAATAATAATAATAATAATAACAATAAAGATAATCATAATAATACTAAAATTGTAGAACTCCATTAATAGTAGCATTAGTTAGAATTATTTCCAAAGTTAGGTTAAGTAATGATATTAATAATAATAATAATAATAATAATAATAATAACAATAATAATAATAATAATAATAATATAATAGATAATACCATTAATATTATTAAAAATAACTAATACTTGTATAAAATGGGTTTAAGGGTTGGGAAGGTCAGAGCACCACCTAGGGACAGTGGTGGCACCGGCGGGGGCTCACGGCGGCAGCGGCGGATGTGGGTATTGGAGGTGGTGGAAGGAGGAGAAAGGAGGGAGAAGGAGAGGGAGGCAGGGATAAAGGGAGGTGTGGGGAGGTAGAGGAGGCCCCCTGGTTGTTTTGGAGGGTAGAGGGGGTGTTAGTGGCTGTGGAACTGGCAGCGGACGGCAGTGCGAAGGGCGGTAGGGGTTGAGGAGGGGTTGATTAGGAGGGTAACTGAGAGACGATGAGGGTTTAGTTAGGTAGAGGATGGTGCAAGGGGCAGTTTTGGGGGTGGTTCGCCTGGCGGCAATGGGTGGCGACTAAGATTGCTCATCCAAAGGGGCAACTGCGAGAAGGGGCGGTTTTTGGGTTTCGAAATAAAAACCAAATTAAGGCAGCCGATGGGGTATTTATAGGTCGATTGGGTGGGCAATGACAAGGGGAAGAATATAAGGGAGGTGCAAATGCTAAGCATGTCGCCGATGGTGGTAGTCGAGGCGGTTCTGCCATGGCAGGGCGGCAAGGTCGACGGAAGAGGAAAAGGGAAAGGGGTAGGGTGAAATGCCTAAAAAATTCTAATTTTAAAAATTATAGTTAAATAAAATTTTATTAGAAAATTTATTAAATAAATTATTTTTATTAAAATAAAAAGGAATTATATAGGACTATTCAAGAAGAAAATAATAAATATTTTTATTAGAAAAATTTGGGTATTTTAGCTATTTAAGGATTTTATTTTAGAAATTAATTAAATAAATTGTTTTATTTAAAATAAGAAGGAGAAAATAGTTTCAAATTAATAGGAATTTTATAAATAATTTAATTGGAGAAATTTAGGGTGTTCTGCTAATTAAAATGAAATTTATGGAAAATCTTTTAAAAATCCTAATTTAGCCTAAAAAGGGATTTAAATATTATTTTATTTAAATATTATTATTTTTGAATATCCCAAATATCTCAATTAATTTAATTGATCTAATCCACTATTTTTTTTCTTTTTCCCTTTTCCCTTTTTCCTTTTTCCTTTTTCCTTTTTCTTTCTTCCTTTTCTTTCCTTTTTCTTTCTTTTTCTTTCTTCTTCTTTCCTTTTTTTTCTTCTCCTGCCCGATTGGGCTTCCCACGGCCCAATCCCTTTATCCCTCTTTCCTTCTCCGGTGGCCTAGTCCTTTCCCTCCTTCCTTCTTCTTTCGGTAGCCCACGACCCAGCCTTTCCCCCTCTTTCCTTTCCTTCAGCGCGGCCCAGCCCACGTGACCGTTGCCTCCTTCCTTTCTCCTCCACGCTGCGTTTTCCCTCTTTTTCCCTTGGAATTCTGCATTTCATCCTATCTCATTAAATGACGTTGCCAGTCCGGTCCTCCTCCTTTTCTTTCTTTTCTTGTTTTCCCCAAACCGCTGGTCTGCCCCATACCTGCTTCTTTCCCCAACCTTCGCACCTGCAGTCAACGTTGACCTGCATCGCTGCCCTTATGCCCTAGTTTTTTTTCACCATTGATCGGATATTTTGCTCCTCTCTCTCCCCTACTAACTTATGGACCATTTTTCCCAACTAACGCTCCCCTCTCCTCGCACGTTATCTCTTCTCCTAGCTAACAATTGCCTGCCACGTCTTTCTTGAATTTCGCCAGCAACCATCGCCGCCGACAACCCAACTAACTTATCGATCCTCCCGTTCTTCCCTTTGACCTAAGCCACCCTTTTATTTCTATAAATACCCCCTACCCGGTCTGCAATCGAGCTTTACCCCGAAACCCAGCTTTTCCCGACCTTGCCACCACCGCCCCTTTAGACACCATTTCCACCGCCTCTGGCCAATTTTTCCGCCCTCTCTTCCTACCTAACTCATCCTTGCACCGCCTTCTAACTAAACAAACTACCCATCCCCCTTGATTTTCCCTGCACTAGCCATCCCCACTATGCAATATTTGCTCCTCAATCAACCTATTCTTCCACCTCTGTCGCCCTTTGAACTGCCCTTAGCCACCACCTCTACCACTGCTGCCACTCCTTTCACCTCCCAAATTGTGTTGTAGACCCTCCTCTACCTTCCCCTACCTTTCTTTTCCCCTCCCTTCTTCTCCTTCTCTCTTTCTCTCCTTCTTTTCAATTCGGCCACCACAGCCGCCGTCGTGCGTCGCCACCTTTGGTTGCGCCACCACCTCCGCCACCGTGCGCCTCCACCTTTGGTTGTGCCACCACCCTTATTTTGTTCCTCTCCTTCTAGGCAACCATAATCACCCTTATTTCCACCCACATTCTCCCTATTTTGTTCCCAGCATCCAACTTTTCCCCTTTTCCTCCCTTTTTCCAGCCACTACCGCCGCCGCCGTGCACCACCAACCTAAGGTTGAACCCTAAACCCCCTCAACCATTTTTCACTATTTATACAAGCTTTAATTTATTTTATTTTATATATTTGAATATATATACTATTATTGTTATTATTATTATTATTATTATTATTATTAATTTTACAATTATTATTAATATTATTATTTTTATTATTAAAGTTTTTATTATTATTTCTATTGAGGGCCAAAGCCCTGTTATATTTTTATTTCGATTTTATTATAATTATTGCTATTATCTTTGTTATTAATATTAATATGTTATTATTATTATTATTATTATTAGTATCATCGTCATCATCATCATCATCATCATTAGAATTTATTACTATTATTAGTGTTATTAATAATAATATTATTATTATTATTAGTTAAAAAATTTATTACTATTCAATGTAGTGTCAAAACCCTAATTCGTTTTATCTTCGATTATTATCATTACTATTATTACCATTATGATTATTATCATTTTTGCAATATTATTATGGTTTTTACATTATCATTATTACTATTTCATTATTATTTTTATTACTCAATTTTGTTATTTATTTTACTAATGTTATTATTAGTATTATTTTGGTAAATGGGCCAAAGCCCTTATTTCACCTTATTTTTGAATAATGTCCTTTTTATTATTATTGTCACTATGATTATTATTCTTCTTAAAATTAACATTGATACTATTTTTGGTATTTTTGCTATTATTATTTTAGTATTTTATCAAAAGCCTCGTCTTAGCTTAAGTTAGTATTTAATAGTAATTATGGTAGGAGGGAATCTAATTTTTAGCTTTTCCCTCATATGGGTGAGACCAGTCAAAGCCCTAAGGAGGCGTAGGAGCGTGCTCCAAGACCAGTGTCGTTTTAGGTAAGGTTGTTACTAAGGCCTTATGTGTGTTGATGTGCATTATATGCTTTGTATGTTATTCATCCTATGTTTATCATTATGATCATCTCATATGTGGTATGAGATAGAGTTGAAGCATGTTCTTGTGTTGTTATATGGTATGTGTATTCAGTATATGTGATGAAATATTGTGATATGTGATGATTGGTTTGTGACCATTTAGACAAGCATGTGAGGATGTATAAAATTAGTATTGTATGGGGAAAAGGTTGAAAATTGAAAATGGGAAATGTGTTGACCAAAGGGGAGTAAGTTGACTAAAGGGGAAATGAGTTGACCTAAGTATTTTAATGATCCATGAGTGGAAGAATAAAATGGGAAATTTAGGGTTTCATGTGAGAGAATATAATTTATGGTTTTATATGGGAAAATCTAATATATGATTTTGTATGGGATAATTTAATCTATGGGATAATCTAATCTATGGTGTAATATAAGAGAATCTAATCTATGGTTTGCATGGATTGAATTTAGGGTGTTGTATGGAGAAACCTTGGGTTTTGTATGGGTTGAATATAAGGTTTTGTATGGAGGAATCTAGGGTTTTATATGGAAGAATCTAGGGTTTGCATGGTTGAATTTAGGGTTTCACATGAGACTATAGGGTTTTGCATAAAAGATTCGAATGGTTGCATGGAATGTGTAAAGTTTGCATGGGCATGAAATTTATGTATAGAAAGTTGATTTGGGATGTGAGGAAGGTAACGTAAGTGTTATTTGGGTGTTTGAACACTTTGGATGAAAAATAGTACGTGGAGCAATATAAGGGTACGTAGGAGACCGAGCTAGGGTTTGTGTGGACAATTAGGGTTTGATGTGGCTGCCTAGGGTTTTTGTGGTATCATGTGTATTTGATGATTAAAGTGTAATTATAAGGGTGGAATTTATGAGTTGTGATGTGTGGAGTGTTATAATGATTTGGGTCGTGTGAAGTGGAGTAAGATGGGCCATTGAGGCTTAAATTAGGGTTTCTAGGGAAAAACCCTAGAATGAGGAAATAAGTGGACTTGGTGGTGTGTAGTAGTGGGCCTTGACCCACATATTTTTTGTGTTGGAGTTCTAGTATGAGTTTGAGTATAGAGGAAAGGTCGTTGGGCAAGTTGGGATGCGCATGAGTCTGATGATATGGAAAGAGTCCGTTGGAGGATAGGTGTGGGGAGAGTGAGTCATGCATGTCTAGGGTTAAATTTTTCGAATAAGATATCGTAATATAGTAATCATTTAAAGTGAAAGATTGTTGAGACGGGCCTAGAGCAGTCCACCTGCGAATAATAGTGGTTAGGGCATGATATCCTATGTGTAACCGGTCCGCCGGTAATAATAGTGGTCAGGCTTTGTACCTGTGCATTTTGGGTCCACCGGCTAGAATAATAGGGGATTTTGTGCTCAACAAAACCGAACATATTTGTGCCAATACATGGGAAAGACACTAAGTACTTACAGTGGAACACCGTGCGAGAAGGGGCCAGACCGTTCCACCGGTAAATAATAGTGGTAAAGAGCTTTATGCCCTGTGTGTTTCCTGTCCACCGACTATAATAGTGGTCAGGAGCTTTATGCCCTGTGTGTTTCCAGTCAACTGACTATAATAGTGGGGTTCCCGTATTCGTATGGATTTGATAAAAATTATGGTGTGAAATGAGTTATAATTATAGATTAATTAAATAATTAATTCAGACTATAAATGGGCCTTTATGTATCTACCCAAATGATTGTATGATATTATATTATCATGATGGATTATGCTCTTTTATTTCTTCTGCATTATTTGTATGATTTTGTGTGTTAGCCTTAGTGCACGGTTACCTTGCTTAGTACGTAGCGTACTGATCACCCTTTTCATGGGTGTTGCTCATTCCCATGAGTAGTAGGCCCTTCTGACTTTGTGCAGGTGGGCGAGACATCAAGCGGAGCTGTGTGTTGAGCATTTTTGGCTCCGAGTTCGAGAGTAATGTGGCCGGATTCACTATTCTTGTTATTTTATCTTCTTCAACTATTTCTTTTGTATCGGATTTGCCCTCTTATGATTTATTACTTGTTTTGAGTATTTTAAATGAACATTTTATCACTTGTATGCTTATTTCTCTTTTGGAAATGAATTACAATTCTTTACGCATGCTCTGATCTTTGGTGTTATGATTTTTCTAAGTTCTTTCGTGAACTCTTGATTTAAGTTTAATATTAATCTTTTCTTAGCCTTAGTACTTGGTACTGAAACGATTGGAGAGAACCGAGTTGGTACTAAGTGCGGCGGTAACTTCTCCATAATTCACAGGTTTTTAAATTTTAAATTCTTCCACTTAAAAAAAATATAGTGAATTTTGGGGTATTACACAGGGTGCTCGGGAGAGGGGAAGAAGTCGGTTTGGGTCGAAAAAATGAAAGAAAGTGATGGGAGAGGGAGGTAAGGACTATAGGCAGCGGTGGTGGTCGGTGGAGGGCAGGGTTACAACTCCTTGGTCGCCACCCCCGCCTTAGGGAAGAAGAAGGCTCGGGACCAGTGTTCTAGGGAGGAAGAAAGAAGAAAAGAAAAAGAAGAAACTGGACCAGCCAGGAAAGAAAGAAAAAGAAAGGAAGAAGAGAAGCGGCGCGGGCTTGGGCCGCACGGGGAAGGAAGGTAGATGGGCCGCACAAGGCGGGCTGGCCCAGGTCAGGGGAAGAAGGAAAAAGAAAGAAAAGGGGAAAGAGAGAAAGAAAAGAAAAAAGAGAAAAAGAGGGAGAAAAAGAAAAGAAAAGAAAAAAAAGAAAAATAAGTGGGTTGGGTATTTTGGTATTTTTTTTATTATTTAAAATAATAATATTTAGAAAATAATAATTAATTCTTTCTTAGATTAATTGTGGGCTATTTTTGAATAATAATTATTTTTTTAAATCCCATTTTAATTAGCAACACTCCCTGCTTTTTTCCTCATTAAATTATTTATCATTTTCCTCTTGATTGTCCCTAAATAACTCCCCTATATTTTAATAAAATAATTTATTTAATTAATTTCCCTAATAAATTCTCATTTAGCCATAATTTTCATAATTATAATTTTGGGGTATTTCAATTATACTAAGAAAAATTATCTAGTACAAGCTAAGAGGAGCTCGACCAAGACGAGGAGGAGCAACGGTGGTGCGTAGGTGGTCAGACTAGAACTTTAGCTATGGCATTGGTGGTGTGTTGCTATGGTAGCTTGACATAGGGTTTTTGTTGCCGTGCATTGCCTTGGTGCTATTGATGGTGCTTGCTGTCTATGGTTGGCAACACCACAGCTCGACATAGTGGTGGTGGTTCGCTGGCGGTGCTCTTGTGGTGGATGTTGTACCGGAGGATGGAGCAAATGGGAAGATCAAGTATGTCAAGGTTGAGCATTCATCCCCTAGTTGCTAGTTGTTGCTTTGTTTGCAACTGGTGCATCCATTACCGCTCATGGTTGGATAGAGGTGCCGGATGTAGTGGCTCGGTGGTGGTAGTAAGGTATAGTGGTGGTAGTAAGATGCTGGTCGAAGCCATGGTGAAGGGCGTCAGGACTCAAGGAGAGATAGAAATAGAAAAGAAAGAAAATATGGAAAGGAAATATGGGGGTTCAAACAGGTTTTCTTTTTTCTTTTTACAATACAAGTATAAATCAATTAATATGAAATAAATATCAAAAAATATGATTGATAAAATAAAAGTTTAGTTAAGTTAAATTTTATCAAAAATATTCTCATAAAAAATATATAACTAGCCTTTTAAAGAAAAAAAAGTGTCTTATTAAATGATATAATTTAAAATAAACTGTAACACTTATTAAAATACAAATAAAATTTCAAAATAAAACTAAAAATACATCAAAGAATTAATTTTATCAACTTTGAGAAACTATAAATAATTCAACAAAATTTTGAAAACTTAATCTATCAACTAAAATAGGAAAAAATGGAAGAAAAATAATTTATAGAAGAAAATTATAATTAAATTATAGAAACTTTAATTAAAATTTTCAAAATATCTTATCAACCTTATAAATTAAATAAATTAAATCAAAGAATATTTATTACAAATGATGATTTTTTTACTTTACAGAGATTTTATAATTTAAAATAAATTATTTCTACTAATGAAATATAACTCTATAATAAAGTAGTAATCATATAACGAAGTTATAATTAAAAATTAATTTAAAATATTCAAACAAAAACAAACAAAAAAAATGAAAATATATTTTAAACGAAAATCGAATCACGTATATTTAATAAAATCATGGTCATTAATAAATTTAACTACAATTATCCGCAACGACAAATGATTAATTAAATTTAAATATGAGTTCAAAATCAACAATAAAACCTTAAAGCGAATCATAAAAATTTTAAAAAAAATTATTTACGAGAATTTTGATTTAAATAAAATAATCTAATTAGAATAAATTTAAAAGTTGATAATCATAAACCACTTAATAACAATTATATTAGATCCAAATAAGTGAAGTCAATAGCAAACGATCAACAACCCATAACTAAAATTCAAAAGCAAAACCATAATGATGAATTGTAAAGAAAACATATCCAAGGTTATTAACTCAAGGTCACTCCTCAAGTTAGGAAGAAACATTTAAGATTTTTTAAATTGATTTAAGAATATTAATTGAGCAAGAATAATAAAAATTAGGTCAACTTTAAAAAAATTTGACCTTAGTAGTTAGGTTTAGCAACAAAATTTGGTAAATATTGAAGAATTGATCCAATTTATTGGAAAGAGAAATAGTTAAATATATTTTGAAATAATTTTATTTGTTGGTAGAAACAAACTCTATCAATGGAAAATATAATTTTATCAATTAAAATCTGGAGATTATGGCTCGTAAACCCTAACTACAAACTAGCCAATTTAAATCAATTACTTCAAATCGATAGCTCAATAGTATAATTAACCCAATTCTAATTAAATTTGAAAGAATCCAAGTTATCTGGACATATCCAAAATAAAAATTGAAATCTTAAAAATCAACTAGATACATGACATTCAACCCAATCAAATTAATCATACACTCATCTATACATAATCAAACAAGTAATTTAGCTTATAAAAATCCAATTCACACAAACCCAATTCAAATTAGAAGTTTGGGTTAGGGATATTATACCACACAAAAATCTAGATGGAGTAGCTTGATGTGACCAAGCGAGCTAGAGGAGGGATTGTGGTGCAATTGGTGGTTGAAGGACGAGGAGCCCGTAGTAGTGGTGGCTTAGTGGTTTTGCAGTGGCACAAACTAGAGGCTAGCTATTGTTGCACATCTGTGTTGTTTGCGTTTTCCATTTGGCACTGGAGGTTGTCGATTGATGGTAGAGAATGGAGGAGAGGGTAGAGAGGGTGGAAAATGAAGTTGGCCAGGGTCAACAACTAGGGGGAGTAAGGGTTTGAGTTGAACAGGAATTGTTCTTCTGATCACTATCTCAATCAGTCATAAAAAAAGAAAGGCACTTTGTTAAAATATCAAAAATAGAATTTAAATGATAAATTTTCAACCAAAATTCATTTGACAGAAAAAATTCCTCAAAGATTTGGGAAAGTTAAAACAATTAATTAAACAATAATGAAAATACTTTCTTCATTAAAATATTAATGATTAAAACAAATGATATAGCTTGTGGAAAAAAAAATATAAAAAATAATAATTAAAATACATTGGAAAGTATATTAATAAAATTCTAAGGAACTATGAAGTATTTAAATTTTTTTTAAAAGGATCCTCTATAAACCAAAAATGAAAAAACGGAAACAAATTATTTTTAGAGAAAAAATGAATAATAAGTTGTAGAAACAATTAATTTAAAATTTTCTATAAGTTCCCTCAGCATCGTAAAAATAAATTAATTTAAAGATGGAAATATTTGCTATAGATAAAAATCAATAATATAATTTTAGTACTTAAAAGGGATTTTTATAATTTAAAACAATTCATTTTTGTTAATGAAATATAATTCCCAAATAAAATTTTAATCGTAAGATGAATCCATAATAAAAAAAATGAATTGAAATATTAGAACAAAAACACATGACAGAAATGTAAATATTTTTTAAATAGAAGCTGAGATCATATGAATTTAATGAAATTCATAACTGTGAATAAATGTTTTGAGAATAATTCGCAGTGAAAAATAATTAAATAAATTCCAATATGAATTATAAATCGTTAATAAACTATAAAACCAGTCACAAATAAAAATAATTAAACATTTTCATCAAATTCCATTATTTAAGCCATTAAGTTTAAGGAAATTGAATTTCAAAAATATGGGGTATTATAATAATTATATAAATAACTATAATAATATTAGGCCTAGAAAGACAAAATAACCAAGGTTATACCACCCCTTAGACCCTCATTGCACTAATCAATTAGCAAAATCCCCATCTTATAGGTCATTTAAACCTGACCTAGCTAATTATTACTTTTATTATAATATTTATTATTATAACTCATACAATAATGAGAGTTCTTGTTATTATTATTACTTTAAGAATAATTTTTATCATTTTAATTATCATAGTTATGTAATAATAATATTCATAATAATTATAATGATAATTATAATTATGGTTATACATATTATATTATTAGTATTTCATATACAAATTGGCAATTATGATGATAAGGGAAGTATCTCATGTATAATAGGAACGAATGTATTGTGCCAAAGAATATAATAATAGTTTCAACCTTTGCCTTCCTTATATATTAACAGTAACAAATATATGAGTGGATATTAGTTTTGTTGGTATAATGCTACTAATACCCACATATATAAAAGTGGACAAAAGATCTGTTGGCATAACTTACTATTACCAACAGATAAAAAAATATCTATAGGGAAAATTTTCTTCATTTCTCACAAAGAAATATCTATTGGTATTAATAACTTTTTCCCATGTAAAAAAAAATCTATGACTAAATTTTTATTGGCACAAGTTATATATTTTGTAGTGTACATCGTATGAGAAAGCTTTAAAGGTAACATAGGTTTTTCATGCTCGTAAAGCATGATTAGGGGGTAACAAAAGGTGATCCACAAAATTTTAGTAGTATAAAACACTTATAGCTTAGTTGTGGATAGTTTGTGGGGTTAACACCTTGATATGGTAGATAATTCACTCAACCTCACCCTAAGAGATACTAATAGTGCAAATAATATGAGGTTAGTCATCCAAGGAAGGATTACATAAGCAATACTATTGGATGCCCTAGTTATGGTAGGGTAGTTCACTAATAGTTTGAGTGCTTTCCATTAGGGAATAGTGTATATAAAGGTTAGACTTGGTCACAAGGTATACTAACCTAACAATAGTAGCAATAATAGGGACTAAGGTCTACCTCATCACTGGAGAGTGCATCTAGTAGATCTTCCCCATATTATAGGGCTTTGAAGTCCTATATATATGACCTTAATCAAGGATTTGGTAGTGTAGCTACAACTCAACTAGGTAGTGGGTAGAATGTAGTCATTAGTACATTCAATATCTCCTTATTTTCAACTTTTATGATATTTGAGGTAGGAGATACCCATTCTCTTATGTCTACTACTGTTTTTACTAGAGCTTCCATATCATAATCTACAAATATATCATTTTTTTGTTGTGATTCCCTCTAGGGATAGGATTGGTATTAGGTGATTTAGTGATGTGCCATTAGTTATATGTGGTGCAGAGCTTCTTATAGACCTCAACAAGGTGGAGTTGTGTGATTTGCATGGAAATGCTTACAAAGTATTTTACATCAATAAGATGTGCACAGGAGCTCATAGTTTTTAAAAGAACAAAAGGTTCTAGGGTCTATTAACATAGATGAAAGCTTATTACTTGAGTGAAGATTATGTATTCTATTACACTAGATACCCTAGTACAAAAGGAGTATCTATTCTACTAATGCAAAATTTAGGATTTTCATGCTAACATGATGGCATTAAATGATATTTTATTGACATGGGAGTTTTCTAATACATTTCCTAGGGAGATTCTAATCATGCCACTAGCATGTGAGGTTGATTTCACCATTAACCTTTTATTGAAGATTGATTCTATGTCAAATACACCCAATCACATAGCACCAAAAAAGATGCAAGATTTGAGGAAGAAACTAGAGAGGTTGATAGGGAACATATACATATGATTGATTATATCTCCTAAGGGATCAATCATCCTATTTGTTTAGAATAAGGATAGTAGTTGTGTATCGATTATTGAGGGTTAAACTAGGTTAGTATAAAAAACACTTATTCGCTACCCCACATTAGTGATCTTTGTTATCAAGTTAGAGAAGCTAAAATATTTATAAATATCAACCTTAGATCAAGTTATCACCAATATCACCAACAGAAGATCACCAAGTAAGAAATTTAGAAGATAGTATTTCAGATAAAATACAAGCATTGTGAGTTGATCATTAATATATCTTATGGACTCATTTATTCATAGATCTCATAAATAGGATCTTCAAACAACACCTTGATCAGTTCATGGTTATCTTCTTTTCAATGCATTTCTCATCTATTATTAGAAGGTAAAACCCTCACCCTACACTGCTATGAAAATGAGAAATAATAACGACACATTAACAACAGTGTTTCTAAAATCATTTCTAAAAGCTTGAAAATTAATGTGTGAGATCGTTGAGGAATTTTTTATAATGGTTATAGGTTAAAATTGTTATTAAAACCTACATACAAAAAATTCATATGGTAGTTTTAATAACGGTTCTTACAAGAATCGTTATTAAAACTCCAATCTTCTGCATCTTATTTCGTTTAGATATTTTTTTTATGCCAAAAAGTTCACACTCTCATTCATTCAGCACCTTCTCTCTCTTACTCATTCACTTGCAAACCCTTATACCACTATTCCTCCTCCTTTTAATTCTAGGTAACCACCACTCGTTCTCAACTCCAGGCAATGCCACACTAATGCAAGAGAATCTCTTGAGAACTCTCAATATTCTACTTCTAATGATGGATATTAAGAAGAAATAGCATATATGGAGATATAACCAATTTTTCTTGAAATTCATATACTAATAATGTTTTGTCAAGTCATTATTTGTACAGGTATTATTTATTTTTGCAAGAAATTCATGAATTTCATGATGGATGAAGATCTTTGAGGTATAAGGTAATGAAAAGGGATTGCAAGATTACAAAGTGAAAGGAAGAACAAGGCTATAAGACTATAAAGTTTTATCACATATTATTACATCTATGTATAGCATTATTAACTTGTGTAGCTTTATTATTTTTGTTGCTTACTTTGTAATTCTTATAAAATTGTCATTGTAACTTTATTTGTAAGCTATGGATCATGCATTAGGAAGGTTAAATCATTAATGAGGCTAATAATTGGATTCTTAATGAAAATTCCTGCGAGGTTCCATGCCTATAAATACTTGTATTGATGGGTGTCGACACATTAGAACATTGTGTTATGAAATTAAAGTTCATTCAAAACTTGGGAGAGAATAGCATGAGCGTGCATTTCTTCTTCTTATTCTTCTCTTATCCTTCCTCAAGTGTGTATTTATAAGTAGAAAGGGTGATTTAGTGAGAAATATAAGGTTCTCATTATAGGAGTTAGATCTTGGATTAGATCTACTCAAATTATATCATCATTCAAAAAAAATTAAAGAATACGCAAGTAAATTCGAGTGTTTATGTTCATTTTGCATCCTTGTACTCCTTCAAATAAGGTCATGAAGTGTTGTAAAGATTTGAAGACAATTTTCTGGATCAAAAGTGGTATCAAAGCCTCATTGAAGTCAAAGCTACCTAATGTGGAAAAAATGCAACCAAAGATCGGCAATCTTCATCACCATACGTGAAGTTCAAGTAAGTTTCTTGAATAATCTTGGTAGAGTCTTGTGAATCTTAATGATTTCATGTTTTATCTTCTAAAAACATATAGGTTACATGTGAATCCTGAATAATCTTGCATTGATCTTGCATGATTCTTGGATGTCATTGTATGTTAGATTCGACATTAGATAATAATCTTTGGTTGAATTTGTGTACAATATTAATTCCACATGTAATGTGCTTGATTTGAACGTGTGTTTTTAAACTTTTTTCCTTTTCTATAATTTTTCATGTTTAGTTGATGTTTTATGCTGATATGACACAATTGGTGGTCCTTTATTGTGGTGAAAATTTACTAAGTATAGATGGTAGAAAATATTGGTTTTTTGGTGTTGAATAAAACTGATTGTTGTGTGTGTGTGTGTGAAATTAAACCATGAATATTTGTGTAGGAATACATGAGCATGAGTTGATATTCTCATGTGGTATTAATTTATATTAGATCATTTTTTTGGCATTCAATGTGATTTGAAATATTAGAATATGCATGATGATGATTCGAATGCTTGATTAGGGTTTTCAAGCAAATTTTGTATGTTTTGTGATAAGAGTTTTACAAGTGTGATTTTGTGTCTGTCTTTTCTTTTGTGTTTATTGATTTTTATTTCAATTGATAATTATGTATTTTAAATCATTGAACTCTAAATTGGTACATAAGAATCAACTAAGAAAATATAAAGTGAAAGTGAGGAATTCAGTTTTAACCCAATAAAACCTAGTGGAAATTGAGTGATTGTGATAGAAATAATCAATCACGAAGGAGGAACAAAGTTTCCAATCCATGTTTTAATCCATTAAAAAAATTCTAATAAATTGAATTCCAATAATACACAACTTAGACAATTACTAATTATGCAAATGCAACTCCAAATGTTAGAGTTTAGGTTAGTCGAACAAGATTTGGTACAAAATGTCCAAGAGCATAGATAATTCTATGGGTATAGGTTTGGAAGTTCTGTTAGGTCAAATAATTCAGTCAAAGGGAGGAATTTGAATTCAAGAATTGACCATGGAGAAGAGTCTATAGGGAGTGGAAGTAATAGGAAGTTCCATGACCATCAACCCAAGTATCATCAAAAACAGGATAAGGGCATTAAGCTTGATCTCCCCGACTTTGATGGCAAGCTTGATGTAGATTATTTTCTTGAGTGTTTGCATGAGGTGGAAGATATTTTTGAATTTAAATATTATCAAGATGAAAAAAAGCACAAACTATCAACTCTTAAGTTTTAGAAGTTTACTAGAATTTGGTAAAATAATCTAAAGAGTGCTAGGGAATGAGATGGCAAATCAAAAATTAAATCTAGGGAGAAACATAAGAAACATATAAGAAGAAAATTCATTTCAAAAGATTATGAACAAGATAATTATATCAAATTAACTACTCCTAGGCAAAGACTACTAAATGTCGAGGAGTATGTTCGGGAATTCAAGACATTGACACTAGTATGTGATATCCATAAAAGGAAGGAATAAACTTGTGCTAGATTCTTAGGATACCTTAACATGATGATTCAAGATAAGGTGGAAACATGTCTTTATGTTTCTTGAGATGACATGATTAAAATTTTCCTAAGATTTAAAAGGAAAATTAAGTCCGCTAAGCCTTATACAAAATAAAATAATCCATCCACTAAGTACTACTCAAGTAACAAAACATCCAAACTTGGAGCAGGTACTTCAAATTCTACTAATATTAATGAAGTCTCTACTAGGAAATCTTTCAAATGCTGAGGGTTTGGACACTTTGCTTGTGAATGTCCTAATCAAAGGGTTTTGTTAATCCAAAAGATTGAAGACATGGAGGCATGTGAGGAAAATAGTAAAATTGAACCTTTTGAAGAAGCTTCTAGTGAATATAAGAAGAAGAAGTTTCTTTTTATATCTTAGAGAGAGTACCTCAAGCACAAGCTACTGAATAACCTACTCAAAAGGAGAAGATATTTAAAATAAAAGGGAGAGTAGGAGATATTGTTAGTCATATTATCATTGATAGTGGCTCTTGTACAAACGTAGATAATGAAAGGATAGTTAAGGACTTGGGGTTGAAAACTACGCTACATCCAAAACCTTATTCTCTTTAATGGTTGAATAAAGACAAGGGAATTAAGGTGATAAAATGAACCTTAGTATCATTCAAAATTGTAACTACTATGATGAGGTGCTATGCGTTGTTTTACCTATAGTTTTTTGTGGAATCCTATTAGATAAACCGTGGTAGTATGATAGAAATATTATTCATAATGGTGTTACTAATGAGTATCTAGGTGAGAAGGATAAAAAGAAGCGAAAGCTTAAACCTTCTAAGAATGCTAAGGAGAGCATAGTCAAGAATAACAAGAGTTTATTCTTACATGAAAAGGCTATAGTCAAATAAATTCAAGTAGAAGGGTGTTATTATGCTCTAGTCATGAAAGAATCTCTACAATGGGAGATAGATAATGATAATCCTCAATTAGATAAACTCCTTGAAGAGTATCACGATGTTTTCCCTAATGGATTACTATATGGATTTCCACCTAAGAGAGGGATAGAACATGCCATAGATTTAATTCCTTTTGTGTCCTTACCTAATAGGACTACATATCAATGGAATATAGAGGATGTTAAAAAGTTAGAAAAGCAAATACGAGAGCTTGTTGGAAAAGGGTATGTGAGGGAAAGCATGAGTTCATTTTGGGTACTTACATTACTTTTTCCTGAGGTAGATACTTTGTCTCGTAAATCCATGATATTAGTCATTTTTTATGTTATGTTATTGGGATTTGAGATGTTGACCAAGTTGTATGACAAGGATGAAGATTTTATTCACATATATATTATGTGTAATAAGAGTGGTAGTTTTGGTAATCATTTACTACAAGATGACTATCTCTCTAAACTTAATAAGTTGTGTATACCTCGTTCAAGTGTACGTGATTCACCTGTCAAATAAGTACATAAGGGAGGTATAGTTGGTCATTTTAGAGTACATAAGATCATAGAAATACTACAAGAAAACTTATACTAGCCACGGATGATAAAACTAGTGCAAATAATTATAGGAAGATGTGTAACTTGTCAGAAAAGTAAAAGTTTCTTCCATAAGGGTTTTCTTCCTCCTTCAAAAATATGTGATCAACATTGGGAGAGTGTTAGCATAAATTTCATATTAGGATTACCAAGGATGCAGAGGGGTAAAGATTATATTCTTTTGGCAGTGGATAGATTTTCAAAATGGCAAATTTTATACCTTAAAACAAAACTAATAATGTAACACTTGTAACAAACTTATATTTTCAAGAAATTGTGAGGTGACATGAGGTTCCCAAAAGTATAGTGTTGGATAGGGATGTGAATATCTTAAGATATGTTTGGAAGACACTTTAGAAAATGTTAGGTACTAAGTTACCGTTTAATACTTCTCATCATCCACAGACGAATGGTCAATCCAAAGTGACTAATATAACTCTAGGAACTTTGCTATAAGGGCTAGTAAATAAGAGTACCAAGGATTGGGATATAAAGCTTGCTCAAGCTGAGTTTGCATAAAATAGAAGTTCATCCAACACAACAAAAATAAGTCCTTTTGATATTGTATATGAGCTTAATACATATCTACCCATTGATATATTATCGTTTAAGAGAGGGGATATAAAGAATTAGTGTGTTAAGAAAATATTCAAATTATTTAGAAAACTTCATCAACAAATTAAGACAACATTGAAAATTGAATGATAAATATCAAGCTCAAGCCAATAAAAACATAATTCAAGAAGTGTTTAAATTGGGAGATCTAATATGGTTGCATTTGAGAAAAAAGATATTTTCAAACATAAGAAAGAACAAACAATTTCCAATAGCAAATGGTCCATTTAAAATCTATAGAAAATTTGGAAATAACACGTATGAACTTGAATTGCTTGAATATTATGGAGGAATATCTAGGAATTTCAATATTTGTGACTTATCTATATATTATAGTGATGCTAATTTGAGGGAAAATTCTTCTCTACAAGGGGAGAATGATGCAGGAGCATCACTTGAGAATTCTCAATCTCCTTCTTCTAAGGATGGAGATCAAGAAGAATTAGCATACATGGAGATATAACTAATTATGCTTGAAAATTCATATACTTCTAATATTTTGTCAAGTCATTCTTCTTGCAGGTATTATGTACATTAGCAAGAAATTTATGAAGTTCTTGACGGATGAAGATATTTAAGGTACAAGATAATGGAAAGGGATTATAAGATTACAAAGTTTAAAGAAGAACAAGGCTACAAGACTATAAACTTTTATCATATATGATTACATATATAGTATTATTAAGTTGGGTAGCTTTGCTATTTTTTTTTTGTTTACTTTGTAATTCTTGTAAAATTATCATTGTATATTTATTCATAAGCCATGGGCCATGAATTGGGAAGATTAAATCATTAATAAGGATGTTATGGGCTTCTTAACGAAAAGGCGTACAAGATTCTATGCCTATAAATACTTCTACTCAAGGGTGTCAACACATTAGCACACTATGCTATGACATAAAAGTTCATTCAAAACTTGGGAGAGAATAGCATGAGCATGTGTTTATTCTTCTTCCTCTTCTTCTCTTCTCCTTTATAAAGTGTGTATTGGGAATTAGCAAGGATGATTTAGTGAGAAATAGAAGGTTCTCATTAGAAGAGTTATATCTTGGATTATATCTAATTAAATTCTATCATCATTCGAAAGTAACGGAAGACTACACAAGTGAATTTGAGTGTTGGTCTTCATTTTGCATCTTTTTACTCCTTCAAATATGGTCATGAATTATTATAGAAGATTTTGAAGACAATATTCTGCATCACACACCATGTGAGCTGAATACTACCCCTACCATTCTCATCGTTGCATATCTTGCTCTTAGCCATACAATCATTTAGTCCCACTTGTTCTCCCGTGCTCAAAGGCGGTCGTTGTTGCTCCTCTTACTCTCCGCTTATCCTTCTCCTACGTATGGTTTTGTTCTTCCTTGGCATATTCTTTTATTATATACAAATGTATGCATGTTGAAGTAGGTTTCAATGTTTGTTATTACAAAATTATAGTTTGTTGTTGAAAAATATTGTTGTTTGTTGTTGAATGTGTCAGTGAAAAATATTGCTATTTTTTGTTAAATTTGTCGGTGTTATTAACATGAATATGTTGGTCAAACTTATATATATATACACCCCATTGTAGTGCTTAATTATTAAGAGAAATAAAATACTTACAAATATTAGTAATTTCACTCATAAAAACTATATATATACACATACATACATACATTTTCATTAATAAATATATAACACTAGGATATTAGGATATTTCATATAATTAAATGAAAATATATTGTACATATATACATCATTAAATGAAATTTTTAATTAGAGTTGTATGTTAATAACTTTTTTTTATGAGGATTAAATAAACATAGAAAATAATAAATAAATAAAAGTAAATTATTAAATTAGCCAAAATAACTGTGTATAATAATAGTAATAGTAATAGTAATAATGATGATGATGATGATGATGTTGATGACAATAATATATAGGATTTATTAAGGGTTTAATTATAGTTAGCTTGGTTTAGGATTAGGGTTTATTAGGTTTCAGGTTAGTTTTTATTATGATTTATTAGGGTTATGGTTAGGGTTTAGCGTCTATTTATGCTAAATATGATAATTAATATGTTATCTTATAACAGACTATTATATACATTATTCCCAACTAAAATTTTACCAATGTCATATTATTATACTTAACCTATATATATATATATATATATATATATATATATATATATATATATACTATCTTAATAATATCTACTTGACTTTACTATACCAAGCTTGAACGATTTCATGATAGTTTGATCAAGCTTTGTTGTTAAATAAACAAGTCAATATTATGTCCTTATTTTAATCATGCTGAGTATAATAAAAGGAAGTTTTATTCAACTTATCTCATTCAAAAATCTAGTGGGAGTAAATGATAGGATGCCATTTTAAAATCTTAAACATATTGAACATATAATAATAGAAAAATACAGAATATTTTGGTAATTTATCTTTTCTTGATATTAAAATATTATGAGTAATGTAAAGGCTAAAGATGTAATTCACTTGTAATAAGTGATAAAATGGAAATAAGAGTAATGGACATCAATAAAGGCATGAATTAACCATATGATGGGTATGAATTTCATTGGAAAAGGATAAATGGTAAACCCATATGGTTGGGGAAAATGGAAATAAAAAGGATAAATATGGTTTCGTATGGGGATTTACCTTGTATGCTTGTATAGTCCTTGTATGATCAGCCATCCATATGAATAAAATATTATTTACTTAACATGAAAGAAAGTCGAATTGAGTATGTTTCTAGGTTACCCAACCCTGAAAGATCCCAGTGCCTTGCTTAATCTAGTCACTGATGATGTACTAGGGTATATTGATACTAAAGGTTATAGTTACCTAGCTGGTTGGATTTGGCTTGGAATTATGTCTAGATTGGTTAGCTTAGGCCTCGAATTATGTCCATTATGGATATTGGCTTCATCCTGGACTTTATGTCCCTTATTTTGTTTGACTTCCGTGGTATTTGAGACTATGAGGTGGTGCAGAGTCTATTACTCGATGCTAATAAACTATGGTTGGCAAGTACGTAATTGATCAAATGTAAATGATGATTAAGAGAATGGTTAATAATTGGCAAGAATGGAACTAATGACATGATTGGTCAAAAGTGAGTAAAGCTAGTTATTACACATGGCTAATTGTTGACCTAACTAGTTAATTTTAAAATGGAATATTGATGGGTTAACTCACTTATCTCTCTTACTTGGATGGACTAATGGTATAACCTAGGGATTTGGTTAATTGAAATCAACCCTAGAGGTTTTTTGTTTCTCCTTACCATTAATTGTGTATATTCTTATGTGGAAAGGTGGTGAGCCTAGGCATGAAGTATTCTACTTGTTGGAATTATGCATGATAATATGACCTCATGTATTTCTATCTTTATATATGGCCTTATCATGATGCACACTGTAATCTATATTTATGTGTGATAAACTAGTATACTTGTGTACACTGAGGGAGACACTTGGGTTATTTAGTACATAATGTACTAATGTGCATGCTTTCTTAGTCACGTGCTCATTTCCACAAGTAGAGGACCTTGTGTAGGTTTTTTAGGATTGTCATTAAAGGGCCTACCTTAGATGGGTCGGGGATTATGAGCAAGGACATTCAGAATGTTTTGATGGAGTTTGTGGAGGACCATAGCATTTGTTTTGAGCATTGTGCCCCAATCCATATTTTGAAATCTTACACTTTTAATGTATATTCTATAACGAGTTGATCATAACCCATTAGGGTCATCTATTGTAAACATTTTGGAATTGTTTAGATTAAATCATTATTTGCACACGCTAATGTTTTAGTATTTTTTTCATTTAGCCTTGTATCATATATGGGGTAGGTAGTGGGCGTCTAACCTATGTCACGTACGATGATAAGGCCTAATTTTTTAAAGTGTGTTTTTTGCTTCTGCAACATGTTTTTAACTAAATTTTTTTTAATGAAAATTGGGGTTGTTACATGGGTGGCTAGTAGAGTTGACACAAAATCAACACTAGCTTATTGGAGTTATATAAACTTTAGTTAGCTTAAGTTCATATCAACCATGGGTGCGGGTGTAACTAAACTAACCAACAAGGTTAGAATCTTCTGGTAACCCCTATGAGTTGATTCTCACTTTTAAAAGGGTGGAAGAGGCTACAAGAAAGGGGTAGATAGCATATGATTGAAAACTCCCTAGTTTTCAACATTCTAAAGAGTAAGGAGTGTTCACCATTTTTTTTTCAAATCTTGCATGATTTCTGCTAAGTGTTGAAACCTTAGTTGGCTGATGCATATACTTGGGTTTAGAGGTTTCAAAACCAAGTTATTCTTTCAGGCAATCCTCTTCCTCTCCATTCTACTTTCAATTTTTTTGTTGAAAACTTCCCAATTTTCAATACCAATACTTAGCATGGTTCCATTTGTTTAGCATTATGCATCAATTACATATAACACTAGTAACTGCAAGGAGAATCAAACAATCATCATAATATCACTTAGTACAAAATTCACTACGTAACAGAAGAGAATAATAGAGTATAGGGTTTAGATTGGTTTGACGGCCTCTACTATGATTGCCCGACGTTTTTTTTTCAAAAATCTTGACATTTTATAAATTAAGCACAACCAAAGAGCACCAATAAATATGATCTGTATTGATTAACATGCCCTTCAATGTTTCTCCCCTTGTCTTGATTTCAGCCTAAACTTCTTTAAACATCTACATGTACCAATCCAAGCTAGTATACACACATAAATACAAGTCATGTGCTCATAGAGAATATAAAAATTAAGCTAGCCTATAAATTTCATTATCAAAGGTTATGTCATAGATGAAGTTGCCACCTTTTGTTATATATATTTTCAAGGGGTTGAGACAAGGTTCAATAGGCCTAATAGAAAGTAGAATGTTGTTTGTTTTAGTTTCAAGGTCATGGCATTAGTAAGTTATCAATTTTTGGTATCTCAAAAAACAAGTTAAATTATTTTACTTTGTATGTTCTCAATAATTATCTAGAGATATTAAAAAACTAGAGTAATTACACATTAATAATCACTAATAATGTTATTAATAATTATATGTGTGTAAGAATATAGTCAATTTTTTTAATGCTATAGTGAGTAACCAAATGATATATGTGGATCAAGTGATAATTTGGGTGATAATAAAATGAGAGAGGTTCCCTATTATTTTTATTCACTTATAATAGAAATTAACGTTAGGCTTAACAAATATTCTAAGTTAACTAGATGTGAAATGAAATTGATAACAATTTTTACTAACTATACTGCAAGTGTATAACTTATGTGATTCATGAGCATTCTAAGTCTTTAAAAATTATCTAATGAATCATGATGGAATGAATCAAGATTCAAATAACGAAGAAAAATATTTACACTACAATATAGATATCATTGGAAAGCTTAATGATTTAGAAATCTAACACAAATTTTGGATCTCAAATCTGAGTCATCTATACAAAATTATATTCTAATCAAAATTTATATGTGTGAATGGTTAAGATGTAGTGTGATTAGCATGACATGGACATCATTATCTTTGCATATTTTTTTTAATTAGGTACTTATTTACTTTGTAAATAAATTAGTTAATATATTAGTTATTTAATTAGTTTACTTAATCATTAAGAAGTTAGCTAGGATTTATTTTTTATCTTATGACATGTTTTATCTGATTAAGATCTTGGTATGATTTAATTAAGTTGTTCACTATTTACAATACTATCCACATGAATTGTAATGCTATATTATTTTTGAGACACATGGGAAATGAGTTTGGAAAGTTGATCCCTATATACCATGATGACTAGGATCAAGTTCCAAAAAAGGAGAAAGATAAGATTTGTAAACCCTTACTTTTACAACCAAAGATTTTCATTTTGGTAGCAAATTTATGGAAGCAAAATATAACAAGCATGTTATTACTGCCACAACCACTAAGAGAAGGTACAACCAATATAGTTGGCTCATTTGAAGAAAACAAACATCTCCTAGGGAGAGATAAAAATATTAAAGCATTTTTAAAGTTTTAAACTATATAGCGGCATTAACAAACTAGAGTCATAAAACTAAAAGATAGGGGTTAGCTTAATCCTAAGCTATTTCATAGCCTATTAAGAATGCCTCCACCAAGGCTTCACAAACCTACACACAAACTTCACTATATAACCATTTGAATTATGCAATGACCATGAAATGTACGCATTAATACTCATTCACTAGTAAGATTAAACAACTACACAAAAGTATATATATAATGATATATGGTATAAGAAAGGATCAAGGGATGACATGGTATAAATTCATAGTTAAACATGTATACATGGTCTAATAACAATGCAGTATAACGTCATGTATATCAAGTAATAATATTCCACATTATTATCAACACATTCCATGATGAAATAATTTATTCACCGAGAAAGCAAGACATGGAAGCATCTAATTGGGTATTTATTGATGACCTTACATAATATCAAAAGGGTGCTTATTGTTTACACCTAACATTATCATATGGGTGTTTATTATTTACATTAAGAAATTTCAAATGGATTTTTATTACTTACACCAAACAATATTAAATGGGTGTATCTTGTTTATAACAAACAATATCAAATGGGAATTTCTTGTTTGCACCAAATAACATTAAATGGGTGTTTATTGTTTGCACCAAATAATATCAAATAGGTATTAATAGATAAAACTAGACTATTTCAACTAGGAATTTATGGATAACACCAAGCTAACATAGCATAAAATATCTAACCATCTAAATGGGCATTTATAGGTAGTCCCTAAGAAGTTAAAGTTAAGAGACTTAGTATAAAAATGCACTCATTAAACATTAGAACAACAATTAACAAAAACAAAAAAAATACATTTGAAAATAAAATCCTAAAATATGACCATATATAATTTTTAGAAGAATTAACTAGTCATCATCAAATGTCAAAGCCAATAGACAAAGTCAAGGTAAAATATCAAGGTCATGGTTAATGGTCAAAGTTAAACTATCACTATTTACGTATTCCATTTGACCACTTTAAGGCTAATCTATTCATTTTATTTCTAATCATGATTAATCTTCTATTAATCGTAATTATGTTATCAATGAGGTGATTAAGAAAAGATTAATATGTGATTGAGTTTACTTTGAAGAACATGAAGAACACTTATGAACATCTTAAATGAATAATGTTAATTCATTCAATTATTCAATTTTTCATTCTTAAATTTAAAATTCGATGTACGGTTTCAATTTCATACAAAAGATGTAATAAAAGTTTGAACAACATAACTTTTCATATTTATACTATAAAATATATATTTAAAAAGTGGGTAATTACGTCACTTACCACTTAAAAAGATGAATTTATCCTCAAAGTCAATCCAATTTAAAAAAAATTATTATATATTTGCGAATAAAGGCCTAACAAATAGTTGAACTCTATTTAGGTAAGGAACAAAATACCAACCCCTGAAAAGAAGAGCATTACTACTCTAAAACATGAGCCTATACAACCAACATTAGGTAAGTAACCCATATTTGTTCCTTAATTTATGAAGTTGCGTCCTCAATTTCATGGTGTGACAAAATATAATACCCCTAAATTTTGAACCATGAAATTTTATTTTATGGACAATCGAGAAGCGTATTAAAACAAAACTAGGTAATTTTATCATCACATCAACCATGGAAGAGTTGTGATCATCACCTAACACTTATTTGATGTATGGTGAAATAAAATAAACAAGCAAAAGAATGCATGTACTAATAAGAATAGAAATTAGTAATAAAGATGAGATTAATATAGATGAAAGAGAGATTTATAGAATCTAAATATATGAACCAAAGCCTAGAGTTTAAATAACCAAAAAGAAACAAAATCATCCTGGCATAGTGGGCAAAACAATCTATGTTAGTTAGCCTAAATCTATAACACCCCAAAATTTATAAATTTTTTTTTTAAAACAATACTCATAAATTAAAACCGTAAATTCTAGGGATGTTACCGCCACACTTAGTACCAGACCGGTTCACTCCTACCGTTCCAGTACCAAGTGCTAAGGCTAAGAACAATACTATTAATAACAACATAAAATCCAAATTTTTAAAAATAAAAATCAGAGTACGCGCAAGTCTTACATAGTTCAAAATATCAGCTATTGTTTTTCCAGATAATAACTAAACAATATTAGTAAAGTTGTTTCGAGAATTCAAACATAAAAAAAAAAAGATAACATGAATCATAAATTTAAAAGGACAACAGCCACGTCACTCTAGAGATTGATCCAGCCCAGCTATCACTTTGCCCCTCCTGATGTCCCATAGACATCGATAGCATCAAAGTAGGCGTCTCCTACCTGCAATAGATCAGACGAGCCTTCTGCTCGTGGAAATGAGCAGCACCCATGAAACGGATGATCAGTATGCTACGTACTGAGTAAGGTAACCAAGTACTAAGGCCGGCACATAACATATTAATTCATGCAGGATAATGACCAACATACATTTACAAACCCACACATATGATACATAGAAGCATAAAATGAAATCCATAACTTATAATTTATAAGTCCACACATAATGCCCAAAAAGGTCCAGATTAATCATTTAATATTTCTTTTATCAAAAGTCGATACACACCATGCCTTTTATCATATCCATGCAAAAATAGAAACACCCCACTATTATAACCGGTGGGCCGGTCACACATAGAGCATCATGCCCTAACCACTATTATTACCGGTGGATCGGTCACATATAGGGTAAAACCCTAACCACTATTCCTAACCTGTGGATCGGCTTGGTTCCTGCTCGCATGGTGTTCCACTATAAGTAGTTAGTATCTTTTAATAGCATTAACAATCTGGTTTGTCTTTATTGAGCTCAGGATCCCCCACTATTATAACTGGTGGATCGGTCGCATATAGGACCTCATGTCCTAACCACTGTTATTACCGGTGGATCGGTCACACATAGGGTAAAAACCCTAGCCACTATTCCTAACCGGTGGATCGGCTGGTCCCGTCTCAATATCTTCCACTTTAATATATTAGTGTCTTAAATATTTTATTCAAAAACATTTGTCATTCACAAATATTTGCCCAGACATACATGACTAAATCCATGCAAACCCTAACTCACATGCAAACCCTACTCCATGCAAACCCTAACTCCACGTAAAACACATTTCCATGCAAACCTTAGCTCCCATGAAAATCCTAACTACACATGACCCACGCTTCCATGCAAACCCAATCTCCACGTACCACACTTCCGTACAAACCCAAGCTCCAATGCAAACCCTAACTCCACGTACCACACTTCCATGCAAACCCTAGCTCCCATGCAAACCCTAACTCCACGTACCACACTTCCATGCAAACCCTAGCTCCCATGCACACCCTAACTCCACGTAGAAATTTCCATGTAACCCTAATCCACATGCAACCCTAGCTTCACATAGGCCACACTTCCATGCAAACCCTAATTCATAAGCAACCCTAACTCCACATAGACATGCTTCCATGCAAACCCTAACATCATGCCATTTCATCCAAACCCTAACACCATGCCATTTCATGCAAAACCCCAACACTACATTGTTACACTTCCCATCATGAATTTACAACCCTAACAAGCATATCTTAAGGTCATATCATACAATAATGACATAAACATACACATAATTCTCATGCCACGGTTTATTCACACCAACAAACTTCAACTCTATAATCATGCCACATACGAAATAATTCATAGTAATAAACATAGAATACATGGCATAAGAAACACATAATGCATATAAACACACAAATGGCCTTAGTAAACCCTTACCTAAATTGTCACCAGACTTGGTGCACGTTCCTATTCCACTTGAGGGGTTTGACTGGGTTCACCTATTATATAAAAGTATACTAGAATTAGGCTCCCTTATAAAATTTTATTATTCTATAACTTATTCTAAGATTTGGTTTTTAATTAAAACACTACTACACCATAATTAACTATTCAAAATATTACTTAAAAATACAAATAAATTATTATTTTCATTCGAAAAGGGTGGTGATATAAGGGTTTCTACCCTTCACCAAAATAGTAGTAATAATAATAATAGTAATAATAATAATAATAATAATAATAATAATAAAAGTAAAATATTATTAATAATACTCTTATTAGTAGAATATTAATATTAATAATACCATAAATCTTAAAATTACAAGGTGGCTTTCAAAACCACCCCATTTAATAATACTATTCAAAAATGTCATAATGATATTAATATTATATATATACTTATAATATAAAAGTTAATAAAGATAATAATAATAATATAATGAGTAATAATGTTAAAAATGTTAATAATAGTAATAAAAAGCAAAGGTGTGAGACTTAATTAAATTTTTAGGTTTCTACCCCTCCTAGAATAATTACAATATTAAATAAATAATTACACTAATAATAATAATATTAATAATAATAGTAAACATGTAATAATTCCATTAAATAATCAAAATTTGAGAATAATAATTTTTCTAACTCAAGAATACCCCCAAACCTGTCAACAAAATTTAGCAATTAGGATTCAGTTGATAACAATAATTATTATTATTATTATTATTATTATTATTATTATTATTATTATTATTATTAAAATTGAATTAACATTAAAAATTAGGATAAAAGTAGAATGATTATCAATAAATCGAAAGGAAGTGTTGAAAAGGTCTAGGGTTTCACCTTGAGTTGGAGGGAATGGGTGGCACCGGCAGTGGTGCCTGGAAAAGTGATCTAAGAGGGGTGAAAATGAAGAAAAAGAGGTAAGGGGGAAGGAGAAAAATAAAATAAGTTTATGGGTTGGTGGAGGAGACTTAGCAGGAGATATTTGTTGGTTTAGAGGGTGGCAGAAGTGGCGGATATGGTGGTGGACGGTGGTTTAAGGTTTCGGGGTAGTAATTTCTGGCGAGAGAACTAGCAAACTTTGCACGGTTATGGAGGCTCGTGCAAGGAGAATAGAAGGGTGTAGATGGTTTAGTTAATTATAGGGTGTTGCAGGGAAGAGTTTGGGAGGAAGAAGAGGCGGCGAGGTTGGCTAACGGTAGAGAACGGGGCATCTAAAGTGGCTGTGGCACACCGATTGCACTTAGGGTTTTCGAGAAAAGAAAGCTCGATTTCGAGCCATAGGAGGGGTATTTATAGTAGTGGAGGGTAGGCTCGAGTTGTGGAGGTTACCAGAAGATCAATTTCGGTGGGAAAATGGGTTGGTTATGCCGTTGATCGGGCGGCACAAATTCAAAAATTTACCCGACCTTCGCGAGGGAAATGGGGGCAAACGTGGGGAAGAAATGGAGAGTGGGGCATTTCAAATCGAAGTGTGCGTCAAGAGGAAGAGAATGGGAAGGAGAAAGGCCGGTCACGACACGTGTGTCTAGTGGTGCCATTTTTTAGGGAAGGAGGAAGGTTGCGGTTATGGCATCGGGCTGGAGGAGGAAGAAGAATATAGGGGAGGTTGGACTGGGCGGTTTGGGGAGAGAAAAGAAAGAAAAAGAAAGGGAAACCGGGCAGTTTGGCGCGAGGGTTATGTTCATTAAATAGAACGACGCATTTTGAGTGTAAAAAGGGATAAAGAACGGCGTTCCGGGGCTGTCGCGCAACGGTAAAAAAGTGTAATGATCAAAACGCCGCATTTGAGTGGGAGAAAGAATCAAAACGCGGCGAAGCGAGGGAGGCGGAAGGAGGACAATCGTGTAGGCCAGGTCGCGCTGAAGGAAAGGAGAAAGGGGAAGGAAGACTGGGCCTCAAGCCAGGCCCAGTTCGGCGAGAAAAAGAAAGAGAAAAGAGGAAGAAAGAAAAAAGAAGGAAAAAGGAAGAAAAAGAAAGAAGGAGAAGGAAAGAGGAAAAAATAAAAATAGAAATAGGATGGTTGGGTTAGATAAATTAATTAAAATATTTGAGGTATTTAAAAATAATAATATTTAAATAAAATAATATTTAAATCCCTTTTTAGGTTAAATTAGGATTTTTAAAAGATTTTCCAAAATTTCCATTTTAAATTAATAAATCACTCAAATTTTATTTAATTTAATTATTTATAAAATTAAAATTAATTTGAAACTATTTTCTCTTTCTTAATTTGAATAAAATAATTTATTTAAATAAATTCCCAAATTAAAATCTTTAATTAGATAATGTACCCAAATTTCCTTTACTTAACATATTTATAAAATTTCTTATTCATTTGCCCTAATAAATTTCCTTTTATTTTAGTAAAAACAATTTATTAAATTAAATTTTTAAATAAAACCTTATTTAAATATAATCTTTAAAATTAGAAAATTTTGGGGCATTTTAAAATCTTACCTAAAAGGAAATGTAATTTATATCCCCAAGCAATGACCAGCTATTGGCTCATGTCATCATCCTCAACATACTCTATTTGAGAATCATAATCATGTAAATCATCATTTGTTGAAAATAATAAAAGCTAGATCATCACATTGACAACATAAATGAAGTATCACTACAGTGAAGTAATGGTAAAACAATTATAAGAGATCATGCTACACCTTGAGGTCACATAATAGAATGGTATAAAATATAATTAGATAATAAAACATCAAGCTCATAATTTTCATATTATAAGGCATGCTTGCATAAGAATCATGGAAGAGATAATAATATAGATTATGCATTGGAAACATATAGAATAAACCATATTATCAATCCTAAATTAATTTTTTTTGTTTGCTTGTTGAAAAAACCTATGGAAAATATAACGACATACATTCTAATTACTACAATATTTTGTTCGACTAAACCTAGTTCTACACCATGAATAAATTTTGTGGAAGCATAAAACACACCATGGGATACCACATTCACCACATATGGTTAGAATATTCCAAGGAGGCTTTTCTCAAGGATACCACACCCACCAAACCTTGAATGCATTTACTACAAAGGTGAACACATATTGGGATACTATACCCACCAAACATAGTCATAATAAATTGAGGGGGCATGTACGGTGGTACATCACCCACCATACCTCTAATACATTTTCCTTAAGAGTTAACACAAAAGTTGGGATACCATATATACCTAAGCGATGGACATACAAAGTGCCAGGGTTCTTATATAAGGATACCTTATCCAACTTACTTGGATATCGATGACATACCAATCTACAATAGTATTATCCTATACCTTATAAATATGCACATACCCTCTAACAACCACAAGCTGGTAGAGAAAGAAAACATGTACTAAGTAAAAAGCTAAAGACATAGGGTGACCCACCTACTAACTCCTGGTTAGCTTCCCTGAGAATTAGAGAAAAAAGTTCAAACAAAATCTTAATTCTCATTATTAGTAATAATTAAGTCACATCACAAATTACAACTCATTCCTATTTCATATAATTAGGCATTTAGAGGCAACACCAAACTTATCCAAATAAATCTTTCAAGCCAGTCCACAATATTCCTCATTTTATTTTTTCCTTCGTTCTCATTATGCTTGGCTAAGATCATGATTTAATGTCACAAACTAATGGAAAAATTAAAATATAAGCCTCAAAGCAATATCAAAAAATAATAACTGAACATGGAAAGATCAAATGAAATTAGTTGAATGGTCCTTAAGATTAGTTAACTAGTCTCAACATACCAAACCCACAAAAAAAATCGATAGTGAAACCAATTCACTAGTTAGTCCAACCAATTGATTGTTCATAACAACCAATCAATGGGTTTGGTTGGACCGATTGCCATGCTTAAGTTGAGACCAAAACCTCTCTTTTCATAAAGTAACTAGTTGATGGGTATGTAATACTAATCGATTGATCACAGAACAAGTCGATGGATATCTCGAATCAATTGACTATTCACATTAGCTAACTAATGTATTCATCAACTGATTAATTATCCATGAAAACCAATCTATAGCTTCAACCAACCCTTCGAATGGTTTAGGAGAAATAATGCCCACATATAGACATAAAATATTTTAAAAAAATCACTTTCTTTGCATAATAATCCTATCATGCTTCTACATTATAAAATATATAAAAATACATACTCCATCACTAAATTTCCAAGGATACATGGTAAGAAAAATCAATACATATAATACTCATGTGAATTCAACTAATTCATGATGAATATCAAAATACTTGAAAACATGCTCCAAACTTTAAAAGTATAAATATGTCACGTGGTAAAATTTAAGGAGTCAAAAATAACTGAAGCATCACATAACACACAAAGAACATGAAAACACAATCAATAATATAAATCCTTAGTCATATTACAGATAAAGATGCTTTACCTCCAAGAAAAACCTTCCAGCATAAGATTAAACTCTTAAATTGATGACCTAACCTAAGACTCCATAATTTCTAAGAAGACCAAGAACTAAAACACTCAAAAATATTTTTAAAACCTAACTAAAAGAAGGAGAAAAAAAGAAGCACAACTCAACCTTTTCTTAAGAACAAATTTCAAGCAGAAGAAAGCTTGGACCTTCAACCTTTCTCTATTTTAGTCAATCAATTTATATGCCTAAAATTAACATCTTTACCCAAACTTCAAGCCCCTTTTTGAACCAAAACTAATTTCTTTTGTATCAGTATAATTTTAAATGAATTTTAAGGATTTTAGAGTGGGTATTACATCAAAGGATCTTAACCATAGAACTATTATAAAAATAAATATAGATGACACTATATATATGATTGTTTAAATGTGTACAACCATCTATATGATCACTAATTAAAAAAAATAACCCCAAATGGTGTAAGATTTGTGGAAGCAAATAGGAAATGAAGGGTGTTACAAAAAAAACCCAACATGGTAAATGCACAACCAATTCCTAACCTACGAAGAGTACAAGATAAAAATTATTTTCATACCTCAAGGATCATGTGTGGTTTGCACCTAACATAAGACAAATCTAATATTTACTCAATAAATGATTAGAGTGAGAGGAAATCAAAATGAAAATAATGGTTATATAACAAAAATCCCCTATGGAGAGTTAGAAATATTAAAGTGTTGTTAAGGTTTTAAAGTTTATAGTAGCATTAACTAAATAGAGTTATAAAACTAGAAGGTGTTGATTAGCTTAATCCTAATCTAGCCCAAACCCTATCAAGCATGACTCTAAGAAGGCTTTAGAAACCAGCACATAAACATCGTCACTAAACCCTTTCGATTGTGTAGTGGACATAGGATGGACATGTCACTATTCACATACTAGTAAGATTAAATTGAAATACAAAAGTATAGATATAATGAAACACAATATAGGAAAGGGTCAAGGAATCACATGGTTTGAAATCATACTTAAACATGTAAGTATGGTGTCAAGGCAATGTAGGGTAACTTCATGTATCTTAAGTAAGAATATTACACATTATTGTCAACTAATTACATGACCAAATAATTTATTCCCCCATGAATAAAAGTCATGGAAGCATCCAACTAGTTGTTTATTAATGACATCAAAAAATCTCAAATGGTTGTTTATTGTTTGCACCAAACAATTTCAAATGGGTTTTTATTATTACACCAACCAGTATCAAATAGATGTTTAAAGTTTACACGAAAAATATCGAATGGGTGTTTCTCTTTTACAACAAATTATATCAAATAAGTGTTTCTCTTTTACACCAAACATTATCAAATGGGTGTTCCTTGTTTGCACCAAAAAATATCAAATGGGTGTTTATTGTACTCTCCACACCAAATAATATCAAATTGGTGTTTAATGTTTACACCAAATAATAGCAAATAGGTATATATAGACAACATCAAACTATTTCAACTAGGCATTAATAGATGATGCCATACTTACATAGCATAATGTAACATAACATAGAAGAAAATCCAAATGGGATATTATGGGTAACACCAAACACAAAACCATATATAATTCCCAAGTGTTTAAAATTAACACATGTTAGTATGAAAATTCACTAGTTAAAACCTTTAAACAAGTATTTTAATCTCGAAATACCATTTAGGATCCAATTAACCAAAAACATAAGTTATGTTTGAATCCTAATTTGTAAAATACAATCATATGTTAATTTAAGAACAAATCATAATCTGTGTTCAAAGTGCAAAGTCAACTATCAAAGTCAAGTTTAATGGTAAATGTTTGACTATCACTATTCATATATTCTATATTTTACTAAATTAAGTTAAACTTGGTCATTTTATTTCTAATCATGATTAATATTTTATTAACACTACTTATTTAATTAGTGAGATGATTAAGTCAACTATAACATGTGCTTGATGTTTAAGAACATGAAGAACCCATCTTCAATTAATAGTGCCAATATATTCAAACATTCAAGTTTTCATTCTCAATTTTGTGCACTTATAACCTGGATCATATTAAGATAATTGATATCATATTTTATATCAATTTGCAACTAAAAATTTTGATGAGAAACTTAAAATTTCTAACACAAAAAAAAAATTAACTATAAAATATAGATCAAACTCCATAGCCAAGCCTATTGCTCAAGTGTTGGGTTTGAACAATTTTGTGTACTTCTAGAGAATTGAACATAACTTATTCAATACTTAAAATTTTTAAATATCAAATGTTGTGATGGAAAGTTGGAATATTAAGTTTTATTTGATATAAAATAAGAAATCTAAATCTTAGCTAAATAAGTGTAGTAAGTCAAAAACTTTGATACAAATTTGGGTTCATGACAATAACTAATTTCATGCTTTCCACACATAAAATAATAACCAAAAAGCCAAGAAACATATGATTATCATGCTCATCATCATCATCATAAGATCATTATCTAGGAATCCAGTATATCATCATACTCTTATTAGACCATAAAATTTAAAAAACACCAAGATCTAGCCATATTATATTTCAAACGGTCATAATTAGTATGTACTAAGATTAATCTTACACGGCTTAGGAAAATTGAACCAAAAGAAAATGAGAGGGAGCTCAATTATCCATTCAAGATCTTGAGACCACCTAATTAAAATCAATAATCAAAACACAGAAGATAGTATATATGATCACAAGAATAAGGAATGAAAGGAATAGAAGGGAAAGGAAAGATTTTGATTCACCAAGCTTTAGTGTTTTAAGTTGAATGAGTGATTCAATAGAACTTCGATGGAGGATGATGGTGTCTCATTAAATGGAGAGGAAGGAGAATTAGTATGATATGGCTTTCTTGGGGAAAATTGGATAGAAACTCATGGTAAAAAAATTGAAAATAAGAGATAGTGAAAGGGAGAAGGACTCTTAGCTTGTTATGAGGATTTCCAATAAGAAGGGGACACCTAAAGGGGTGAGGTGGCATTAGGATTCAATGTAAATTATGAAGCAGCACAAGCAAGGAGGTATGAATGTCGAATGGGAGTTGAATTTGTGGTTTAATTAAGAGGATTAAGTGAATATCTAAGGAAGAGTTTAAGGAAGATGAATGTAACGATGAGTGAATATTATTGATGAGGGTGTGCATAGCATATGCCACATTGAGAGTGTATGCCTATGGTGGAGGAATGAGAGCATTAATTTATAGAGTTATGAATAGATACTGATGCATATGGAAAGTTGAGATGAAATCTTATAAGCTAATTAAATAAAAGATTTGAGTACATTAGTCTAGTTTCACTAGCATATTTTACCTCAAAAATGACAATTTATCTAAAAATTAAAAAAAATAAAGATAATTAATTTTTAGTTTAGATCACTAGAATACATTAATCCTATAACTTTCATAAATTTTTGAGCATGAAAACAATCATTGTAAGGAACAGAACGTGGTAAAAGTTAATCAAGACAAAAATAGCATTTTTCATCAAAATCTCCGTTTACCAACTTTAAAACAACTAAAAGACTTGAAAAAACCAATAAATTCAAATTTGATTAACTAAATATGATCTAGGAGAATTTAGAGGGCCAAAGTTAGCTCAAAAAGTCTCATGAAATAAAATTGTAAGCAAGGGTGCACATGATGAAATGAAAATTTTCTAAATCATAAGTAGGGTTTCAATTTTATTAAAAAGATTTAATAAATCTTTGAATATCATAATTTATCATGTTCATATTATAAAATATATTTTTCAATCGTGGTTTAATTCAAGATTTATCCTAAAATATCCTAGAATTGAAGTCAAAGTTAATTATAAGCATCTTTTAATTTATAATGTAAATCCTCTATAGTTAACTAATTACAAAATTTATTGTATTTGTAGAACTATTTTTGGTTAGACTAGTGTAAGGAGACACTGCGTTGGGCGTGATTATGGGAATCATTCTACAAATCATTTTGAGACACATATCAAATTAGAAAAAATTAGCTCAAGAGTTGGTGCAGAAAACACCGTGGGAAGGAATCAAATGATGTACAAAATGTAGAATGGAAGAAGCTTTAGGAGTTATGGGATATCCCTAAAAAAAGGTAATTATATAAAATTATATAGAGATAAAGTAAATATGTATATACTAATGAAGTTTTGCTAATATTTCTTGATCCGTATGAAAATTCAAGAAGAATTTTTTAAGTAGATGTAAAAAACAATATCTTAGCCTCTATGGTTCATCATTGATCTCTTAGTTTCACTAGAGTAAGTTATTATATATAAATTTTATACTTGTATTCATTGTCTATAATTTTATGCATAAAAAAATATTTATTTTATGATTATAGGCCAACCTTAAAACTAAAAAATTTCACAATAAGGTTGAGACTTTCAAAGAGATGCATAGCAAGGAAGGAAAATAGGTGAATGAGGATATAAAGAAGAAATATATAAGTATATAATTCATTAGATAAATTAATTTAATTGTAGTTTGTTTATAAGATAATTAACCTAAGATCATTTTTTATATAATGAGATGGGAGAGAGGCACAAAAAGAAGATAGGATAGGCCTAGGTGCGATTATGTGAGAGTGCATGTGGGTTTAGTAAGCCCAACACTGAGTTGGAGAGTATTGTGATTTGTGAGATAATAGCATATGGACCTAGGGGTAGAGAAGGCAGTAAGGAAAGAGGTGAGAGAGGAGGACCAACTTCGTAGGAGTAGGACCGGTCAAGTGGTTTATCATGGATAAAAAGTAATTGTGTTTGAGAAAAATTTTGAATGGTAAACAATATTCATGTTTTGAATTATTTTTATTTAATATTATTAATTTTATTTCCTTACTATTAATTTATATTTATGTTAATTTGAAAGTATTCATTGATAATGGCATATAAAAAAGGAAAAAGGAATTTTTTAAAAAAATTTGTATTAGTAACAAAGAGGTAAAATTTTCATAAAACCAAAATAAAATTTGGCTATCAATAATGACTAGGTATCTACCATAGATAAGACATTCATCACAACAAGCTTATAGAATTTTTAAAAAAAAATGATTTTAGCTTTTGATGATAACTAGATCTCCATAATGGATTGTATAATCATCACAATAGGTTGATTATTTTTTTTAATGTGGTTTTCAATGATGAGGGAGTTGCTACAATATTTTGGATAGTCATCACAATAGACTAATGGAAATTTTAAAACAAAATTTGAATTTTGCTTTCACTGATGACTGAAGATTCGTCACGGTAGATAATTTTTATTTTCAAAGTTATTATTAAATAGTCATTGCAATGTGGGTATAGTGGTGGTGCTGTCATACAATGACCTTTCTAAAGGACATGTTGTCATAATATAGGATTTATGTGACAAGAAGTTTGACTTTCAATAATGACAACCATTGTAATATAGTGTATTTGTAGTAGTGTGCCTTTGTATTGGGGTGCATCTTATGTTATTTGAGAGTAAGATATTCAAAATATTTTTTCCCTTGTATGGAATATTTTTTACTTATTCAGATTAACATTAAGTCTCTTGTATTTTTGTTGTTTTGGTTTCATAGTGGTTAATGTTTTTTCATTAACTTTCTACCTTTTTTCATATATTTATATTTGTGCTCTCGAGATTCTCCTAAATATGTCTTGTTATCTCTTCTCTATTATTTTTAGTCATAAAGCTTGACTACTTTCATTCTTAGTCTCTTATCTAGCATAAAATGAATGGTTGACAATTATATTAGATGTGTCAGTGACACTCCCTATGGTTTAATTTCACTTTTGCGAATATATGTTTGAATTGAAAATTTTCAATTGAAATAATTGAGGGTATAGCAATACCATATAGTAAATGTTGATATCATAATTCATAAAAATTAAAATTCAATGCATCATTAACTTTATGAACATTGCATAGGTGTAATATTAGTTATACTAATTTGAATAAATAAGTGAAATAATATAATTACGGATAAGCCTAAACGATTTGTGTTTATACCATTTGAGATGATAACTTTACAGATTAATATTGAAATATAATCCTTTTTTAGAACTTCAATAGTTTGTGCATAAATCTACTTTACCAAAAATAAAATGAATTAATCGATTAAATGATATAATGACCCAAAGAGCTAGTTAGAAGAGATTAATATATAGCCAAAGGTTTAGAAGCTATAAGTAGCCATTACAAAATTAGCTTACTAACATAATATAAATAAATAACATAGTAAATAATATATATTTTTTAAAAACAAAATAGTTGTTTGTCTCCAACATTTTAAGTAGAAGTTTGTCATACTAAATCAACATAACATAACGCCCCCAACAAGAATCCAAACACAATTGGATAAATAAAACAACATATATCTCGCGTAATACCAACAGAGATTAATTTTTATGTGGGAACAGACCTAACTTTAGACCTCAATTTTAAATTTTTTTTTTTTTTGGAATCATTAAATTTAAAAATAAATAAATAAAAATATTATACTTATTATTAAAATATATTATAAATTATAAAGAAATAAATAAAAATATATTAAAATGTTAATACATCAATTTATTTTACCGTAAAAAATCTACTGCTACTCTACTAACGAGTCACCTAACAACATTAGCATATGAGGATCGACACGTAGCCACAAGATCCTTTAATACACATAGAACTCAAATATAGGGGAGTAATTAATTAATAATTGAAGAACATATTCAATTGGCAATTATCCCCCTAGATTTAAGGCATGGTCAAGGATTTTTCTTTAGGGTTTGGGCTCAAATTCAGAGGAATTTTACAAACATTTTCTTTTAGATGTTTAATCTTTTATTTCATCTTAAACCTAAACATTAACTTTATTATCTTTTCAACCCTTAAATTTTAATCCAAACCATTTTCAAAATGTTTCATCTTAATTGTCTATCTTTCTGTTTCCCTCTTTCTTGACCCTTCCCTTAACTATTTCTTTTTTAATTAGAAACTCTAACCTAACCAAAATAAAGCCTAAACTATTGCTCAACGTCCTACTCATTTTCCCTTTCACACATCCTCCTCTGATATCTTATCCCTCTATTATTTGCCTTCTTATTTTCTGTATACCAACCCTAAACCCCCTGCTATCCATCTCACCTAACTATCCTCCCCTCTCACACAATCTCTCCTATAACTATTCCTTTCCCTTCCATTTTCTATCAATCATTCCCTACACCCCTAACTCTCTTCTCCTTCCCCTTAGTTTTCTCTATCCTTCTAGCTCGTGCACCATCCCATTTCAGAGCACCATAACCCCAAATCTCCACCTTTATATGCAACCAAATACCGCCCAACCACCTCATTTTCCCCCTTTCACCTTGCCCAAAAACCCATTGCAATGTCCCATATTCACGTAACTTACCCCAAGAAATGTAGAGGGCTAACATAGTGAACAACTAGCAGCTTAACCTATAACATTGATCACCACAACCCTCGAACCTACCTTCCTTTCTCCTTTCTCCTTCTCCATGTTATCTCGGTATTGTCCCCCAAATCTCCACCTGCTCCCAACTTCATTATGGCAAGCATCACCTTCCCCAACTTCCCCATTTTATTGTCATCCTTTAACACAAAACCACCACCTTCACCACCAACCTTACACCACTTATCTTATTCAACATGAACCTCCTATGCAGCCTCCCTTTAGCTTCATGAATATCCCAAGCAATCAACCACCCTATAGCATGTAGCCCTTATTCTGCACATATCCATATAGCATCCATCCTTCATGACATCTTGCCCCTTGTAGCGTATGAACCACAAAACTAACTTGGTCAAGTAGTTTTGTGTAGTTTTATTTGTTAATTTTTTGTGTTGGTTTAATATATGTTTTATTTGTTCACTAATATGCTTTGTTAGGATGTTTTTAGGTGGAAAGGGGGGTTGTAAATAGAGGCTAGATATCAATGATTTTTGCTTGTTTATACCTATATTTTGCTTGGAGTTAAGGTAACTTATATGGCATATGAAAATGTTAAAAATTACAAGATATCATATTATGGTTTTGATGTGTATATTATATTAAGAACGTATTGCTCTACTATATTTATTTTCCAAATAATACCCGTATGAAATTATATATAATGTAGCATGCTAAATTGTTTATAATATTAAGTGTATGAAAGCTTGTTATATTAGATTAATGTCATAAATTTATTATGCATGATGTATGAGGATGTTAATTTGTCATGATAGCATCAAACATGTTCTACTTATTAGTACATGATCTTCATTCATATACCATAGGGGTAAATTTGTCTTTCAAGTTTACCATATTTATTTCACCCCAAAATCTATGCCTACCACATATTATGTGACGAAAGTATGGAAGTATATGATTTATGATGAATTAGATATGCGTGTTAAGGTCTTACTAGCTAAATCATGTGTAAGGAAAAAATAATCATTTGACATGTCTCGTAATTTACCTGTAAGCTAAAAAATTTCACTCATTATATTTTATCCATTTCATATAACACCCCCATTTATCCTACCAAAAAAAGTTGTTTTTAACATTGCTCAAGCCAAGATAACCCTATAAAAAGTAGGGTGTTACTACCGTATCTAACACAAGATAGGAGATTCACCATCTACCTCACATTAGACACAATAATAAATATCCAACCGACCAAATACAAAAAAAAAAAAAAAAAAAAAAAAAAAAAAAAAACTAGAGTGCATAGGAAAACACTTAGAGATATAAAAGTTAAGGTTTACAACCGAAGGCTATGGAAGCATAAAATCCATATAAAAGATATACTAGAAGAAAATGTTAACCAAAGAAAATCATTTTCAAAGGATGATGCCTTGGTCACTCAAGGACCATAGGAGAATATCTTCAAAAACACCTATGCTCACATAACCCAACTAAGCTGAAGAAGAGGAAAGACCACTTAATAGCCATCCCTAAATACTTACACAAGTTCTCCCACTCATGGGATTGAACAAGAGATTGTCGTAACAACCCCAACTGTATGCATACATACTGCATAAACCAATCTACTGCTATCATGTAAGACATATTAAAATCAAGTCCATGCAACATTATCATGATACCAAACATACATGCAATGCTTCTATTGTACCATTCATATATTGCCACACAAATTATATTGAAAAAAAATGGATCTATAAACATGCTTGATCATAATCATACCAACATACAAGGTCACACACATAATATTATACATATCATATTCTTGATGAAACACAAATCACTTTGATTATCCACACAACAATGTATATATGACCAACCACCAACAACAAAGGGTGTCACTCCTACTCTTTTCATCCCTTCCTCTTCCGTCATGTGTCATCTAGACTTGGAGTGAGGTTCCTACTGTGCTTTACTTTCTACCATTGTGGTTCCCCTTTTTTGTCATGTGTTAGCGCTTTTGGTTTTCCTCTTCTTCTCTTGTTGATTTGTTCTTTAGGTAAGTTATCTTTTTGTTCTTTTTTCTTGCTAGCTCGGTTCTTTCTTCAATAATGAATGCTTGGATCCTTTCTATTATAGGAATCAAGATGCTTTTTTTATTATTGTATATTTATTTACCACCTAAAATTTCATATGATATAAAGTAATAATGTATTTGAAGTAATAATATTATTTGGTAGACATATATTATTTATGTATAAAGTAATAATGATGTTTTGTAACACATCATAAATGAATTGATATATATTGATAATTTTGGACATTCTTTATTTTAATAAAAATATAAAATTATAATATTATTTATTTATTTATAGATTTGATCTATAAAAGGCATATTAATCAATAATAATTAATCATAATAAGAGTTAATATTAATAAATAATAAGGATTAATAATTCATATTATTATTATTAATATATCAATAATTATTAATAATAATAATAATAATAAATCAAAATATAACATATTATTAAGAATTAATATAATTAATAATACCAATTGATACTAAATGTAATACTTTGCCCTATAATATTTCAAAATATGTTTAAATCATCTTAACATAAAATAAAAAATGATTTTTTGTTTTTATGAAATTAACTTGGGAATAAGGTAAAACCTATCCAATTATACATTTAGGAACTTTCCTTTTTACTCTAAGATCACTAATCAATCAGTATTCCCTACCGGTCGACTAGTTATGTTGTGCTGCCAAGTTCTTTTTTGTGTTTTTTTTTCTTTGATTTTTACTAAAATGATATCCTAAACTTCTAATTATTATTTATCTATGACAATAAGTATATTTTAGAGCCTTGGGATTATTTTCATATCATTCAAATTATTATATGATTCTATGTAGCTAAAAATCTCCCCAAAAATATTTGTATGGTACTTTCCTTACCTACCCTCTCTCCCTCACTTTCCTTTCTCCTCTAACATATGCAAGCTTGTTACCTATATGTTCTTTCTTGACATGATCCTAGCTCCTATTTCACTCCTCCTACCCATACTTCATCATTTGATTTTCTCATAGCCATACCTTTATATTGCATCATTCCTATCACCAAAGTTAACTTCTCTCTCCTTCCCCACTATTCTGACGACTAGACCCATATTATAATTATTATTATTATTATTATTATTATTATTATTAACTATTATATATATATATATATATATATATATATATATATATATATGATAAAAGCATTTTTAATGTGTTAGTTAATTCCATGATTTTAGCCTTATACAATAGTATAATATGTTTAAGTAAGTTGAAAAGTTTGTAGTCATTATGATCATTCCATGAGTCTTGAATATGTGTGTATAGTTGTTGGTTGATGCGATCTTACAAGCATGCATGAATTAATATTCAGCATCAGACTTGTTGACTTGACCATGAGAGCATAGATTATTTATTTAGCCTTAGGCATGAATTTGGTACATTAAGCATGAGATTGTTGTTTAATTCAATCTTGGATCATGGTTTTTGCATTTAAGGTATAAACAAGATTACATATGTGCTTTTTTTGTATAGTATTATTCTATAATATGTTGGTTCAAATTAGAAATGTAATACCTCAGTTTTAGAAACCCTAATTTTTAATTATTTGTAATAATTATAATAGGATGTTTTGTATACAATATGTTATTGATATATGGATTATTATGACATATTATATATAAATTTAATTATGTTAAAATATGATAGAATTTATGCTATTAAATTTAATCTTAGCTTTGGACCCAACCAAAATCAAGTAACCCTACTCCCAATAACTGGATTTTATTACTCCAGTTAATCTTCCTAAATTATTATCCTACCCCATTCTAGATTGTGGTCATATCCTATTCCCTTTTCCCCCAGCTTGGTCTTACCCAGTGCCTTACCTCCTACCCATCTCCCTATTTCCCATGTTTCCTTCTCCTATATTAGACTCGACTCCCCTTTCACACCACCCTCCCTATTTTTCCATCATCTATTAAACCCCCCAAGCAAAGCATGAACTTCTCTCCTTCCCCTATTGTCCTTCCTTCATTATATATGTCTCCCACTTCATTTTCATCACTTTTCTCTACAATGCACACCATTGTTGATCACATTCCCTAACTCCAGCCACTTCCATTCATCCCTCACCTCCCTTATCAGCAACTCCTATCAAAGCCACCCCCAACCAACACAAAAACTCACCCAAACACTGCCACCCCCTTCCTCGAAGAAGGCCAATCATCCCCTTTCCTATTATGCACAACGACTTTAACTTATGACCAATGTAATGTCATCCCACATCAAAAACTAGGGGGATCATTAGACAATTTATATGGGAGGGGGGATAAAACCTCCACTCTTGAGTTAGATTTTAGGTGAAGTTAGAGCTCTTCCAAGGGAATTACCCCTAGGTCCTCCCGGGCGATTATGTCTTTGAAGTTCAAATTAGATAATCCTAGGCGATTATGCCTTGAGGTCCCATGTGAGGCCTATTTGGCATGATAATATTTAATCGCTAGGAAGGGTCTATATCATCTGGTTTCAAACCCTAGTCTCAATTGAAATATCCCTTCGAACTCATGGTGATCATTGATAGAGGTAACATGAGAACGTATATTTTAAAGGGGGTGGGAATGACATGACCCCACATCGAAAACTAAGGTGATCTTTGGATAGTTATATGGGGGGTCAAGCCTCCACTCTTAAGCTAGATTTTGGGTGGAGTTAGGGTTCTATACGCTCATTCTTTAAACTTTTTCATTCTTTAACCTAGAACCGCCTATTACTTTTCAATTTACCTCTTGATATTTAGGAAGTGTAGTTAAAAGTAATGAAGCTCTACAACCGCCACTATCTTCACTCATCTCTTCATCAAAGTTCTTACCCATTTTTTCTACTCATTAGTTCACTAATGTCAACCTTCTCTCTCTCTTCTCAAAGTATGTTCATTATTTATATGTTCTTCTTTTCTTTTAAGTTTAAAATTTTTGTATTAATTTATCTATTCTTTAAATTTTGCTTTTATCTTACATATTAGAACTCCTTCATGTATATTTATACTATATGTAATGTTGTGGTATATATCTATACGCTCGATGTTGTTAGTTTTTTAGTTAACATGTCTTGTGAAGATACATTTTCAAACTATTTCAAAAAAAAAGAGTATATAAACAAAATAGATAGTATTATGGAAATCATATTATTATTACTAGTGCAAATTTTTTTGTGGTATTAGTTTTTTCTTCACTTGGCCCATATTGTCATATTCCCCATTTTTGTTTATAATTTAGAGGCCAAAATTTACTTATTTCTTATTATGGATCATAAGTGGATATATGTAAGTATGTTGTCTATAGAATATATAGATGGTGTTCAAGTCTTTCTTAAGATAGTCATTAAAAATTCAAAAGATCATTTGCGGATATTTTGTCTGTGTGTAGATAGTGGAAATACAATAAGGAGAGGGGTAAATGAAATATGATATCATCTCATTCTCTATGGAATTGATAAAAGCTATACTAGGTGAATATGGTATAGAGAGCCACTTCTTAATAAACATAGTGTGGTTGACAACAATGATGTTGAAGTTGGTTATGATTTTTCTTCCATGGAAGACCTAACCAAAAAATTTGAAGAATATATTAGAGATCTTCTAAAAGTGTTAAAAAGTAAGTTAATGTTTCGGAGATGCCTTTATACAATGGTTGTACTAAATTTAAAAACTATATGACATGTTATGACTGTACAATTTGAAGGTGGTTAATGGATGGTGTGCTAAAGTCTTCAATTCTCTTCTTGAGCTCTTGAAAGAGATGTTTTTGGAAGACAATGTACTTCCTCCTATTACTTATTAATCAAAGAAGATTCTAAGATCTATGGGTTTGAAATATGAAAAGATTCATATTTTTCTTAACAATTGCATTTTGTATTATAATGAATATGCATTGCTAAATATTTGTCCTCAATGTTAAATGTTACAATACAAGAGGACTAAGGTTCATAATAAGGTGATGATGTACTCTCTAATTACACCATTATTCTGACGCATGTTTTGTAATGAGGGAAATGTAGAGAACGTTATATGGCATGTGAAATGAAGGATGTAACATCCCGGGTCTATACGACCACACGAAGGCTACCTTGGATTGCTTTTGGATTGATTGGTTGGCCTCACAGATCAACACGAGTCCTTTCAGCGTGCTTTGTCCTCACTCATGCACTTCCCAAAAAAATTTCAGAACATTTCTGAAACATTCCAAGAGGGTTACCCATCCTAAAAATTGATTCATGGCTAGCACGCTTAACTTTGGAGTTCTTAGGATGGAATCACCAAAAGGATTGTATACCATGTTGCTATAAGTACCCAGATCAATCCTTATAACACTCCGCTCAAATTGGGATATTACATTCACCCCCACTCAAAGAGTACAATGTCTCGTTGCGCTTCAACCATTAACTGACTCAATATAGTTTATCCCAAGAATCGTCCCGTTAGGTGGCTGACTAGCTCATCCAAGTTTAGCTCACGGATAACACCTCGAGTCTATAAAACTACACGAGGGCTACATTGGAGTGCTTTCGGATTGATCGACTGGCCCCACAGATCAACACGATTCCTTTCAGTGCACTTTGTCCTCGTCTATACACTTCCTGAGAAATTTTTTAGAAAATTTATGAAACTTCGCATGAGGGTCACCCATCCTAAAAATTGCTCCACGGCCAGCATGCTTAACTTTGGAGTTGTCAAGATGGAATCACTAAAAGGATGGTATACCATGTTGATATAAGTAGCCAGATCAATCCTTATAACACTTCGCTCAAATTAGGGTATTACAAAGAAACTTTCATGACAAGCTTAGACATCTAGCAAATTCTCCTCAATGGAATATGATTAATTCTCTATACCCTATTATTGGTATTGAAGCTAGATACCTATGGCTTACCCTCTGTTGAGATTGTGAATGCTTTTAATGGAAACTCCAACTATAGTTTATGGCTCGTTATTATCATGATCTAGAACCCTCCCTTTTGTTATGCATGAAGAGGAAATGAATGATGATATCCTTACTTATATCTTGTCGAAAATAGCTGGGTAATGATATTAATGTTTATTTGGCTACCCGTGTTAAGGATTTAAAGTACATATTAGATCAAAGAGTTGAAGTAGATGATGCACGAAGCCAAGAGTTGATGTGTGTGTGAGGATCGAATTCTCAAATCAGTGAGAATATATCTCAATTATGTTAGATTTAATTATAAGAAGATTTGACAATGAGTTATGGATGAGAGGAACATTTGAATAGGGTGAACTAAGGATGAATATGGTTCGAACAAAGTGATGGTGATTCGGTGATGATGGTTAGAATGGTGTGAACTAATTATGATATTCATTCAACAATGATTTGTAGATGATGATGAGCTTTGAATGTTAGAGTTTGGATGGAGGATGGTGGTGTGTTTTAGGGTTAGGGTTAGGGTTTAACTCAAATGAAGGGTTAAGGTTTTGTTTGGTTCAGATGGAAGGGTTAGGGTTTCGAATGGTGGTTTAGGGTTTCAAATGTGGAAATAGAATTAGGGCTTCACTTAGCTTCGAATCAGAGTAAATTTTGGATGATAATTATGGCTGGAAAAATATGGATTGTGGTGAGAAGAAAATATATTAATTAATCTTTAATTCACATAGATAAAGAAATTAAGAATTTCTAGCTAAATCGTTCACACATATTTGATTAACTTGAATTGAACTCACACAAAATTCAACTTTACATTAAACTTTAATACTGAGCTTCAACTTCATTATTCATAATCATGACCTTCATGGTTGTATATAGTCATTCTACAACTTATCTAATAGGTATAATTCAAAATATTCCAAACTAAAAGATATTATGCTACTTTATGCTTATTTTATGCTTTATCTAATATCTAACTCTACTACTTAATTAATTAATTATCTAAATTATTAATAGTTCTTAACCAAGGTGCAATGAAACTCCCCATACATGTGGCCATACATTCCATGCATGCCATGCACATGCCCATAAATATTTAGTAGCTTATTTGATATATTTCTAGCAATATAACCATCCATTTGTCTTCAAATTTGTCGAAGATACTTTCTAAATGAAAAATAATTTGTTCCATAATTATGAAATCCAATTATTTAGTGTTTTCTCCTGCATCATTCTCCCCTTGTTGATTTGAATTTTCCCTCAAATTTGCATCTCCATAATAAGGGCTAATATGTCCAACATTGATTGTCCTTGATATTCCCTTTTGCATTCTCGGCATATAGAAATATACCTGCAGCAACTCCAAAGTCTTGTAAACTCCAAAATCTCCTACATATTCTCCTTCATGCACCTTTTCAATTAGCAAATCTTGAACTCAAGTCTTCGGCACACACACATTGTTGTGCTTGAATAAGAACCCATCTTGAATAACATAAGCTCCATAACTTCCTTGTTTCCTGTAATCTTTGAAGATCATAGCGAAATCATCATCCATGGCATATTAACTCTTCATCATATCGAACCCAAAATCTTTGCATCCATCATGGTAAGTACCACGGTCCTCCTAGATAATGCATCTTCCACGACATTTTCTTTGCCATCCACATGCCTTGTAGATAACATAAATGTCTATAAGAAGCTTATCCACTTAGCATGTCTTAGACTCACCTTCTTTTGACCATGTAGATATTTCAAACTCTCATGATCCGAATGAAGTACAAAAGGCTTGGGTCTCAAGTAATGACTCCATGTCTCCAAGCAACATACAATAACATAGAACTCTTTATCGTAGGTCGAATAGTTGAGTCTTGCACCATTTAACCCCTCACTAAATAAAGCAATTATCTTCCTTTCTTGTGAAAGCATACCCCCAATGCCTACACCACTCGCATCACATGTTACTTCAAATAATTTATCAAAACAAGGTAAAGATAATATCGGTACATTTGAGGCTTTGTCTTTAAGTCTTCAAAAGCCTTTGTCACTTCATCATTCAAATGGAACTATCCTTTCTTCATTAACTATATGATAGGTGCTACAATGGTAGAGAATTCTTTGATGAACCTCCTATAGAATGAGGCCAAGCAATAGATACTTTGAACATCATGGACTTTAGTAGGAATGGACTACATTTGTATAGCTTCCACCTTTGACAGATCAACTCAAATACCATCTCCACTCACAATATAACCAAGAAAAATCACACTCTTCATCATGAAGTCACACTTCTCCATCTTACCATAAAGATCCATCTCTCTAAGCTTATCAAATATCCTCTTCACCTAGCTATATACCAACATATCATTAAGGTAGACAACAAAAAAGACTCTAAGGAATGGTCTAAGCACCTTGGTTATCCATCTCATAAAGGAACTTGGTGTAATACGTAGTCCAAGTGGCATCATCAACAACTCATACAACACATACTTAGTCTTGAAAGTTATATTCCACCCATCCCCTTCCTTTATCCTTATTTGATGATAACCGCTTCTAAGATGAATCTTCGAAAACGCCTTTGCACCATGCAACTCATTTAACATGTCATCCAATCTTGGAATAAAAAACCTGTACTTGATGATAACCGGTTTTGAGGTGTGTGATTAAATTCTTTTGAACAACAAGGAAGTGAAGCATTTTGGTCCAAAGGGTAACCTTAGCCCGAGGTATATTAGGTCGTACAAGATTTTGGATTAGGTTGGAGAGGTTTCTTACCATCTTGCCTTACCTATTAAGCTTTCATGCACGCATAACTTTTTTTATGTCTATCATTTGAGGAGGTGAGTGGCAGTTTATAACACATCATTCAGTCAAAGACGATTGAGCTTGATTAGGCATTGCCATATGAGTATCAACCCCTGAGGATCCTAGAAACCAAGGCTCAGAAGACGCATTCAAAGGTTGTTCCACTAGTGAAGGAATTATGGTTATGCCTTGGAATGTAGGAGGCCGCTTAGAAGTCCAAGGAGGAGATCAAGATGAAGTATCTAGAGTTATTCGTGTAGGTGCATTGCGTAGGTAACATCGTGTCTTTTAAGGAGGTAGTACCCTTCTCTCGTATACTAATCCTTAGTTGTTTTCCTTTTGGTTGATGGCTTAGGGTTTTGTCACATTTTTAGCTTAGAACAACGTATATTTTGTGGACTTCAAGGATGAAGTCTCTTTTAAGGGGGTAGTATCGTAATATCATATCTAAAAATCTTTCAAAATGTGTATAAAATTATGATAATATAAGATAAATTAGTTTTAGTTTTGCAAAAGGATTGAAATTCTAATAAAAATATGAATTTTAGAAGTATCGATCGATAAGTTTGTATGCTCTGATATTGGTAATTTTGTCCTTGATGAATTAGTCAGCTAGTTTGCTCAAGCCTATCAACTTGTTATCCTAATATTTTAAATCCTTTTCTAATTTTGATTTGAATCTCTTTCTAATATTTATGAAAAATTCTAATTAGAATTTATTTGTACTAATGAGCATATTTGGATGCATTTGAATTATTTTTATATTATTTAGACCATTTTATGATTTTATTTAGTTAATTTTTTCAAAAAAATAACTTTTTGAGGCATGCATCACCTTCTATCTTGTCCCTCTCTCTCTCTCTCTCTCTCTCTCTCTCTCTCTCTCTCTCTCTCTCTCTCTCTCTCACTATCTCTAGTAGATTGGTTGAACGTTTGATTTCTTACACATCTGTCCTAACTTACCAATCTTCTACAATTATTCCTTCACTGGCTACACTTAACTTCCTTCACACCATCATGTCTTCTCTTACATTTTGGTTGTTGTAATGCTCCTAAATGTTACTACTAAAAATTTTAATTTATAGCAGAAGCATATAAGTAAAATATTAGGTGTTACCGTCGTAATTGAGATAAGTCTGGTTTACCACACCATCTTTACATCAATCACAAGGCTAAAACCATTTATAGTAAACATAGGGGTAATTAGAAATGAGAGAAGCTTTTATAAATACAAATACGAATTTTGAAATTAACTCTAAGTTACAATAATATAATACAAACTAAGGGATACCATGGATCAAAGAGTTTGAAATGTATTCAGGTAAAAACATCATCTGAATAACATAACTCTTCCCCCAAATACCCAGTATAGATAAAAGGTCACTCCTCCCCTCATAATACATTAAGAGCAGCAAAATCATCAAGTTGGTCCTCAATGACCTACACAAAAGCATCAGGTTCTTCTGCTCGTGGGATTGAGTGACACCAATGAAAAGGATGATCAATATGCTACATACTAAGCAAGGTAAACATACTATCGAGTCAAGGATATATATAAATACATGCATTCATAACAAATGATAAGTACACATACAATTTATTAAATGTCTCATAAGGTAAATACTAATCCAGGCCTATTTATTAGACATAACCATTTTTAGTCTTTTATTTACATTGAGTTCAAGAATTCCACTATTCTTAAATTAGTGGAACAATCTAAAGCACCTCTTAAAGACAACACGCATGAACCACTATTATCATCTAGTGGAATGGATCCATAAAAATATCTTCTCAAGGCAAAATGCTCTCGAGCCATTATTATCACCTGGTAGAATGGATCTAAAAAATATCACCTTGGTCCTTACTCATATATTATTCCACTTTAAATCATTAATATATTATCCATTAGGTTGCTCTAATCATATTCTTATTTGTGATGAGTATAGGGCCTCACTATTCTTAATCCGATGGAATATACTGGAGCACCTCTCAGGAAAAATACACCTGATTCACTATTATTATTCAATAGAACATATCAATAAAAGCACCTTCTCAGGGAAAAATGCTCTTGAACCACTATTATTATCTACTGGAATGGATTGAAAAACATCACCTTGACCTAAATCACATGATATTTCACTTTAAATGTTTAATACCTTATTCATAATTGATTTACAAATATAGAAAATTTTAAAGCATGTAAGCACATCCTGCAAGTCATAAGGCCGTTATCTAAAGTTAAGATCCTTATATTCCCCCAAAACCTTAATTCCACACTTTTATCATAACTTTTCTTCTATTACTCTTTTAAGCACCAAACTTAGTATATGTTCCTCAAATATTATTATTATCAACATATTCTAATTTCAAGGCCTAACTATAAGGTCTTGCACATATGATAATAACCCTATCCCAAAAGTTACCATTCCTAAGGCTTATAAATCCTAATTTTACAAATTTATCATAACTATTAATGTAGGGCTCAAACACTTACCATATTTAATATACATTCCAGAAACATTGATATTAGCAATATATTCGAGTTTCATAGTCTAACTCTACTATTTTGCAAGTGTGATAATAAAGTCCTCGTTTTAGGGTTCTTATTCCCAAATCAAACCATTTACATACTTTGTTTAAACTTAGGTCATCTATAACTACTCTAAATACTTCATACAAATTCCTTAGCACATTTGGAGAGTATAACACCTTAAAGTACAATGAATCCCATATTTAACCTACGTTGGCCAAAATGTTCTTATTAGTAACATAACCCTTATTTCATGCGAATCTTCTATCTTTAGTAATATTACTGGCTAAAATCCATATTTTTCTCCAAAGACATTGCCATTATCATTTCACATTAATCATACAATTAATAAAGCCATGATACAACCATATTTCACACTGAAGGCTTTTCCACATAAAATAACAATATTGCATGAACTTTACTTACTCTTTTCCTATTATACAATATCAACCACATATCATAGTATCAATAATCATATATTAGTTCACATTATCACAATAACATGGTACAACTTAAAATCATGTATAACACTTAGCAATTAAAAATCCTAAACTACAATAAGTATCCTTATTAAAATAGCTCCAGTCTCTAAACTCATAAAACCTATTCTACCTCTTCCAATACCACAATTAAATCACCTAAGAAAAGCATAATAAAACTTCATTACAATTAAACCACCTAAGTAAGGAAATTCTTAACGAAATAGAAGGATGAGGAAGGAAGAAGATCGAACCAAGAAGGGTATTATTTGGGAAGAACTTACGTAACCAATCAAAGGGAAAATACCATAAAAAATGGAGGGTTAGCAACACCACAACCTACCATTGATAGGCAAGGTGCAACGATGAAAGAAGCTGAACAAAAGGGGTGGTGTGGCAAGGCTAGAGGTGCTGAAATGTAGGAGGGGTGCTACGATTGTGGCTGCAAAAATGGAGGGGAAGCTTGGGTTGTTGCTTCCAAAATAGAGGGGGAGAAGCTTTGGCCAAAGATGCCAAAGTGGAGGAGGGGGCCTCCGGCCAAAGCTATCAAAAAGGAATGGGTTAGGCTATGGTGAAAATTGCTATAGCAAGGGGAAAAAAAGAAAAAGATGTAGTGGAGTTAGCCAAAGAAAAGGGGTTGGTTTCTACTGTTTTGGCCAATTGTAGGGGTGATGTTTGGCAAAGGTGGCTAAAGATGGTGAGGGATAAATAACATGATCTACCAATGGTGGTATGGCTGTCTCAGTTTTCCTTGCTGGTGGTGGCTTCTTGGGTTTTTTTTTGCGATAGCAAGGAGGTGGCAAAGGAGGGAAAATGGTGTTGTGTTGGTTGCAAAAACAAAAGGGAGAGAAGAGAGGCGGTAGGATTTATTTTCGAGCATGTGTATGTGTATGTAATAGAGATGGGAAAAAGGTGTGAAGGAAAATTTTCAACCCCAATCCTTATGCGTAGGAGGTGAGAATTGAAAAAATTAGGGAGTGGTCTTATAGGTGGTAGGGAGTGAGGGGCGTGTAAGCATTATCTATGGAAAATGTTCCACATAGAGAGAGAAGGGGGTCAAAGGAGAAAGAGAGGGATTGACCAAGAAGGAAAGGAAAGAAAAAGGAAAAAGAATAGGGTTTAATGTTTTTAATTTTTAATTATAATAAGATTAATATAATTTATATTAGAATAATAGGGTAGGTTAATTATTGATAAATCAGGTAGTGTTAGAGAATTAGATAAGGTGAAAATATTTATTTTCTGATATTAGAATTAGGTTACAATATTAATTACTCAATACTAGGGTTAACTAAAAATTTTAGGGTATTATAGTTGCCCACACTCAACTATACCAGTCGTGTCACTCTCCTTTTTATGGATTTTACCAACTCTCTCTCCTATTCACTCCATATTGATTCATTTTTGCTTCTTACCTGTTGTTCTTGATCACTTATTCCCTTCCCTTAGTGAATTTTGTTAAGTATTAAGTATTTTCCAATTTTCTTCCATGTTCCTTATTGGTGAGAAAAATAGAGGTTTGCTCTTATTTTCTTTCCTCCTTGATGGAGTTATTATCTCTCTTTTCTTCTTTTAATCTCAGGTTTAGTTCTCCCTTGTTTCTCTTAACCAATGAAGGAGTAACATTTTGTGAAAGGTTGAAGATTCTATCTTCGTTTTCCTTGGAATTATATTTCTAATAAATGGTTAAGTTGTGTTTTTGTTATTGTTCTTCTTCTTCTCATGATTTTATTTGATTTAATTGGAGTTTTAAAAAATAGTTTTAGTGGTTTTCACTCTTGATTCTCTTAGGAATCTAAGTCCTGGTAGACCACTATCAAGTTAGGAGTTTTGTGATAGAATAATTACTTCAAGGTAAGGCATTCTTATTTTTAATATGAATGAGGTTTTTGTTACTTATTATTGTTCAATGTTCTTGGTGTGTTTTTGTGCTGGGCATTAGCTAATTGTGTTCTAGAATTCAATCATGTCGTAAATTTTCTTCCTACAATTTAAGCATTGTTATTTTCCCTAATTTTATGCATGATTTGGTATTTTAAGTATGATTTCGATTAAATGATTAAATTACCATGTATCAATGTGATTCTATAGGTGTAGCATGTCTCTTTATGTGTTTTATGATATAGCAGCATATTGGGATTAATATGACAAAGTTTGGTAAATTTTGGTGTGTGTTTCGCAAGTCTAGGTATTATTTTACCCAGACTATCCAATCAATTCATTGAACCTATTGATTGTTTGTATGAATATTCACACATTTTGGAAATCTTAATCAGTTGGTTGCGAGATTAGTTGATTGGTTCAATGAACCAGTCAACTAGTCCCTAAGAATAGTTGATTGGTTTATCAAATCCATTGATTAGTGACATCGTGACCAAGGTGGTTTGGTTTCTTCTTAGATCCATTGATCAATTGGACCAAACCCATCAACTAGTTTCATATGAGCAATCAATTGGTGAAACCAACCATTCAATCAGCCCTAGGAATCGACTGACTAGTCCAGTTATATTCCCCTAGGATTGTTGTTAATTGTTGTTCTTCTGTTGGGGCTTTTTATGTTGATACCTCCATGTAATTACAATATGTAAATTATGATTGCAACTATGTTTATCCTAGAATTAATAAAAAATCATAATGATGACATTTGTTACTTGAATTGGTTAAGTTTGGTGTCATATCTAACACCTAATTAGTATCTTTGTGTCGTGTGCTATGGTTGGTGTTATCACTTAGAATCACCCAATTTGGATAATAATGGAATTTATTTATGTTTAGTGTTATCACTTGAAAACACCCTATTTGGTTATTTATGGAATGAATCTATGACTTGTGATATTTCTTGGTAATAATAATAATGTAATAAGATTTTTGTCGGTCTTTTTTCTTTGACGCTCAGGGTAGCTGACCAGGAGTTATTAGGAAAGTTACCCTGTGGCTTATTATTTTCACTTAGTAACTATTTTCTTCTCTACCAGATTGTGGTTGGTAGGAGGTATGCATATAATTTTGAGGGTAAGATTATACTATAGAAGACCGACATGACCTCGATGTCCAGCTCTAGTGAGTGAGGTATCCCAGTACAAGCCCCTTAGTACTTCATATTGTCCATTGCTTAAGCGGGAGTGGTATAAAAACTTTTTAGCCCTTGAGGCAAAGGCATTCAAGGTGTAGTGAGCAAGGTATCTCAGTACAAGCCCCCTTGATGTACTTTAACCACGTGTGGTGGGTGTGGTATCCCAGTTTGTGTTAGCCATCCCAAAAAGTGCACTCGATGTGTGGTGGGTGTGGTATCTCATTGTGATTGTATGTTGCTATGGCTTTTTGTTGGTCGAGAGCTGTGTGTGGTTGAACAAATTATCTTAATAACTATAACTTATGTGATCACTAAAGGAATATTTATAGTATGGCTAATATTGTGTGGATACAATGCATTCACTTTATTACTATTCTTTCATGATCTCCATGCGAGCATGCCTTATTATATTACTACGATAAACTTAAGTGTTAATTTATATTGGGATGCGTATCACCATGCTACTATGTGACTCTAATGTGATTTATAAGCCTTACCATATTTTAGGTAGTCTATTTTACCAGTGCTTTACCATACTAATATAGTACTTATATGGTCACTATGATGATCAGACTTCAGGTCCAAAGAGTAGAGGATAATTTGTATGGGTATGATTCTCAGTTAGAGTATGCTGAGGATAATGACATGGGACAGTAGCTGGTCATTGCTTATAGTTGGAGATTTATATTTTGTGCTTAAGAGTTAGTCTAACTAGCTAGAGATGTTTTGTTTACTGCATTGGGAAGTTTATGTTCTTCCGGTTATTTAAACTATTCCTTTGATTCCTATCTATATTATTTTTCTCATCTTTATTATCATTACTACTATTGTAATATTATTATGAGCATACACGGTTTCATTTATTCTTTTGTTTTGCCTTATATCAAGTATAGATTAGGTGATGATCACACATCTCCAATAATTGATATGATGATAATATTTCTCAATTTTATTTTTCAAACACTTCCATATTGTTTTCAAAATGAAATTTTCTAGCTTAAAATTGGGGGCGTTACACAAAAGTTTGGAAGTATGACTATCAATAATATAGATAATGAGATATAAAATAAACACACACTTTGTTGTTTTAATTAATGTCCTTGTTCATTGATGTTAAATTAATTAATGATGATAATGATGATGCTAATCGTAATAATTATAATTATAATGAGAATGATGATGATGATTATGATCATTATGATGATGATGATGATGATGATAACAAAGTTAATGCATAGTTGGAGTGCATGGAATTTCCTTGCATATTTGTAATTTTTCCATGATTGTATGTTTATCATGCTATGATCAATATGAGCTATATATATATAACATGAAAACTTTCCATGTCATAAGATAAACTTTTTTTTTATGATGCTAGGGTATTTTGTACCTTTTGATTACTAAACTATTGGCATTATTCCTTAATTTAGTCATCTCTCTCTCTCTCTCTCTCTCTCTCTCTCTCTCTCTCTCTCTCTCCCTCTCCCTCTCATGCTATCTCTAATTCTAGTGTATGGTTTTGTTAAATATTTTAGCATTGTATTGAACATAAGTTAAGTAAACAATCACACCTTTCTTATATTCGATACGATAGTAATATCCTTCGATTTTAGATTTATCACTTTGTTATTGTCTGAAAACCAAAAACAAAAAAATGTCAAGAAAACAAGAGGTGCTACACAAACAATTTATTGTAACTAATAATTATGATTAATAATGATAATAATTAATATTCAAAATGATAACTCATATGAATATTAATTATTATCAATATTGTCAAAAAGATGAATAAATAATTAATAATAGATTTGAATAATTATTAATAATTAGAATTAAAAATTAATTAATTTTGATAAATATTAAGAATTATAATAGTTATAATTAATGTTATTATTAATAATTACTTAATATTAATATTAATATATAAAATTATATTTCAAATTACTAATAATTCATAATATCCATAATAATTATTGATAATTAATAATATTAGTAATTAAATATTTAAAGTTATAATGATAATAATTGATATTAACAAATAAAAATAATGAATGATATTAATCATTAATCATAAATCATAATTAAAATTAATATTTATGTTATGATAAGTAATTAATCATAATATTATTATTAGCATCATTAGTAAAAATATATATAAATAATTAATACAAATAATTAATAATATTAAATAATGATAATGGTAGTGGATGAGTACAATTAATAAAGATATAAGGATAATAGAGTAGAATAGTTTAAATATTTAATAAAAATTAGGGAACCCTACTCATGAAGTAATAATATTATATATAATATAGATAATGATGTAATAAAAATAATATGTAAAATAAAAGGTTTGAAATACTTCCATCAATAATATAGATAATGAGATACAAAATAAACACACACTTTGTTGTTTTAATTAATGTATGTACACTGGTGTTTATGTTATGGAATGAGATTTAGTTGATTATGAGCTTGATTTTGGATTCGAGTTTGAAACATTTTTGAATAGTTTGAGGTGCATGTGAGTAGGGGTAGAGCCAGTATAGATCATATGGGATCGCCTGATCCCATGAAATATTCTGTAAGTGTTATATTATATATAAGTAAGAGTAATATTATGATAAAATTATTCGTGCTATACTGGTTGGACCCTCTCTATATTACATTGGAGAATGTAGATTCAATACTGAGTGCAAACACTTAAATTTGCTTTTTACCTATTCTCTTATTTGACTTTGAAAGTAAAACGCTGCATTTTAAGTTTTTTATAAGAAAATATGACTGGGAATTGATTTTATTGGAACTCCATAAATTTTTTTTTCTCGCTTCATCCCTGCATGTGAGTGTTGCTACATGTGCGGAGGTTGTTCGGATTTGAGGCTGGGGCAGGGTCGGGATGGGGATGGGGATGGCGAATAATTGAAAAATGGATTTTCCGTTAACCTTAATCAGAGAACAAGGCGAGTTTAGGAATGTATATATATTTCAAATTTTGAGACACTATTTCCGCTTTGACATCTCTACCATCAAAAGATGTCTCCCAAACTATACGCATGCACTGCCAACTATATGCATGCAGTGGATGGGATAAAGCTGGGTACTGCCGCTTCAAATTCATATCCGAAACTTACAGACACTAGACTCTGGCCAAATCTATAGCCTAAACACCCTTCTTTCATCAAGAGAATCCCTACTGCCTTTTAACGCGATTTGACATCACTCATCACAAATGAAAGGCCAAAATCTCAAAGATGGACAAGATAAAAGTTGTTCTACATATTCCATGGCTGATTTTATAGTAAAATGTCCAGACACGTATTAACACGAAAATGCACTTAACCTGATTTTTCCATATAAAGGACGAAAAGGAAGAGAGAATAAGTACAGAAATGGGCAAAAGAGGAACAACGAAAGAAATAGACCACATATCTTGTAGGGTGTTTTGTACGTGAAAATTGAACAGTGTATACGGCTCCCCACACGACATGTCAACCAATGAGATAAAATAAATGCTGAATTACAAGATGGAATGAGAATAATCAAAGGGTCCTTATAGTTGACAAATATAAAGGGGGGGGGGAAGAATTTGCAAGAAGCCACTCAACCACTTGGTTATCTCATCCGAAGGGGAGACGGGAAGAAGGGCTCACCACCATGTGATGTGTTGTGTGCCTGCGTGCGTATGTTTGTCATTGATGTGACCTAATATATACATCACAATTGAATATCTACATGCTGGTCCATCACAAGACTGGTTCTTCATATATAATTGCTTCTTGGATGTTTGATTCAGTGTCTAATCTTTTTCTTTCAACTGATAACAAAGTTCTATCTTACCACATATTAGGGATATAAAAAGATATAAGAAAGTGCATGAAACGACCCACGTAAACTTGAATAATAACCCTTGACTATAAAATTTGTTTGAAGGATTTTGCTACAACAGCTGTTTTAGTCTAATGGCATTTGCATTCGGGGTCATCGGGATTCAATTTCTGTTAAGTACGTAGCTCTTAAAAAAAAAGGGTAACACTTGAGTGCGCTTGTAGATGAGCACCAATGCCGCGGCCGATGAGAGAATGAGAGAGCACGGAAAGAGAAAAAGACTCAAATGGGCAAAATAAGTGCTTTTGTAAATTCACACAACTGTAGTCTTATAAGTGGTTTTGAAAACTTAAATCAAGACAATATTGTCAGTTACTAAATATTTTTCGGACAAAAACGGCGCGGTTAGATTCTTGCTAGTGGAGCAGAGTCGAGAGTAATTTAAAATAGCTTTCATGGTTCTGGATGAGTATTTGCAATTTTAGTATATTACTAATACTAAGATTTTCTACAATTCTTCCTGAACATGACATTAAGCTATACAGAACCCAACCAGGTGAACTGACTGCAATCTAGGACGCACATCATGACGAAGCCTCATTATGAAAAAAGTTTTTCTCATTGGCGTTCAATACACCCCATATATCCATCAAAACTGAATAGTAAATCCAACAAAAAATATTGTTATGAAATATAATCCGACTTCCTGATATAACTTAATCCAGGCACCAACAGCAATGAACATAAAAGGTAAATCCCATACGTGGTAATCTTGGAACAGAGACTGTCCAAAGTCTGCCGATGTGTAATCTCCTTCAAAATATCATCTGAAATGTCCAAGCATCACCCAAAGAAATATTCAGCGGGCAATATGTAGATATGGGCAGCCAGTGGTCAACTGCCAAGAATTTATTCGGACCTGCAAAAGTATCCACTATACAGGTTGACATGATATCATGCAGATTCTTCAAGGTGTAGTTTGACAGAGCAATTCAAGTCCAAATACACCAATCAAAATTGCTATAAATAGACATACTGAAGACCCTGGTATTAGCTCAGAGCAGAAGAAACAATTCACCAAGATTACGAGGGAAGAGAGGCCCTTCATGAAGATGAAGAACCTTCGTTTGGCAGCCAAGGATGACTTGCCTACAGCTTTCAAATTCTGTGCCTATAGACTTCCTGATCACTACTAGTATCGGCATCTGTATGCTTGCAGAGGTCAGCAGCAGCAGGCAGTCATCCCTGGCTATTCTAACAGGCTCTCATTTCTCATGTTGGACCTACCCTTCCATATTTCTACACATGATATACCAGTTATGGCTGGTGACCTCAGAGGAGGCAGCAGAAAAACAGCAATCACAACACAAACTACCGCAAAAGCGAGAAGATCTGATCCCATGCACTTTCACTTGAAAGATCATCTGCCCAAGCTAGTACCATCTGCTGCTTGTCATGTCACTTAGGTATGAAGTCAATTATCGTGAATGCTACTGAAGTTAGATGATTCACTGCATCAAACATGCAACTATCACAGTACACAAAAGAGATGCACTCATCTTAAACATAAGCCAACCTTAAGTGCACATATGCATCATCTCCCATGAAATCTCATAGGGAAACTGGCCACTTTCTACAACATAAATGCAGCTAATCCTGTTTCTGGTTGGCACCGTATGCAGTGTAGCCTGAGATACCTCCCAAATAACTATTTCATGGCCGAACATATCATTTAGAGTAACGAGGAAACAACACAGTCATATAATATGAGGCCGCAACCTCATATTCATCATATAGCACTTATCACTATGCCATGAGTTCCAGCAGAAGAATATGTAGTCATGGAGTTGTTTTAACCAAAATCCATAAGAACTAGATACAAGAAACAAAACAAAAGGCTATAGAACAGGCATATACAAGGAGTGGAGCAGGAAAGGGTGAAGGAAGAAGCAACAACAATCCATCAATTTTCACATAACTTATCAAGTGTATTTCATTCTGACTCAATATGGCAATCAAGACTCATATATGTGCTACATTCCCGGAATTACACTTGCAGGGCAGTAGATATCACGTTATATCATGAACAAACCATCCAAGAAGAAGTGAGCCAAGGTGACATCCAACCATTTTCTAGACATAAGTTGAGCACAATATTGCAAGTGAAGCTGCAATCATATTGCAACATCACATCATAAGTACTGCATCATACTACTACTTTTATCAACATAAGATACAAGGCTACATTGGCATTCCTGTCCATGACAGATCTTTAACAACATGAATGGTCTTCAAACTCATTGCTTTGGTGGTAAATGAGCTATAACAGCCTGCATATGAGCTCAAATATAACATACTAGCATGGTCCAGTGATTTTCCTCTTCCCACAATCAGTGATTTTTATACTTGTAGAAACAAATTATGTGTACAGTTAGTGCACACGTCTCTTCTAAGAAAGAGGCAATTCAATTGTACTTTCTATCTTCCATCAAATCTACACCTATGCAAACTACCCAAACCAATTCAATCCTAATGCCCCAATTAACTTGTCAGTGCGTAACTGGCAGGAAATTGTATCATCATCACAAATTCACAATATAATTCTAGTTCAGAAATTTATCAATGGAATTTCCACTATTAGCTCCAAGTCTAGCTTTCAGACCTTTCATATAAAACAAGAAAGAAAGATGACTACTAGCAAGGATCAATGATGACGACTTCTGTTAACCTTTCATTGTGGCTAACAAAAAGCATTCCATCACTAGTCCACAGCCACAAATGGTACATGGATCGAAGATAGAAAAACTCAGTTGATATACATGGAAACTTTGCCCGTAATAGTTGCTATTTTAAGCACTTCCATGCCTAAAAGCCATGAGTACTTCCTCTAAATTTTCATGATTAACGTACCCAATGCTTTGATTCGGCGCACAAGCAATAATCAAACTCATAATTAAATTACGATATCGAATTTCCTTACCAACAGGACTGTAAGAACCACGGAACCACCAACTAACATCATTGTTCGCCAAAATCTATTGACTCACAAAACTAATTCATTGTCCAAATAGTTCGACTAACCCATTGATTGCTCAAACTTAGGTTTAAAGCATCAGAAACCACAATTTCCTCCAACGCAAACTGAAAAGTTCCTCACAGCCACTTTTGACGTAAAATGCATGAAGCAAATCAAACAATACGTCGATCAATAATCAAACAAGAAAAAAGATACGGAGACTTACCTGACGCTGCTGAGCCCGGAGCCGCCGCAGTAAACACAATGGAATGGAGCAGGGGTATCTCCGGTGGCCGATCTCGATGGTTTCCACCGACAAGACTTAAATCAGGTTAGACGTGTAAGAAAATGTCATTTTATTAATTTATATTTTTTTAAATTATACTTATATTTTCAATTAAAAAATAATAAATATTTAATAGATAGATAATAAAAATAATAAAGATAAAAATAAAAAATAAATTTTAATTTTAATTTATATAAAAATTTAGAAACATAAAATTTTTTATAAAAAAAAAATGGAATTTTTTGGCAAGGGGCCCACCACAATTTTATAAAAAAAGGTCAAGACATCAAGGTTGCTGTGTTTTATTTTTTTTTTTATTAAATATGGACTATACATATACTGATATACTTAAAAAGTGTAAGTATTCTTAAATTTAGATCTCAACACCTCTAATATACCTCTTTAAATATTATAAAGCTATGAAATTATTATACTATTATATTCAACTAATTTACTTTACATAATTTTTAAATTTGTAAGTCATAAATAAATATATATATATATACTGGTTCATGTGCGAACGTGTTTTTTTTGGTACAAACGTAGGAATAGATATTTACCGTTAAATCTAAATTAGATCCAACGATCGAAAGAATAATACTAATTGGTATGTCTTCCCGTTTCGTGCCTCCACGCGGACCACGCCCTTCTGCCTGACCCCGACCCCGAGACCTTACCCTCCATCTTTATCCTTTCTGCTGCCTCATCCTTATCTCTGTTGTCAATCATGACGCCCCCTCGGTCGCCCCCTGTCGCCCACATTCTTTTCCTTCTAGATTTCCCCCGACACTCTGCCCACTACCCAACCTTGAGTCACTAACCCTGACCTGCTGAAAGTCGTCCACTCCAGCCTCCCGACCCTCACCCGCTCGTCTTCTACCTCTCGGTTTTCTCCATTTCCGTCACGCGCCGTCTCTGACTCGCTCTCTCCATCGCCGTTTCTCCACAACCCGCTCTAGTCTCTGCCTCGCTCGCTCCATCGTTGTCATATATGTCCGTCGAAGCTGGCTCTTTACATTTTCAATCTACCTCAGCTAAAAACAATTGGTTTCGTCGATACTCAAATCTGGTAACACAGCGACAGCTATGGTACGTGTGTGTCATATTTTTGTGCATTTCTTCATTTTTTATCTCAATTTTTTGTTCTGATTGTTGTGTCGATGTACAGTAGTAGAGTCACGAGATTGGCCTTCAGCTGGATTCGGCAAGGATAAGCAGATTCAAGTTTGTCAATTTTGATTACGTTCTGTTGATTCGTATATGTTTTTTTTCTGATAATTGTTTTGTATGGCAATGTCGGTACATATTCTGATTGATGTATGGTAGTCTGATTACTCTGATTAGTAATAATCAGAGTAATTTTTGTGTTGTTAGGTGGTTGTATGTTAATCTGATTACTAATCAGAGTGATAATCAAAGTATTGTTAATCTTAATAGGATGGCTATATGTTATTTGATTAATAATCAGAGTAATGTTACTCTGATTAGTGTTGATTATTGAAGGTATTTCATTAATCATATCTGTTTATATCATATTTGTTTGTAGTTCATTTAGATCATGTTCTTAGTTTAGCTTCTGTGTATTATTGGTTAACTTTGGAATGAAACTATATTTTTGGGTTCTCCTTATTCTTATTCTTAAGTTTTTATTTATTTAATTTTTTGACGCAATATTGACTAATTCTCTTTTTAAAAATACTACGGATATATCACTATTATTAGACAGTCACGGTGAATACGGTGTAATAGGGATGCATGATATGTGTAGATATGTTGGCAGGCATGCACGACACATCGAGTGACCTTAATAGTTTGTTCTCAGCACTAATGTAAATTTTTATATGTGAATGGCAGATTTTGGAATGGAAGGCCAAAGTTGGATGTAATTTTTTTTTCAACTTTATGAAGGTATTGATCTTTGATGATTTTCATTGTAGTTTAGATGATAGTGGAAGTCTTTTTTTCAGACTTGTGTAAGGTTTAATTTTAAGGAATTGTCAAATTTCGAATCATATTGTATAATTAAATGAATGTATATTTAATTAGTATGTTTTTTTTTTCTTTTGTTGAAACATGCATGCCTTTGGATGGAAATTAGATGGTTTAGGATTTAGTGGGTTTGGGGTTTGGGTTTGTATGGTTTGGGGATTAGGTTTAGGGTTTGGGTTTAGGGTTTATGTTTTGGGGTTTAGGGTTTAGAGGGTTTAGGGTTTAGGGTTTGGGGTTTGGGGTTTAGGGTTTAGATGGTTTAGGGGTTGGGGTTTAGAGGGTGTAGGGTTTAGAGGGTTGAGGGTTGAGGGTTTATGGTTTATGGTTCAGAGGGTTGAGGGTTTAGAGGGTTTAGGGTTTAGAGGGTTTAGGGTTTTTAGGGTTTAGGGTTTAGAGGGTTTAGGGTTTAGGGTTTAGAGGGTTTATGGTTTATGGTTTATAGGGTTTAGAGGGTTTAGGGTTTAGGGTTTAGGGTTTAGAGGGTTTATGGTTTAGAGGGTTGAGGGTTTAGGGTTTAGGGCTTAGGGCTTAGGGTTTAGAGCTTATGGTTTAGAGGGTTTAGATGGTTTAGGGTTTATATGGTTTAGGGTTTATATGGTTTAGGGCTTAGAGGGTTTAGGGTTTAGGGGTTATGGTTTAGAGGGTTTATGGTTTAGGGTTTAGAGGGTTTAGGGTTTAGAGGTTTGGATATAAGTTTGGGTTAGTTTTTTGGTTTGGTATTAATAAAATCTTGAATGTTGATTTAATTTTGATCTAATGGTTGAGATTGGTTCTTATGTTTGTATATTAATAAAAGTTTGCATGTGAACCTCACCCTATATATATATATATACTTATTTTATAAATAATGTTTTAGTAAGACATTTATTTAAAATTATATAATTTTTTAGTGTAAAAATTGAGTTTATTTTTAAGCATAGTAGTTGCAACTAATAAAATATATAAAATTATTATTATTATATAAGAGACTATGAATTCGAAGTTATTGAATATCTCCCTAAATAGTTTGCTGAATCAAAGCACTTATTGGATTGTTGAAAATTGGGTAAGGAGAAACTATCCGGACTTGGTATGGATTATCCTTAACGTAGTAGTTGCGCTGAACCACCGTATACCGGTGGCTGCTTAAGGGGTGCTGAAAACTAGTTCTTTCTTCCCGTTCAACATTTCTCTCTCCGCACTGAACGGTTTGACTCGATGATCAATCTTTGTTAACAATTTAAACCAACAAAGAATGAAAACTGGAGAGAGAGAGAGAGAGAGAGCAATATCAGATATATTAGGCAAAAGCCCAAAAGTCATGAGCCATAACGCACTTGATTGTAATAGGTAGCCAGAAATAATGTTCATTGAATGAATGAGAAATTGTGCAAATCGTGAATGCGAACAAACTAAAAAAAAAAAGAAAAATATGAACGATCTTTTTCATTTTTTTAAAGTAATTGAGTTTCATAATTAAAACATTACTTTGTAGTTTCATTATATAACAATATATTCTCTCTATATTAAAAAAAAAATTATTCTATTAATTTATACACATTTTAAAATAAATAATAATAAAATTAGTTTTAAAATTATACTTATAATATTTATTAAAAAATAAAAAAACATTTCATATATATATATATATATATATATATATATATATAATAATAATAATAATAATAATAATAATAATAATAATAATAATAAGGATAAAAATAAAATCTACTCTTTTGCTTTTATAAAATAAATTTCTTTTTTATATAAAAATTTAACTATATTATAACTTTCTTTTTTATATGGAATGAGTAAATTGTATACTAACTTATCACATTGTACCATCTATTTAATGTTTGAAGTAATAAAATATATATAAAATTCTAAAATGGAAATATTTAAAAATATTAATAAATATGTAAAAATGTAAAAACATAAATAAATATATATATATATATATATTGGTAAAATCCTGCTATATATAAATTCAACCAAAATATATCAACTGTACACTGACAAGCCTAGGTATAATAGACCCATACCTTAGGATCTCAACATTCATTTAGCTTAGCCTAGCAAAATTTTACTTAGAATCCTCCCCTTTCTTTTTCCTAGCAAGATGCATGACTCTAGTCTTGACATTATGTTTAATCAAATCAGTTGTGCGGGATATTGGATTATGATTTGAAGTGTGCACAAGAAGGTTTCTATCTCTCCAGATGTAATAAATCAATGCTGCTAGAGTGCCAATGAGAATTGCATCATCCATTTTCCACCCATGTTGAGATTGAATCCAATGTATCCATTCCACATAAGGCTTTGGCCATAAGTTGCTGCCAATCCACTCTTGAATGATATCATAGAGGCTCTTACTGAAATTGCATTCAAAGAAAAGGTGCTCAGTGGATTCATCATGTTGATCACATAACACACATGAGGGGATTTCCTCTCCCACTCCAAAATGAAGGATTCTATCTTTCATGAGCATTTTCCTGTGTAGTGTTAACCACAGGAAGAAGGCATGACGAGGGTGGACCATTTTGTTCCAAATAGCTTTATGGGCCTTAAAAACCTCACACTCTCCAATCAATTTGAGATAAGCCTGTTTTATGCTTTATTTAGGCTTTCCCATATTAACCGAGAGACATTGTGGATATTTATGGAAGATTTTAATAAGTCTCTTCCAATACCAGTAAGCATCCAAAGGAGGGGAGTAATCATTCAAATGCCTACCCTTCAGGTAGATGTGATAAATCCATATCACCCAGAGACATTCTTGGTTATGAGTGATAGCCCAGGTGTATTTAGCCAAGGCAGCAATATTCCAGAACTTACAATTCCTGAAACCAAGCCCCCCAAATTTCTTAGGGAGATAGATATTGTGCCAAGCTACCAAGGGGATACGAGATCTTCTAGTAGATTGCCCCCATAAGAAGTTGCTACAGATCAGGTTAATCCTGCTGATAACAGACTGAAGAATCATAAAGATAGAGGCCTAGTATACATGGATGGAGTATAAAACAGAATTAATCAGTTGAGCTCGACCAGCATAAGACAAGTGTCGAGAGGACCAAAACTGAATCTTTGTTGTCATTTTGTCCACTAAGAACTGGCAGTCAAGCTTGGACCATTTATAAGAAGAGATAGGCATACCGAGATACTTCATGGGAAACGAGCCAGCACTAAAACCAGTGATATCCATGATGGTATGCTTGAATTCATAACTAGAACCTGCAATGAAGACATGTGATTTCGCCAAGTTGGGGGTGAGACCCGTAACTTTTGAGAAATGGTTAAATTTCCCCATGAGAGTCCTGACAGTGTCAACATCAGCTTTGCAGAAAAGCATCAGATCATCAGCAAAAGAAAGATTAACAATATTCAGCCTGCGACATAGAGGGTGATGTTTGAAAGACATAGTAGATGTCATATGTTTGAGAATTCTTGTTAGATACTCCATAACAAGGACAAAAAGCATAGGAGAGATCGGATCACCTTGCCTTATACCCTTTCCTCCCTTAAGGTAACCATGAAGCCGACCATTGATGGAAATAAGATATCTTAGCGTGGTCACACATCCCATGATCCAATTTTTAAATTCAGATGGAAAATTTAGTGTTGTGAGCATATGTCCAATGAATCTCCAGCTTACTGTATCATAAGCTTTTTAGAGATCAATCTTCATCATACATCTCAGAGATACCTTTTTCTTATTATGCAACTGAAGGAGGTCTTGGGTAATAAGAATATTGTGTCTGATATACCTACCACCAACAAAGGCACCCTGGTTCTCATCTACCAGTTTAAGGAGAACATATCTGAGTCTCGAGCATATCATTTTAGAGATGACCTTATATAAAGTATTACAACATGCAATAGGTCTATAATCCTTGGGGGAACAAGCATCATTCCTTTTAGGAATCAAAGATATGATAATTTCATTTTTTTTTTATAGATTTTGAATTTATTAAGTTTCAAAGTTTTTTAAAAAAACTAAGGTTTTGTATTTACAAAAAATTGTTCCAATTTTTTAAAGCCTAAAAATTAAGAAAATGATGAAATGTGTCTTTATAAATTCCCAAATTTATCATAATTAACCCATATTAACTTTGAAATTTAGTTTGGAATACATAATAGAGAAGTAAAAACAAGACAAAAAAGAACATGTCTAATATAGAGATTAGTGTTTATATCACGTAACTTATGGCCGATAAAAGACTTAAACAAGTGAAGTGAAACCTTACACGCCATTATACACAAACATTTGTCTAAAAGAGTTACAACTCCACAAAATCTCAAGAGTTAAGGAGGGGTGAGAGGACTTATGAGTCGAAAGATTATCCGGAATGAAACATGCACCAAAATAAGAAATACCGGATAATCATCACACTCATCCACACAAGTGATACCTCAAACGAAACCTTTGAAGTGCTCCTATAAGGTGTAAAATATCCATTGAATAGGTAGGTAACCATGAAACAAGCACATCAATTCATATACATATTGAGTAAGATTTAATTATCATACATAAGTATGGTTCATATGCAAAACACCAACCTCTAGATAAAAAGATGCTATTCATATGATATCACCAATCCATAATCACCACATAATCCATTTTCATTCACACAAACACAATGAGCAATTAGTAGTTATCAACCAACCATAATCGAAGGTAAATTTTCATTTGCTTCACTTGAGAGGACACATGATAACCAAAGGGCACCCATAATTACGTAAAGTGAAAGAATATTGAGCGACTGGCCTAGACCAATCCACCGATAATAATAGTGGTCAGGCACAAGATGTCTTGGAGATCAGTCCACTGGCAAATAATAGTGGTCAGGTGCATTCTGCCCTATATGTTTTTGGTCCACTGACTATAATAGTGGGGGATCCCGAGCTCAATAAACCAAACATTGGATGTTAATAAATTATGGTAAGGCATTAATCACTTACAGTGGAATACCATATACGTTGGGTCCAGACCGATCCACCGACGAATAACAGTGGCCAAGTGCAGGGAGCCCTGGAGACTTATCTACTAGTGAATAATAATGGTCAGGTGCAATCTACCTTGTATGTTTATGGTCCTTTGGATATAATATTAGGGTTTCCGCACTCACATAGATATAAATCAAAGGATTATAATTGAATAATGATTAATTAATGGCTTAAGACCACAAGTATTGATGTCAAGTTATGATCCATTGATATTACCTGAATTGGTTTCAGTGCTTGTCCCTACTTGGGTACGTGATGGATTTGTTAAGTGTATGGATTTTTTTGTTATGCATTTCTTATTGTATGAGGTGTTGCCTTGTGTATGAGTCCATATGTTGTCATCTATATAGTCCTTATATTATGTGTTGCATGTAGGATTGCCTTTGAGTTTGGTTTAAAGGGGTTACTCAATATCATAGTATTGAAAGGTTCCATTTATGGGCCCCTACCTATTCAATGGGCAGTGTCCCTTACAAGTTCGTTGTAGGTGTTATTTAAGTGGGCATCGGGTAAGAGCGTAAGGATCATCAGGGAACAATTTGGGGTTTTCCTATTAACTTTTATTCTTTATTAAAATGATCTCTATTATTGTATCCACTAGTAGTGGCTTTTATTCTTGTAATGTGTAAGAGCATAAGGATTGTCCGGGAATAATTTAAGGTTTTCCTTATTAACTTTTATTCTTTGTTAAAATGATCTATGTTATTGTATCCATTAGTAGTGGGTTTTATTCTTTATTAAAATGATCTTTGTTATTGTATCTAACATGTCCATTCTGATAATTACATCAAAGTCATGCAATTCAAGCTCCATGAGGTTTAAGGGAAACTCTACTCCTCCAACTATCAATGTCACCCATTTTTAGAATCTAGAGCATGTAGTTCTATCCCCTAAAGGTAACATAATATAAGTAAAAATTCTAATAGAGGGAGACAAGGTAGCTCTAGTTACGAATACGAATGATAAATAATAATGTGATGCACCAGAGTCAAACAATATGCATGCTGGAAAAGTAGAGATAGTAAGAATATCGGTCACCAAACCGGCCTAATGCTCTACCTCCGACTGGCTAATCACGTTCAATGATCCTCTAAAAGGAACTCACATGGCAATAGTTGACCCTTAACCTTGGTAGAAGGTGTGAGGCTTCTAACTATTGGGTTGGCTAGTTCAACTAGCAACACTAGTTGGTGAGGGATGAACACTCAAAATGTGAGGCTACAACTGTTTAATAGATCCAATGCTCTTAGTTGGAGTCTAGCCTCTCTAAATGCTACCACCTCTGACATGGCACTCATAGGCTATGTGTTTGACCATACCACACTCATGTAAATTTACCTTGTTGCCTCCACAATGTAGTCCTAGGTGATCTGCTTCGTAATACTAACGGTGGTAATGCCCCTCCTTGGCATTTCCCCTAGACTAACCTCCAACATGGGGTACTAACCCCATACTTAGGAGGAATGCTACCTCCAAAGTGGGCCTTCTTCCTATCACTAAATGCTAATAACCCTCGAAATTCCTCTTAACCTTAGCTAGGCATTATATGCTTGGATAACTCAAGAAACCTCCAAAGCTTACTTATACATTCCCACCATGTATGGCGGAGTAACTCCCACTAACGACTCTTAGTATCTGATCCCTACGCCAATCTTGAAATGGTGGACCTACATCGCCTCATTGGCCTCTTCTTAAGGGGAAAACTAGACTAAGTCTATGAATCTCACATAGTACTCTCTATAAACATGTCTCCCTACTGAAAGACCATAAACTCATCCTACTTCTTCATATGAAGATGAGTGGGATAGAAACTAGTGTAAAGCACCTCAAGGAATGGTCCCTAACCCATAGGCTCTCCACCTCTATATTGGATGTTCTTCCACCATGCATTTGCTATCCCCCTTAGGTAGTACACTACCACATCAACCCTCTTGTCCATAGGGCATCCATATGTGTTGAAGGTCTTCTTCATGTTCCTAACCCATCTCTCCATAATTTTAGGATTCTCTTAACCCTCAAATATCAGTGGGTGATGATACCCAACTCTCTTGAACAAATCTTTCAAAACTAGTGTGAATACTAGCACTGGTTGTGGTGCTAGGATTTGGCCTTCCATGTAGGCTTCGATATTCTACATAAGTACTTTGATGTTCTCATAATGATGGTTAGCGGCAACCAATTCCTAAAGACTAGGATTATTCAGAAAAATAAAGGTTATCTATAGCACATTCCCCAATCGACTCTCACTCATGAATATTTTAGGTTTGAAAAATATTTACTTTCAACTGAATCGGTTCAAGGAAGAAATAACGAATCAAATGATTAGTTCATAGAACCATTTGATTGATCCGCCTAAAAACTCATTTTATTCCATTTCTAAAACTTATTTAAATCCAACTTTCACTCAAATTCAATTATAATCCCAAATCAAAATCAAACATCATCAAATCTTAATAAATACCATAACTTCTCATTCAATAAACATCACAAAAATATTGGGTGTTACAAATTATTCCATAATTTTATTCATTTTTCTCTGTTCAACTCATTTAGCCCTCTTATGACAATTTTTTTTCTTGTTCCTCTTTGATTATATTTGCTATTTGTTTAATTCTCATATTTCATAATGCCTAAATAAAAGGTTGTTGTTGCTAGTACTATCAAGGGAAAGGGCATTAACTAAGTCCCTTCTAAGAACCCTCACAATATTCTGAGTCATTCTATTAAGACCACACTCATGATATATAAACCCAATTATCCTTTTAATTACCAAAAGTCTCCTCCACCAACTCCAAAGCATAGAGGGCCCTCTTTGACTCAGAAATCATCTTCTAGTGATCAACCTATTACTCCTTCCACATAATTTAAGGATCATCCTACTATCATATCCTCTTCTAAACTAACTAGGATCACCAAGATCTCTCCACAGTCACCCTTCTTCTTTTGTAATATGGATGACCAAAAGAAATGGGCCAAAAGCTTCAATGTCAAAAAAAAAAGTGTTTTTTTATCAAGTGCATAGATGCTAACACTTGCACTACTTGATTCAAACTTCCTTTCATACTGACCTTGCCTAACTAACACATTCTTCTAATTCATTAGCTTTGTGATCCAATCTACATTAACTTAGTTTGCCTCTTTTGTGCTTACCTCACTGTTCATATCACAGGCAATCATTGTAATACCCTAAAATTGTAAAACTTAGAAGTTAATGATTAATCGTTATTTAGAATAATTTAATTTTAAATTAGTAATTTAATTATTTTTTGGAATTTTGATATATAAAAATAGATATTATTATTTAATAAATTAAAATAAATCTTTTGTTATTTCATCCTGCTCTTTTTATTTAAATAAATTTCCAAACCATATTTTAATAAAATTATCCTCTTAAGTTAATACCTTATATTTTAAATAAATTTTTCATCTAAATAATTTCTAACCCTAATTCCAAAAATTATTTTATTTTTCTTTTCCCCTTTTTCCTTTTTCTTTCTCCTTGTTTCTTCGATTTTCCTTTCTTTTTTCATTTTCCTTCTTTTCTTCCTTCCTTGGGTCGCCCGGCTCTCTTCCTCCTCCCCCCTGCTGAGCTGCTGACCCTCTCCTTCCCCCTTTAGCTCGTCCAACACCCCTTCCCTTCTTTCTTTCCTCTCTTTCTCCCCCTAGTTGAGCCAGCTCAACCCTTCTTTCTTCTTTCCCTTCTCCCTCATGCACGGGCTAGTCCCTTTTTTCTCCCTCGCCCGACCAACCTACCTTCTTTCCCCTTCTTTTTCTTCTTCCTTCTTCACCCATTGAACCAAACACCCATTTCTTCCCCTTCATCTGTAACTCTTCCTCACCCCTCTACACCTACCATTGCAGCCCTGCACCTACCCCTCTCTCTCTCACACACATCCCTTTCCATTCCATTTTTATCCCAATACACCCCGTACACAGCCTCCTGCCTACTTCCCCTTTCCCGTTCTTCTCCCTCTCCCTACCACCCTGAACACCCTAACTTGTAGCACTGCACCCCGACCTAACTTGACTATACCTACCCTCCTTTCCCTCTTTCTTTTCTTCTTCTTATTACCTTCATCTCTGCCCTATCTCCTTCCTCCTCAAGCTTCTCCCTATCCCCTACCAAGTCTCTCTTCTTCTTTCTTTCCTTCTTCTTCTTTTCTCCCTTGTTTTTGCTTCACTGTCCTCAACCACCATCTTCTTCACCCAACCAACCACCACACCAACTCCTTGGCCTCCCCCACTTCCTCCCTGCAACACCTAAGATCCACCGCTCACTTCCTATAGCCCACCTTTCTATTCCTTTTCCTTTTCTTCTCAGTCTAGTCCATACCTTTCTCGTACTAAGTGCAAGTCTAAAATATTTTTGAAAATTAAATCAAAACATATGAAAATAGATAGAAATAGTAAAAGAATTTAATAAATTAAACATAAAAACATAATATATAATACATGCTCTAGAAAATACAATATATAAAAGAGAGAAGAATCTAAATGAGATATTTGAAACCTAGGGCACATAACACATGCAACCCTCAGTAGTTATAACTCTACACTCCAACCATGAGGTATCAACCCACATCACTCCATATGAGGAGCCAACTCAAAATCATTAGGATCATCATAAAATACCATTGACACAACTTATTGCTAGTGGATCGGTCTAGGCCTGGCTCAATAATCTTTTACTTGAAATGGTTAGTGTCTTATTCATGTCTTATTTAATAGGTACTTTCTTACTAGACATGCACGCCCCACTGGACTTCCTATTCTCACCCTTTTCACCCTTGCTCTCCTGAAAAGCCCCATCCCATATCTTTTGACCTCTATGCATCATAGGACTCTCAGACTTCTTCCCCACCTTTCCTTTACTCACCATGAAAAACCCAACCTCCTACGTACATGGGTCAAGGCCCACTTTCCCATATCTCTACTTTAACTCACCCTCGCCCTCTAGGGTTTCCCTCATAAACCCTAATCTAGCCTATGTGGCTTAACCTCTCCCTATCATACATGGCCTATGCACCCCTTTGCTTCCAACCCCATCACCCTACTCAATCCACACCCAACATCACAACCTTACATCCCATCCTTCACGTGTGATCATGGAAACCCTAGTTAGACTCCTCAAACCCTAGTACTTTCCTTTCTTTTATGTCATCCCCTCATCACACATACTCTACCCACCTTTCCACTTGACTCATCTTCCCTTCATAAGACACCCTTCTAGTCTCAATCCTTACTCCTCCCACTCACCATCAAATCCCCCTTCCACACACTTCCCCCACTTAGGGTTTTTTTCCCACAAACCCTAGCTAAGTCTCCCATCTACACTTCTACTAACCCACATACTATTTTTCCCTCATAGATTTCAATCACCCAAAATACTCTTCTCTCACCTTGCTTAACCATTAAATCACCTTTTTTATGTAAATGTTGTCCCATACAAAGATTAACCACCCCATGCAAGCCTTATACTTCCTATGCAATATTTACTCTAACATTTCATTTTATTCCTATTATCCTTTTATTTATCCACCCATAAGTCATAAGGTACTTAGGCCTTTCTCACCTCTCTCTAATCACTCCACTTTCTTTATTTCTTTTAGCTTCCCACAACCTCATCATACTACCTAAGGACTCCTAGCATGCATGTCATATTAGGGCAACAATACATAAGGGCATAACACAAAATACAAGTCATATCACCATATTACACATGTCATAACAATATACAACTTACCTTAACTCCATATTTAGCAAGCTGCGCTACAAGAATTTAGTCCATAACCACATATAATACAAGCACATAACCAAACACACATGAACTCATAACACACAATTTGGCATTAACCACATCCTTACCTAGATCGACACAGGGCTTGGAGCACGACTCCTATGCCTCCTTAGGGGAAGGATTTGGCTTACCTATAAAAGTGGAACACTAATGTTAACTTCCCTATTATTTCTTTTATTATACCCTAACTAATTATTAGTAAAAGACTAATAATAGTAATGATGATAATAATAGTCTTAATAATAATAAGATTAGTATTATTAATGATACTAACAACAATAATAGTAATAATAACCATTAAAAGATTAATAGTAATGATGATGATGATGATAATGGCATAAATAAATATAATAATGATGATGATGACAATGACAGCGACGATAATAATAATAATAATAATAATAATAATAATAATAATAATAATAATAATAATAATAATAATAATAATAATAATAATAATAATAATACAAAATAAATAATGCTTAAGTAGAAACAAGGGTTAGGGTATAACCAGGGGTGGAGGTGGCAGCTAGGGTGGCGGTGATGCTAGCAGCAACACAAGGTGGTGGAGGTGGTGGTGATTTAAAAAGTCTAAACTTTTGGGTTGGAAAAAGGTAAGGGAGGTGGTGGTTGTGAGGTGGTAAGTTTCCTAAACCTAAAGGGTTGTAGTTATAACTATTCCCTCTATCCTGCATGACTATTAAATTTGATACACATTCCTAAAGTGACATGGCTAAAATCATATTCCAAGATTACAGTCTAACTCTCCTATTTCATACATGTGATAATAACCTACCCCTAGGGTTTTGTGCCTTGGCCTCCCAAAACCCTCATTTCACTTTTTGGCAAACTCTCTTCCCCTACTTCTCAAAGGACTTTCCAAATTTGCATGGGTACCCAACAATATCAACTTTAACCCTATATCCACTTTTTAGTAACAAACCCCCAATCTACTCACATATGATCATAGTTCCCCTTAGGTTTTATTCACCCTATGCATAGTTATTCCTCCTCACACTGTATTTACCTTAAACCTCTTTATTTTTTCCACAATTATTTCGTATAGTACCTCCAAACTATTTTAAGCCAATTTACACCCTAATGTACCCTACATGTCACTTTCCATAATATTAACTAAAATGCCCTTAGGCCTCGAAACCCTACCTAAGTCACTAAGAATACAACACAAGGACTCCACGCACTTTCCACACATGCAATGTTAGATAATAGAGATACACATCAACACTTAAAACCAATACAGTCATATCCACAAATCTCCTTACCTTTAGCTATTATCAAGCTATATTGCACATACAAAACTAGAGTCATCTATTATTTTTATGAATGTCTTCACATAACACACAACAAGGTTATATTTTAATAAAAATAAATCCCTAGCTATGACTATGTCCTTACCAGAGCAACTCTAATCTCTAAGCACGTATGGCCTAAAAAATGGAAATATATACAATTTAGATTTTCTTTTCTTTTATCTTTTTTTTTAAAGGAATGAAGAAGAACCTATACTAAAGTGGACTCAAGGAGAGGAAAGGAAGTGGAGGTGACCAAAATAGGAAAGAAAAACATTGTGTCATTGCGACAGCGGTGGTTGATTTTTGGTGGAGAAGGGTGAGGGTTAGCAACGAGGATAAGGGTGGTAATGGTCGTAGGATAGGCTAGTGTGGGGGTGGTTAGTTGTTGTGGAGCTAGCAACTGGTAGTGGTGTAGGGTGGCACTTAGCCAAGAGGGAGAAGGATAAGAGGGGGAGAGATATTAGAGAAAGGGGCTGCTAGGGGTGGCTGCATAAGCTGAGGCACTTGTGTAGGGTGGCTGAGGCATAGTGGTGGAGAGAAGGGGGAAAATTAGCTGACAGTGGTGGTGTTAGAAGGGTGCAACCTACAATGATTGCAAGCTCAGGAGAAGATGAGGAAGGAAGAATGAAGGAAAGAATGGCTTTGCAAGTGTAGGTAGGGTGTAGGTAAGGAAGAGGGGTGGCGTAGGAGGGTGGTTAGGCATCAATAGTGGTAGCATGGCACTAGAGTGGGCTAGAATGGAGGGGAGAAAAAATAAGGGATGGTGGCATTTGGAGAGTAAGGGAAGAGAGGGAGCTCGAGGGGATATTTATAGGTAGGGACCGGACCTTGGGGAGTGCAGAAGACGACAAAAGGCTCAATGTGCATGGATACAGGGAGGAGAGGGGATAGTTGCAGGAAGTAGGGAAGGACAAGGGGTGTAAGTGCAGCAGAGTAGGTGGCCAGATGCAAGGGTGAAATGCCCCGAAAATTTCTAATTTTATAAATTATATTTAAATGATATTTTATTAGAAACATTATTTAAATAAATTAATTTTATTAAAATAAAAAGGAATTCATTAGGAAAAATTAAGAATAATTTTGTAAGTATTTTTATTAGAGAAATTTTGGTATTTTGGATAATTAAATATATTATTTTGGAAATTAATTAAATAAATTATTTTATTTAAAACAAGAAGGAGAAAATAGTTTTAAATTAACGTTAATTTTATAAATAAATTAATGGAAGAAAATTAGGGTGTTTTGCTAATTAAAATAGAATTTATGGAAAACCTTTTAAAAATTCTAATTTAGCCTAAAAAGGGATTTAAATATTATTTTATTTAAATATTATTATTTTTAAATATCCTAAATATTTAGATTAATTTAATTGGCCCTAATCTATTTTTTTTTTCTCCTTTCCTTTTTCCCTTTTTCTTTTTTTTTCTTCCTTTTCCTTTTCTTTTTCTTTCTTTTTCTTCTTTTCTTTTTCCTCTTCTTTTTCCCCGTTTGGGTTGCCCTCTCCCGCGGCCCAATCTTTTTCCCCTTCTTCCTTTCCCTCAGCTCAGCCCGCGAACGCGCGACGTCCTCCTTCTACCCCGTTGAGCGTCGCGTTTTGCATCCTTTTCCGCTGAAGCTCGTCGTTTCATTTAACGCCTACCGCCCACGCCGACCGGCCCGGTTCTTCCCCTTTTCTTTTCTTTTCCCGGCTAACCGGCCTGCCTCCCTTTCTTCTTCCTTCTTCCTCCCTCCTCCTCCGTCGCTGCGACGCAGGCTCCCGACCCATCAATGGCATCTCCGGTTACGACAAATAATACCGGCCGTTTCTTGTCTCATTGCCTTCCTCTTAACTCCAGGAATAAATTAGAATAATTATTTGACGTTAACTCTCGCCCGTTTCTCCTCCCCAACCTCTCGAAATTTCGAGCAAACCAAACGATGGCCCGACCGTTTTCTGCCACCGGCCACCCAAATTCTTGCATTTAAAACTTTCATGTCGACCTCCAGCTCCTCATTATCCATTCAGACATCTATAAATAGCCTAATTGTAGGAGTTGTGGAATATTTTTCTTCCCCGAAACCCTCGACCCGAGCTGCCGCCACCCCAACTTCAGACGCCTCTTCCGCCAACCTCAGCGCCACCGAAATATTCCATTCTCTTCCCTGAAAGTTCATCTAATTAACTAAACCATTTTTACCTCTCGATTCTTCTTGTACGAGACTCAATAATCATGCAAAGTTGGATGCTCGTTTCGCCGGAATTTTGACCCCGAAGCCTTAAACCGCCTTCCACCGCCGTGCGCCGCCACCTTTGGCTGCACCACCACCATCATTTTGTCCCTCTCCTCCTGGGCAACAATAAACACCTCTTATATCACCTCAATTCTCCCTATCTTTTTACCAACATCCATCTTTCCCTCTTTTCTTCTATTTTTCCGGCCACCGCCGCCGCCGCCGTGAACCACCGCCGGTGCCACCTATCCCCACTAGCTTAAGGTTGAACCCTAGACCCTCTCAACCATTTTCCATATTATTATAAGCCTTGATTTAATTTATTTCAATTATTTGCATATAAATGCCATTATTATTATTCTTAATATTTATATTCTTAATATGTTTTATTATTATTTGATGAGAAATTTATGCTGAATTGTACTTGCAGGGTCGAGAGTGGTAATAAAACAATTTTATTGTTAGTTTCGAAGTTTAAGTTATTAATTGAATTATTATAGGATTATTATCATTCTTCTTCTTATTATTATTATTAATATTATAATTATTAGAATAAGTATTATTAACGTTTAATTATTTATTCTGGAAAATCTTAGGCCCTAACTTTGTATTAACATTTGCACTTATTTATTTGAGTATTATTATTTCTACTGTTCTTATAACCATTAATAATAATAGTATCATTATCTTTATTATTTTAATATTATTATATATGTTATTAATTCTATTATTAATACTAAATAAATGGTAAGTCATTATTTATTTGAAAACTTATATTTTATTGTTATTGTTATTGTTATTATTATTATTATTATTATTATTATTATTATTACTATTGTTATTATTATTTATATTCTCATTGATAGTAGTTTTATTAATTTTGATATTATTATATTAGTATCATTATTATTATTAGGGTAAAGTCTTTAATCCTATATTATCAAGGTTTATAATATCTCTATTATTTTTATGTCGTTAGCAAAGTTAGAATTTTGTTAAGGTTATTTTATTAATATGGTATTATTTGGTCAAAGCTCTAAGGAGACGTAGGAACGTGCTCCAAGACCGGTGTCCTTTCAGGTAAGGGGTGCTAAGGCCTTTTATGTGCTAATGTGCATTGTGTGCCTCGTATGCTATGCATTCTATGTTTATGATTATTAATTATGTCGTATATGATATGACATGGAGTTGAAGTATGTTTTCGTATGGCATGTGTATTATTTGTGTATGACCTTGTAAGACATGCATGTGAGGATGTTGATATGATTTTATGTGGGAGAAAGGATGAAAAAGGAGGATGGAGAAAGAAGTTGATTAAGGGATGTGAGTTGACCTAAGTATTCTATTGATTCATGAGTAAAGGAATAAAATAGAGAATTATAGGGTTTCGTGTGTAAGAATCTGATTTATGATTTTTGAGGTTTTGTATGGAGAATATAACTTATGGTTTTATATGGGGAAGTTTAATTTATGGTTTTGTATGGTTTTGTGGGAGACAATATAATTTATGACGTTATATGGGAGAATTGAATTTATGGTTTGTTAGGGAGAATCTAATTTAAGACGTTATTTGGGGAGAATGTAATTTATGACATTATATGGGAGAACCTAATTTATGATTTGATTGGGAGAATCTAATTTATGATTTGTTTGGGGGAATCCAATTAATCCAAATTATGGTTTTGCTTGGGAGATTCTAATTTATGATTTTATGTGGGAGAATCTAACTTATAGTCTTGTATGGGAGAATATAATTTGTGGTTATGAAAGGGGAGAATTTAATCAATTGTATTATGTGGAAAAATCTTTGGGTTTTATATGATTTGAATCTTTGTGTTGGTATGGATTGAATTTAGGGTTTTGTGTGAATGAATCTTTGGGTTGTATATGGTTTGAATCTAGGGTTTGGTATGAATGAATCTTTGGGTTATGTGGATTGAATTTAGGGTTTTGTATGATGAGATTTTGGGTTTTACATAATGGTTAATGTTTGCATAGTTGAAATTAGGGTTTCACATGGAAATTAGGGTTTACATGAAAAGTTCGAATGATTGCATGGGGAGATTAATGTCTACATAGGTATGAAATTTACGTGTGGAAAGTTAATTTGGGATGCAAGGAAGGTAATGTAAGTGTTGTTTGGGTGTTTGAGCACTTGGGATGAAAAATAGCACGTGGAGCAAATTAAGGGTACGAAGGAGACTAAATTAGGGTTTTGGGATAAAACCCTAGAGTGAGATGTGAAGTAGAATTGGAGGATAATTGTGAAGGGAGCAATCCATGCATGTCTAAGGTTTGGTGGTAGCAAATGTGTAATTGGTGAATAAAGTATGATGATGAATATGGAAATTATGTTTTATGATTCGTGCATGTGCATGGTGAAAGCTTTTGAATAAGATATTTAAGACACTAATCTTTAAAGTGGAAGATTATTGAGCCGAGTCCAAACCGATCCACCGGTCAGAAATAGTGGTTAGGACGCGTAGTCCTATGTGCGACCGATCCACCGGTTATAATAGTGGTTAGGGCATGATGCTCTATTGTGACCGGCCCACCGGTTATAATAGTGGGGTGTTCCTCTGCTCGCATGGATTGATAAAAGGGCATGATGTGTATCGAATTCCGATAAAAGACTAATTAAGTAATTAATCGGGACTATGATTGGGCCTTTATGTATGTACCTGAATGATTGGTCGATATGATGATTTGATGATGGTCTTTATGATCTTTTATTCTTATGCATGATTTTATGTGCTTATGTGTTGGCCTTAGTGTTCGGTTACCTTACTTAGTACGTAGCGTACTGATCACCCTTTTCATGGGTGCTGCTCATTCCCACGAGTAGTATGCCCTTCTGATTTGTGCAGGTGGGTGAGATATCAGTTGGGGCTGAGTGTTGAGCGTGTTTGGCTCAAGTTCGGGAGTGTCGTGGCCGTATTTCAGCCTTTATGTAATTTTATTTCCTACTATTATTTCTTTGTATTGGAGTATTTATCCTCTTTGATTTCGCACTCTGATTTCTATTTTATTACGTTTATAAACGTTTATGCGTACTCTGATTTTAAGGTATGATCTTTCGAGTTCTTTTATGAACTGTTGATTTGAATTTAATGTAAATATTTTCCTTAGCCTTATCACTTAGTACTGGAATGGTCGGAGAGAACTGGTCTAGTACTAAGTGTGGCGGTAACATTTCCAGAATTCACGAATTTTTAGTATTTCTAATTTAATTGATTTCGCTTTAAGAAAAAAAATTAGTGAATTTTGGGGTGTTACAAAGGGTGCACGTTGGCGTGCATGGCCCTGCATGAATGAGAAGGGAAAGGTGGAGAGGATTGGTATCGTTTAGGATGAAGGTGTAGGGGATGAAAATGGAAGAAGGGATGATGGTAACATGAAGGGGATGACGCAAGGAAGAAGTTAGGGAGTAAAAAAGGAAAGAAGAAAGGAAATGAAGGAGAAAAAAGGAAAGAAAAAGAAAGGTGAAAATGAGCTTGATCGTTTGAGGAGGGAAGAAAAAGAAAAAGAAGGGGGGAGAATGGCCTGAGCTTTGAGGGAGAAAAGAAGAGAAAGAAAAAAAATAACTAGGTCAAAGAGTGGCACAACTAAGAGAAAAAGAAGAAGAGAAAGAAGAAAGAAGGAAGAAGGAAGAAAAATAAATTAAAGGAGAAAAAGAAGGAAAAAGAAGAAGAAAGAAAAGGAAAAGGGGGAAAAGGAAAATTGTGGGATTTAGGTTGGACTTTAGAGTAAAATTTAGCTTAGTACAATTAATAAAATAAAGAAATATATATAATTAATATAAATTTCCTATAAATTATTTTGAGCTCATTAAATAAAATATAAATCTTGGAATTAGGTTAAATTAATTCGTTGATAATTTAATTTTGGATTTTAAAATTTTGGGGTATTACAATCCTTGTGAATTGGAGATAGAGTATATGATACTGCATGAGGAGTGGTTCCAAAGAGTGATCTGAGATAGTTAGGCATCTAATGCCACTATGGATTTGAGCCTCTAGGGTTTTGAAGGTAATGATTGATTGAGATGGGTTTCGAGGTTTTTGTTAAGCATTTCATACTTAAGGTTGATGTTTGTTGAATTCTTAGTAGAGTAGTGATCTATTCTTATCATGTGTGTAACCCTAGTAGATATAAATTTCCTTTAGGTGTGATGTTCTAACTATTATCATCATAATTTTTGTAAGCATGAATGTTATTTAACCATCTAGTATGAATGTCAATACTTCTTTTTACATATGTGTATGATGTTGTGCAACCCTTGTGAGCATGTTAATATTATTTTCGGCCTTTGAATGACATGAAGTGCTTAGCCTTCCTATAGTAGGACTTTGGTTGTGTTTGTTAGGGTTGTAACCCTATTATCCTATCTCCTTTTAGGATTATGGCTCAAAACTTGAACCTAGTGCGTATGGAAGAGTTAGTCATCATAGTAGCAGAGAGAGTGGTAGAGACACAACCACATCCATAGCCATCACATCCAACATTTTTTTAGGTTGAGAATTGGCTTAGAGTGGTAGGGTTTCATCACCCATCTTTTTTTGAGGTATAGGGGTGAGCTAGTTGACATTCTCAAGGAAAAAAGGGGATGAGACTAGTAAGGTTGAGTGTGGGCAAGCTAAGAAGTGGTAGATGACTTGATGGAGTGGTAGGGGTTGAGTGCACTCAAAGATGGGCATGGTAGTAGGTTGGAAAGTCAGGGATGGGTGCACAAAGTTCGGCTCCCAACCCCATCGGCCAAAAGAGAGAGGGGCGTGTGAGAGAGAAGAAAAGGGGAGGCTTTCCTCCAAAAGTGACGTTTTGGGAAATTTTTACTAATTAAAATCATGAAGTGATTTAATTAATATGAAAATAATACCAAAGCACTAAAATATGCTTATTAACCTAATTGAACTCAAATAAGAAGTTTTCATAATCATTAGAGAGAAATTTGAATCAAAATCAAAAATGGATATGAAATCACATGCAAACCAGTCAACTGGTTTGTTGAGGATAATGTAAATTATCCGGAGCACTAGTCGATCAGTTATTTAAATCAATTATCAGTACACTTGAAATTCACATTTTTATTAGAACTTCAAGCCCATTTCAAAACCAAAACTCATTTCTTTTATATCAACATAATTCTATATACAATTTAAAGGATTTTGGGATGATGTATTACAACACTACCCCTTTAAAAGAGACTTTGTCCCCAAAGTCCACAAAAGAAACATATTGTTGTAAGCTCAAAAACATAAGTAATCTACAACCATCATATAAAAATATTACAATAACTGAGGGTTATACACAAGGAAAGGGTATTATACCCTTAAAAGAGGTGGCATTACCCACGTAATGTACCCAAGAAAACAACTTCGGATACTTCACATTGATCTCCTCCTCAGACTCCCAAGTGGCTTCCTTTGCCCCATGATGTGACCACAAGACCTTCACGAGTGGAATGATCTTTGAATGGGTCTCTTAAGTCTTGGAATTCAGAATCCTCAGCGGGCGCTCCTCGTAAGTCAACATTTCATCAAGCTCAATCATCTTAGGCTGAATGATGTGTGATAGAACCACCACGTACCTCCTCAACTGAGAGATGTGGAAAATTTTATGTACACACAAAGCTCAACCAGCAAGGTAAGACGGTAAGAAACCTCTCCAACACTATCAAAAATCTTATATGACCCAATAAAACTTAGGCTAAGCTTGTCCTTACAACCAAAATGCATCACTCCCTTGGTTGGTGAAATCCTTAGAAGGACTCTATCGCCCACCCCCAAACTCATCTGCTCTCCTCCGTAGATGTGCATAACTCTTCCACCTATCACGAGTTCCCTTCATCTGATCTCGAATCATCCTGATCTACTTGGTAGTTTCCTCAATCATCTCTGATCCCAACGCAACTGTCTCACTAGAGTCACTCCAACACATGAGACTATGACACTTCCATCCATAAAGTGCCTCAAAAGATGCCATCCATATGCTTGCATGATTGTTATTGTTGTAGGAAAACTCTACCAAATCTAGATGATCCTCCTAATAGCACTGAAACTCAAGTACGCAAACCTACAACATATACTCCAAGATCTAAATACTATACTCAGTATGTCCATCTATAGCTGGATGGAAAGTTGTGCTCATCTTAAGCTGAATCTCAAAAGCAGCTTGCAACTTCTGCAAGAAGTGCAATAAAAATCAAGAATCTTAGTTCGACACGTTGTCCCAAACCACATGCTTCCTGTAAGCACTAGTCATCAGCTCCATACTTCATGTCAACTTCATTGGTATGAATACCGCTGACTTATTCAATTGGTCAACCACAACACATATCGAATCTGAACCACTTTGGGTCTTAGGTAACCCAACCAAAAGTCCATCAACACACTATCCCATTTCTACTCACATACCTTCAATGGCTTAACTAAACCTGCTAGTCACTTGTGTTCCACATTGACCTTTTGATACGCCAAGCATCAGCAACAAAGTCAGCAACCTCTCACTTCATACGATGCTACCAATATATCTGTCTTAAATTCTTGTATAGCTTATCCCCTCCACGATGAATGAAATAAGGTGCATAATGACCCTCCTTTAGGATCCTCCTCTTAAGCTCCTCATAGCTCTATAGAATGCACCACCTTCCTCGGAAATGGATGCTACCATCCTCAAAAATCTCAAATCCTACTAATTTGCCCTCAGATATTGCCTTCTTAATCAGCTTGAGCTTGACATCTCTTAGTTGACTAGCTCGAATCTCATTGAAGATGGTTAGAGTGATCGAGGGTGCATTTATCCTCGTCTCAAGATCCTCAAGTCCAATGATCTCAATGATCAACTCTTAAAGGTCTCTCCAGATCCCATCTAACACTGTCAACGAACTCAAGGCATGTAAAGTCTTCCCACTAAGAGCATCTATTACGATGTTGGTCTTACCCTCATGGTAGGTCAACTCCAAATCATAGTCTTTAACCAACTCTAGCCATCTCCTATGAGGAACTCTAGTCATCTGCTACTAAAGTGGTTTTTCCTTAGAAGATTTAGAGACATTACCTATGTTCAATTCTCACTATGTAAATATGTACTTGAGGCTCTTATGGTCCATATAGAACTTAAACTGTACTCTATACAGGTAATGTCTCCAATCTTCAAAGGGAAAACCATTATATCTAACTTAAGGTCATGCATAGGACAATTCTACTCACACTCCTTCAATTAGTGAGAAGCATAAGCTACAACCTCCCATGCTGCATCAACATGCACCCTAAACCAAACTAGGATGCATCACTATTCACCTTGAATCCCTTCATACCTAGCAGTAAGGTAAGCACTAAAGTTGAAGTCAACCTCCTCCTAAGCTCCTCAAAAGCCCAAATAAAGAGCACCATCTTCTTCAACAAGGTAGTCAAAAGACGAGCGGTCTTAGAAAAGTCCTAGAAGAACCTTCTGTAGTAGTCTGCTAAACCAGGAAAACTGCGAACTTCCCTAACGTTCGTTGGTGCAATCCACACTGACAATACTCGGATCTTAGAAGGATCCACTGACACACATTACCTCAAAATAACATGATTAAGGAAATCTACCTCACCCAACCAAAACTCACACTTCGAGAGCTTGGCGTACAACTAATGAGTCCTCAACAACTCTAAAGCCTGCTAAAGATGCTACTTGTGTTCCTCACAAGATCGAGAGCAAATCAAAATATCGTCAATGAAGACCATAACAAACTAATCGAGATGCAACTAGAAGATGCATTTCATGAGATCCATGAACACCGTCGGTGCATTTATGTGTCCAAAAGACATCATGGTGAACTTATAATAGCCATACCTCATCTTAAATTTGTCTTTGGTATGCCCTTCTCGGCAATCATCTACTGATGATACCCACATCTGAGATCTATCTTCAAAAACACCACAACCCCATGTATCTAATCAAAGCGCTCATTATTTTGCGGTAAAGGATAACGGTTCTTTATTGTAACCTGGTTCAACCCATGATAATCGATGCAAAGCCTCAATCCACCATCCTTCTTCCTCATAGAAAGGACTAACGCTCCCCAAGGTGATACACTTAGTTAGATGTATCCCTTCTCCAAGAACTCCTCTAACTAAGTCATAACTCTGAGTGATATGGCACCTTCAACACAAACTCTATCCTCAGTAGAAGGTTTATCGTAAAGTTTATATCACACACTAGTGGCATCCTAGAGATCTCATTAGGAAACAAATCTTGGAACTCCCGCATCAAAAGAATCTCCTTAACTGAAGGCTCCTTGGCATCTAAATCCTAAATGCTACACAAGAAGAGCGGGTACCCTTTCCACACTAGCATACTGAGCACCATCGCGAACATCATCCTTACGATGGGCCTAGGCTTGAATCTCCAGTAAGAGACCCTAGCACCCTATGGTCCCCTAAGAACGATCTATCAATGCCTGATATATTGCAAACATATCCATCCTAGGGATAACGTCAAAGTCCCAAAGCTCAAGCTCTATGAGGTCTATTGAAAGTTCATTCCTGCTAACAACTAAGGCCACATCTCTATACAGCCTAGAACATAGAAGTCTATCCCCAGACGAGAGTACAAAAGAAGTCTCTAACCTCGTAGAAGGAACCATTGTTGTCCTAGCTACGAAAGTAGTAGACACAAAGGAATATGAAGCACTTGAGTAAACACAACACGTAAGCTAGAAGGGAAGAAACCGTGAATATACCCATGATGACATCAACCTACTGGTCAGCCTCTAACTAGCTCATCACATCCAGGCAACTACTTAGAGGAATTATTACAACACTACCTAAGCCTTTCCCTAATTAAAAAGCACGGGGTCTCTACATCCTTTGTTGACAAGTAGTCCTGCTAGCTCCACTATCAGTCAATTATGCCCTCTAAACTGGTGGTGTCTATGCCACAGTGCCCTATGATTGTGGTTGCCCTTGTAGAGCACTGCCTCTAACGGAATGACACTCGAACTAGCGATGACCCAATCGGCCACAACCATGGCACTAAACTAATTGCTGAGCATAATCCTTCCTCGGGTGGTTCTTACCACACCGCTGATAGATGAAACACCTCACACCCGGTTGAGTCAATTTTCCTCCAAAGTAGGGTACTACTCTCGATTGATGACTACCTAAGGTCTGGAACGTCTTCTCTCCCCCATGGCACTAACAACCCTCAAACCTCCGCTTAGCCCTCCCTAGTCACTATAGGCTTGAGTAATCATTTATCCCTCTAATGTATTATCATACATAGCCTATAGACCTCGTGCACGCACCCCAACAACATCTCTTGGAGCCTCAAACTCAACCCCAACAGAAATCAATGCACCTTCATCCTCCGTCGGTGTCAACCTTTAGAGTAAAGCAAACTAAGTCCAAATACCGACTATAATACTCATCAACCGAAGATGTCCCCTAACATAGTGCCATGAACTTGTTGTACTTCTCTATCTTGAGGTGAGTAGGATAGAACTAAACCCTAAGCATCTCAACTAAAGTCTCCCACTAATTTGTAGTGGCTCCCCTCAACTACTGACCTCTCTACCATTCGTTGACACAACCCTATAGATGGAATACCCCAATATCCACTTGCCTACTCTCTAGGCAACCATAGGCTGTAAAAATCTTCTCAAAATCCCTCAACCAAAGCTCCAACACGTCTGCGTCCTCCTGACCCTCAAAATCCAAAGGGCAATGAAGATCGACCTGACAAAGCCAATTTTCTAGTGGTAACACTAGAAAAGGAGGTGAAGCCAGCGATGGAGCTTCCTCATGCTAAATCTGCCACTCCATGAAATGCTCGAGATGTCAATTCATAGCCATCAAAACCCTAGAATACTAAGTCGCGTTAGAAAGGAATTAAACATTAACTACACCATTTTTTGGTAAGTAAGTAATTTTATTACTACCAGAAATGGAGGTATATACAAACTAGATTAGACCACCAAGGCATCTATACAATATTTCCATTGGTCATACTTATTGTTACAATGACAAGCAAAAATATTACTTGAAACCACAAAACAAATGTCCTTAAGGAGTACATGAGAGTGCTGAGAATTATTTCTAAATATTCTAGCATTCCTTTCTTACCAAATCAAGCTTGTGAAAGTGAAAAAAAAAGTGCTGTAATTATGTCCTTCTTCCTCTTGCACTGCTTTGTGATTTTAGCTAGGATTCTAAGTTCTAACTCCCATGATTGAGCATGATCCCTTCTGTTAAAGGAGTTCCTAATTTTCATCTATATTTCTTATCTCTAAGGGCAGCTAAACATAAGATGTTTGATGTCCTTCGCATGTCTTGTCCTACAAAGAATGCATTCAATATCTTCAATAAGATTTAGCTATTCCAATTTCACCTTGGTCATCAACCTGTTTTGGATAGCAAGCCAGGTAATAATTGGTGTCTGGGGGCAGCCAAGCCACACTAAGGAATAGGCCACCACCAAACTTTTTCCCCATGATGCCTAGTGAGATCATACATTTTCTCTATACTATAAGATCCATCCTATTTTATGATTTTATCCATAACCTGAGGATTAGAGAAGAAAGCCTGAAAGTGAGTTCTAAGCTTGAAGATTTGTTGGAGATGCCAAGAGAATTTATGGACAGAGGTAAATAACCACAAAGGTTGAGAGCTTAGGTAGATGGAATGAACCTTTTTGACCCAAAGGGTGTCCTTCTTACAGCAAAGGTTCCAAAGCACCTTTCCCACAGCCACTTTATTCCATTGATAAATATCTATAATTCCAAGTCCTCCTTCCTTTTTGGGTAAGCAGACCTGCTTCCAAGCTACTAAAGCTTTTCTTGAAGAATTTATTTTCCCAGTCCATAGGAACTGCCTACACATACATTCAATTTGTTGAATCAAATTTTTTGGTGGAATAAATACTTGAGACCAGTAGAGCTGGAAACTAAAGATAACAGACTTCAAAAGTTGTGTTCTACTAGCATAAGATAAGAGGTGGGAATGCTAGCCAGTAAGTTTCTTAGCTATTTTGTTTACCAGTCCTTGTAGCTGAGCAGTTTTGAGCCTTGCAGAAGAAAGATGCACCCCTAAAAATGAGAAGGGGAAAATACCCTTAGAGAAATTTGTGTGGTACAAGATGTGAGATCTAGTTACAACATCTACACGCCCAAAATATATGTTGCTTTTTTGAGGGTGAATAAGAAGGCCAGACCTATAAGAGAAGTCTTGAATTACCTTGATGAGACAATTGACTGATTTCAAATCTCCACTACAGAAGAGGAGCATATCATCTACAAAAGCAAGGTTAATAATCTTCAAATCTTTATATTTGGGGTGACCATTAAAATCCTTGTCATGCCACAAAAGCTTGAGAGATCTTATAAAATATTCTGCTAATAATACAAACAAATAAGGAGAAAGGGGGTCCTCTTGTCTTAAACCTCACTAAGCTTTGAAAGGTTTAGTTAGTTCACCATTTAGATAAAGAGAATAGGAAATAGTGGTTACACTAGCCATAATCCATCTAACAACCTGAAGAGGGAAACATATGCATGAAGGACTTGCTGCAAACAAAAAAACCCCAATGAACTGAATCATAGGCCTTCTTAATATCAACTTTAATCATGCACCTAGGGGAAATATGCTTTTGAGAATATTTCCTAACCAATTCAGCAGCTAGCAAAACATTCTCACCAATATGCCTACCCTTGACAAAACTAGATTGATCTTGATTGATGAGATAAGGCATTAAAGATTGTAATCTGGTAGTTAATACTTTGTAAATGATCTTGTATAAAATACCATAGCAAGCAATAGGTCGATAATCACTTACCCTAGTAGCATTTCTTGTTTTAGATATAAGGGTGAGAGAAGTGATATTAAGTTGAGGGGGAAGATGGACATGGGTGAAAAAAATCTGGATTGCATATATGATATCATTCCGAATAATATCCCATGATTTCTTAAAGAAAGCAGTAGAATAATCATCAATACTAGGGGCTTTATAGTCTCCAATAGCAAAAATAGCATCCTTTACCTCTTGAGAAGAAATAGGAGAGAGGAGTTGATATTTGTGAGATTCCAAAAGAATAGGACCTAGAGATATAATTGTAGTGCTGACTAATCCTATGCTACTGTCTTTAGAACCAAGCAAACCTGTGTAAAAATGTAAGGAAAGCATCTGTAATGCAAGCAGAATCAGAGGTGAAAATCTCAGGTTCCAGTTCAATTTGTTGAATAAAATTCAAAATTTGGTTCCCCTTCATTCGAGCAAAGAAATATTTGTGATTAGAATCTCCCACATTCAACCAGTGAATTTTGGATTTCTGTTTAAGAAAGCATTTATAGCTTCTGGATAGTTTGTTGAAATGGTCTTCACACTCATGTAGTGTAGTTCTAAGAGTTGTATCTTTAATATCCAGCAGCACCTTCTATTGAATCTCTGCTAAAGACTTTCTTGCTGCCTCTAGTTTATATTCCAAGGAGCCATAGGTGATCTTGTTAAACTCTTTCAAAACTAGTTTCAGCTGTTGAAGAGTTTTAAAATATGCAGTAGAGGATTACCTCTTGAATGACCAGTCCAGTGTGCTTTAATAATGTCCAAAAACTGAGGATCATCAGCCCAAAAGTTGTTAAAGCTGAGAGGCTTCTTTCTATTATACTGGAAACTTGTATTAACATGAACAATGCAATGGTCTGATAACATAGGAGAATGAAATGTAGCAGATGAGTTAGTGAACAAATTAAGCTAATGCACATTCACCATAGCCCTATCAAGTTTACAAGCAATAACATCAACTCGACTCCTTTTATTCAGCCAAGTAAAGAAACAACCATATACCTTCAGGTCCCTCAATCCTAGGAGATCAATACACAAGAAAATTCTAGCATATCTTGAGTAGAAGAAGTGCCCCCTCCCTATTTCTCATGATGATGAAGGATTATGTTAAAATCCCTCATTAAAATCAAAGCCTGAGAAGATGTGCAATTCTATGCTAGCTAGTGACATAGACTCTGCCTACCTAAAGCAGTATTGAATGCATAAATAAAGCCCATCACAAACTGCCCTTCCCAACAAGAGACTTAACATCACATAATATACCATGAGCATAGGAAGAAATGTGTGTGACAGACCAAACCAAAGGATCCCAGAGCACTCACACTCTCCCATTATGATGATTTTGATAATTGTTGCACCACATCCAATTTCTCAGTAAACCAACTTTAATATTATCAGCTTTATTGGCTTTAATCCTAGTCTCCAATAAACCTACTAAGGAGAACTTACTTGTTTTGATCCATCTAGAAACCTCCCTTTGTCTGGATGGATCATTTATACCTCTCACATTCCAACTAGCTAGCATGATCACCTGGATCATGAAGGTGCCCTGTCAGCTTTTGATTCTAATCCAGGAAAGAAACTTGATCATGAGAATAGCTAAGGATATTAAAATCAGCGAGAGCTTGAAACCTATTAACATTTCTTTCATTGTTAAAAAGAGCAGAAGGTCTGGATTCAGTAACCTTTGATGACATAATATAATTCCTATGCGTTTTCATTGATCCAGGTCTAGAATCCATTTTCTCGGGATTTTGAATCCCTTCATCAGGAGATTCATCCTTAGAAACATCAGCATGCCTTCTGTCCCTGACAATCTTCCAGTCTTGCGGCACTTTAGCTTCAACAAACACAGGTTTTTTATAGAGTTTCCAGCATTTTTGATCATTATGGGAAAGGTCAAGGAAATGATGATAGAATGATGGCTTCCATTCAAATAGAACAGGCTAAGTAATAAAAGAGCCATCAAGATCTCTAATCAGAATAGACTCACAAAAAGGCTTCTTAATATCAACTTCCACCAACACCCTAGGGTAAGCAATACTATCCTTCCTGCAAGTGATAACATTAGTGCAAATAGGGGAACCTATTAAACTAGCAAGCATACTCAAGGATTTGGAAGACTAGTTGTAACACCCCCAAAATTCACTACTGAAAAATTTCGTTTTATTAAAAGATAATTGTGAAGCAGATAAATAAAACGTGAACTTTGGGAGTATTACCGCCACACTTAGTACCAGACCGGTTCACTCATACCGTTCCAGTACCAAGTGCTAAGGCTAAGAAAATGAAATACAGCTTGAAAGAAATTCAACACACACAAATCAGAGTAGCGCATCAAATCGTTCACAAGAATAAAATCCACCAACGGTGGTTACTTTAACAACGTTAATATTTAAAACCAAGAATTTAAATGAGAAAGAGAAAAAGCTAACGATACCGGAAAATTCCTTACTCTCCTTCCCGTAACCCACTTGAGTAGCACCTGAAAATACCTGCAAGGGCACTGCCCATTGAATAGGCAGGGGCCCCATAAAGGGAATCCCTTCAGTACTACGGTACTGAGTAACCCTTTAATACCACACTTAAAGACAGGCCCGCATACGGCACATAATGCAAGTCACGCACATATAAATAATGAGAGATGCATACATAACAATGACAAACATAATACTTTATAAGTCACGATCGATACTTTGGGCCTCAAGCCATTATTCTGTCATTAATCCATCAATATCATATTTTATATCCATATGAGTACGAGAACCCCACTATTATAGCCGGTGGACCGGAAGGTATACACTCAGGGCAGAACGCCTCCGACCACTATTATTGCCGGTGGACCGGAAGATAAACACACAGGGCAGAACGCACCTGACCACTATCATTTGCCGGTGGACCGGTCTGGCCCCGACTCACATGGTGTTCCACTATAAGTGATTAGTATTTTTCCATAATATTATTCACATACATAACCGATTTTATTGAGCTCGGGACCCCCACTATTATTGCTGGTGGACCAGAATACAGATAACTCATCATCCAGGGCACAACGCTTCTGGCCACTATTATAACCAGTGGACCGGGATATATAAAGAATCATCATCCAGGGCACAACGCTCCTGGCCACTATTATAACCGGTGGACCGGGATACATATAACTCATCATCCAGGGCACAACACTCCTGGCCACTATTATAACCGGTGGACCGGTACTCAATATCATAATCATCTGGGCCCGGCTCATTAATATTTCACTTTCAATAATAGTATCTTTCCTTTCTTTAATCACCACATCAATCATATTTATTTGCCTCGATTGAAAGATCGATAACCCGGGACACAAAGGTACACCGGTCGTACCGGTGCATATCAGCTACTCAGTACCCTTCAACCATGAACCCAAGGACGCAAAGGTACCCTGGTCGTACTGGTGCATAAAGCTAACTCAGTACCCTACCGACAAGGACACCTAATCCATAAGTATGCATACCCCCTTACTAGGTCCGTAGAGCTAGAAAGAGTAAGATATAGGGCCTGGCTGGGGCACAAAGGCACACCAGCAAATACCAGAATAATCGTGGACTAAATCACGTCCTTAGGGTAGCGACCCCTAAGGAGTCACCATTCCCGATCTCGAGGTCTTTCACTTTAAGTAATAGTGTCTTAATTAAGGTGATCACGAAAAGCACGATAATCCGATACTTATTCACTTTCAATCATTCTGATATCATTAATCGTTTCTTATTCAGATGATTATCCAGGATGTCACAGAGAAACCATCAAGGCCATACTAATCATTAGATACTCTTACTTGGCTAATCAACATTATTTAATCATATTAATGTTCCACAATCTCAAGGACGTGTTAGGCATAAACTACTCATTTGCCCTTTACTTATATAATTGTTAAGTATCCATTCCTTACTTGATAAATTACCACATTACCCTTAAGGTTGCATAATTACCAAATTACCCTTTGTCCAATTTAGATTACCAAATTATCTCATACACTTTTTAGATCACCATTCACCCCTCATAATTACTACACTTATCATATTTCCCTTTTGGTTGGTTATATTACCAGATCGCCCTTCTCCTTTGTTATAATTACTAAATTGCCCTTGAGTTGGATAAATTACTAAATTACCCTTCTCATTTATCATAATTACCAGTTTACCCTTTACAATTATTTTAATTGCCATTTACCCTTTTTAATCATTATAAATTCCAAATTAACCTTCCTCATAATTAATTTACCCCTCTTCATAATTACAATTACCAATTTTACCCTTCTCCATATTTAAAATTACCATAATGCCCTTTAATTGGTTAATTTACCAAATTACCCTTCTATAGCATCATACTCATCCAATTGCCCTTCTACAATCATAATTTAATTGATAAATTATCTTTTGTCGTTATCATAATTACCAAGTTACCCCTTACTCCCAAGTTTACCATAATATCCTTTTATTTACAAAATTACCATTTTACCCCTTACATCCAATTTTACCAATATATCCTTTTATTTATGAAAACTACCACCATACATCTTTTACGTTACAAATTACTATTTTACCCTTTCACATCCAAGATTACCATCTTTATCTTTCCATACATAATTACCATTTTGCCCTTCTTTTCCAAAATTACCATATTACCCCTTTACTTATAAATTACCACTTCACCATTCACTTATAAAATTTACCATATTACCCCTTTACTTATGAAATTACGATTTTGCCCCTTTACCTCCAATATTACCATAGTGCCCTCCTTCATCCAAAATTACCATTTTACCCCTACTTCCAAAATTACCATTTTACCCTTCTTTCTCACAACTTACAATTTTATCCTTTACTTGTAAATTATCATTTAACCATTTAATCATAAAATTTCCATATTATTCTTTTATCTCAAAAATTACCGAAATACCCTTTTCACTTATAAAATTTCCACTCAACCCCTTTATTCACCATTTTTATGAATTTACTAACACTACTTAAAATAATGATATTAATACTTCATTTTTATCATCTAAGTCCACCAACTTGTCATTTTTCAACATAATACTCATTAGCAACTACACACATTGATTTATATACCTCATAAGCATTATTACTAAAATACCCTTAAACAATAACATCATTCATGCATTAACAACATGGTACATCATAAACAAGTATTTAACATTTCTATCCATATTCCAACTCCTTCTTTATTTAACATACCTACATATGGCACAAAAGTTATCATGCTTTTTCTTTTTAACAAACAATATAAGAAACCATAAACATATCATGCTAAGCATACAAAACATGCATAAAATCATACTAAACCCTAAATGTGCTAGCATGCGTTTTTCCATATATTTAAGGGAGGATTAACGGTTAGCTTAATCCCGCAAAATATCAAATCTTACCAAGCATAATTAGCAACTCAACACCTAAAAATAATATCCATCATATTTATGTTAGAAATAAGAATCCAAGTATAAAACTTTATAAATTTTAATTAATAAAACACTTAACATAAAATACCATTATACCTTAAAAATTAGCCAAATAATTTTTTAAAATGAAGGGGAGCTCACGCTGCATGGGCAGCGTGAGTTTCATGCAAAAACCATGGGGGAAAAAGGCTCAAAGAGGGTGAAGGGAGCAAAATACATTATTTTCGGGTTAGGGTATTTAGGCTAGAAAAGAAGGTGGTTGGGGGAGGTTCTAAGGCAAGTGAATGGTGCAGAAGTGAAGAGGGGGTGTAGGTGGAGGCTAAGGGTGGTTTCGAGGCGGCTCAAGGCGGCGGAGACGGCGGCGGAGAGGCGGCGAAGGTGGCTGCCGAAGTGGGTCAAGGTGGAAGGGTTGAGAAGGAAGGAAAAGTGGAGGGAAAAATGGAGGGGTGCAAGGGTTGGTTTCGGCCAACTAATGGATGACGGTTGTAGAGGGGGTTGCAGGGTGTCGAAAGGTGGGTTGGGTGGCGGCAGAGGTGGCCGGACAGCAGCGGTAGAGGCGGTTGCAGGTGGCTCGGCGGTAAGGGGAAAAAGCTGGGAAGAAAAAGGAAGAGGAGGAGAAGGGAGGAAGTGTAGGGCTCGAAGGGGCTGTGTGGTGGTGCAGGGTGGTAGTAGGCGGTGGCAGAAGGCGGCGCAGGGGCTGGGCTTGATGGTTCGAGCAGCGGAGGGCGGCGGAAAAAGAAGAACGCGGGGGGGGGGGGGGGGGGCGAATGGGAGGAGGAGAAAAGAGAGAGGAGGGAGCTCGGGAAGGGGATGATAGGCTCTGAAAAATGTGGTAATGAAGGGCTGGTGGGATGGAGAAAAATAGGAGGAAGAAGAGAGGGGCAGGGATGGCCGGCGATCGGTGCTGCAGGTGGCAGGTGATGGTCGGGTGGTAGGGGAGAAAGGGGGACGAAGAAGGAAAGGGAGAGAGCATGCGAGGCTGTGGTCCAGGGCTGGTTTGGCTCGAAAAGGGAAGGAAAACGACGGGGGAGGAGAGAGAGAGGGAGAGGGAGCAGGTGGTGGTGGCAGGCGGCCGTAGTTGCAGGCAACTCGGTGGTCAGGCATGGCGGCAGGTATGTGATGAGGACTGGTCGGGGTGATCGAAGAAGAAAGAAAATAGGGGGAGGGAAGGAGACCCGACTGGCGCATAAGAAAAAAAACAAGCAGCCGACCCGGTTCAGGGGAGAAGAAAAATAAAGGGGCGTTTGGGTTGGAGGTCAGGCGTGCGCGAAGAAGAAAGGGGCGGGAGAGACGGGCCGAAGGCCCAACTCGCAGGGAGAAGGGAGAGCAGGCCGAGCGGGCGGCCCAAGGGGGAGAAAAAGGAAAAGAGAAGAAAGAAGAAAAGGAGAAAAGGAGAAGGAAAAGAAAAAGGAAAAATGGGAAAATAGGGGAAATAAATTAAATTAATTTATAAAATCATAAAATGTAATATTCTTGATAAGTTATTTAATTTAATAATTTAATTTATTATAATCTAATATATAAGTTTAAAAAGGATAAAGTTGGTAAGATATTAGTTTTGGAAAATTATTTAAATAAAATAATATGATAAATAGCAAAATATTTATTTTTAATTTATTAAATAATCTTATCCAAATTTATATACTCTAAAATCCATAAAATAATTAAAATAAATAGTTTTACAAGCAAATTTTATTTCAAATAAAGTTATTTATTAAAATATAGGTTTTTGAAATTTTTGGGGTATTACACTAGTACTCTAAAGGAAGCTAAGGAAGTTTAACTCGTAATGGAACAAATTGCAATTCAGACTTTGAAAGTTTCAGCTTCCTTTGCCATCTTTTAAGGATTAATGGTTTGCTATAAAAGGACCAATAATGTGATAAAATCCAGTCACGATCAGCAATAGAATCAAATTTAAATAGAAAGAAGCCATCATCATGGCAAATGATTTTTGGGGGCACCACACGATTCCACTGAGTTCTAACAAAACCCACCATTTGATTAAAAGTTAAATCCTGGCCATAGACATAACCTATCAAAGTATGTTGTCATTCCTCTAACTCCTTATCCATTTCCTCCTTAACTAAATTTACCACAATTTACCCCTCTTCAATCTGTGGAGGCATATAATTTAAAGGCATACCTTGATGAGGGTTACGAATAGAAGCAACTCTATCCCTCCATGAAACACCTGTGGTAGTCCCAGGTTGATAATGAAATTGATTTTGATCAGAATTAGTCACAGCAACATTAGTTCTAGTCCCTGCACTCAGTGCAGCATGATTCGATGACAAAGAGTGGGTAATAGGCAAAATGCTAGTATCAATGCAATTAACACCCGTTTCAAGCAATACAACAGTTGTAAAGGGTGAATTTGAAAGATGAGTAATAGAATTAGGGTTTGGAAAAGGATCATGTAATTCAATCCTGCCCATAGAGTTCCCACACAAATTCGCATTAGGGATATTAATACCATCATTATGGCCACCACATGAAACAATAATATGTCCAGACGACGGTGATGATAAAAGATTATCATCCCCACCAACAGAATCAGAATTAAGCCCAACCTTCCCCTCATCAAGAGTTGTATTCAGGGAATTAGAACTTCTCAATACACAACAATGACCAGTTTTACCAGTCGCAACCATCGACTTCCTGTTCTTGGCCATTATCCACCATGTGTTCCACTGTGTGGAACCAGGGTGTCGAAGGAACCAGCTGAAGGAACCAGGGGGTCGAATAGAGAAAACCTACTATTGTATCCTTATATTTTTTTTTATTCAAAATTTAAACTAACTACGCCATCAGTACACATGAAGGTAGAATATGGCACATAAGGCTAGAATTTAGTCATTTTCTACAAAATTAAGGCTAAATCCCAACTCGAACCAATGCTCACTCGCAAACTACACTGGATTCTACTAGTTTGGAAGGAACCGAAGAAATTCATTTTTGCAAGGATTTAAAACCAAAGGCTTTGATACCAACTTGTAACACCCTGAATTTTTGAACCAAAAATGTTTGTTTTTAAGACAATGCAAAAGTGATTGAAAAACAAAACCGATGAATGCTACTGCCACATCAACCATGAGAGAGGTGTGATCATCACCAAACCCATGCTTAATGCAAGGCAAAACAGAACAAGGAAAAAAGGAATGCATGATCATAAGAATAGTGTGACAATGCAAGATAACAAAGATTGGAACCATATTATAGATGGGATGAACTTGATAAATTTACAAAATCAAATACAAGAAATCTAGCTATGTCTTTAAACAACCAAAAATACAAAAATATCCCAACATAGTGGGCAAAATACTAATAACCGGTTAGCTTAACTCTTAGGTACTATGTAACACCCCCAAAAATTACAATTCAAAATTTCATTTTATTTGAAACAAATACAAGTACGAGGGTGTTATCGCCGTGATTAGTATAAGCTCGGTCCCTAACTAGACTCACACCAACCATAAGGCTAAGGAAAATTTTCACAAGAACATTAGACACCCTTAAAACAGAAATTCACAGAAAATTAAAATATTCATAACAAGATAATCATAGGGAATAATAAAAAGTTATTACAACCCAAATAGTGTACATATTCAAAGTCCCCAAGGGGATAAAAGATACAATACAATAAAACAAAATAGAAACAAAAAGAAAGATTCTGGTCTATATCGCTCTTGGGCCTCTATGCCAAGTCTAAGAAAGTTAACTCTCAGCCCCGCCCAAAGCTTCATAAGTATCCTAGGCATTGAAAATGGTATCTCCTACCTACACAAACTCAGCAAGACCATCTGCTCATGGGAAGGAGCAGCACCCATTAAATAGATGGTCAGTACGTTACGTATTGAGTAAGGTAACCATGTAGCTAAGGTCATATACAAAAGACATAGAACATAAATAGGTAACCATACAAATAAAACACACATAAGATACAGATAATATAGGTCATGTTACAGTTCGGTTAGCTAAATTATTAGATCTCTGGTCAATATATTCATTTCACACCATGCTCTTTATAAGTCCATGCGAGTATGAGAACCCCACTATTATAGTCGTTGGATCGAAAACATATAGGGTAGAATGCTCCTGACTACTATTATTTGCCCGCGGATTAGTCTTTAGGGCAAAGTGCTCCTAACCACTATTATGCTGGTGGATCGGTCTGGCCCCAACTCTCATGGTGTTCCACTGTAAGTACTTAGTATCTTTCTCATGTCTTATCATAATTTAAGGTTTGGTTTATTGAGCTAGAGATCCCCCACTATTATAGTTGGTGGATCAGAAATATACATGAAAGAACGCTCCTGACAACTATTATTCACCGGTAGATAGGTCTCTAAGGCACCTTAGTACCTATCCACTATTATGCTGGTAGATCGGTTTGGGTCCGGCTCAATAATCTTTCACTTTAAATGATTAGTATCTTATCCGTCTCTTATTTAATATATGCTTTCACCCTAGACATACATGTTCTTTAGACAACCTGCTCATATAATCTATCTACTTCTATTCTCCTGAAAGGGGCCTATCCCATATCTTAGGACTTCTGCACCTCCTAATATGTCCAAACATCCTTTCCTCTTCTCCTTACAGACCACGAATACCCAACTCCTAAGTGCATGGGTTGAGGCCTATTTTCCCGTACCTTTTATTCAACTCACTATAGCCCTCTAGGGTTTTCCCTGGGAAACCCTAATTTGGTCTATATGGCCCAACCTTCCTCTATCCCCCACAACTCATACTCCATTGCCCCAACTCATCACCTGACTTAAATTAAATCCTTAGCATCCCACTTTACTTTCCGTTTTGCACATGTGACCATGAAACCCTAGTTGGTCACCCTAAACTCTAGCACCTCTCTTTTCTCATATGTTATCTCTCCACTACTCTCACTTACCATCCCCTTTTCCATATGACACACACAAACACATCCTCCATGTGACATCCTTCCACTCTTACCCCATATTCCAATCCTCTCCATTATTTCTCCCTTCCACAATCTTCTCCACTTAGGGTTTTCCTTCCAAACCCTAGCCAAGTTTCCCATGCACCCTTATACCAACCTACGTATTATTTTTTTACCCATGGACTCCAATCACCCCAACAACTCTTCCCTCACCTTACTTAAACCTCAAGTCAATTTTTCCCGTGTAAGGATCATCTCCATGCAAACACCATCCATCCCATGCAAACCCTAGATTCCCCATGCAAGATTCACTTCACTCTCTTACTTTATCCATATTATTCTTTTATTTATCCACCCATAAGTCATGAGATCCATAGGTCATTCTTACTTCCCTCTTAGGCAACTCATTTCCCTTTTTCCCTTTTCATTCTTTCACCCCCACACTATATCATTAAAGCATCCTAGCATGCATGTCCTAAAGGGCCACATCACATAAGCATCACAAGCACAACATACATATCATTTTACAAATACCATAAGGAGGGCACATAAATATACCTTAGCTCCATGTTACACTACATGCAAGTAGTCATAATCACATAAGGTACACAAACATATCATAGCACACGGCATACAAAGCACATAACACACATAGTAGGCCTTAACTACATCCTTACCTAAAATGACACCAAGCTTGGAGCACACTCCTACTTCTCCTTAGGGTTTGGACTTAGTTCACCTATAAGAGGGAAATACTAGAGTTAACTTTCCTCTTATCAACATTATCCTGATTTCCTACTTTACCTTTATAATAACCTAGTATTAGGGATAATAATAGTAGTATTAGCAGCAGCAGCAGCAGCTTTATTTTTAAAAATAAGGGTATTATTCTTGAAATGGCTAATCATGCTATTATTAGTCAAAATAGGGTTAGGTAGTTATAATGGTCCATGATAAGGTATTATTAACAATATTAACAATACTATAGATAATAACTTTAATATTGATAATAATTATAATAATAATGATAATAATAATAATAGTAATTATAAGAATAATGATAATAGTGATAATAATAATAATAATATTGGTAATAATTAAAATAGTAACAATAATGATTAATATAGTTATAATAACAATGATAATAATAATAATGATGAGAATAGTAATAATAATAGTGATAATGATAATAATAATAATAATAACAACAGCAACAACAACAATAATAATTCAAATAATCATAATAATAATAATACTAGTAATAATAAAAATAGTAACGATAATAATAATAATAATAATAATAATAATAATAATAATAATAATAATAATAATAATAGTGATATCAAGGTTAATAATAATAAAAATAATAGTAATAATGATAAATATTAATAATAAGAATGATGATGGTGATGGTGATAATAGTAATAATAATGATGATGATAATAACACTAATAAAATAAAATAAGAATTACACTAATGAAATTTAAGAGCTAGGAAGGTTATGGCACAACCTAATAGTGGTGGCATTTAGGCAGCGATGGTGGCACATGGTGGCGGTAGTAGCAGCGATGGAGGAAGTGGAGGTTGGAGAGGCGGCTTTTTAAGCTAGAAGAGGGAGAGTGAGATGATGGTTGTGGTGGTGGTAGATTCTTTGGGTTGAGAGGGTTGGAGTGGTGGTGGTGGTATAGCAAGGGTGGCAGCGCAGGTTGTGGTGGCCGAGGGTGGTGGAGAAGGAAGAAGAATGAAGGAGAGGGAGGCAAGTAGAAATGAAGGTAAGGGGATGTAGGGGAGGCTTTGTTGGGTGGATTAGGTGGCAAAAGAAGTGGTGGTTACAGCGGAGAAGGTGACGCATGGCGGCGATGGGTGTAAAGTGGCAGGTCAAGCAACTAACTTTGCACGATTAGGGTGACTCATAGGGGAAACTAGGGGGTGAGTGGTATGGTTTGGTAGAGGGTAATGTAGGTGAGGTTTTGGGTTGTGCTTCAGGTGGCGGCGTTGGACAACGACAGTGGGGACAACGTCCGGAGAGGCGGTGGTGCGAGGAGGGCTAAATTTTCTAGGCAGGGGAAAGAGAGCCAAATGGGATCAGTTGGGGGGTATTTATAGGCCACTGGAGGGAGGATAAGATAAAGGGGGAAGAGGACAAGGGGGCAGGTGAGGCAGAGCTCATTGGCAAGCAGTGGCAGGCCGGTACAAGCCTACGATTTTACAGGGCAGGTTTGGTCAGGAAGGAGGAAAAGGAAAGTAAAGGGGGCACATGAGGGAGTAGGTGTAGGTGGGTCGGGGTTGGAATTGGCAAGGAAAAGGACAAAGGAGAAAAGGGAGATGGCATGCTGGTAGTACAGTGGCTAGGCAGGTTGGGTGGTGCAGAGTTATAGGCTCAACCTACAACGCATGGGAGGGGAGGATGAAGAAGAGACAAGTGAGTCAACCGGTCTAGGAAAAAAGAAAAGAAAGAAAAAGGAAGGGGGAAACCGGGCGACCGAGGGGAGAAAAAAAAGGGTAGCGGGCTAGGTTGCACAAGGGAAAGAAGAGAGGGAGAGGAGTTGGGTAGGGAGGACGATTGGCCCAAACTGGGGAAGAAGGAGGAAAATAAAAGGAGAAAGGAGGAAAAGAGGAAAGGAAAAGGAAAAAGGAAGGAAAAGAGAAAAAGGAAAAATAGGTTAGTTAGGGTATTTAGAATTTGTTGGTATTTTTAAATATTTAAAAATAATAAAAATTAGTAAAATAATATTTAAATTCCTTTTTATATTAATTTAGGATATTTTGGGTAATTTTTCTAAATTCTATTTTAATTAGCAAAAATATCCTAATATTCCCTAATTAAATTCTTTATTATTTTCCTCTTGATTTTGCCTTAAATACTCCCCTTATTTTAATAAAATTATTTATTTAATTAATTTTTCTAATAAATCCCTATTTTAACATAATTTCCTAAAGTAGGGTTTTCGGGGTATTTCACACTATCATAAACCTCAAACCCCAAGCATTAACCCACGTCATCACCTTTAGCAGACTCTAACTAAGAGTCGTAACCTTGCAAATCGTCCTCTCCTCCTCGGATCAGAAGTCAAATCATCACAGTAACCACAAAAGTGCATTATTAGGACAGTGAAGTACTAGTAAAACATACTACCTAAAACATGGAAGGCTCAGTTATCATATTGAAGTCACATAAAAACATAGTGATATTATAATGATATAATAACATGCTTGCATGGAAATCATAAAAGTATAGAAATACAGTAATACATGCGATGCATAAGATGTAAACCATATTAGAATTCTTCCTTTAGGGACCACACAAGTTCCGGTTAGTAAGATAGTTTGATTGACCACACCCAATTCTCCACCATGAACAAAAGTCACGGTAACACAAGATAATCATAATGGGATACCACATCCATCACACAAGACTAGGATAGATCAAATGGGATTTCTTCAGGGATACCACACCCACCACACATTGAATGTACGTGCCACAAAAATCAGGATACCATACCCACCACACATGGTCGAAGTCCACCAAGGGGGCTTGTACTAGGATACCCCACCTATCACACCTTGAATGTCTCTACCGCAAGGGATAAAAATTTGGGATAGCATGCCTGCCTAAGTAATGGACAATATAAAGTGTCGGGGGGCTTATACAGAGATACCTCACCCACCTGTACTAGACACTGATGCCATGCAACCTACCATAATATAATCCTATACGTCAAAGATATGTGTATACCCCCTACCATCTGTAACTTGGTATAGAAGGGAATAGATATTAAGTGAGAGAATATATAACTAAGGGTAACCCACTCACTAACTCCTTGCAGCTACCCCAAGAGTTAGAGAAAAATGCTCGAACGAAATCTTAACCCATTAGTTTATGTATACGTGATGTCACAAATCACAACAAAGTCTGCACATAACCAAATTAGGTGTTTCCAAGTGATAATGCCAAACATAATTAAAATCCTTTATTTAACCAAATCAGGTGTTTTTAAGTGATCAAGTGATAACATCAAACACAATTAAAATATATTATTTAACCAAATTGGGGGTTTCCAAGTGATAACACCAAACACATCACATGGCATTAAAGCCACCATTTGGGTGTTTAAAGATGACACCAAACTCATCCACAAGGCATAAAAGCCACCCATTGGGTGTTTAGAGATAAAACCAAACATAATAAAAAATCAAGTCTCACACACCATTATAGTGGCTTATACTAACTTAGGTCAATCATGGTTGAAATCATAATTAAAATGTTGTAAATACATGGAAGGATCAATACAAAACGCCTAAAAGAAATGCAATAATTTCCAACAAACTAGGTGGCTTCTAGCCAGACTAATCAATTGATCCTTCAAACTAGTCGATCGGTCTTATCATGCCAGACTTGGACCAAAACAAAATTAGAGCACCGCTCAACTAGTTGACCCCACCAATTGATTGTTCATGAGAGTCAATCCACTAGTTTGGCCCAACCGATTTATGGGTCTAAGGAGAGACCAACCCATTTTGGCCTATAGAAAAGTTGATTGATGGGTTTGACTAATAGATCGATCAGTTAGAGTATCCGGTCGACTGGTTTGGTCTAACCGGTCAATGGGTCTTTGGTCTATAGGGACACCGGTCTATAGGTTTGACCAACTACTCGACTGTTCATCAAAACCAGTCGACTAGTTTGCCAAACCAATTGACTGATCTCACAACCAACCAATCCAAAACTCCAAACCATTCGATTGCTTGCAAAACCAGTCGATAGGTTTGAGGAACTGATTGACTGGTCTGGGTAAAACTCAACCCAAACTTACAAAACACATACCAAATTTCAACACACTTTACCATATTAATCCTAGCATACTTTTATGTCAAAGTACACATAAAAATTCATGTTGCACACATAGAATCACATGGATACATGTTAATGTACACACTTAAATAAATCATGATGAACAACCCATTTTAAACTTAAATTTAGAGAATCTCAACAACAGTTACTTGAGGAGAATTAAACCACATGCTCATAACATGGAAAACAATTTGATCCTACTCATATAGTCACTAGCATATGGAGCCCCAATATACCATAGTACCTAATTATGTTAGAGATAAGAATGCCTTACCTTGAAGCAATTCTTTTACTTCAAAACTCTTACTAGATAGCTTATCTAGTAGAACTTCGATTCCTAAGAGAATCAAATTAAAAACCATTAAAATCATCTTCCAAAACTTCATTGAAATTAGTAAAATAAGAAGAAGAAGAAGAAGAAGAAGAAGAAGAAGAAGAAAAACACCACTTTCTGACTCAAAAGTGGTGTGTCAAAAGAGAAGGGAACACAATGCTTGTAAGATCAAAGGAGGAAGATGAAGAGAACCTCTAATTTTCTTAGCAGAACGAAGAAGAGAGTAAAATAGAAGGGTGCTCAACACTTAGTGAAATTTCCACAAGGAGAAGGGAGAAAAGAGCAATAACGTATTGATAAATGATAATGGAACAACAAATAAGAAGTATAGGGGCTAACTGGTCGACATTCTCAAGGAAAAAAGGGGATGAGACTAGTGAAGTTGAGTGTGGGCAAGTTAAGAAGTGATGTATGACTTGATGGAGTGGTGGGGGTTGATTGTAGTTAGAGATGGGCATGGTAGTGGGTTGGTAAGTCAAGGATGAGTGCACAAAGCTAAGCTTGCAGCTCCATCTTCCAAAAGAGAGAGGGAGACGTAAAGGAGAAGAAAAAGGGAGGCCTTCCTCCAAAAGTGGCTTTTAGGAAAATTTTGCTAATTAAAATCATGAAATGATCTAATTAATGTGAAAATAATACCAGAGCACTAAAACATGGTTATTAGCATGATTGAACTCAAATAAGAAGTTTTCAAAATCATTAGATAGAAATTCTAATCAAAACTAGAAATGGGTATGAAATAACAGGTAAACTAGTCGACTAGTTTGTCAAGGATAAGAATATAAAATTTTCCAACACACCAATAGATCGATTAGGTGAACCAGTCAATCGATACACTTAAAATTCATATTTTTACTAGAATTTCAAGCCCATTTCAAAACCAAAACTCATTTCTTTTACATCAACATAATTTTAGATATAATTTGAAGGATTTTGGGATGGAGTATCACAATATTAATTATAATAATTATTTTTGGATATTTGATAATAAATATATTTATTAATATTTATAATATTATTAAAACTTATTACTTATAAAATCTAATTAGGTTAAAATATACTAGTGGGTGCTTTTTAATTTTTAAACCTAGGTTAGGTCATAACTGATATTCGTATCGTAAAATAAACCTGGCCCGATAATTAAATTCTACCGGATATTTTACCCTAAATCTTTACCGAGATTTTTACTCTAACCTATCTAACCTATGCTAGTTTTTCCCCAACCATCACCCTACCCTCCTTAACCCTACATCTTACCTACAAATTCACCCTTCATGACTCTACATCATACCTCCCCTCTCCCCTTTATTTTGCACTCCTGGTTTTGCTCCTCATTTTATTGCACACAACCCCCTTCTTATATACTTTCTAACCTCCTATGTGTGTGCCAAAAACTCTCGACCCCTTATGCGGAAAACCCTGCCTCTCCTAAGCTCCCTCACGTGCCAAACTCTTCCTTTCTCCTCGTCACTACTCCTTTCCTTTCACCATTTTTATTTGCTGCAACACCAAACCCCACCGACCACCTACACCGAAGCCCCATACCCTACATTGGCCATCCATGTCATAGCTGCCCCATCAACCACGCACAAAACCCTTACAACCTCCCCTTCTTTGTGCATATTTTCTTTTCTTTTCTTACCTTCGGCACCCGTCACTATTTCCTCCTCCACACCACTAGCAAAACCTATCGTTTCTACCCCATCTCCACTAGCCAAACATTTTTTCCCTCCCTCTTCCTTTTAGCCATAACCATCGTAGCTACACACACCCACCTTCAACCATTTTGGTTGAAGCTCCCCTCTTCTACCTACATCCATTTTTACTGAGACTCGTCCCCATATTATGCAATTCTCCTTCTTCTTTTGTTGCACCATTTATGCCGTTCTTCCCCTCCTTACCTTCGGCCAAGTTTGCCAAAGCCTCAACCCTTGTTGCACTTTTATCCTCCGTATCTTCCCATTCTTGATTTCTTGACTTTCCTTGGCTTTCCTCTTGCTTATTCCACTTGTTAGTAGCCCTAAATTATTTTAGTAATTGTGGATTATTATTGTGCAATATCATATGCTAATATATATATATATATATATATATATGTTTGGATGTTATATTCCTAGGTATTCCTTAAGCACTTTAGAGAAGACTCATTTTATATAAGCTTGGATTAGGTAAATCCAATCACTCATAGGATGGTATAAAATTATGTACGAGCATGCTAGGAACTTTTAGATCTTGAATCATGTTAGGTTTTATGCTTTTAAAGTATTTTAGCATGCATGATGAAATAATAATATGCTGAAAAGATGGTATACATGATGAATGATAATTAAGTTATATGCATGGTAATATGTCAAATGTTTTACATCCTCATGTGTTAAGATTTTGTTATGGATTCCATTATTATCATGTTATGATTCAAATCTCATGGTATATGCCTCAATAATGCTCATGTATGGGAGTGGGTTTATGATAGTTCACATAGACACGTATGTGTATGATTAAGGTTAGCTTATGATAAATTTTATTTCGCATGGACTAGGGTTAGAGATATGCTCCTACATGTACTATGATGATAATATGGCTATTTAAATGATTTCTCATGCTTTACATATGCACATGTATGCTTCATGAAAGATGTGGTACGTAGTAGTTGCATGATTGAGATTTTGGTGGACACAAACTACTAAATATATGAAAAGTGAAAAATAAAGTTAATCACCAAATTTTAAAGATTACATGTGTGCTAAAATAATGTGGAATATTGCCTTGCTACTTGATCATGAACAAATCTTTCATAATGATAATGTTTGATATAAAAAAATGGGTAAAATATGGAAACTAGTGTTTTAAAAGGTATTTTTACAAATAAATGAATGCTAAGATGCTTTAGCCTTTTGATAGATTGACCTTAGCTTTAACTTGTCTTGCCATAAACCTACAATCTCAGGGTTTATCTAAATAATTGGAAATAAAAGGAAAAATGGTTGAGTATGAAAAATGAAAATTTCTATGTAATATGTGACTTATGTGATGACCTCATAAGATATTAATATATAAAATGAAAGACCTCGAGTTGGGAACGGTTGCTTTCTAGGGGTCACTAAATTAGAGGTGAGGTGTTAGCCCTCATTTTTGGTTTACCGGTGTGCTGTTGTGCCTTAGTTTAAGGTCCTCCTATACTCTATAGGTAACCTACGGGCCCTATAAGGGCATGGATACTTAAGGACTAAGTAATCGAGATTGGGTGAATGTTATATTTCTTTTAGGCACTAGTATGATCAGATATACCACGGTGTCCTTAGGTTTGAGGTAAGGGTATTGTATTACTTTCGGACGTTAATATGACCAAGTGTACCGCTTTGTCCTTGGGTTGATGTGTATCCCTCTCAAGTAAGGAAGTAAAATGGAATTGTTTGTTGTGTAATCAAAGAAATAGATTGTTGGTTTTGGTAGTTACCTTAGTTCCCTCCCTTGGTATTGTGATGGATTGTTGGTTTGGTAGTTGCCTTAGTGTCCTACCTTGGTATTGTGATGGATTATTAGTTTAATAGTTGCGTTAGTGACATACCTTGGTTTATGTTGGATCTATTGGTTTGGTAGACGCCTTAGTACCCTACCTTGGGTTTTTTTATTGTCATTTCAGTAGTTGCCTTAATACCCTAACACTATGATTGGAATATATTTAACTAATCAAATATGACTTTACACTTTGAAATGATAAGAAGTAGATTGGTATGTTTTGTTGTTGAGTTGAAACTTGGACCATGATATATGTTTTTTCATGAGTATTGTTTATACGATTTATGCCTTGTGCTTATGTATGCTATTCGATTTTTGTATGGCTATATGGAATGTGGGTATGCTGTCTCTTATGAGGTATTGTGATTTACTCAGTACGAGGAAGTCGTACTAATATTACTTTTACATATGACTATATGAGGGCCATGGAATGTCATGAAAGTTATAAGCATGGGTAGGACAAGTGAAGTCCTTGGGAGGAGGTTCTATTTTCAGAATGAGCCTTTGAGTCTAAGAGTTAGGGTAAACTAGAGTTGTACCTTCAGGTGCTGGTTTTGTTACAAGCGGTTTTTCTTTGGACTCTTATGTCCCTTATTGTACTTTGTTTATATTGTTATACTATGACATTTATTCGTAACTCTATTATATATTATTTCTATCTCTGCTGACTTTGGTTGAGTTTGCTTTTGCCTTAGCAAGCTTAAGAAAGGTAAGGAGTTGGGCTTATACTAAGTGTGGCGGTAACGCATGGTAATTTAATAATTAACGCTTCCGAAAAAATAAAAATTTTTAGGTGGTAAAATGGAGGTGTTACAGCATGTGAGAACATGGGATGATAATCAATCCATCGCTTGAAAAAAATAAATAAAAAGGAAAAAGGAATAATGATGGGTGAATAATTAAGTTACTAAATCATGTAAACCTGGGAAATGGACCTAATGTAATACTATGTGAGTGGATAGTACATAGTCTAGTGAGCTATAGAATAACTTGTTATTAATCTTACATTGTTATCGATGATATCTATGTTGTATTGGTAAGCATGATGAGTTATGAGTTGTTTAAATTTGTGCATGACATGAAATCCTGATGCATTATATGACCATAATAGAGCATGTATATCTAATTATATAGTGCGATATGATATGTTTTTAGCATGATTTCCTTTTTATGTCATGATCTTGTATGCCTATGACTTTCGTTGAGGAGGTAACTTAGCTTACTTAGTATGTGACATACTAATATGCCCATTTATTCCGTCACTTGTTTAATTCCACGAGCAAAAGACCATGTGTAGGGTTTTTAGGATGGTTGGCTGTTCGCTTACTTTGTGTCGAATTTGGGGGCTTGAGAGTGTGGACACTTAAAGATCTTATGTAGGTCCTTAATTAACTAGGGTTTTGGAGTATCACCCTTTTATTGTGTTATTCCAATGTATTTCAATACTTTCTTTTTACCCTATCCTATGCATTCAGATATTTTGGGAACTTGCGAAGGTCTCGTTTTGCAATCATTTTATCATAGTATCTATATATCATACATTTTGCGCACTATATTATCGTATTTGAGATTGATTAGTTTTCTTAGCCTTGTATTAAACATGAGACGTACGACATGCAACATATGCCTATTCTATGTGAGGTGCGGTGGTAATACTCCATTTTTTATAGACGAATTGTGTATTTTTCTGTTTTAACAAAATTTTAAAATGAAAACTTTTGGTAGTAAAAAATGGTGGTGTTACAATCAATTTTGCACAGTTTTACACATTGATACTTCCTACCAAAGTTTTAAAATTTGGATCGGAATGGTCAATCTGACCGGTGAATTGCTAAACTGGTCAAGTCACTAGCCATATTTTGTGTACCAATTTTTAAGATTTTAGAACTAGTTAAAATTGGTCAAAAATCGGTTGATCAAATAGGTAAAAAAATTGGTTGGAAGTCTTTCAAATTCATGTATATTTTTATTTTTTTTATTTTATATTTTTGACTTAAAATCACTGATATGACCACTAAACTAATAAACCCGCTATATTATTGATTCGATGACCGGTTCGATTTTTAAAACTATACTTTCAAACTATAATTAAATGCATTTCAAAATATTTTAAATAACTAGTTTGCAAAAATAGCTTAAAATTGAAAGAACCTAGGCTATATTGATAAATGTGGCTTAAGAGGAAAACCTTAGAAACAATTGATCCACTCATATCCCGCATAAATTACATATAACATAATCTTATTAACTAGTTTAGCTTAATCAAAGCCAAGTCACTCATATTAATAAAAAGTTGGAAAAAAGGCTCTTTTTTTTGGGTAGGAGCAAGCCTATTTTTCCCCGGTTAATTATATGAACTCGAGTCTCTACTCTAACCCAAATCTGACTCACTCGCCTGTAACCTACATCCCCCAGGCCTTGTGCGCGCACCGACTCTTCCGCGCAGCTCAATCGAGCTAGTTTTGTCGTCGTTGGATCTCAGCGGTATTTTGATTTCTTACCTTCTCTTGTTCCCTTATCCTTTTTCACTCATTTTAAAGTTTTTTTTGGCTATTGAACTTCTGTAGAATTGCATTGCAAAATGGCAATATTTGTCGCTGGCCGGCGTTTGGTCTCTAGCGGAGCCGTGACTACAACGCTACGTTCTGTATGCTTTAGATTTTACTCCTCAGGATTCAGAGAAGAAAGGGATACATTTGGACCTATTCAAGTTCCTTCTGACAAGTTCGTAATCCCCCTCTCCTTGCCTCATTGCTACGTCGAGTCATTTCTCGCTTCAGTTCTGCAGCGCATTGCGCATATCATGTGATTCTGGTGCACGCAGTTAGCTATGTTTCGTAGTTTGATTATAAGTTGTGCTGATTTTTATTCGAGATCATGCTGATTTTGATTTTGAATTTGGATCTATAATAGACATAGATATATCCTTTGAGAAATGATAACTGAATTTTTAATTGAATAATAAACAATCCTCCAAACTTATGGGCCCCTACTAACTTCTCCATGCTCATACTGCATCCAAAATGGGAAATAGAGGCATGCTGTTGAAAATAGGAATGGATACATCTGTATTTATTTTCAACTCTAGAACATATCTAGCATTTCAAATTGGCTACATCAAAATAGTAGAGAATTAAGTCAAGCTCAGAAGAAAGAATTAACAAGTTAGTTGTTTTTTTTTTTCTAGTATTAGTAATTTAGTATATTAGGAGCCTTTTTCTTCACTTTAATATATTATGTATTTATTTTTCCTATCCCTTATTGCAATTTGGTAGTAGGGAGGGGTTTCACGTTTTTGTGAGTAAAAGCTTAAAGTTTATTAATTATTATAGACTTCCTTCTTAGTTCCTATATTTTGGTGTTTTAAAGCTTTTTGGTTCCCATATTTTTGAAGCATGCTTGATGAAGCAAATCTAGGATACTTGTGTTTGTCTTGGCAAGAAGTCCTTATTTTGTTAGAGGATGAGTGTTTTTGTAAAAGGGTTGAAGTGGATTCAAAATCAGTTAGTTTCAAATGTGAAATTTGATTGCTCAATTGAACATGGAGGGAAAACATGCCAGTCTGCAAGAAAATATACTATGAAGAGATGGGAACATGATTTCCTATGTAATGCATTGTAGGAAGCTGCGTAGATCAGCAATGTAGAATTAGTGAGAGCTTTGCTTTCGTAAGTAGGACATCTACATCAATTCTTCCCAAGATTATCTTATTTCTTTCGTGTAGATTGCATACACAGATTAACTTCCAAGAAGGCAAAGGAGGTCACCACATCAACTACTTGCTTGTAAGGATCTTACACTTGCAATTAGATTTGGAGATAGGTTGGTGAAACTTTATCTTAACTAGTCTGGACAAGTAAGGCCATTGTGAGAGATCTGCAATAATAAAAAGATAAATGTAACAATAATAAATAATGATAATAACTAAATACAAAATGATAATATAATTGAATAAAATGAACAAGTGGGAAGAAAGGAATGAAAGAATGTTAAATACATAAACAACTCGACTAAAACCTAGATCAGGAACCAAGAATGACATAAAACATGAACTCTCACATACACATCCTATGAACTAGGTCACACCTGAATTTCTTTCATGAGCCACGCTTGATGCAACCTCACCATAGAACTTGTAGTTTGAGCGCAGACTAAAGGAAGTGAGGTTCAAATCCACCACTCCACGTGGATACACCTCTTTCTGTAGGTCCTAGAGAACCAAAGGATCTAATAGTATTTATTCATAATATTAGTTGATTTTATTTTGATTTGATATTATTTTGATATTCTTATATTTGGATATTATCTTATTTTAGTATGTGAGATTTTGGCAATAGATTGGCCTTAGACTAAGAGTTTAACCTACATCAATTTGGTATCAGAGCTGAATTGGTCTAGCTACCAATTCAACATTGTCAAAAAAAATAAAATAAAAATTGTTCATGTTGAACACTGCATCCTAGCATTTGGCAACCCCAAACCCTAAACCTAATCTCATCTAGTACGCTCTTGATTATTTGCCTCTTGATTCAATTTTGTAACTAAGACTGGGTCTTGATTTCTTGGTTGAATTGGAACTTGGACTTCTTTCTTGATCTATTCTTCTTAAATTTAGTGTGTTTTTGATCCATGGAAACTAATTTAGTCCTTAGAAGAGAAGGGTGGGGTAGGAGGCTAGATGGTAGTAAGGAGAGGGATAGAGATGTTCAATGGGGTTGAGAGAGAGGATTGAGAATTAGCAACTTGTTAATTCTCCAATCACTAGATTATGATTCGAGGCATAAGCCTTATTTTCACCCGACACTATGTAATAGTTGGCTCGTATTAAGACAATTAAATAATAAACTTTCTAATCTTATGCAAATAATATCTAAACAAAATTTGCTAATATTTATGATATGTAGCTAATGATAAATACTGCATTACTAAAGCTACCAAATAATTCTAATATCTATTATTACATAGCTAATTAGTTGTTGCTTATATGGGCTTGCAACTTGCAAGGGCATGTGCCAATACTCCCCTTATCATCAAGCTTTCCCTGAAGCTTGAAATAAGGGTACTTCTTCTTGAATTCATCCAGCTTGGTCTATCCGGTCAAATTCTGTATACCTTGATATTGAATCGATAGCTCCACAACCCCTTTAGTAACTCTAGAAGCCTAGGCCTATTTGGGTAAGGGCAGAACGTGCTTTTCCTTTAGCTTAGCCTGGAATGGAGCCTCGGGATGCTCCAACCAAGGTTGGCCGAAAACCACAACTATCTTATCCCACGAGATGATGAAGTGCTGCCGCAAACTCTAATAGGAACATACCCCAGGGCAATCATAAGTGTTGTGGCCATGTACTATGAACTCAAACCTATCCACTGAAGTAAACAGGAGATGAAAAGTAGCCACAACGTAGCATGAATCAGTAAAGGGCTTGATTGTAGAAGAAGTGTACGTTCTAAAGTGAAAACAACAAGCATTGGATGTCTAAATGAATATGTGTGGCCTAGATTGGGGATAAGTGGTAGGATGATCTAGATATTGTGTTGGGTAGATCATCCTCTCACGCGTTCTCTGGGTATTTGGGTCTGATATGTGTGCTTGAGCTAGAAGAATTAACATACTCTAAGTCACCCAAATAGTAGCACCATCTATTGGTGACTCCGGGTGCTTAGAAGGGTTCTCCTCCTCCTCTAAATGAACTCTCTGAATCAATCGAAATTGGGCTAACTAGCATACTCGAGTATGCATCTTGGGCATAAATTGGTGCCCCAAGTAAGACAACTCCCCACAATGGACACTATATTTGCCTACTCAAGGATTCTTCATACGATGCAAGCCCATGGCACACGATCTAATGGAGCAAGCTCAACTTAGGCAGACTGTTAGCCAAGTGAAATGGGTCGATGATGAAGTGGCCCAATCTTAGAGTACTAGGCTCGCTTCTTGTTTTCTGGAAGCCTCTCTTGAGAGGTAACAACAACGGTCTTTGGGTAGTGTGGAGTCTAGCAATCTATGCCATGAGTCTGACTACTAGGTGATGCTGGTGGCGTGATGGTGATTGCTAGGTGATGGTAGTGTGGACTCTAGCAATCCCAACATGTTGCATGCATGGGTGATGGTGGCGGCATGATCTACGGAAGAAGTAAGAGTGGGGTAGTGGTGCAGTCGCAATGAGGTGGCTAAAGTCATAACATTGATGGGGGTGGTCATGATGGGTGGTGATTGGTGAAGGCTCGTCAAGGATGGGGGAGTGGCGGCAGTGGCCTACAGTGATGGTGTTAGGGCTGATGAGGCTTGGGGTTATTTTTTGAGTTGTGGTTGGGTCGGTGGTGTCTAAGAGGGCTATGGGTAGGATAATAGGGTTTGGCAACGAGGATGGGGTTTGCATGGAGGGTGAGGGTGGTCGGGAGAGGTGGGTGAGGAGCGACAAGGGTGTCGTGGCCCTCCAGGTGTGGTGGTGACATCGGGCCTGGGTAAGGGTAGGGTGGGCCTGGTGAAGGCCAATGAGAGTGCCAGTCATAGGAGCCTTACAGTGTCTCTCCTGGTGGCATGGGGTGGACGTTAGTAGGAGTTGTGCAACAGGGGCTATGCCGGCCTCAATTTCTTAGAATTTTTGTACAATGGAGTGCAATTCTTGTTTTTCGTGCTCTCGATCTTCTAGCATAATTTCCTATATCCGCCTTAGCCCTTGAATAATCTGATTCTTGTCCTTGGTTATTTGCCCCTTTATTTAGATATGTAACTAAGACCAGGTCCTCAGTTCCTAGTTGAATTGAAACTTGGAACTTATTTCTTAATCTATTCTTATTACAATTAGTGCTTTTGTGACCCATGGAAATTAGTTGAGTGCTTAGGAGAATTAATTACGAGGATTCATGTTGTGTATTAAAGAGAAAATTTCTCTTGCTGCAATAATAAACTGATTAAATCTGGGTTTTGAAAGATATGCTTTTATATTTTATGGTTTCAATAATAAGAAATGCCTTCAGTTTCACAGCATATTGCTCCAAGTGCTTGCACCCATTGGTTCTAAAAAGAATTCCATATCATTCTAACACTAGAAGTATCATTGATTCCTCTGAATGATCAAAATCCCATTCTACCTATTGAGGCTGACACAGAGCTGAGTGAAAATAGTTCTTTTCATTCAATCTATTCCGCACCATATTTTTGATAACATAGACTGATTTGGTGAAGCATCTCGAGGGATTAAGAAATTTAACATGGTATCAATTGGGACTCCAAGAGTTGTTCCATCTCCATGAGGCAAAATAATCAGACAATTATTTATTGGAGGTGTCTAAGCAACATATATCCCTTCTGGAATGAATGGAGGGTTACCTAGATACCGTGAATCTGGTAGCACAATGATTTGAGAGACTTTGAATGCTAAGCTGGTGTTGAGATAAGTTTATGCCAGCAGTGTCAAACAACCCAGGTTTGTTCTTGTTTGCTAAGATGACTTAACACTAACAAAGCATGAGCCCTTCAAATTCTTACCTTTCTTTTCCTCTGAAAAGCCTTGGCTCTCTCTTTAGAGGAATGACTAACGAGCCCATGGGGAGTTCTATTTTTTAGAAGCATACAAGAATCTTGTTGATGTATTATTCAATTAAATGAAAGGATTTACTACAAGAATCAGATGCATGTAGGATGTCTAGAAAAAACTTACAATAAACTTTGCCATAGGTTTGCTCCACCTCCCAATTCTTTCTTTTTCATCGAACATTAAAGCTCTGAACTTGAGGCACTATGATATTATCATATATCGTCTTGGTTTAAATCCACAACTTTGGAGAAATCGATGTTGATTGGTACATCAATCTAGTTACTGGGTCAAAAAGAGGAACCTGCAATTGCTATATAGTAGTGATTATTCAATTCTAATATGACAGGAATTTCATTATACATAGAATTAAGTTTCAAGAATTTTCTATGAGATAATAAACACTGTTCTCTTATGTATTAATTGTGTGGAGTTCCTAATAGCACTACAGGCTTGGTTTTGAATGCATGTGTTATTTATTAGATCTTGGAGAGTTACTGTTGATTTTGCAGGGCCATTCATGTTAATATTTTTTTGGTCGCACAAACTGGCTACTAAACTGTGGATACGGTAAATATATTTCTGATGTAGTGGTCTTGTGGGACTGAAATCTCTGGAATGAGATTCGTATGGCTGGACCAATTGGTAGAGCTCACAAGGTTTAAATCATTATATCTCAAAGAAGTAACTAAATGTTTGACCTTCTCCTGTGTGATGATTGGAAAACTGATCATTATATCTGTCATTTTGGCTGAAGCATGACCACATCTTGTGATTGAATGCTTTAGGTTGTGGGGAGCTCAAACTCAAAGGTCTCTTCAAAATTTTGAAATTGGCGGAGAGCGTGAACGTATGCCTGAACCAATAATTCGAGCCTTTGGCATTTTAAAGAAATGCGCTGCAAAGGTAAATTTGTGTTTCTGTGCATGCATACTAAGGAATATTGAATTTCGTCATTATTATTTTTATCATGTGAGGTAAAATTGTTAATTTCTGTTGATGTCCAAAGCTTTCCCTGGAGCAGATGGCTCAGTTCACTACTTCATAGGATACCTTGAGACTTTGTTGATAGCCTTTAAAACCATGTTTTCCAATCATGCTTGTTCAATCCGCACGTAACGTCCATGATAACAACATTCCCACTTTAAAGATTGGAGCACAACAATGTTTCTGCCAAACCACACCTGATATATCAAGGTACTAGGGGCAGCTCTAGCATCCAAACACAACTTGTTGACTTGATGTAACCACTTGTACACTTATCTGAAGCTATAAGAGGATCTCCATCACCAACCGTGTCAATATGGCTTCCAAAATTCTTCTTGTTGTAGGTAAGTCAAAGTACACATGACCAGTCTCCCTTTAGCACAGTTTTCCATACCATCATCTTTTCTCTTCGTTAGTGACTAGGACATCACAAATCCTCACAATACCTTCTATTGCTGTCCTAGAAGCAACCAGGCAGTACAAATAATGTATGGATGAGTTTACTTGTGGAAAAAAAAATGGATTTCTATGGACCAAAAAATGTTTTCTAGTTTTCTAGAAAATTAGAAGACACGTTTATAATTGTTTTTCCAACTGTGTGAAAAAAAATGGAAAATAACTCAAGACTATGTTCTCTAAATAAATATAGGTCAGTGTTTTCCCATGCTTCCCAATTGGAAAAAAACTACTACTAATAATACTATTATTATTACTACTAATAATATTTCTAATAATAATGTTAGTATTATTATTTTCACTATTAATATTATTATTGTTACTAATATTATTACTACGACAATACCTCCTAATTAATAGTATTTTGTACCATCTTGTGATGACTAATATAATATATTTGGATTTTTTTTTCACATGATATTGTGTGTGTATGTTATAACATTTTTTGTACTTTATAGAACAATATCCGATTGTTGTGAATCTATTTTGATTAAGCCTTCTACCTTAGAGGTGCACATGCGTCTACCTTTTTTACATACATATTTACATATGTATATATAGGTTTGTGAATATGTGCATGCATATAAATTGTGTTTGTCTTATATGTGTAATACCTAATATAAATAAATGTTATTGGGTATGTGTGTGTGTGTATATATGTACATAAGTAGTAAATGAATATTCTCCTAAGCCATGGATATAAGGCTCGGGTGGAATAATAATGACAATAACTACAACAAAAACTGATAGATAAATGTGATTGTTGGTGTGTTTGACTAGATGAGCTTGATTGAATCCAACAATGTATGATGAGTTTTGCTTGCATTGTATTTTGGCTATGTTAGTGGACAGTTGTTGGCATAATGCTTAGGTGAACTAACAAAGAAGGAAAAGAAATGAAATAAAACAAGAATTGAACTAACTTGCATGCTATCACCAAGCTAGAGATAGGAAGTGTTTAAACTTAATCAACATATGGCCTGCAACCCTATGTCCTCCAAAATCTCAGGCCTTGGGGGGGGGGCATGGAATTATGCCTGTAGTGGAGCAAAGTCGGTCAACCCAGTGGTTAGGAGGGAAATTAGGGAGATTTGGGCACATACAATTAAATAGCGGTTTTGTTATAGCGTAGTGACCACTGTTTAGTAGTTTTTAGGTGGAATGTGGTAGTTTATCACATTTTGGGGGCTAAAGCACTTCCTGATGGTTTGGAACTTTCTAAAGGAAAAAATGAACGGGGTAGATCGATACCAACCAGCTCCAGATTTGTTAATTCCTTGTCTAGAACAAAGCAAGTAGGGGATGTGGATCTATTTCTTGTGAATTTGTTTGGTAAGCCTTGTAGGCATTTGGTTACGAACTATTCTGAACCCCCTTCCCCAGTGGTGGATTATGTTCCTAATTCTCAATTGGAAGGTATTGTCGGTTATGAGAATACAAGGGTTATAGGACTGTCCTTAGACCCTGAAGCTGCCCAACCACTAGACAGGTTGCCTTTTGATTTGGGAGCATCCTTTAGAGCCAAGCAGAGACTTGCTAGTAGTGAAGGGGTGTCCTGTATTGCCGATTTGGAAAGGAGTGTTGAATGCCCCTTGGAAAATGATGACTAGTAGCCGATTGTGCTAAAGGCCACAAAAAAGAAGTATGCAGCTATGATAAAAAAATCGCGGAAGGGTAACTCTTTGGCTAGACATATGATTGGACCTACTTCTATGAAATTATTATGAAATGTCTTATATGGAATGTAAGGGGTGTGAGCTCACCCCGGAAACAAAAAGCCATAAGAAAACTTGTTAGAGAAGAGGAATGCAATCTGTTTGGGGTTTTGGAATCAAAACTAGATGATGGTAAAGTAGCTTGTAGGGGCTCGTAGCATGTGGATAACTTTGCGCATCTTCCTAATGGGCGCATGGTCATCCTATGGAATTTGTCTACTATTCATTTATAGCTTCTAGAAGTCACTCCTCAGACTATTTATGCAAGGGTATGTAATCTTCAATCTGTTAAAAAATTCTATTTGGTTGTGGTCTATGGATTTTATAATGTTGTAGATAGAAAACTATTATGGGTAACTTTGTCCAATTTTGCTAGAGTGGTTGATGGAATGTGGATTGCTGGTGGGGATTTTAATTGCCCACTTAATGCGGAGGATCGAGATGGTCTTCGAATGGTTTCTGACCAAGAAACAATAGACTTTAAAGATTGTTATATGTTGGCTTAGCTACAGGAAGTCCCCTTTGGTGGTTGCTTCTACACATTTTTGGCCCTAAATTTAAGAGTAAGTTGGATCGAGTTTTGATGAATCTTTAAGGATTTGGTGAGGGACTAGGGGCACAAGTGAAGTTGCTTGCTCCGGGCCTTGTTTCATACCACTCCTCATGTATTCTAGAATCTGAGGGAAAGGAATGGAGTCGTAAACCCTTCCACTTCTTCAACATGTGGTCTGAGCATCCCTCTATGAATGTTGTTGGATCAAATTGGAATTTTCTGATTGTTGCATAAGCCAGTTTGTGTTGTGCAAGAAACTCGTTAGGCTGAGGGCTTCATTGAAATAGCTTAAAAGATGCCACTTCTTCCATATCACTGAAAGAGCTGAACAAGCTAAATTGGAGATGTCTAAAGCGCAAGAAGAGATCTCGACATGAGTTAACCCTAGATTTCTAGATTTGGTTAAGGAGCTGAAACGTAAAGCAGAGTTTCTTTCAAAAGCTGCGGCTAGTTTTGTTGCTCAAAAAAGTAAAAATCTGTTCCTTTTCCAAGCTAATTCTAATAGTAGATTTTTCTACAATATGCTTAAGGCCATCCAAGCTAAAGCCTCTATCGCTCGTATTCAAAAGCACAACGGGGATTGGACCTCTGATGTGCGGGAAATGCAAGAGGAATGTCTTGTTTTCTGTAAAGACCTACTTGGTCATTCACACAATTGTGAAAAGGTGTCTGATGATGTGTTCACTACTGGTTCGATGCTAGGTGAGCTGGTGAGGCCCATCATGAGATACTTCTTAGGCTTGTTACAAGGGAGAAGATCCGATCCATGGTCTTCTCATTGGGTGACAATAAAGCACTTAGATTGGATTAGTTCTCGGCTTTGTTCTTTAAAAAGTCCTGGGAAGTGGTGGGTGATGATTTCTGTGATGCGATCTTCAAATTTTTTAGGAGGGCCGAATCCTGAAATAAGACCAATCACACCACTCTAGTGCTAATACCAAAAACAACTTTTGCTATGCGGGTATCGGACTTTCGACCTATAGCTTGCTGTAACACTACTTACAAATTTATCACTAAATTGCTTGCAGCCCGGGTTAGTTCAATCCTCTCATATATTATTGGGCCTGAACAAGCAGCTTTTGTGCATACTCGACTGGTGGTTTGTGCAGACTGAAAAAGCTTATGATCCTCTATCATGGGAGTTCCTAGAGGGATTTAATTTCCCTAAAATGTCCATCAACTTGTTTATGGAGTGTGACACCACCTGTTCCTACTCATTTAAATTGATTGGTACGCTCTTTGGTGTTTTTCAAGGGAGACGTGGTTTGAGGCAAGGGAATCTGACGTCCCCATATTTGTTCATGATCTGTATGTAATACCTGGGACGACTATTTAAGCTGAAATATAGTGGCCGAGACTTCTCTTTCCACTCCAAATGTAAGGATCTAAACATTGCTCACTGGGCTTTTGCAGATGATATTATTCTTCTTTGCAAGGGTGATTTGGTCGTAGTCAGATGTCTTATGGTGGCTTTACAACAGTTCCATAGTGTGTCAGGACTGGCATCAAGCCCTCTAAAATCCTCAATTTTTTTGGTTGGGGTTAACACATAGGAGATTCTGGCTTTGATTAGCATGGCTGCTGGAGCTTTCCCTTTCAGATACCTAGTTGTCCCATTGAGCCCAAGTAAACTACGACCGATTGACTATGAAGTACTAGTAAATGCTATATGTGATTAGCTCAAGGCTTGGGATTGTAAGTCCCTCTCTCTTGCAGGTAGATTGGAGTTGCTCAACACCATCATACAGGGTATCGTGAGTTTCTGGGTGAGTATCTTCCACCTTCCAAAGGTGGTTATTATAAGGCTCATGAGAATTTGCAGAAACTTCCTTTGGGAAGGAAAGCAACCACTGATTACCTGGAAAGTTGTCTGTCTACCTTGTGTAGAGGGTGGATTGGGGCTAAAAGATGTGTAAGCTTGGAACTTGGCTTCCATGGGTAAATATGTGTGTTTTCTCTAGCAGGAAAGGGAATCCCTTTAGATAAAGTAGATCTGCTGCTTTTATTTTAAAAACCGGCCGATTAGGGATTTTACACCTTCCCATGATACCTCTCACTTTGTAAAGAGGCTATGGCAGGTTAGAGAAGGTATTATGAGAATAGTGGGGATAAATGTCCAGCTACAACAAACTCTGGAATCCTGGGTCAATCAAGGTAAATTTTCCACCAGAATGGCCTATGATTTCTTTAGAACTAAAACTGGGAAATGGAGGGAGCATCTTGTTGTTTTGGAAAGGATGCAAAGCCCCCAGCTACTCCTGCTTCCTATGGTTGGCCTTGCGCCAAACATTGAACACCAGACCGACTCAACTACCTTAGAGGGTCGCAAACCTGCCCTTTTTGCACCATCAAACTGGAAAATCACAAGCATTTGTCCTTTAATTATCTAGCACTCTTAGAAGTATAGCTACATATCCATTCTTGTCTTGGCATACGGAGGGGTTCAACTTCCCCTATTAGTGTTATTCGAGCTATCCACAGAAGAGATAGGGGTAACAAACTCTTGACTAAGACCAAAACATTAGCCCTTGCAGCTCTAACGTATATGACATGGAGAGTATGTAATGCTGCTACTTTTGACCACAAGGTACTTGATTGTAGAGGCTTAATTTTGTAAGTAAGAAAATATGTGTAGCTCTTTATATCAGTCATCACATTTAGTTAGACTTTGATAATAATTTTTTTTGGTGCCTTGTTGTTTGCCCATTTTTGTTGGACCGAGCTACTGTCTTGTGGTATGCCTATCCTCCTCTTTTCCTGGGAATGCCCAGTTGATTTTGTAAAGGAAATTCACTGGTATAAAAATTTACCCCTCTTACCCCATGTTACATGGTTAGGTGATTCCGGTGATATTTGAGTAGGTAGCGGAGTGTGATACATTCATTTTGAGGAAGGTACTTGTATCTAGCTCCTTCAAAAATGTGATTGCATGTAAAAATTAGGTTGTGCATGATTTTTTTTATACATTTTTTTCATTATCAGTATTAAATTCTTATGGCGTGTTTCTAAATTTCATGGATTTAAATATTTTTGTGGATTATATTAACTTTCATGGGTATTTGTCTATTAATGTAAATCCAAGTGTTAAGATATATATGTAGCAAAGCATTGCTATCGGTGTTTGAGGTGTGTAAGGTGCAGGGGCTTTGGGACTTTATTTATCCTGGGTGAGCCTACGTTTGCAGGGCACATCTAAGGCATTGAGGTGCACGCTGTACCAAAAAGGCGCTAACTGATAGGCAACCTTGTTGGCTCTCTCTAAGATCTCGTACGGTTCAATGTATCTTAGACTGAACTTACCCTTCCTACCCAACCTTATTACTCCCTTGGTGGGTGAGACCCTTAGAAGGACTCTTATCGCCCACCTCACAACCATCTGCTTGTCTTCTCAAATCTGCATAGCGCTTCTGCCGATCATGGGCACTTCTCTTACGGTCCTAAATCAACTTGATTTGTCTTATGGTCTCCTCGATCGTGTCCGGTCCCAACATAATTTTCTCATTGATGCTGCTCTAACATAAGGGGTCATGACACTTCACACAAGGCCTCAAATGGTGCCATTTCGATACTTGCATGATAACAATTGTAGTAGGAGATCTTGATGAAATCTAGGTGGTATGAACACCGGTTACTTAGTGATCTACAATAACCTGGATAAAATCGAAACCAGTAAGGGTCCTCAGAAGACTAGCAAAAAAATCCACGAATATAGTATTTTACTTCCACTCTGAAACTTCTAGTGGTTGTATTAACCTTGCTGGTTTCTTATGCTCAATTTTGACATTCTAGCAAGTCAAAAATTGGGCAACGAACTATGCAACCTCTTGTTTCATATAGGGCTACTAATATATCTTTTTCAAATCCTTACATAATTTATCCCCTCCAGGATGGATGAAATAAGGAGTATAAATCCTTCAAGGATCATCCTAAGTGATATATATTTAACTTCCATGGGTATTTGTCTGTTAATGTAAATCCCAAGTGTTAAGATATATATATATAGCAAAGCATTGCTATCATTGTTTGAGGCGTGCAAGGTGCAAGGGCTTTGGGACTTTATTTATCCTAGGTGAGGCGACGTTGAGTCATTGACAAGGCACATCTAAGGCATTGAGGCGCGCGCCTTACCAAAAATTAGCTATTTTTGGGTTTGAGTTTTATTCAAAAATTTCTACAATCAATATCGTCATTAATTCTCATGTTGGAAAAGAAAGGAAGGAGGGAAACAATGTTATAGAAGATCGATAGAAAAAAATTTGAATGGAAAAAGAAAGAAATATACTTACTATGGTGAAGAAAACTTTGATTAGTTATTATTTTTCATCTCTTTCTGGTTCGATTTTGGTTGCGTGGGCTTCTTCTATGCATCACATGACATGTAATAACAAATAAAAATTAACTTAAATTTTTTATTCTACTATGTCAACCTATCTCCCATGTCACGCATTAAATATCAACGCTACCAGGAAAACAATGAGTCACAACTTTAGTTCAAAATAAAATTTGATTTCAAAACCAAAAGTTTTAAATTTACTATTGCTAACATTTGGAACTTGTTAAATGGACGATTCATTAAATGGTTTATTGCCTTTTCCTTTGGAAACACGGCCTATCATCCTGATATTTCTGCTGCCAATTTTTCATTATTTAATCTTATTTATTTGTTGATAATTTTGGGGTATCAAAATTACTGTTGTTATCTTACTACTGCATATTAACGTGTATACTGATATAATCATCCAGATTCTTAATTAATAAGCCTAACTCTAAACAAACACCTGTAATGACAATCATCATCTACCAAAGTATTGTGTGTCATGAAGCCCTGTCTCGAAAATTTAGGACCAAAGGTACAAAGCATGAAATTCTTAGAAAAAAGGATTTAGAAGAGAGAGAATGCCACAGTATATTTAGCATGGACTTGAGTAGTGAGAAAGAGCTCCTTATGTTAATTGAGAGAAAATTAAGCTGATAAGGAAATTTGCACAACAATTATTTTATACAATGTAAGATAGGAATACACACTTCCGAGAAATCAAATGCACATCTTCTAGTATTATAATACACATTCTCCATTAGTATAATAAACAATCTCTATAGTGGAATTATTCAACAGTGAATGAACGATTATAGTTGGGTACAATTTAAGTGCGAATCAAGAAAACAAAATAGTTAACTGCATACAATGTATGAGTAGATTAAGTTGAATATGAGGAAATTGACCTGAGATGGGAATTCGGTAATTGAGAAGAATTTAAGTTTATCTATTTTTCAACTACTTCATGCATAGAACATATTTGAATTCTCCTGGACATATTAAAATGGGAATATGAAATCAAAATTGGAAGTAATTATATATATATATGTGTGTGTGTGTATCAAAAATAGGGATCGAAAATCTTACTTTCAGGCAATTGATTCAATTGAGGTGTATACCAATTCTCTTGCGCATACTAAAGTGGTCAAATTAAACTGAGAAATCATGGAGTTTCAAATAAAAAATTGTAGTATTAAAACTGCAGTATATGCATATACAATATAATATATTAAAAATATGTGATAAAAATCTTACCTTAAACCAATTGATTCAGTTGAGGCATAGCAATCACTTGCATTGAGGCATACACTATTGGGAGATGTAGTATAAGACATTGCTGTTGTAATTTAATTAATTAAATTCTACTTTCCTTCATTAGCCTCAGTAGTGGAAATCCTGAGAAAATAAAATGAGGTAGCTATGAATAAAGATAGGAGGCAAAAGTGGTATATGCGTTTGGGGCAATGAGCACCAACAGGTCGTCATCCAAAGAAGAGGAAACTGCTCCTAATTGACTAAATCGAGCATAAAATGACTGTCCTGATATTTAAATTTTAGTACTAATCAACAATGAAGCAAATGAAATTGTGTTAGATACAAACGGTCAGATTCGGTTGTCAGGTTTTACATCAGAGGAGAAGCGGTTCCAAAGAGAATAGCTAGATTTGCTTTTGAAAAAAGAAAAAAAAATTTGCAGATATTTAGGGAGTGCATCAGTGTTTTATTTATTTAATATTAAAAATAGTGTATTTGAGGCAGCAGTTACATAAGGGGTGTTGGGTTATATAATAATATAGATATTCTGCCACAAACTGCTACTACTAGTAGAACTATATTATACTACTACTACTTCTATTATGAATATATAAAACACATTCTCTCAGTGTCAATGGAGAGCTGTATTCTTATTCCCCATAGAAAACTGGAGATTAAAAATTTAAAATAATTTTCTGAAAATAAACTCACCCTATTGTTGTCACTTTATGTGCTAAAAATCTGATCGTCCTGAAAAGGCCTGGCATTCAATACTCTTATTTGAATAGTTATCATGAATTTACCTCATCCATATGATCCATTTGTGAGCTATATTGTACATGAAGTCTGACTTTGCATATGGTGTTACAGTGCAATTTGGTACATGTATAAACCTTCTTTTGAAATTGGAGGGCATGGATTGCTAAAGATTAAATGACCTGCATCAGAGGCTAAATGTAGATTTCTTGTGTAAATGTTATAGTGCTTTGTCCCATGGCTAGCTCAAGACACTTCGATCCATAAAAGTGCTCATATATAAGATGCCTTAGTTGCACTCATCTGGTTCCCGCATGCATTAGACTAATGGCTTTATCAATTCTTACTTTACTTTACCATGGTGCCTACTCCTAAGACCCCAGGGCCATCTTTTGTTTTGTCCCATTAAGAATGCCAAAATAGGACCATAAGGATCATACTACATGAGCTATATTCCCATTTCCACCCAATGGTGCTCCATTTTGGACTCATGCATAAGAAGGGAAAACTAAGTGCATGGATTTTAGGTTTGCCAATTTCCAAGAAATATATGTTGCTTGCTTCCTGTTTTTTATTATTATTGGAACTATTGCTATTTGCTGTGAGTTATCTACTCCATCTCCTGGAGAGATGGATCAATATGCTTTTGCTTGTGTAATTTGGTCATTTCAATTCTTCTGAGAAATTGGGAGAACCTAACTGATATTTAGGTGTCATTGTTTTAATTATTTATTTCGATTCTCGTGGCCTTTTTCTTTGCCTTTGAAGGTATATTATTCATATTATCATATTGAACGCCTTAATAAGAGTCATCTGGCTTATGTGGAGCTCTTTCTCTTCTCGTTTGAGGCTACAGCTGTTGGCTTTCCTTTCTCTATTTTAATTTGCTGAATCATATTTTTATCTGCATCTTGTATTTTTTATATACTGATTGTGGACAGACTATTTCAATGTTCTGGAGGCATTCATCTTTTGGATATTCTTTCTGGTATGATATATTTCAGGTTAACATGGAATATGGCCTTGATCCTATAGTAGGGAAAGCAATAATGCAAGCTGCCCAGGAAGTGGCTGAAGGAAAGTTGAATGACCATTTTCCACTTGTAGTTTGGCAAACAGGCAGTGGTACGCAAAGCAATATGAATGCCAATGAGGTTAGTGCTGGGGCCTTCCTAACATCATGTCACCACAGCTAATTCTTATTTGCATTAGACTGTAGCATGTCTAGTATGACCGGGATGCATTTGTGATCTCTTATGTTTAGTGTCGATTGTAACCACCGGCATCCTTGATCGTTTAACTTGACTTCCTGATAGTATCAGGTACTTACCTCTGTTGAAATCACACAAAATCATAGATAGAGAAAGATGGGTTGTATAGATGATGCAACCAGAGAAGAACACATAAAAGAAGGGTTTGAGGATCTTGAGACCTCCCAAATAACCTACTAATCCTTTCCTCTCTCTCACTCTCTGCTTCCCCATTTTTATTCCCAGCCAGTGGCTACTCTCAACTAGCAAACCCCCTTAATTTGTTTTCCTTGCTGACTTAGCAAACCTTAACTAACAAAATATTCCTCTATCAAGAGTCCCATAAGCAACAGGTAGGCAATATACTCTTCTCTAATCAGTAGCCCACAAGCCTGCACATAGCCTGCTGATTAACCAGGACCAGCCAGCCTTCTCCCCCCTTCTCACATAGGTAAACTAAACCATGAGTCTATCGCATCCTTGCTTCCAAGATGGCTTTTGATCACCTGTTAGACTTGTAGGCTCTAGGTGTTTTTATTATGGAGTTTGAATGAAATGATTGCAATGGAACATGGAGTTATCGTGCTATTTAGGATTGAATCCATATTTATATTTTGACTTATTAATTTAAGTGTGATTTTGTTCTCTGTTAATATGTTTGCTAGTGATTACTTTATTTTGGCTACCTTTGTTTAGATGAATTGTTTTTATGAAGAATTGGCTTGTTTGGTTTAGATATGCGAAATAATTTAGAATTTCTTTGTAAAAATAACTAAGATAATAGTTCATTTAATTTGAAAAGTAAAAATTGTTGTCGGGCAGTTCTCAAAGTCATAGGAACATCTATTATGGGCCCGAGTTAAAGATCAATTCACTAGATGATGTGGTAGAATTTCAAAAGGGCAATGATTGAATAGGGTCTTTTGGGTAACTAATGATATTTTTCCTAGGAGGTGGATGCAAGGAGGTGGTGGTTGTAGCAGAAGTTGTGAAGGGTTAGAGAGTTTGTGTGTTGAAAGAGAGAGTAAAGAGTGAAGAGAACTAGGAATTGGCTATTGTTAATTAACTTAATTCTCTCAACTTGAACTATAGAACCCTTTATATAGAATTTTACAAGCGTTAGGATACAATAAACTACAATCTATTTTATGACTATCTTATTTAATGATATATTTGCTAGAGTAATAATAAACTTATGCCCAAGCCCTTTATTAATAACCCTAGGCTTAGCGTGGGTTAAGTTAATCTATCACAAACCATTGTTGTTATTGTTTCCCTACTCTTTGCTAGTGTTTTCCCTCTTGCTTGAGAGTCTGGTGAGGCCTATTGGAGTTTCGACAAATCCTTCACGGTAGGTTTATCCTATAAATCCAGAGTACAAGCTTTTCCTCAAGCTTGAAGGAGGAATAAGCTCGTCAAAAGTTGGTTGGGCGTTCTCAAGAGGCTTCTTCCAATAGGAGATTGGACCACTTTACCAAGAGTTCTCACTTGCCCTAGTTGAGATAGGATCAGAGAACTTGAGATGGTTTAGGAATATCCTAGGCGATAAAATCATCGCTACAAAGGTAACCACTGTTGTGGTCGCGGTGTTGCGATATCAATAGATAATAATATTACCATTACTGTTGTCGTAGCATGATATTTTGAAAATAAATGTTGGTCTATGTCAGTAAATATTGGTGTATATAGTAAATATAATGTTGCATTTTACTGTTGCATCCTAACATTGTGTATCAACAAGCAATGTGAGAAGGAAGAAGCTACAACCCTTGTGTAAGATTAGTCCATCCTGGACCTTCGAGGGTTTTGAAAGACCAGAAGGGTGCCCTCTTTGATTTTTTGGATGATTGTTTGCAACTCTAGGTTGGTGGGTTGGTGGAAATCCTCTCTTGTATGATGTAACCTAGGTAGGATACTGATTGCATTCCAGAGGTTGAGGGTCTAGAATTTTTTTTTCATGGCCTAGAAGGTTGAGGGTGCATTGGTGAGTCCAAAGAGTCTTAAGAGGAAATTGATGTGTCTATGGTGGGTTCTAAATGAGGTGTTCTTGATCTGTTGTTTTGCCATGCAGATTAGTGATCTAGCTTGTTGAAGTATTAGACCCATGTAATTCGTCAAGGAGCTTGTCTACAACGGGGATAGGAAACTCATCCTTCAGGGTTCTTGCATTAAGTTCTCGATAGTTCACAAGAAATGAGTGGAGTTGTCGTGCTTCTTAATAAGGACTGACAAACAATAGAATCATTGTTGCAGTTGTGATTGCGGTACCTTTGGTATCGAAGTGTTGCAAATATAGGTGGTAATCAGGTGTGACGGGTCGGGTTATAGCGGGTTGTTTTCAGGTCTGGTTATTTGTTGATTATTTTTTTTTGCAGGTTGGTTGTGGGTCGGGTTAGGTCATGTCATTTCGGGTTGTCTTATTGTTCGATTCGGGTCAGGTTTAGGTTCGGGTCGTTACAGATCCGAGTTGTATCGGGTTAATTTACCAGATTGAGCTGAGTTTGGATTGACATAGTTTAGGTTCAAGTTAGGTCGGGTCAGGTACAAAGATGTAAATAGGGCGGATTTTACTCAAACTTGATGGGTTTTATTCGCAAAATACTTAAATGGATATGGAGGATAGAAAAAAATACCCCTCGGGTTAATCTTGTTGTTTGTAGGATGCATTATCACTAAAGCATTAACTTGCGGTGTCATGATATCCGAGTGATTTGTGTGGGGCATGCAAACAAAACATGAAATGTTTGATATGAGTCATTATATGTGCTTAATTCACAAACTATAGTTTTGATGTGGGATCTTTTATCTCTTGACTTGACTTCTCGTGTCTCCAATGGGATGTATAAATGGGTGAATACAAAATGCATCATTTAGTTCAAAAATACACAGGGGGATGGGGCATGATGGTATGTATGATTGGTAGATGTCTAGATCCTTGAAGCTCAACAGATTTTTTTGTGCTATCATTTATTGGAGTATTTCCGACTTGACATATCTACAATTAACTTCTTTATTTCATAATGTAGGTTATTGCAAACAGAGCGGCTGAGATTTTAGGTCAGAAGCGTGGCGAGAAGTTTGTGCACCCAAATGATCATGTCAATAGATCCCAGTCTTCCAATGACACCTTCCCAACTGTAACTTTTACCATTTTTTATATACTTTGCTTTGTGGTTTGTGCTGAATTTTAATTGGTTCTATCTTTATTGAGATAATTCCTAGTTGAAAAATAACCAATTGGAAATTATATTACATTATGATTAGTGATTTTTTTGCAGCTTTTGAAATGAACCATTTTTTCCTATATTTATTTAATTGCTCTATGATTAGTCTGACATTTTTTCAGGTAATGCATATTGCTGCAGCTATGGAAGTAAATTCAAGATTGGTACCAAACTTGAAGCATCTACATTCTTCACTAAATGCAAAGGTTGAGTGGATTTTAATGTGTGTTATATAAGAAATTTATTCCTCTATTCAGTTGGTTCATGGTTTCATCAGCCTGCGATTTTGAAATTCTCATATGGGCTTCTTTTGCTAAATTAAGTAAACTGAATTGAAATGTTATGATAGCTGTTTAGTAAAATCGTTCTTGAAGTTGCTAAATGTCTGACAACTCATAAATGGGAAAAATGAAGTGGTTTTTGATTATAAAGGCACTATTAAATACACATAATGTAACTTTATGAGGAAATTGATAAGCTAGTGTTTAAATTCACCTATGTGCGTAAGAAGAATAAGGGGACTGATGTAAATCCAAGCTAAAATGTGATGCGTGTCAGGCCGTGGATTGTGGGAACCTGATGGGGTGGAAAGGGAGTTATCCAATTTTTGTTCATGTTGGTTTTGTTGCTAGTACTATTTTTTGTTATTTTTATTTTCTTGGCGGTTTATGGTGGGTGGGGCGGGGGGGGGGGGGAGGTCTAAGTATTAGAGTTGAGGAATTGTAAGGGGGAAGAAAAAAGATGCTGCAAGTAGGCTCTAGGACCTTAAACCTAGAAATTTTCCTCAATACATACCTCATCTCCCTCTCTAATCTCTGTGTGTGATTTTTTTCTTTGTGCGAATCTTCTTGATCTATCAATTTAGTATCAAAGCAATGCGAGCTGGGGAAGATGGCACCGAAGAAAGGAGAGCCTTTGGAGGAGAAATTGAGGGCGATTCAAGAAGGATGGCAGAAGGAAATTGATGCTGTGTGAGGGGATTTTGGGAAGTTGGGCACTATGCACCGGCAAGCAATGAATGAAATTGCCATCAAGCTGGATTCCCTGATGAGTAAGGATGCCAGTGGTCTGTCTTCCACCATAGGGTGATGGGTGAGGAACCTCCACCACAAGAACCACTGATTATGGAAAATAGAGCAGTGCGGCAGATGGAATTTCCCTATTTTAACAGGGACGATCCTGATGGGTGGCTATTTAGGGTGGAGAGGTATTTCAATCTGCACCACATGAGGGACATGGAGAAGTTGGACGTTGCAGCAGTGGCCATGGAGGGTTGTGCGCTGGCTTGGTACCAGCATGCAGAGGAGAGCAAGAAGTTTGTTGACTGGAGGAGTTTCAAGGAGGCCTTTCTAGTCCAATTTAGGTCGAGGCACAAAGGGAGCCTGTGTGAGAAATTTTTGGCAATCAGACAAGAAGCTTCGGTGGAGGAATTCATGGAGGTTTTTGAAACTATGGTGGCGTTGCTATTGGGAAGGTTGTCGGCAGAAGTGTTGGAGAGCACTTTCCTCAACAGTCTCAACCCAACAATCCGAGCTGAAGTGTGCATGATGAGGCCTAATGGGCTAGGGGAGATTATGTAAGCAGCCCAGATGGTGGAAGAAAGGAATCAGGTAGTCCAGATAGGATGGGTCAGGTTTGGAGGACTAGTTAATCGGAGTAGCCAAATGGGTTATAACATTAACCCCAAATCTAGCTAGATCCATTCGACAAGAGCTCCCTCTTCGACAACGAAGGCCATCCCCATCCCCAGTACCCAAAAATTAGGGTCGCTGACCTCTCAACTGGGGTTCGACGAGCCACACCCAGGCTAATGACCACTACCTCACCGGCGATTATCCGATGCTGAAATTCTTAGGAGGCATAAGAAGGGGTTGTGTTTCAAGTGTGAGGAGAAGTTTGGACTAGGCCATATCTGCAGGAACAAATAGCTACAAGTGCATTTGATGGATGAATCGGTTGGTCAGGATGAACCTACTGAAGCCATGGAGGAGCCAGAATTAATTACAGGGAAGGTAATTATCCATGAACTCAGTGTTTGGGTTTATGCCACCCCGAACTATGAAACTCCAGGAAGAAATAAGGGAGGTAAAGGTAACGGTTTTGATTGATTGTGGGGTAACACACAATTTTATCTCTCATGAAATAGTGCAATGGTTGTAGATTCCATTAACGCCCACAACAGCCTATGGAATTCTTATGGGCATAGGGGGATCCGTTCTAGCTAAAGGCATATGTAGGGGGTAAGATTAACCATTTAGGATTTGGTAGTAGTGGAGGACTTCTTAACGTTGGACATTGGCAGCAATGGTATAATATTGGGGATGCAGTGGCTGGAGAAACTAGGAGTCACTCAAATTAATTGGAAAGCTTTAGTAATGAAATTTACAATAGGGGGAAATGGTGGTGCTACGTGGAGATCCAGCCTTGGGCTAAATGCAGGTTTCCCTTAAGTCAATGATGATGACCATTTGTCGAGAGGGTGGAGGAGTCTTGTTTGAATGTAGTCTTTTACATGTGTCTCAGCCACTGGAGCAACCCAAGCCCATAGAGGAGCCTCTTGGTGACATTTGAAAATTGATTCAGCAGTATGCAAATGTGTTTGAGATGCCAAAGGGACTGCCACAAGTTAGAATTGCGGATCATTAGATATATTGAAACCAAATACTGCTCCTATTAGCGTTCGTCCGTACAGCTATCCTTAGGCTCAAAAGGATGAAATTGAACGAATGGTAAATGAGATGCTTGAGGCAGGTATAATACAACCCAGTAAGAGCCCCTACTTGAGCCTAGTACTTTTGGTAAGGAAGAAAGATTGTGGTTGGAGATTCTGTGTTGACTATAGAGCTCTTAATCAAGCAACTGTGCTGGATAAGTTTCCTATCCCAATTATTGACGAACTTCTAGATGAGCTCCATGGCGCCACCATGTTTTTGAAGCTAGATCTGAAATATGGTTACTATTAGATTAGGGTTGATCCATGAGATGTGCCAAAGATTGCCTTTCGCACTCACGAAAGGCACTATGAGTTTTTAGTGATGCTCTTTGGGTTAACAAATTCCCCAACGACTTTTCAAGGTATTATGAATGAGATATTTAGGCTGTTCTTGCGAATGTTTGTGCTAGTTTTTTTGACGATATCCTGGTGTATTCCCTAAACTGGGAGAAGCATGTAGAGCATCTTGTGCTGGTGCTAGGAGCATTGCGGGGGCATTGTCTTTATGCTAATGGCATGAAGTGTACCTTTGGGCGAAGTTGCATTGATTATTGAGGGCATATAGTATCGGTAGTTGGAGTGGAGGCAGATCCCAAGAAGATTCGGGCTATGGAATAGTGGCCGACCTCGAGGAACCTATGGGAGTTGCGTGGTTTCCTTGACCAGAGAGGCTATTACTGGCGGTTTGTGCACCACTACGGTCAGATTTCTACCCCCCTTACGTCTCAGCTGAAGAAGGATAACTTTGGGTGTAGTGAGGAAGCTCAACATGCCTTTGAAGCACTCAAATCAGTTGTGGTGAGAGCCCCGATATTAGCTCTCCCTGATTAGTAGAAACTGATGCCTTGGGCATCAGGTTAGGCACTGTCCTGATGCAGAACAACAGACTCATTGCATTTTATAGCCAAGCATTGGTGTATGAGAGGGAATTGATGGCAATAGTGCTGGCCATAAAACGCTAGTGACCTTATCTGTTGGGGCAGCGGTTTGTGGTGAGGATGGATCAGCGAAGCCTTAAGTTTGTGCTAAGGCATAGGGTATTGCCCGAAAAACACCAACGCTGGATAGCTAAGCTATGGTGTTACAATTTTGACATTGAGTATAAACCAGACCATGAAAATAAAGCAGCTGATGCCTTGTCTAGGGAGGTGGATTCAGTGGAGTTGGCGGTGATTTCAGCAGCTTATCATCAATTTGGATCAACTGCAGACTGAGGTGGGCCAAGATTCCAAGTTGGGACCGATTACGAGGAGATTGGAGGCCACGGGTGGGGACGAGAATGGGTTTAGGTTGCAGCAGGGTAATTTGTTCTTTAAAGGGAAGTTGGTGTTTCCTATTGGTTCTTAGTTTATACCACAGTTCTCACTGAGTTTCAAGGAGGGCGCATTGGGGGACATTCAGGGGTGTTAGAAACTTTTCAAAGGCTCACTTGTGAAGTATATTGGCCGGGAATGCATGCTGATGTGCAGCAATATGTCTCATCTTGTGTGACCTGTCAGCAGAACAAGCGCTCGCCACTGTCGCCTGTTGGACTTCTCTAACCTCTTTTGATCCTGGAGCAGGTATGGGAGGAAATTAGTATTGATTTCATCGAGGGGTTACCCCAGTCGGAGGGGTACCCTGCATACTGGTGGTTGTGGATAGATTGGCCAAATATGCTCACTTTATCCCGCTCAAGCACCCCTTCACAGCCCCTAGTGTGGCTGTTGTTTTTGTAAAAGAAGTGATCCGATTACACGACATTCCCTGCTCGATCGTCTCTGATCGTGACAAGGGGTTTGTTAGTCACATCTGGAAGGAGATTTTTAGGCTTCTGGGAACAATTTTAAAGCATAACACATCCTACCATCCTCAAATAGATGAGCATACTGAAGTTGTCAAACAGAGTATTGAAACTTATTTAAGATGCTTTGCTGGAGACAAATCTAAGCAGTGGGTTTGGTGGCTTTCCTGGGCTGAATATTGGTACAACACTTCCCACCATTCGGCCACTCACACCACCCTATTCAGTGCCTTATACTGCTGTGATCCACCACCATTGGTTTCATATGAGAAGGGAGCCTCTCCTTTTGCTGCAGTTGATGTCGAGCTATACAACAGAGATGCAGTCCTTGATGAACTAAAGGAACACCTTATGAAGGCCCAAAAATCCATGAAACAATCTGCTGACAAGAAGAGAAGAGATCTAGTTTTGGAAGTGGGCGATTGGGTCTATGTGAAGCTGCATCCTTTCTGTCACAAGTTTTTGGCAAAGCGCTTGAATGAGAAGCTATCTCCCAGGTTCTTTGGCCCTTATCAGATTGAGAAGTGGGTTGGAGTAGTAGCTTATAAGCTGATTTTACCTCCCTCTGTACCCATTCCCCCAAATTTTCATATCTCCATGCTTAGGCCAGCAGTGGGACACGATCATCTCGCCCAGCCATTTCCAACTGTTCTGACCGAAAGTCTTGAATGGAGGGTGGAGCCTGAGCAGTTGCAATACCTGCGCTATAGTTCTCAAGGATTTTTACTAGTTCTCATCAAATGGAGAGGTTTACCAGATTTTGAGACATCTTGGGAGGATTATGGAGTTGTAAATTCTCAGTTTCCACAATTTCACCTTGAGGACAAGGTGAAAGTTAAGGGGGGAAGTACTGATAAGCCGGCGATTAAATTCACCTATTTGTGTAAGAAGAATAAGGGGGCTGATGTAAATCCTGGCTAAAATGTGATGCGTGTCAGGCCTTGGATGGTGGGACCTGATGGGGTGGAAAGGGAGTTATCCAATTTTTGGTTATGTTGATTTTGTTGCTAGTTCTATTTTCTGTTATTTTTATTTTCTTGAGGGTTTGCGATTGGGGGGGGGGGGAGGTATAAGTATTAGAGTTGAATAATTGTAAGGGGGAGAAAAATGAAGCTGTAAGGAGGCTCTAGGACCTCGAACCTGGAAATATTCATCAATACGTACCTCTTCTCCCTCTCTAATCTGTGTGTGTGATTTTTTTTCTTTGTGTGAAATTCCTTGATCTACCAGAAATCAAACTTAAGAAACTAACTTATTGAGAAGTATGTTGTTAGGTAGCTCCTGGACCACAAACCAGCCTCCAGTGAGCAACTCCTGAGGGCACCGGAGCCTCTATCCACCAGCTAACCCCACTGCCACCTTCTCTGGATCAGACACGCAGCAGCACCAAATTATCCTATCTGATACTAAGTTTTGACATCCAGTCATCCAGGGACGATCAGACTTTGTTGGTTGGACTGTCAGCATTGGCCTGCTTTGTCACTGGGACCTGTTCACAAGGTCCAAGACGGCCCCTATTCATTCAGATTTCGTGGTAAAAGTCTGAGACCCCCACCCAACAGTGCTGGGCCCCGCCGCATTAGGGGGTTCACACGAAGTCCTTATCTGCCTCATCATTAACCAGTAGGCCCCACAGATAATACAGGGTTCTCTGCTGTAGGCCCCTGCCAGTGGGAAATAGATAGCTTACATCCACCAACTGAAGAAGCTTGAACTGTGTTAAGTCTGAAGGTACGACAGTAATTCCCTGATCTTGGGCATGAGGATAGTTGTTCATGACAGTCTTCTGAGCCTCTGGTTAGTTTGGATCAGCATCTTCGGTGTGAAATATGCCATGAGTATTTTGGTTGGGCCACTACTAGCAGTCCAGTTTTTAGCCACAAACCTGAGTCAGTAGCTAGGGCTGGCCAATGTTGATTATCAGTTCATTTAAGGAACAGGATCAGGGTATGAACTGATATATATTGAAGGATTGTCAGAGCCGGAGCTTCACTACACTTGCCTTTTCTCAGATTCAAAGTCTGGTCACTATTGCTAGAGCTAAGTGACTTCAATCCCAATATAGATGATGACTTGGAACCTATTTAAGAGGATGATACAGATTCCGAGATCAATTGTAAGTCAGAGCTTGATGCTTAGGAGCACCTAGGTGTTCTTTGCTGACATGGCCATCCCACCTGACCTGTCACCTCAACTAGATGCAGATTGGCCTCTATAATCATTTTATTAGCTTATGTGGTGGGCAGAGTTATTTCTGCTCAAGTTTAGGCTGATAGCTATTGGATTACAGGTGACACCATGGTTAGGCCTTATTGTATTGGTAATCTAGAAGGATTGGTTACCATCCTCTTGTGTTTGCGAACAAGTTGGCATCGATATTGATGGTGCCAAATTTTTATCAGTGCTATATGTTGTTCCATGGCCTGAGATTGCAAGAGTTCTGGGATGGGATTGGCTCAGCTCTCGAGGCGCTCCCTTCATGGCAGAGTTGTGTTATCAACTGTTACCATGACAAGTTTGTGACCAGCACATCAGAATGGGCCAGAAGGAGATGAAGGTTAAATGGCAGGACATTCCGTACTTGTATTCTTGGGAACCTGAGGATGCTTTTCAAGCAAGGTACCTTGCCTTCGAGCTTGAGGATGAGCTTGATGCTGAAGGGGGAGTCATGTTAGGGGGAGTCAATTTTGGGCCAATAGGGCTGATACTGTTTAGGCTTTTCTTTTCCTGCAAGCTTAATTAAATAAAGGAATGTTGCGTGTTTATTTTATTTAGACATACCTTTAGATTTTAGGAAACGGATCTAGCTAAATATATTATTTAGTACTAGTAGATATTAGGAGAATATTACATGTTTCTTTAGTAAGGAATTAGCCCTTATGGTGTAGTCAGGTATAAATAAGAGGCTTTGACCTCTATAATAAAAATGTTGGGAATTAATGTAAAAGAACTGTAATCCCAGCCTTTCAACTCCTTTTCTTCTTTCTCATGTCGTCAGCCCCTCCCCTCTCCTCCCTGCCATCAGCCAGCAGGCCACCCCACAACCATCTCTCGATCCTCACTCCTCAGTCCATCACTCTCTCCACCACCAGTCACTTTGCCTAATCAATTTCACATTCCTAAGCTATGGGATCTAAGAGAAGAGCTAAGCAGAAATGTTCAAGCACAATAAGAGACTCAGGATGGTCCTGAGAATCAGATAGACAAGCCATATTATTGTGGCTAGATCCTTGAATCAGGTCCCTGACATATGTGTTTGAGAATTTTGTGTGTATTTGCTTCGAGCGGAATTTATTTTATTCTATTTTTAGTTTCATGTGAGGAAAAACTAAATCATAGAAAGGAAGCATTATTTAGTAGGTATTATAAAATAGCTAACTAAATGGTGAAAGAGTAATTCTATCTTGCTTTTGAATTTTTTACTGGACAACAAACAAGTAAGCATCGAACAGAGTCATGTTTCCCACTGAATTATTAAATAATTTGTCGGAATAAGCTGCCGAAAGCGTGCAATTATATATTGGCCGATATTTATCGGTTTTGGGTCAACTGATACGCGGCGAGTTTTATAATTTCACGTATTTATTGGTAATATATCAGTTATCACCCAATATTTGCCGATATTTGCCGACATTTACTTATATGTGCTAATATTTGTTGTGAAAAAAAAAATTTATGTTGCATCGTAAAATATTGTTCATGACACCCCGATATTGTGACATTGCGACCGCGGTTTTATTGGTTGGCTGAAAGGTGATAAAAATAAAATATTTGATTATTGAACAATGTTTGTGGATAATTATCTCAATTGCGGAATCACAGTACTTACGAATTATGTTTCTTGTACTATCCAGTGTGTGGAGTTCAAAGATATTGTGAAGATTGGACGCACACACACTCAGGATGCCACACCATTGACTCTTGGTCAAGAATTCAGCGGCTACGCTACACAAGTAGGTTACCCCTCATGTAAATAGTTTGAGCTTTCATATGCATATGTGCAGTTGCAACCCTTTATATGACAATCATATGCTATTTGCAATTCTAAGTTCTTTTGCTGTCAGTGCTGTGGATAACTTCTGAATTGATTTGCTGCTTCATTTTCCTTGACTTCTGGCAGCATATGTAACTTGTCATGAATCTCAAAGATCTGATATTACAATGTTCAATATGTCAAGCCTGTGGTGCACCTTTTCCTGTTACCCTCTGTTATTTTTCTTTTCATTTTATAACTCTGTTGAGCTGATGATGGTATCAGCTTCATGTCTACAACTACTTACCAATAAATTCTCTTCTTTCATATTGTGATGACACGAAGTGTATAACCTATTGTAGCACTGCTTTTGTCTATATCATTCGAAGTCTATTTGATGACTGTCAATATTGAAACAAACATCTTTTTTTATATTTTCTGTTCTTTATTGTGAAAATCCGGAATATAGATTCCTAGTGTCAGTTTTTTATTTGTTGTGCTACTATGTATATCATCTAGGAAGTAATAAAGGTTTCTAAAACGTCAGGAAGCTTAAAATACTGATATTGTTGTACAATTTGCATAAAACAAGTATGCTGATTATTGGTGGACTCAAATATCATGTTGCAGGTCAAATATGGAATTGAAAGGGTGACTTGTACACTGCCGCGATTGTATCAGGTGATCATGCTTTATCTGGTTTACCTTTCTGTTCTTTTATATTTCTTATAAAGCTCTAATTAAGTGTTCTGATTTGGATAGCTTGCTCAAGGTGGTACTGCTGTGGGAACTGGATTGAACACCAAGAAAGGGTATGTATATTTTTAACTGCCTGTTGACTACCTCTTTTTTGTTTGCATGTATTTTCTAATGGTTATGTGTAACACTCCCATTTTTACATCACCTTAAATGCCTTGATAAATGAGATTTGGAGGAGCATAATACAAAGCAATTGGGTGTTACTATACTGAATCACTTGACATAAGCATCCATCTCATGCTAGATGCATTGCTTTTAAAACTAATACTTTTAGATAAGATATATGATTAAGCACCAACATGATAAAATTAAATAATATATTTTATGGAAAAACTTCCACTATTCTAAGTACAAAAGATGCTAGTGCAATAAATTTGGAGTTTAAATATTTGGAAATAAAATGCAAAAGAACCGAGGCTGGTAATTTTGGATAGGCTTATTCTCAAGCCTAACCAAGTAATAAAATTGCGGTCGCCATTGCGGTTGTGGTTGGAGTGCCGCGGTATCGGAGTGTCGCAAAAGATATTTTATATGTTAAGTTGAGTGTTACTAGTGTATAATATATAATATATTATTTCCTTTTATTACATGGCTAAGGCTAATAAATAACAATTAATTAATATTTCCTTTAGTGGCAAACATGCAATTAAATCACGGACCGCTAAATCGGTAGCGGCCGCTAATTCGCGGATTTTTAGTGTGCCACGATGCGAATTAGCCGGTTCGCGACGGATTTCTCATTACACGTTGTTCTCGCCGATTTAGCGCCGATAAATTGGTTATCGGTATTTATCGGCGATAAATACTCGATTTATCGACAAGCAAGAATACCCTGCCCAGCTGCCCTACACCCATCCCTTCCGTTCTGCACCATCACCGAAAGCTCCGAGACACAGAAACCAGCACAGAAATCAAAAGGGACGGAGACAGTGTATTAGGACTGAATTCGCTAGAAACCAGAAGAAAAAACTTGAACTAACCTGCCCAAAAACTAGCTTTCGCTGTGCGTGGAGCTCAGAGCAGATCGTCATCTTCTTTGCTCTGCGTTTTGCTCTGTGCTGCTCTTCCGTCGTCTCTGCGAAGCGCTCCTCGTCTTTCCTCGTCGACTGGTGGTTGGTGTTTCGTACGTGGCTCGCTCTTCGACTAGTGGTGGCTGGTGCCTGGCTTGTGGCTCGTTGTTTGAGTGGTGGCTCGCCGGTGTGGTTATTGTGGACAGGGAGTCGGGATTTGGGAGAGTATGGCTGTGCGGGTTGTTGGGGAAGAAGAGAGTGAGAGTGAGGCGCGGGGGTATGAGGACTGAGGTGAGTAGTGACTTGTGGAAAATTGGTGTGTCAATAGTAAAGACCGAAGAACGACAAAAAAATTTTAAGCTGTGAGGCCGGACGGGTGTGTGAGTCGGTCTGACTTGTAAGCCTGCACTCGTGCGACTTTGGACTTGGGTTTAAGGGATTAAGGCCCAATTTTACTACCTAATCCACATATTAATAAGGTTAGTATTTTTTAATTTTTTTAAATATTATTTAGCTGTAATTAATAGATTAGTTATATATTTTTATTTGATTAAATTAAACTTTAGTTTAGTCTCTTTTTTTAATTAAATAATTATACTTTTCTTGAATAAATAATATTAGTTAAGATTTAACTTTTAAGTGGTGTTAATATTATTGTAGTGTGCATATATATAACTTATATAATTAAGACTAATGGATAATAATTTTTAGAATTTTGAATTTTTATAAATCTGCATAAATATAATATAAATTAACAAGCATAAAGTTATGTTATTCATTAATTTCATATCTATCGCTAAATAATACACCTTGTTTTCATTCGAACGCAAATGTAGTGTTATTAGAACAATTTAACATCTAATAAGTCATTTAAATGCTTCTAATATAATATAGAACACTAGTTTATTGAATAATTACATTTAAATGAACAATTAATAAGAATTCAAGCATGATGTGAAATAAAAATAAAAATTCACGCCGCGACGACCGCGATACAAAATTTATCGTTCGCGACACTCCAATTCCACGACACCGCGAACGCGATTTAATTGCATGGTGGCAAATGTAGTGTTATAATAAAATCTTCATTATTTTATTACAAAGCCTATGTAACACTACATTTAGATGCTCTCACATCTATTAAGAAGTTCTATTGTTGAAAATAATTACTTGATAAAGTCGGGGTTTGGAAACACGAAGCATTAAATTATGGGTATGGTGATAGATGCTTGTGTTGATGTTGAATTTATTGTAGCGCCTAAAAATTTATTATTAAAAATTTGTTTTAGCGAAAGTGTAATATCAACATAGTTGGGTGTTGCCGCCGTAATCGATATAAGTCTGTCATACTATACTATCCTTACATTAATTATAAGGCAAAATAATTAGAACATAAAATATGGCAAATAGAAAATGAGAGAATTTTTATAAACTTAAATATGAGTTTGTAGATTAACTCTGAGTACAATATCAAAATACTTAAAAAGGGATTCCATAGAACTAAGAGTCCAAAAAGGTATCTGGGTAAAAGCTAATCACCAGATAACATGAATCTACGCTTAACCTTGATATAAGAATCACTTCTATACACATAAAGCATCATAAGCAACAAAGTTATTTAATGGGTCCTCATCTACCTACACAAAAGTATCCGGATCCTCAACTTGTGGGAAAGAGCAACATCAATAAAAAGGATAAACAATATGCTACCTACTGAGTATTTTAACTAGGCAGTCGAGAAATGGTACAACTCATAAGGTCACAACAAGGGATAAATATACATATAGATTAACACATGGTAGTAACAACTTATTTATCAATTTCAAGTCTCACAATAATGGCATAATCAAGGTCCATAATTTCATTTACATTGAGTTCAGTAACTTTACTATTCTCAACTGGTAGAATGGTATTAATAATATACAACCTTGGGGCACAAGGTTTTTGGCGACTATTCTCGTTTGGTGGAACGGATAGGTACAACCGGTCTTGACTCGTATGATCTTTTACTTTAAATGATTAATATCTTATTCATAGTTATTTATCGCAAGGCTATCATGCAGACTTACATATGCTAGGCATATAATCCAGCTTAACATAATTGTCTAGCACATGTAAAATACAACCGCATGAACATCAGAATATTCTTCGAGGAAAAAGGTCACAATTTCCCTAAGGAACCCTAATTTCACAATATATGCATAACCCCTTCCATGTTACTCATTTATCCACCTATTTTAGCATACCTTCTTCTAATATTATTATTATGAACATATCTGAAAATCAAAGTCTAACTCATGCGTCTAATACATGTGATAACAACCCTCTTCACAACACTTACAAAATCTTAATTTCACAAGTTAGGTATAACTTTTCCTATTAGACTTATATAATCACAAAATTTAATATACATTCCTAAAATGTCAATATTAACAACATATCTGAAAATCATGTTCTAACTTCGATGTTTTACTCATGCGATAATAATACCGCCTCTATTATTACTATTTTCAATTTAAGTCATTTTATTTGGATTTAGGCCATTCATAATTACTCCAAACATTTCACATGATGTTCTTAGCATATTTAAACCATTTTAAATATCAAAGTTTCCATATTAAATCCGTATTGACCAAAATACCCTTAAAGATGCCAAAATGCCTATCTTTTCTATAAAAACCCTATAATTCCGATATCATTATTTTCTGGCCCTTAGTTTATTACATCACCATACATATTAACCATAATCATTTTCTACTCATTGTACTTTATCAAACCCACATTACAATACTAGATATTATACTAATTCATTGAGGGTTTACAAGATAAGATTTCTCGTAATCAACCAGTATTAGCATATGCTTTCTCATCTTACTCACTTTTCATCATATAATATTACAGTATCATATAATACCATTAACAATATGACATTATCAATATAATAAAACCGAACATGTAATTTCATGGAAGGTACATATAACATGCCAAAAGTTCATTACTATGACTTTTATCTTTATCGATAAGGACACCGATTTTCAAGCACGTTTAAACCTATCCCATCTCTGAGACCTTCGGTATATCACCTAAGAAACAAGGATAATACATAATTAGAACTTAATATTACAACTAAGGAAAAGCTAAGGCAAAATAGGTGGAAAATGGATCAAAACAGAAGAGAACAGGATTTGGCACAAGAGGAGATAGTTGCGTTGGAAGGTGGCGCAAGGGGTTGGGACTTGTGGCTTGGTGATGTTGCCCAAGTGGGGCAACGTGGCTTGGTGACAAAGCTAAGGGGGAGCAGCATTGGTGGTTGACACTACTAGGGGAGGGAATGGCATGAGGTGGTGGAGTGGCATGAAAGTGTGTCGTTGCTTGGGTTGTGTTGGTGTGGAGAAGTGGCATTGCTTGGGTTGTGTTAGCGTGGGGTTTTGACACTACCAAGGGTGAGTAACGTGAGATGTTGATGCTGGTAAGGCAGAGTTGCATGAGATTGTATTAATTACACAAAGATCTGTAGGATCAAAATGACAGATAAACGTAAAGGGAAAAGGAACGATGCGTAGAGATGAAAGGCAAAGAGAGGAGTTAGGGAAGGAGTTAGGTGAGGTAATAAAAGAAGTAATGTGAGAGATTGGAGGGTATATATACCCATGGTTGTTCTAATGGTGAGGAACGACATAAGGTAGAGGTTGAGGTTTGAGGCACGATTGGAGGGAATGTTTGGGAAAAAGTCCAAGGAGCACATCCTGTTAGTTGAGGGAGTTATGATGTTGATGATGAAGGTAGAATAGGTAGGTTGTAGGGGTGGAAGCTTAGTAGGGGGATTTGGTCGATAGAAGAAGGAAAAAATCATGCAGCCCAGAAGAAGGAGAAGAAGGTCTGGGAAGGAGAAGAAGAAAAGGGAAAAAGAAAAGTAAAAAGAAAAGGGAAAATAAAAGAAAGGAAAAAGGGAAAAAGAAAAGAATTTTAAGGTTAGGATTAGAATTATGTTACAATTTTAGATTGGAGAATTAGGGTAAATTAATTTATAAATCGTCCTAGGCTGGGTTTAGATTAAAAATATTAATTATTCATGATAAAGATTATGATTAAGTTTAGATTTAGGAGTATGGAATTAGGGTAAGGGGAAAATATCAATTTCTCAGGATTAGAATTAGGTTAAAATATTAATTATTTGGGATTAAAATTAATAAAATTCGGAGTATTATAGTTATGGCGCACTGTAATGAATATGTTGTGCAAACGCGAATACTGGTTGTTCAAGGAGAGAATGCAAAGCTAAGCTCTTTTTATTATTTTGTTTTTTAGTTCCCTTCCTTTTAGCAACTGAACTTTAGAGATGTGAAAGTTTGATGTGTATTTCTAGTGTTCAGGAGGTCCCAGATGTTTCTAACTGTAAATTCTCTGGATTGTCTCTCTAGTTCAGTTTACCTTGTGGTTCATATTGAGCGTAGCTGTATTGTTTCTTCTGCTATAGTCATGTGAAATGATCTTGAAGATCTTTAGCTTCCATTGGCATATGTATATTAATCTAGCCATTGGATTTTATTTGACATCCTTCAGGTTTGATGTGAAGATTGCAGCAGCTGTTGCCGAAGAGACTCAACTACCGTTTATCACAGCGGAAAACAAGTTTGAAGCATTGGTTAGGGCCTAATCTTTTATATCTTTGCTTATTTAGCCATCATTTTTTTGGTCTTTCACTTCTGCTGCTCCTACACTTTTGTGGTTTTAGGCTGCACATGATGCTTTCATTGAAACCAGTGGCGCTCTTAATACAATTGCTGCTTCTCTTATGAAAATTGCTAATGACATTCGCTTGCTGGGGAGGTGTGCTTTTTATCATCTTATTTTTATCTTTTTAATGGCAGGGGATGTTTGTTTGTTCAGCATAGAAAAGCTAGCATTCTGTAAATTTTCAGTCTATATTTTGTCTGATTGTGTTTCTCATATCCAGCGGACCCCGATGTGGACTTGGTGAATTGATTCTTCCTGAGAATGAGCCAGGGAGCAGTATCATGCCTGTAATGTTCTCTCAGCATTTCATATATGAAAAATACTGTTATCTAGGCATATTAGACATCATCCTTCAAGCTGACATTGATGAGTAGTTAACCCGACATTGATGGTTTTTTATATACATTGTAGGGAAAGGTTAACCCTACTCAATGTGAGGCTCTCACTATGGTCTGTGCTCAGGTAAAGTACTGCTGTCTGATTCATTAGATGATTACGACCAAAGGATTGAGAAATCAGTCATTTGTTTGTTTAAGGATTATGTATCTCCTCTTCTTATGCCAAATAAAACATCTCTCTCATAGAAGAGGGAACCAACTAATTATGCAAAAATCGACAGTCTAGGGGACTGTATAGCAGTCCCTGATAATGTAAAAAATTAATTATCTAGGAATTTATAGTTTTGGGGGGGGGGGCCTATAGAGTAGTTCCTAATAATAGTAGTAATTAATAACGAACAACACCCAATGACCACAACAGTAATCTAGCAGCAATTATAATTATATGTGCAAAAGAGTAATCCTAATTATAGGATCGGTTCCAACACTCCTCAAGCTGGATGGTAAAGATTAACCATTCCAAGCTTGGAAGATAATGGTAGGCACTTTGTGTCGTGAAGTCCCTTGGTTAGAAGATCAACAGTTTGGTCTTCAGATTTGGTCAATTTGACAGCTCATTCAATCTTCTTCTTGATGAAATGGCGATCAATTTCAATATGTTTAGCCCTGTCATGTTGGACAGGATTGTGAGCATTGTTGATGGCTGACTTATTATCTTCCTTAAGCACCATAGGATCCTCCCATTTTACTTGAATATCAGTTAAAATAATCCTCAGCCATAGAAGTTCACATATTCTAAGAGAGCAAGGGCTTTGTAGTCTGCTTTAGCTGAGGATCTAGCAACCACATTTTGTTTCTTACTTCTCCAAGTGACAAGATTACTACCAAGTAACATATACTAAACCCAGATGTCGATCTCCTTTCTATAATATAACCAGCATAGTCAGCATCTGTATACACTTCTAATGTCAAATTATTTTTCCTCGTGAAGAGAATTTCTTTCCCAAGAGTTCCTTTCAAGTAAATGGAGCACATGATAGGCATCATTGAGATGAGTTTGTCTTTGACTATGCATAAACTGACTACTAATAGATATAGAGTAGGCTATGTCAAGTCTAGTAAGGAAAAGATAGATTAATTTACCACATAAACGGTCTTAAATAGTCTTATCCAGCAAAGGGTTGTCATCACACTGTCCAAGTTTCAGATTCAGGTGTGGCTGGTTTACACATTTTTCCATGTTTCTTCCAATTTGTCTGTAATATATTTCTACTGAGAGATGAAGATCCCTTGAGATGAGTACGCAACCTCTATACCAATAAAGTATTTAAGTTTTCCCAATGTCTTGATCTCAAATTCAGCTTCCAATTTCTTTGTAAGGACCTCATGTTCCAGCCTATTGCTCGTGTGATAGTATTGTCATCAACATAAACGATTAGTATAGTTTTTCCCCTTGTAGGTGAATGCTAAAAAACAAAGTGTGGTTGCCTTGACTTTGTTTATACACTGCTTTCCTCATGTAAACCTGCCAAATCAAGCCCGAGGGGATTGCTTAAGTTCATAGAGAGCCTTTTTTAATTTACACACCTCGTTAGGAGAGATGGTAAAGCAAGGGGAATCAGCATATAGAATTCTTCATCAAGATGATGCATTCTTGACATCAAATTGCAAAAGTGGTCAATTAAAGGTGGAAGCAAGAGATAGAAGGTCCCAGATAGTCGTCATCTTTGATACCTAGGAAAAAGCCTCTGTGGGACTAAGTGAAACCTTTGGCGTGCCTTAGGTGTGTTTCTAAAGACCCATCGGCGTTTAGTTTGAGAGTATAGATCTTCTAGCAATCAACAAGAGGTTTGTTAGCAGTTTCCCATGTTTGGTTTTTCTCTAGAGCACTCATTTCCTCTTATGGAATCCTTCCATTCCTTTATTTTTATTGCTTTTGAGACAGTTTTGGGAATAGGGGTTTGATACAAGGGTTTTATTTATTTATTTATTTGCAAATTTGTGATGGGAAGGAGAGAAATATTAGAGAGAGAGATATTTTGCTAAGTGATTAAGGGGTTGTTTAGTGTTGGCGTGGGCACTTTTCTTAGGGCAATGGGCAAGCTAGTATCCGGTATAGTGTTATTACCTTTTGATGTAGACTTCTCGTGTTCTACATAAGGAAGGGATTGGTCTTGTTGCTGAATAGGATCAAATCTTTGTTTCTTGGAAGAAACGTAAGGAAAGCATGGTATGGGTAATCTATCTTTTGGTAAGAAAGCTAGGTTGTGAAAGGGAGGGTTGATTGAGCTGATTATGAGGGTAAGTTTGAGAGTTAGGTTCTAGATGGTCAAAATCTAGAGAGGAAATATTAAGTCGAGAAAGAGTGATGGGGCAACTGTTGTGTGGTGTTGGGTTACAAGGGGTAGAATTATTTGTGGAGGGAATACTAAGGTGTGGTTTTAGCAAAGGTTACATCAATAGAGACAATTTTTTTAGTGGCAGTATCATAATGCTAGTACCCTGATAAGAATTGAGAGGAATCATAGTCGTAACCAGTGTTTGAAAAGGCCTAAGGCGTTAGGGGTCCTGGAGCCTAGGCGCTAGGCACAAGGCGAAGGCTTACACCTAGGCGATTTGAGGCGCAAAAATTACTCAAAGCTAAAAAAAAAAATGATGAAATGACTAAGTTTTCAGAAAAAAAAAAATACTATAACAAGAAAATACTTAGAAAAATAATAACCTATGAGTTTAATACTACCAATACTAGCAGATAGTTGAGACTATGGACTACTTCTTCTTACTGTCTCGGGTTCTCAGCTCTCTACGCCTCTTTGTCTTAGACCGATTATTTTTTTATATGAGTTTAACACTACCTATGTTTTTAAAAAATGAATTTTTATATTTCCTTGATGACCTTGACTCTGCATGTAGGCTTGCAGCCTGTTTGATTGTAGAATGTGCATCTTTTCCAAAACAACTATTGCTCTCCCCAATCAAAACTATAATAGACTTACTCTTTTCCAAAAAAATGTCTACTCCTCTCCCCCAAGTCTCTAGCTCTCTGTATGATTTTTTTGTACTGAAAAGCATGTGCATGTCTACTCCTCTCCCCTAAGTCCCTATCTCTCTGCATGAATTTTTTTTTTCCTGCTGAAAGGCATGTGCATGTCTACTCCTCTCCCTTAAGTCCCTGCTTGATATTTTCAAAACAACTATTGCTCTCCCCAATTAAAACTATAAATAGGCTTCCCTTTTTCCAAAAAATGCGTACTCTTCCCTAAGTCCTTGGCTCCCTGTGTGATTTTTTTTGCTGAAAGGAAATTTTGCTCAAAGGCGCACGCCTCTGCGCCTGTGCACTTCAGCGTTTCACATTGCCTCGCCTAGCACCAAAAAAGACCCCACCTCCCATCGCTTTGCGCCTTACGCCTTAGGGGTGCTTTTTCAAACACTGGCCGTAACAAGAATTAATAGCAGGATATGGAGAAAGAAGGTAGTGTATTGAGAGTTGGATAATTACAAGCCAGGCATTCAAGGACCTGGTTCCTCCCCTGACTACCAAATTCTCCTCCTCTCTACTCTGACACCCCCTCTATTTAATACCCACTCAGTCTCTCATGACATTGACCCCCTTCACTTGAATGAACTGCCAGCAGGCATAACAACCTAACAGAATTAATAATAAAGACCCTGTAATACCCCTCACTCAATGTACCAAAACACCCAGCTAAGTAATAATAAAAATAACACAATATCTCTTGCCTATAAGGATTCGGTGGTTGGCTAAGTCATAGTTGAGTTGTCTCCATAGCCCCCACGCCTTGCATAAGTGAACTTGACTAGTGGCTTATCATAACCATTTTGGGTTGATGAATAATCTATAAAGATATACTTAATAACCCTAGGATCAAACTTCTCGTTATGTGGACCTTGCATGTTAACAAAAGTAGTGCAATCAAAAGTTGAGTTCAAGATCGAGATGAGTTCTGGATATAGCTCTCTAAGGCATTCAATGGGGCTTTTTAATTTAAGAATCTTGGAGGGAAAATGATTGATGTGATAGTTAACTGTAATAACTATTTCTTCCCATAGGAATGTAGGAATATTGCCTTGAAACAATAGAGCACGTGTGACTTTAAGGAGGTATCATGATACCAGTTTGGCGAGGGTTGTAAGCACATGAGGATTCATGGATTATCCTAGGAATTGAAATAGTGGGTTGATGTAATGATTTGAGTAATCTTTAGCATTATCACTTCTGGTGTCAAATTAATCATCAATAAAAGTAATAAACCAATGATCCCTAGGGATATTAGTAAAAGGAGGTCTTCAAATGTCACTATGTATTAGATAAAAAGGAGTGGTACTTCTTTTATTAAAAACAGGAAAAGATACAAGAATGCTTAGCCAATTCACACACATTACATTGAAAAGAAAAATCATTGATTCCTAAAAATAATTTAGGGTACAAATGTTGTAGGAGATAAAAGGGAGGATGCCCAAGGTGAAATGAAGAAGCATGAGAGAGGCTGTAAAGGCTGAGGCAATGGTGGGATTCTTGTTTGTAGTTAGTTCTAGGTAGTAGAGGTTATTCTTCTCTTAGCAAGTCCAATCTTCTTCCCCAAGTCCTAGCCTGTAGAATATAATCCGAACATGAGAAAACAATATGAAAATTCAAATCTTTTATCAATTTATGAATGGAAATTAGATAAGCATAAAAATCAAGTACATATAGAACATCCTTAAGGCAAAGGTCATAAGAAATGACAATGGTGCCATGGTCGGAAATTCAGGCCAAGGATCCATTTGTTGAAATTTCTTGGGTTTTAGCACATGGCTAATAGCTTTGGAAAGGAGAAGGATTTATTCATGTCATCAGTAGCACCCAAGTCAATGATCCAATAAGTAAGATTCTTGTTTTGAACAGAAGTTTGTTAGAAAAAGGAAATGAAAGAGTATTCTATAAAGTTATCATTAGTAGGTTTCTCAAGGGATTTTAGGAAATTCTTGAACCCTTCTAGTTCTGTAGCACTGATTTCTCCAGTAGAGAAGGATTGGGTATTGTTTGTGCCCTTTGAGCCGGTTGACTGATTTGATTGGGCTTGAGGAGAGCCGGTGACCATATTGGAGTGAGTTTGAGGAGCACCATGAACTCCTTTAGAGTAATTTCATTCATTACTAGGTGGTTCTCCTAAAGTTTCCAGCATGTTTCCTTAACATGGCCAGATTTCTTACAATAAGTGCACCATCGATCCTGATTGTTAGTGTTTTAAATACCATACCAGAAATTGACCTAGTGGGCTGGCTGGTATGCAGTCTGACTGGTCCGATCGTGGTTAAAATGGAAATCTCAAAATTTGGACCCGTATAGCTAAGCTCTCAAAGTAATTAAAACTTTAGGATACTAAATAATTACTATATAAAACCCAAATTAATTAAATGACATTTGTTTATTACAACCCCTAAACTGGTTCACGGATAAGTTAAACAACCTTTTCGATCCTTTTATCTAAATAGCAACAAAATTGCTCTATCATTTGAGTCAATATGTCATAAGTCACAAGTTTGTACCTTAAGCAACATCACCGCACATCAATAGCAGTATGACACTCAAGCTAATCGAAATATAGGGTGCATAGAAACGTGCCTAAGGAGAAGGATTGAAGATTTGGCATGGGCAGCTTAGGGTAAATGCAACATCTAAATACAAAATCAAGTGAATTTGATGTAAATGTTAGCCTACAGAATGATTTTAGGAGAAGGAAATAGATTAAACGCAAGAGAAAAGATAGAAGATAAAGATAAAAAAAATAATGTAAGGGAGGAGGGATGAAGGTTGAAGGAAGGGGGAAACTCACCTTACGAGGCGAACGCCATCGAAGAGAGGCTAAGAACTTATTGCTCTGCCGTTGTTGGTTACCGTTGCTGGCATCACCATCGTTCTTTACTGCTTCTGGTTCTGGCGTCGCCGTTGGGGAAAGAGGAGGGACAAAGGTTGAGGGAGGGAAGGAGGAGGTTAGGAGGCAGGGCCCTGCTAGTGCTGGGAATGGAAAGTTATGAGAGAAAATAACCCTAACCAATATTTTCTGAGTGCAGGTGTAAAAGACACAACATAGACCTGCATTTAACATTGTGCCAGGTTCAATCAGTTGAATCAAGTTTCATTGTACTGGCTCGTATAACTGTCTTTTCGTTGGCCGGTTCAAAAATCTTGAAAACTGGGTAGTATTATATTGGGACCCTGGTCCGACCAGTTGAACCGATCGGTCCAGTCCAGTGTTTTATTTGCTACTGATTGTTATCCATCTTTCCTTCTTTAACCAAAAGCGCAGAGCTTTCCATAGATTTAGTTTTTAGCGTCACAGACTCACAGTTCTTCCACTCTCCTCAGCTTTGACAATAGAGATAATCTCTTCTAGGGAAGGTGACTCCTGACCAAAAAATTAAACCCTTCTCTTATCAAATTCAGAATTTAGGCCAGCAAGAAATCGATTGCTTCTCTGTTTTCAAATAAATTTGGTGAGCAAGCCAGCAACTTCACAGTGTTTCATAGATCAATGCTATAGGACTGTTTGAGGAAGTCCCATATCTCCTTAGCAGTTTTGAGGAACATACACGCCATACTGATTTTGGGTTCCATGGACTCCCAAAGCCCAGGGCTACAGTCAGTTAAGTGAATGCATTTTCCTTTGCCTTTGAGATAGTCTTCATGGCTTGGGACCAAACTCGATAGGTTTTTTCATTAAGACTAAAAGAGGAACTGAGACTTTGGAGCTCAATCGTTTGAAAAAAGGTTGGAGAAGAAATCTCATAATATTGAGAGCCGAGAGAAATAATTTCCAAAGACGGAAGGGGGAGAAAAAGGAATCAGTGTTAAAGCTCCAGCAACGAACAATGGACACAATTAGAGAGAGACAAAGAGGGCACAAACAGGCTCAAATGCCATGGCATTAATGAAAGGAGGGAAAAGTTCTATTATATTCAAAGAGAGGATGGTATTTATACAAGGGAGGAAGAATAAAAGAAACAACTAATTACATGGGAACCTATAGTCTAGGGACTGTACAACAGTCCCTAATAATGACAATTAATTGTCTAGGAACTTACAGCTTGGAACTATACATAAGTTCCTAATAATAGTAGTAATTAATAACATGTTTAATCCCAATGGTGATTGAACATCACCCAAGGAAGACAACAACAATCCAGCAACAATTATAATTCACTATGCAACAGCAATCCAGCAACAGTTATAATTCAATATGCAAAAGAATAATCCTAATTATGGGATCTGTTCCAACAGAACAGCTCATGGTTTTTTTTTACCGCTTTGAATTTACCTCATTTGATGAATAATCCTATTACAGATGTATCATAACTGACTAAAGTTGATTAAACTACTGAAAAATCTGTTACAGGTTGTGAATCAGAATTCAATAAATGTAACTCACACGAATCTGCTTTTGCCTCATTTGGTAATTGATCCTATAACAGATGAGATGCTATCTATACTTATTATAAGTTGATATAGCACAGACCAAACTACTGAGAGATAAATTACAGGTTGTAAATCAGAATTCTGTAAATGTAACTCACATGAATTAGATTTTGCTATCAATTTGGAACAATAAATATAAAATTTTGGCTTAATATATTTAGCAATATGCATTTTATGTACTTTAGTAAGCTTTGCTCAGTGGTCTTACATGTTATGCATGACTTTCTATGCAAACACTTTGTATTCTTGAAGTGAAGTATTTCGGATCTGACTCAACAATTCTGCTCAATTCTCAGGTTATGGGAAACCATGTGGCCATAACAGTTGGTGGATCAAATGGTCACTTTGAGTTAAATGTGTTCAAGCCACTAATTGCTAATGGACTTCTTCATGTATGTCTCATTTTGATGTTTATCTCCATTGGTGTAAGAGGGAAAAGCATTTTAGATTTTTTTTTATGCATAGTGAGTGTACCTCTCTAGAGTTGACTCTGTTACTCAATTCTGACATTGAAATGATGGACATGTTAAAATTAGGGACTTACTCTTGATGATGGATTGAGTGTTTGTGGCATGTAAGATCTTTTGATATGAGCACATGCTTTTGGTTTTGATACAGTTCTAAAACTTGAATGGGCTAGCCAGTTCAATTGGTTGAATTGAAAAATGAATAAGGGATTGGTCTCAGATCTTGAGGAACCTGATATGCTATCTTGGCGAAATGAGATAGGAGAAAAATTCACTTATACATCGCTGATATTTCTCGATATTGATCGATATATAACCGATATTTGTTGTGAAAGATAATGAAAATTCACTGTGACAACTGCAGCGTATAAACTATTTTCCATGATACTCTGATACTGTAATGCCAGGACTGCAATTGCAATTGCAACAATGACCGCAATTTTATTGCCTAGGTGTAATGACCTGGTCAAACCATCATGGTTAAATAAGAGGCCAAATTTGACTACTATTGTAATCTCTTATGATGGTTGTGAGTGGTTAGATTTGAACCTTGGATCATTTGGATAAAAAAACATCTTGACTAGTTAAGCTTAGTAGTAGTGTGGCCAAACCTGTAAAACTAGGATCTTGACATTTGTCAATCTTGAAAATTGAGCTTAAATGGATGTTGGATTTCCATAAATAAGAATTAATGTGGTTTATGAAAGGAGTATGAAACTTACATCATTAAAGACAAGGGCCTACTTCAGAACCTGTAGACCCCAGCCCTGAATTTCACTGTAGGAGATTATTAGTAGTGCTTAACGATTGACCCCATAGACCAGCACAAGCCTTTCTGGTTTTGCTCTTGGAACCACTTCAAGGAGGTAGCAATACACAAAGTCAAGCATGCATAACTATATAGTTTCTCTTCATACATCAACCAAGAGGAAAATATACCTTGTTGATATGTGTGGTCATATAAATCCTGAAACTTATCAAGCTCATGTCATCTCAACCCAGGACTTACAAGACCATGCTGTGTGGCGATGATTTATCAGTGCTCTTTGCATATGATATTATATCAGTGCTTGGTTATGATCAGGCAATGCTACGCAAAGGGCTCTCATGCTGGGTAATTTTACTGAATGACAAGGGACTATATATTGGCTGTGTTGATAACTTCCTATACTGCAGTAAATGCTTTGGGTTAAAATTGATGTGAGGTTTGATTTAGTTGGAGGATAAAACTAAAAGATGATTGTGTTTTAAATGATTTTTTATATTTTATTGTACTAAAAGTGGCCAAATATGGTTCAAAACGAACCCGTATGGCAGTGATTTGTGTTTGAGGTCAGAATAGTAGTGGAATATTTGTAGCGAGTACTTTGAAAATTTTATTGTGACTAAACTAATCTACTGGATGGTCACTATCAGCTTATACAATTTGGGAAACATCTGTCAAGTGTAATGAACATTTTACTGCTGTTAAGGTGAATATTGTGGGTCCCTCTCTGCATATATGATTTGGGATTTAGAGAAAGCATGAGACTGAAAATAAGTGAACAAATATATGGATTATTCATTTAATAGAAAGTTTAGTTTGGAATTACATTTACTGCAATTTGGTTAATTATATCTGAAAGCTGATAGTGAACTTCATCCATAAATATAGGGTGGAAAAATGAATACATCCGACGGTTGAGTGGAGAGGCAATAAAACTGTGGTCAGTTTACTGTATCAGACTGTCATGGACGTTAAATAATATATCGCGTCTTGGCATTGGCCAATACGTTTTTCGCGGGTTACAATGAAGACCTAATTTCTGGATGGAAAAATATTTACTTTTATTAAGTGGACTTTGGACGAATGTATATATTGGGCACTGCAAACTTGTGTGCTGGCTTCCTTGCAAACCACCAAACTGGGAAGTATTATATTGCAATGCTATAGGAATCTTTTAATTCGGAAGTATTATAAATATTTTGAAGCTTGATAGTTTCTCTCCATTTTTGTGATTCAGTGACTGCTTTCTCTTGATGAATATTTATTGTCAAAGTGTTTTTTCAGTATGAATAGAAACATGCGAGCAACTTCATAGGGCAATCATGTATACAGCACAATTTATGTTTTCTGCTTACTGGTGCGAACTTATAATATCCAGTTAAATCTATCTAGTAGTATTTTATTGTTTGCTGATCTAGTGTATCTGTTAGTATTTATCTGTAAGTATTTATCCTGTGAATCTTTGATGGTTTGGGGTAACGCTTCATATATTTGCACTTTCTCATTCCCTTGTTGGTGTGATATATACTGGGTGGTTGTTATTGTTGCTGATTCTTGTGTATGATTGTATCGATCTTATTCTTACAGTCGTTGAGACTGTTGGGTGATGCATCTTCCTCTTTTGAGAAGAACTGTGTGAGGGGTATCCAAGCAAACAGGGAGAGAATCGCAAAGCTGCTCCATGAGGTGAGTAGGTCATAGCATATAATTAAATAGCAGTACCGCTATAGTGTAGAGGCTCTTATTTAGTGATTTTTGGGTCAGTCATGAGGCGAAATTATCAATACGTTACGGTTTTAAAATTTCACATTTATCGGCTGATAAATCGGTAACATCGATAAATCGACAAATAACGCCAATAAATCTGCTAGTTATTGAGAGTTCTTAAATTTATTGAAAAAAATCATGCAGGATAATTTTTTCTTATTCATTTACTGTATATATTTTGAACTAAATTACTATTAAACAATAATAAAGTATTCTTATTTGTTAGCTTTATATGTCCTACTAAATAACATGTCTTTTTTCATTTTAAGTTAAATTTAGGGTTATTAGGATAATTTAACATAAAATAATTGACTTAAATACTTCTAATATAATATAAAACACTAGTTTATTGAATATTTATATTCAAATGATCAATAAATAATAATTATATTATATGGTGAAAAAAAATAAAAATTTACGTTGCAACGACTGTGGCATATAAATTATTATTCGTAATGATCTGATACCGTGATACAACCGTAAATGCGATTTTGTTGCCTAGGTCATAGTCATTTGATTTCAAAGATGGAATCTTTCAATCTTTTCCCTTGAAGAAAGCTGACATATCTTTTATTCTTTTGGATCTATTTTGGGATGATCAGTCATTGATGCTTGTCACAGCACTGAACCCTGTAAGTTTTTAATAATGCTTCTCTTTGCTATAGCATTGCTTCTGTTTAAAACATAGATTGATTTGTGATTTTATTTCCTTCCCAGAAAATTGGTTATGACAATGCTGCAGCAGTTGCCAAGAAAGCGCACAAAGAAGGAACCACTTTAAAGGTATGAAATTTTCCTTTCGGCGCTCTTTCTCTCTCTACACTAAAATTGCTTCGGTTACTTTTGAGTGGTCTTTCATCGGCGTCGAAGCAATAGATGATATTCTAAAATCTTTTAAATATGTGTATACTACGTTACAGCGAACTACATAAAACCAGCTTACAAACGTGCACCGCAGAATGTCTCCCCCCCTTCCCCGGTTCTTGTGCCAGTAGAGTCATGTATGCTCTTTGCACCAGATGTAGATTTTAATTATTCAATCATTTACCACTGCAGGATTCTGCATTGAAGCTTGGCGTTCTTAACGGTGACGAATTTGATATTCTTGTTGTGCCGGAAAAGATGATTGGTCCCTCTGACTGAACAAGTGACACTTCGATTGCGCACCGGTAAAACAACGGTTGCTAGATCGGCCAAGCTTTGTGTCTGCGTTATTTGTGATTTTGATTTGAACTGGCAATGATATCTGCATTTCTGGTGAACAGTATTCTTGAGGCTTTCTCCCATGATAGGTGGTTTTATGTTAATAAGAAAGCCTCCATTTTTGTACGGAAATGGTATTTGGCATCATTAGCCTAATAATGGAAAGGCCATTGATATAGCACGATTTATCAGAAAAAAATCAGAATAATCTGCCTGGGAGTAGCAGGATCAACATGGACTTCCTAATAGCATGATGAATCGCGTGGAGTTTACCACCTGTGCATGGAAAATTTTGCAAAAGGCATTGACGTAAGTGAGACCGCCATTCAATACATCTTGCAAGAGAGACCGAAGAGGGTAAAATAGATCAAAACCTCAAAGAATCGAAGCAGAAAAGTGAATTGGAGATGGGTAAGTGAGACCGTCATTCAATACAACTTGCAAGAGGAGGGCAGGCGGACTGACTGTAGAGTTTTTATTTTTCCCCCTTCTTCCGATAAGTAAGGAATTTTATTATTTACGAAAGAAGGGTGATTACAACTATAAATATCAACACGCTAGACAATCAATTAGACCAACCCATTTTTTGGAATTTAGCCTTATAATGTGGGTGTACTAAACGTTTATCTATAACTAGAGGTGGCAATCGGGTCGGGCGGGTCAGGTTTGGGTTGGGTTATAGCGGGTCGGGTTATTTCTGGTCATTTGACTTTACGGGTTTGGTGTGGGTCGGATCGGGTCATTTCGGGTTAATTTGTCTGATCGGGTTATTTTAGGTCAATTTGTTGGGTCGGGTCATTTCGGGTTAATTTGTCGGGTCGGGCAGGTCAGGTTTGGGTCGGGTCATTTCGGGTCATTTGACTTTGTGGGTTTGGTGCGGGTCGGGTCGGGTCGATTCCGGGTTGGGTCATTTCACTTGCGGGTCATTTCGAATCAATTTATCGGGTCAGGTCATTTTAGGTTAATTTGTCGGGTCGAGTCGGGTGCGGCCGTTCGGGTTAAGAAAACTCGGATTCGGATAATTTCAGGTTCATTTGACTGGTAGGGTCGGGTTGGTTTCGGGTCATTTTCTAGTTCACATGAGTAGGTAGCTTCGACCTGTTTAGGTCATTTCATGTAATATGACGGGTTAGTCCCACTATGTCCGAGTTGTTTCGAGTTAAGTTAATGGGTGAAGTCATTTCATATAATTTGACGGGTTGGATTCAATTAGTTACGGGTTAATTTAATGGGTCGGGTTGGGATGAGTTTTGACGGGTTGACTCATATTCGAGTCCAGGTAATTATCGTTTCATAAATCATAAATATTAGAGGCAGACAATCATAAGATTAATATTACGGATAAAAGAATTAAAAATATTAAATGCGCTTTATTTTCACAAATAAATAGTAAAGATATTTATAAATTTTAATAATAAAAAATATTGCGCTTTGAATCAAACAAATATATTTATCATTGATTATAATTTATTTGATAACTTAAAATATTTAATTACTTAAAAAAAGATAATTTTATAAAATAAAGATGATCAAAACAAAACTATACAATGTATAATTATCATTTATTACATTGTATATATTAGATACAATAATAAGATTACTAGTAAAGATAAATGAAATAATAATATTATACGTGTTTTATTTTTACAAAGGTAAATAATAAAGATATTTATAAGTTTTAACAATATTATATTTGATTGCTTAAAATATTTATAAATTTGACAAGTAAAAATATTAGATATTTATCATATATTATATTTAATTGATTACTTAAAATATTTGATTACTTAAAAAAAGATAATTTTATAAAATAAAAGTGAGCATAACAAGAATATACAATGTATAATTATCATTTATCATATTGTAAATATTAGATGCAATCATAAGATTACTAGTAAAGAAAAATGAACTAAGAATATTATATGTGTTTTAATTTTACAAAGGTAAATAATAAAGATATTTATAAGTTTTAATAGTATTATATTTGATCGCTTTAAACATTTATAAATTTTACAAGTAAAAATATTAGATGTTTATTATATATTATATTTAATTGATTACTTAAAATATTTGATTACTTAAAAAAAGATAATTTTATAAAATAAAGGTGAGCATAACAAGAATATTTATTACATTGTAAATATTAGATACAATACAATCATAAGATCACTAGTAAAGATAAATGAAATAAGAATATTACATGTATTTTATTTATACAAAGGTAAATAATAAAGATAATTAAAAAAAACTAACAAAAATAGTTCGACCAATTTAATATTTATTTAGAGCATTTGGTATAAAAAAATATATATTCTAATTTTAAATTCAGGGACTTTAAATTTAGAATTGTGGTCATGGGAAAAAAAATTTACCCACAAATTCCGCGTGCTTAAAAAATTTTGAGTTATTGATTCATACGTGCATTACGTAGACCACAAGTGCTGCACGCGACGTAACTAACGAGTGCATATTGTCGTATGGATCATTGAAGCTGATTTTTGATACTTTCTAATATATTTTTAGCTCAATTTATACTGTTAGAATATATATATATATATATATATATATATATATAACGGTTAATATTAATAGTAAAAAAATTTACCTACAAAAGTATTATTTTTTTATCCAATAATTTTTATATCATTTATTCTATCTTTTTTTTTTCATATTCATTTCTCTACATAATTTATCTTATTAATTTCTCTAGTGGTATTTATTTTATTAACGTTGTTATATTTATATTTTTATTGTAATATTTTTATTAATTATTATTATTATAGTAAAAAAACTATAATAAGTTATTTTAAACATAATTTACATTAAATAATAATTTTATATATTTTCATAAATTATTAATTATTATATATAAATTGATATAAATTAAAAATTAAATAATGTAAAATATAAATAATTAATATTATAATTAGTAAAAATAATTAGATATTGTAAATCTAAAATTGATGAACGTAAAATACTAAATTATATTTAAAGTAAATTAATAATATTAAAAGAAAAAATATAACTAAAATTTTAAATTTAGGGTTGTAATGTAAGATGTTCTTGATACAGGGTATAGTTATTATTTGTTGGATTTTGTGGGTGATAATTGATAAAGGACACGATTATGCTCTTCTATTAAGAGTTTCTTCAAATAGGTAGATTAGTGGATGTAATAGAACACTTTTTGAAAATATTTTACAGGCTTACAACTGGATGTTTGCTTTTTTTATTTTGATTATTTATTTATTAATAATATATCTTATTAGCATATCATTAATAAATAAGAATGTCTAGGGTAAAATTATGAAAAATAAGTACAATTTATAAAATACTATATTTTTAAAAGCTTTAAATGAATAATCAAATATGTGTAATTTATTATTATTATAATATATTTTGATGTCTGATCGAGTTAATGTTGGGTCAGATCGGGTGATTGTCGGGTCGAGTCAACGTTGGGTTGGGTCGGGTCGAAGCGGATTAGGTTAATACCGGGTTGGGTCACTATCAGGTCGGGTCAATGACGGGTCGGGTCGCTATCGGGTCGGGTCAATGACGGGTCACGGGTTGGGATCGGGTCGGATTTATTTTATCGGGTCAGTGTCGGGTCGGGTCGAGTCGGGTTGCTAAATTTTTCGGGTCTTATCGAATCGGGTTTCGCTCGGGTCGGGTCAACTTTTGCCAGCTCTAGCTACAGCTAAGACAATAGTTCGACTAATACTAGTAACATCCCTACTATGATTTTAAAAAACTCTCAAGTTCCTCTCATACCATACATTTGCAATATAAGATGAAAAAAGAGCTCCCAAGATCTGTTTTTTTTTTTCTGACTATTTTGTCTGAACCTTTTCAACAGAGATTGCACCTCCTGTTGCCACTCTTGGATAGTGTCCCTTCTCCCCGCACTTCTTCGAATTTTCCTCCATATTTCAGTTGTAATGGGGTAGTAGACAAATAAATGGTCCCGAGTTTCTAGACCATGTTGTCAAAATACACACTGCTTCGATACATCTACACCAGTCTCCCGAAGTCTAGCTTTAGTCATCAATCTGTCTCTAAACGCCAACTAGAGAAGAAAATTGTATCTTAGCAAATTGAGAGAGTGCCACACAATCTTGGACCATCTTTGGATAGCCTGTCTGGGATACACAAAATTATAAGTAGCTTTGATACTATACTCAGGGTAAACATTTAACCATCTAACCTGCATAAAATTTTGTAACTAAGGTCGTACAAGAAGGATTCTCTAAAACAACCAGAAGGTATAAGAAGTGGGATTGTCCTCCCACACACTTGTATTCTTGAGGTAAACAGTATGAATCCATTCACCCATAACAAATCCTTCTTAGTAGCAATATTCCAGAGCAACTTACCTAAGGCACATTGGTTCCAAATCCTTAGGTTAAGCAAACCAAGACCACCCTTTGCCTTAGGGAGACAAATCTGTTCCCAAGAAACCAGGGCTCTTTTTCTAACATGCACCTTCCCTGAACAAAGAAAATTCCGGCAGAGACTCACAAATTGGTAGAGGACCTTTGTTGGTAACATAATCACCTGGCTAAAATATAATTGAATGCTAAACAAAACCGACTTGATAAGCTGTAACCTCCCCACATAGGATAAGTAAATAGTGCTCCGGTGTCTGAGTCACGCTGTTGCCTTTTCCAGCATAGGTTGGAGTAAACTAACAGACACTCTGAAAGAGGTTAAAGGCAGACCAAGGTAAGTAATGGGGAGAACACCTTCCTAGAATCCTAGGAGATCAGCAATTGACCTTTTAACATCAGGCGACATACCACCAAAATAGATAGTATATTTCTGAGGGTTTAAGATCAAGCTAGAGAGCCCAGAGAAATGATTAAGCACATCCTTTAGACACTTCATACTTTGCAAATCACCATGGCAGGACTTGTTAGCAGGAAGCCAATAGCGAAGGGATAAACCAGACTGACGAAACGAAACTTAGAACGGTTGAAGCCAAAAATTTCTATTAAGGACGATACAACATTTCGGAATAGGAGTAAGAGGCATCTGTGCGTACGATGTTGTCCTAAGTCAATGAATTTATGCAAAAAAGAAACAGAGCTCTCTTCTCATATTGTGTTTTCGAGTAAATATTTTAGCATTATAGAATTTATAATCAATATTATACCAATGTTAAACTGTTCTTTTACCATTGAAAGATTATTTCATCATTCGTAAAAAATAATAATTTACTATTATGGCTTTAATTTTTTATCATTATTATTATTTACTTACATTTGACTAAAAACTAATCAACATTATATTATATTTTGGTATTATTTTATATATTGTTGACATTAAAAATAATAAGACTTAACAATTCTCTTATAAAAACTCATCTTTTGCCCTGACATTATATATTTTACCACACATTTAATTATTTTTTGTACTATTGTAATACATTTTTTTTACTATTTTTCTCTTAAAAAAATAATTTTTAACAAAGTATATCATCAATGTTATACGTTTATTCTATCACAATTAAACATATTTTATCACATATTAATTATCTTTTATCATTAACCAAATATAATTTTTACCACTATTTTTAAAAAAAATCTTTCAACACTAAAAGTTAACAATTATCTTATAAAGCCTCATCTTTCATTATGACTATACTTATTTCACTATATATCTATTTTTTTACCATTATTATCCTAAAGAAATATAAACATTCAATTGAATATATCACTAGTTTTATATGTATATTTCATTGCAATTGAGTATATCACTAAGTAGAGTGGTAAATAATGGTGGCATAGACAATTTTTCAAGGTCTTCACTTTGTTTCCTTTGAGTCTATAGTTGCAATTGCAACTTGAACAATCCATATGGCCTCAGCGAGTGACTCATTGATGATAGGAGTAGATGGAGAAGGAAATTAGGCTAGATTGATTGAGCTTCAGCATTTGGAGTGGCATTTGTAGTTGTTGGTTGATTGGCATCACCATTAACCTTGGCACCTTATGTTGTCCCCATGTCATCCTGATAGTGTGGCTCCAAATCAGGCTAAAGCTAGAGATGAATAACACACACCTTAGTCTCCAAGTGTCCCTGATGCCTCTCAATGTTAGTCACCATTGCATACATCTAGAGGAGGATATCTTGGACACTAGCTAAGGTCATGTGACCCTAAGCACTAGGTGAGGGAGGTATAGTGGATATGGAGGCACACTAACAGAGGTGGATGGGCTTCCCGTAATGAAAAGGAGGCTAGCTAGGGCTAATATATCATTAGAGGATGGTGGGTGGCATATCCTTTGGTAGAGGGAGGTTGTGTCCTAGGTGTACTAGAGATGTGACCACTACGTAAAAGTGAGACACAATCCTTAACTATAAGCACTAGGGTTTGTCCATCTTCACTCATCTTATAGCCTATCATTCTCGGTATTATTGCATCAAAGATATCAAGCCCATTATGTAGATGAAGTAAAGTGGCAAGGAAGTTGCCAAATGGGACACCAAAGTCCTAAAGGATCCTCATGATAAGAGATATATAGCCAAGAGATGCCTTACTATGACTCGCCATGTAGGACATGTGGTGGAAGATATAGCACCAAAGTGAATCGGATTCTCAAAGAGAATATGGTCCTCCTCGTACTAATCTTTGATTGTCATATCAGCGTCATAGTTTGCTCGTGGGAAGAGAACAAAGTAGATAAGATAGTGACACACACTCTTGAAGGGTGGTAGATAATAAGAGCTAGCAATGCTACCATGCACATAGTGGCTGTTTTGCATGTTTGTGAAGATGGTTTCAGGAATCTAAGTCATCATTCACTTGCTTTAGGTTATATCGGTGCTTATGTCACTTTGGATGCCAAACATCTTGGCCAATTTGGCCTCATCTAGTATAATAGGGACCCTAAGGATGTGAGTAATAATGATGGATCCAAGAACGTGGATGGTAAGATTGATGTGGAAGAGACAAACCAAGTTGATGTAGAAAAGATTACATAGAATGAAAAGACAACGTAGATGGATGTATAAGAGAGAATGTATAAAGGGAAGTTTGAAATGCTCATTATAAGCCTTTGTGTCAATGCACTTCCATGGAAGCACATAGAAACACTTTCTTACCATGAAAGGATTTGACATAGTGCTGTTGGTCATCATGGTACAAAAAAAGGACAGAGTGAGAAGATGTCACAATGATCATTGATAATCGATATGAATATCGAATAATGAGTGGATCACTGGATGGATAAAATTAGTTAACCTTAGAGTAGGCCATGATGGATGCTTATGCTATACCGAGGAGGGAGTGGACTCCCTATATGTGGAGGTACTAGATGTGGCCTTAGTCTCCTCAATCTAAATGGTTTCATGAGGGAAACAATTTGGTAAAGTTTAGGCCTTTTTGGGAGGACCCTAAGAAATGCCGTTCCTCTTGTGATAGGTACAGGTGGCGGTAGATTCTTATTTTTTCATGTAGAATTAATAAGTGCAAAGGAAAGAGATGGAGATAAAACACTCGGAATACCACTAAAGAGATTTGAATAAAAAAGAAGGTAAAGGAAAATGAGGGTGAAATGAAAGTGGAGTAAATCACCTCCTCTTGTTACACACCTCCTTTTCTATTCTCACACCCCTATAACTCCACTTTTTTTCCACAATTCCCAAATTATCCCTCAGCTTTCCAACCTTTCTTATTCTCTCCCCATCCTTATGCTCTCATTCTCTCTCTCGTTCATGAAATCTACTTCACTTTCCTTGATTTAGATTGCTGATTTTCAATGTAAGTAATAGATTTATTTATGTTTTTTACATCTAAATTTCATGTCTTGTATGATTCACCTTTGTATGTGCTTGATTATGTGAAAAATCGGCAAAAATAAACAAACGGGGTAATTCGTGCATAGGCACCGACGGGTGAGTGGAGCAACATAGAAGGGGGAGCTACGACTGAGTTGCCCATAGATACCCAAAGTGTTCGGGCGAATCACCCGCAACTCTCCCAGAACCTATAGGTTGACTACCCATAGCATTCTCTATCCATTTGCATAATATAAGCTATGGGTGGTTTGTCCGTAGGCTTCTTAGATACTATGGGTGAGTGGCCTATCGACAGGAAGACAAGGATGGGTGGTTCTTCTGTCAATAGGAATAGCTTTTGGATGGTTCACTCGTACATCTGCCAAAGTCTATGTGTGGTTCACGTGGAGGTTCTAATTTTGTTAAAAAAATAATTACTATAATTTCTTCAATTTTGGTTTCAGTGAGATAATAATCCATGATTTTTTTTATAAAAAACAAATTGTTTCAGCTCAATTAGAGAGATGAGAAATATGTTACAAAATTTAGATGATAGAAGAGTATGAAAGTTAGAGGGGTAGAGGGGTAAACTGTTACAAAATTTAAGTTTTATAGGGTGTGAAGTTAGAAAAAAGGGTGTGTATTTTACAACCCTCAGAGTAAATTAACAAGGAGGGTGATGAAAATTAATGATTTAATTTTCTTTCAACCACTAGATGGCTAAGAGAACATTTATTAAACTTTAATTTAACTATAAAAGGCTTGAATATAAACAATACAATTAAAACTGAAAGTTAGGGTTTAATGGATGCTTACCCTTGATTTGTTCTAAAATCGATGAATGATATATTTATTTTTGTGGGAAATTAGGTGTGACGTGATTATAAAGAGCTTTATATAGTGTAATTTGGTAAAAAAAATGAGAAATTTGAGTGAGAGAAAAAGTTCATATAGAAAGTAGTTAAATGGTTTGAGGAACTAAGGGTTTTGTTTGGTCCAAGTGGATGAGGGCTTATTTATATGCCTAATAGCGTAGTTAACTACTCTTAGAACCAATTGACTATTCTTGGCACTAGTTGAATGGTATTGACATTTTAGTCAAATGGTCTTGCCTATTTTAAAAAATAAAAAATAGAGTTTTAACCTCTGGCTGCAATATAACTAATCAACTAGTTCCTTGAATCCATCGGTTGGTTTGTAAACCGATCAACTAGTTTTGACAGTGTTCACACTTACGCTTAGCACACCAAAACACTTCAAATCATGGATTATGAATATGAATTATCAATCAATTTGAGAAAATTTATCACTAATCATGTATAGAAATTTCAAAATCAAATCCATGCAACTAGGGCCATTTTATCATGATTTACATTAAAATTCATGACTTATCCACACATTTTTTTTTGTAATTTCAAAAGTTTGAGAGAAATACAATAAATCATAGAAAAATCATCCCAATTTCTCTCTTGAAAGTTGTGAATCTTTCTTCATTCAAGGGTTTAGTGAAGACCTCTCTCCATTGGTGTAATGTTTCTATAAATTCTACACTCATATCTCATTTTTCAAAATGGTCTCCAATAAAATGATGTCTAATTTCAATATGCTTGCACTTAGAGTGTTGAACATGATTGTTAGTGAGGAAAATAACACTAGTGTGATCAAATCTAATGAGAATTTTATAAATTTTAAGCCCAAAATTACTTAATTGGTGTTTCATCCAAATGAGTTAAGCAAACAAGCTCTGATGGCTATATATTATGCTTTTTCCATTGATAATGCAACACTAGACCATTTCTTGCTATGCCAACTAACTAGAGCTTCTCTTAGAAATTAATAGGTACTTGATGTGCTTTTTTCTATTTATCTTATATCTTGCAAAATCTGCATTAGAGTAATCAACAAGGTCTAGGATGGTATCATTAGGGTAAAACAATCCAAGATTATATGTTCCATACATAAGAATTATTTTAATAGCTATTAAGTGATATTCTTTAGAATGAAATTGAAATCAAGGACATAATCATACACTAAACATGATGTTTGGTCTAGATGCCATAAGATACAAGAGTGATCTGATCATACCTTGACATTGTATTTGATCAACTTCTTTAACTCATTAATCCATGTTGAGTTTAGTAGTGGTTTCCATGGTTGTGGTGCATGGTTTGCTTTCACTCATTCCAAATTTCTTTAGTAGTTTCGTAGTGTACTTTTCATAGTTGACAAATATTCATTCATTGGTTTGTTTGACTTATAGCCTTAGGAAGTACGTCAAATCCTTTATCATATTGATCTCAAACTCATTACACATCATCTCAAAAAACATATTTGCATAAGGTTTCATTATTAGCACAAAAAATTATGTCATCCTTATAAATTTGTGCTAGCAAGAGATCTTTATTAGTTTTTCTAATGAAGAAATTTCTATCAATTTTTCATCTCTCAAATCCTTTGTAATTATAAGTTTACTAAGATGCTCATACCAAGCTATAAGGGCTTATTTGAGGTCATATATTTCCCTTTTGAGCTTAATGGCATGATTAGGTTTTTAAATATCTTTAAAATAGGGAGGTTTCTTGAAATAGATTTCTTCATCAATAAAACCATTTAAAAAAAAATACTCTTTTAATATCCATTTGACATAGAGTTAAACACATGGCTAATGTAAATGCACGAAGCATGAATATGGCCTCAAGCCTAGATATAAGGGAAAATGTTTCTTCAAAATCAATGCCTTAGTCTTGGTTATAAACCTTGGCAACCAATGGGGCTTTTTTTATAACCACAGTACCTCCTTCATCTAGCCTATTTCTAAATACAACTTTAGTCCCAATGATGGTATATTTGAAGGCATAAGCACTAATTCTCATACTTGATTTTTATCAAATTGGTTAAGCTCATCTTTCATGGCTTTGATCCAATTCACATCATTCATAGATTCTAAGTGATACCAAGGTTCCACTTGAGATAAAAATACTAAGTGGCTGTAGATGTTACCTATTGAGGATCAAGTGGCCACTTTCATGGATGGATCACCAATGATGTGCTCTTAAGGATGCCCATATGAATATCTTCAAGCTATTGGGATATATTTTTTTAACTTTATCCTCTTGAGGAGTAATAGGGGGAGGGGCATCCTTCTCCTATTTCAGTTGATCCTCGGTTTTTGACTCTTGTTATTCAATCAAGCCATCTACTTGAATTAATGGATTTACTTCGTCATCATTTATACCTCAAATAGTAGAGAGAGATTCATCAAAATCAACATATACCAATTATTCAACTACTAAATTTCTATTTTTGAAGATTTGGTAGGATTTACTATATAATGTATAGTGAATGAAAAATACCTGCATCACATTTAGTGTCAAGATTACCCAAATTTCTTTTCTTGTTGTTTAAGATAAAGTATTTACAACTAAATGCACAAAAATATCCCAAATTTGGGTCCTTACCTTTATAGAGATTATAGGGTGTTTTCTTTAGGATGGCATAAATCAACACTAGATTCATCACATAGTTGGTGGTTGATACGGTTTCAGCCTACAGTACTTGGGAAGGTTGGAATCATATAACATGATTCTCACTACTTCTTCCAAATTCCTATTCTTTCTCCCAACAACCCTATTTTGTTCTGGATTTCTTCAGGCTAAGAAGTTGTGAGAGATCCCATTTTGATCATAGAATTTGGTAAAGTTGGCAATTTTAAATTCTTTGTTGTAATCAATTCTTATTGCATGGATCATTATTCCCTTTCAATCTATTTTTCCTTACCAAGTAAAATAAATGTATTAATATAATCATCTTTAGTGTAAATAAATAAAGAGCATGTATACTAAGAGTAATCATCCATAATTACAAGTACACATGTACAACTACCCATGCTATGCATCTTAGTAGGTCCAAATAAATCTATATGCAATAGTTCAAATGGTTTGGATGTGGTCACAATATCTTTAGGTTTGAATGATATTCTATGTTGTTTTCCTTATTTACATGCATCACATAATCAGTCTTTTTTAAATTTTATTTTAAGATGACCATGAACTAAATATTTTCTAGCTAATTTGTTTAATAGATCCATACTACCATGTTATATTATTTTATTCCATAACTATGCATTATTATCTATAGCACTTAAACATGTACCGTGAAGTTTAATTGATTTCACATCAAGCACATAGACATTGTTAATGCTTAGACATATAAACAATATGGATTTATCTATGCCATTTGAAATCATATTGTGAGTGTGAGAGTAATTAACTAAAAACTCCTTATCACAAAGTTGACTTATGCTAATTAGATTATGCTTAAAACTGCTAACTAAGTATACATCATCAATAAAGGATTCATAATTACCAATACTAATGCTACCAACTCTAATCATCTTCTCTTTGGAGTTTTTTTTTCTCCAAGATTAACACTCTGTCCATCATTAGATGTCAATTTTCTAAACATTGTACGATCACATGTCATGTACCTTGAGCACCTACTATCTGGGAATCATTTGAGACTTCTTATATTCACTTTGAACCAAACCTACAATCGCAAATGTCCTATTTTAGGTATTCTTTCAATGTGTCTTTATTGATTTAGTGTTCAATTCTCACAAGATGGTTCCCTTAGGCACCTACATCTACTTGAATTTGAAAAAACTTTGTCATTTAAAAAAACCTTGTCATTTCCAGTAAAACCACAGGATGAAGAAAAATGACCTATTTTATCACAAAAATTACAAAACATTTTCCCCTTATATGTAGAAGTGCATTATTTTCTTGCCTACACATAAAGAGGAATGTCCATTTTTTCCACACACATTACAAGAACTAGATGTAGGAAAGCCATGTAATTGATGAACCTTAGAGGCTTTCATAAAAAATTCTTTAGAGTTTGACATTCTATATCTTTTTATCACCATAACCTAAACCCTAATGGTCCTTACAATGCCATCGAGCAACCTAGAAACAAGTTTAATCCTTCTTCACCCTTGGTGAAAATATAGGTTACATTTACAAATTTATCACACTTGGCTTGTAGAGCCATTAACTTAGATTGATCTATCTTTAACTTGTGACCAACAACAATGGATTTATTATATGCATCAAATTTAATGATTTTTTCACTTATCTTAGTTTTCATGTACAATATGTAAGATTCTAAGATAGTATGGTTATTAAGAATGTTTGTATGCAATTTATTTAAGTGGCTATAGAGTTTTCTTTTTCATATTATTTCAATGTCTAGTTTTCATTTTCATATAGAGAATCATGCAAAGCACATAACAATTCATCATATGAATATGGAGTAGTAGAATGTACATCATTATCATTGTCATATTGATCATTGAAGCTAAATAGAAAATGAAGGAGAATGACTCATCTCTGAGTGCCATGAAATAGAGGTTTGCTACCTATTTGGATAGTTTCTCGAAATGCATCCATGGGCATCTTTGGAACTTGTTTAGCTTATCATGTGTTTCATTTTCTCCTTTCCAATTTTTGGGAAATATCATTCTAAACTCATAACAATACCAAATGAAATGTCCAAACTTGCCACAATTGTAACACTTAATCTTATCATCCTTTAATAAGCCCCTTGGCCTTCTTGAGGTGGTGGAAGGCTCTCTCCCTCAAATTTCATTTTCTATTCCTTTAGATTGAAGAAATATTTTGGATTGAGCAATGATAAGTGCTAATTCTTATTCATCCCTCAAACCTTCATCATCTCCTTCTTCATTTTCAACTTCTTCTTCGGTCAACATCTCTTTGTGCCTTAGTGAAGATGATGAAGCTTTTATGGCTAGATTATTCTTCTTTTCTTCACCCATATATATTCAATCTTGGATTTATGGACCGTGATATTTCCAAAGAGCTAATTGATGATCATACATGTAAAGTCTCTTGCTTCTTTAATAGTAGTGACTTTTGAAATCCACTCTTTTGTAGGACCTCTCAACACCTTTCTTACTTGTTGTTCCTTAGTGCTAACTTTCCTTAATGCTTTGAGGTCGTTCATAATAGAGGTGCACCAATTTCTCAAGTAAGCTATTGATTCTCCTTTTTTCATGGAGAATAACTCTTATTCTCTAGCATAAATGTCTAATATTTAATTATTCACTTGTGTTGTTGTAATATCCCATTTTAGAAACCCTAATTATAAACTAGTAATTACATGTAATTAATTAAAATAATTATTATAAAATGTTTTATATTAAATATATTATTTATATGTATATTATTTATATGTATATTATTATGGTATATTATATATAAATTTAACTAGGATAACATCTAAATGTAATTTGGGTTATTTTTTTTGACCCTAGCTATAACTCTAATTCCGCTAACCGAATTTTATTCCCTAGTTCAACAACTTTTTTATTATCTAACCTTATCCCTAACATGACCTTCTCGTATATTATAACTTTTTCTCCCTGTTCACCCATAGCTATACCTCATATTTTGCATGCCTATATCATGATTAGCTTTGCCCAACGCACACCATTGTCCATATAAACCTCCCTCTCCTCTTGTTTGGTGTTTTTAATTTAGCAAATTCAACCCCATTATTCTCATTCTTTATATTTTTCTACCTTCTTGTATTTATGTGCTTCTCTCCTTATTTGTTTCTAGCATTCCCATGCACCTCACGCACAACCCATGCATTCCTCTCCTTGTTTTCTCTTGCACACTCATGGAAACCCTGCACACACTGCTCATGCATGATCCTTGCTCTTGACCGTGCATGCATTGCATTCATGACCGTGGCTTCAATCTTCTCCTCATGCACAACCATTATTTTTTCTATACTTGTCACCCCACCACTATTACTTTCCTCCTTGGCTACATGAACAAACATAGAAACTCCCCCATTAGGAATGGAAACAAGTGTATATCGATAAAGCCACATACTACTCATATTCATTCATTTATAACATAATGAAAGTTACCATTCAAGCATACAAGATATGCTACATGAAATAATGATTATAATTAGTATCAACGCCATATTTATAAACTTCAAAATAATCTCTTAATATCAAATCTAGTAATATCCAATACACCACAGATAGGGCTCAAAGGAACATTACTAATAAAACCCTTAATACTACCGATAAGTCTCAAAGACACAATACCAAACACAGTTAGGTATGAAGGTTACTACTGAAAAACATGTAGGAATTAAGGATATTGCCAACCAATCAAATAATCATTTGGATTCAATAATAATCATTTCCATTTTTATTTACTTATGTTGAGTTCAAGGGCCCTACTATTTTTAAATTGGTAGAATGTTCTAAAACACCTCTCTGGGATAACACACCTAAGTTACTATTATCATCCCATGAAACAGAATTAACACCTCTCAGGGTAGAATACACCTAACCAAAACCGATAGAACAGTTTAAAGCACCTCTTAGGAAAAAACACACATGAGCCACTATTATCATTATGTGGAATGGACCCAGGTCCTTACTCATGTAATCTTTGAATTTAAGTGATTATTGTTTAATTTATTATTATTTATATCTCAATATCATATTTTGGTTTATGTTGAGCTTGAGAACCCTACTATTATTAAATTAGTGGAATGGTCTAAAACACTTCACAAGGACAACATGCTCGAGCCACTATTATCGTCTTGTGGAATGAACCCAAAACTCTAGAGGGAGAACGCAACTCACCGCTATTCTTAAAACTCTATAATGGTGTTATGCATGCCTTCGGTAATAACACACTCGATCCACTATTAACGTCCAGTGGAATGGACTCGGCTCATGTAATCATTCTCATTAAGTGATTCATGTCTTATTCAAGGTGGTATTTCTCAAGGCCCTTATATATATACACATATGTAGACATGTAAGGAACATAATTTATCTTAACTTAATCATTTGACACACATATAAAACAACAAACTTGACTACTAATATACTTCTCTAAGAAAAGACCACACCACTCCTAGGGAACCCTAATTTCATAAGTCGAGCATAACTGCTCCCTTGATACTCATCTTATGACCAATTTCAATAGCCATCTTTTAATTTTATTATTGGCAACATAACTAAAAATTAGGTTTAACTCCAACTTATTACACATGCGATAATAGATTCCTTTTAGGGTTACTATTTATATTTCCCAAGAAAACCATAATTCCACAATTTAATCATAACTATTATTATAAATTCCATATAACCACCAATTTAGTATATAATCTCAAAATATTAATATTGACATTATATACAAAAATAAGATCCAAATCACACATTTTACATATGGAATAATAGTTTTGCCTTAGTGTTACAATTCACCTTTTCTACCAAAACCCAAGTTTCACAATTTAATCATAACTTCTCCCATGATACACATATTACTTCCAAATATAATATGTAGATCTAAAATACCAATATAATCAATATATCTAGAATTCAAGGTCAGACTCAAACAATTCCCACATGTCATAATAATTTTACCCTTAGGGTTCCTACTTAAAATAATTTTCCTCATTTACTGGAATTAGACCATTCATATATACTCCAAAATTTCCACATAATATACTTATACTATTTTGAACCCCTTATCATATTAAGATACCAGATATTTTATTTTTAATCTATATTAACCGAAATGCCCCTAAGACAACTAGGATACTCATTTTTCCATCAAAATCTTTTGAGTCCCAAAATGAATGAATTTTCAAGCTCCAACACATTCTATCATCATAAAAATTTATAAACACAATTATATATATATATATATATAGATACTTAAAAACAACATGTATCTTTACACTTGGTTTAGCATGTAAAACCCTAACATGCATCTCTAAAGCTCCAAAATTCATTCTCATATGCTTAGCAATAATTAAGGCATACTTATTGGAGTAAAAATCATGATATGATTGACATAAAAAATTGATAATCATGCTAACAACTTTAGGGAAAAATTATAATATAACAACATACTTAAATAAAATTGGCACATCAAAACCCTAATGTACTATCATGCGATGCCTAAAACATTAGTAGAGTATAAAAGTTAAAATGAAACAAATACATTAACACATTTTATATTTCAAAGCCTAAATTTACTATCATGTGTTATCTAAAGATTTTAGTGGAGTATAAAAATTACATGATTTCTAGCAAATGCACAATTTATTGTTAACTTACTAAAAATGATTAGGCCCCGCTAATCAAAATTTATATCTAAAATTAATATCATAATTACCATATTAATATTTAATTAATAAAATAATAATTTCTATTAAAATATTTATTAAATATGAAAATTACCAAATTACCCTTGAGTGAAAGATGGGTAAATAAATTATTATTATGGTAGAACCTTATGCATCTCACACAGTGCGAGTTCTTTGGATGAAGGTCAAAGGTTGAAGGCTGAGGAAAAAAGGCTTGCATAGTGGAGGTGATGGTTAAGGTGGATGGTGTAGTGGTGGAGCTACCGATGGCCAAGGATGAAAAAAGGATGGGCAACAGAAGTGGTGGTGTTGTGTAGAGAAGGGTAGAGAAGGGAGGAGGAAAGGAAAAATGAAAAGGGGAAGGTGTCAAGGTGGTTAGGGCTGATGATGGTGCTAGTGGTTGGAGGGGGGGATGGGGGAGGCTGTACTGGTGGATAGTAGTTGTGGTGGCTGTTAGGTTGGAGAGTTGGCAATGACACAAATGTAGGGGAGTTAGTGGTTCATGTTGGTTTAAAAGGAAATGGAATCAAATGGGGCCGAGAGAGAGAGAGGGGGGAGCTTGGTGTGGCTATGGTAGTGGTCAAGCAAACCAAATAAGTTAAGGAAGGGGCAATTCAGAAGGGATACATTCGAATGAATGGAGGAATAGGGAGTGTAGTGGTGTGGCGAGGGAAGCTACAAAGGGTGGTAGATGATTGTGGCTAGTGGATATGTTGCTGGCTCCTAATGGTTATTGTAGGGAGGCTAAGGTAGCTCTTGTAGGGATTTGGCTAGGGAGTCAAGCAAGAGAAGGTAGAAGAAGTAAGAAGAAGAGGGGGGGGGGGGAGAGGAAGGAGGAGCTTCGGGGTTGAACAGAGATAAGAGGAAGTGTGTGTGTGTATATGTATACATACATACATGGTTGGGGGTGAAGGGAAAGGAAAAATAATGGGTATGTGTTTGTTTAGGCATGTGATGGAAGTAGGTGAGAGTTACAAGGGAGATGGGTGGTGAAAGATAAAGGTGTAGGGTAGAGGCAGGAGGTGTAGGGAGGAAGGTTGCAGGGATAGTAATAGGAAGTGAGGTAGGTGATAGGGTGCGGGGGAAGATTATGTTTGGCTTGAATAGGAAATGAGTGCTAGTGTGCATGGAATGTTAGGGGATGTTTGGTGTTCTAGGGGTGCATAGGAGGGAGTGTGCAGGGGCTTGTTTGGGTGTGCAGGGGTGTAGATGGGGAAGGAGAAGAAAAGAAGGAAGGAGGGAGGGTTGGGTTAGGTTGTTGGGGCATGGGGGAAGGAAGAAGGAAAGGAAAAGAAGAAAGAAATGAGATGGAAAAGTTTTTGTGGTGCAGAGAAGGAAGAAAGAAAGGAAGAGGAGTTGGGGCATGATAGAGCAGGCAAGGGAAGAAAAAAAAGGAATGAATATTGAGCCATGGCGTGGAGAAGAAAGAAGAAAAAGAAAGGAGTTGAGTTAGACTGGGCTATCTAGGAAAGGAGAAATAGAAAGGAGAATAAAAAGAGAAAGAGAGAAGAAAGAAAAAAAAGGTGGAAAAAAGGAAAATAAGTTAGGGTATCCAATTAAAAAAAATTGGGTAAAATTATTGGTTTAGGGTAAATTTAAATAAAAGAAAAAGATAAAATATTTTGACTAATTTATTAAATAATTTATCTAGATTTTGGGTCGAGGGTTAACCAAGAATAATTAAGTTAATATTTAAAGGCTATATTTTTTTGATAAAAGGCAAAAAATTTTAAATTAAGATTATGAAATTTCAAAGTATTACATTACACCCATTCAAAGAATTATGTTATGAAAACATTCTAAATCACATGGTTACATGTACCCACCATTACCATGGTATTCAAAACCAATAGAAATATGATATTATACACCTGCTACACTTGGTCATAACAAAGGTTGGAAAACAATTCAAAAAATAAGGTTTTATACACCCTTCACACATGATCTTATCTAATGCAACATAATAATTAAAAAAATTGGATTATACTCACCCACCACACATGGTCTTAGCTAAGGAAACAATAAACTTAAACCATGGGTTGTACACACCTTGCCATATATGGTGTAACGCCCTAGTTTTTAGGGTGTATGATGTGTGCTATTTTTTGTGTTTAATTATGATTTGAGTATAATTAATTAAGGTTTATATTTGTGTTTGATTATGATTTGAGTATAATTAATTAAGGTTTAGATGTGTGTTTAGTTTTAGATTAGATGTGTGTTGAGTTTGGTTTTGAAAAGATTTTAAAGGAGGTTTAATTTTTAAGAGAAACTCGATGTTTGTAGAAACCAATCGACTAGTTGGACTATTCTAGCTGGCTAGTTCATTTGATTTTAGGTTTATTTATCTTGAAAAATGTATCCACTAGTTATAATAGATTAGTTAATATGTTCAACTAGTTAAATGGTTTTGCCACACAAGTCAATTGATTTATTTGACCTGATTGTTTTTGTGTTCAATTTTAATTTGCCTTTTTTTCTTCTATTAGCTATAAATGTTTGAAATAAATCCATTTCTAGTTTAAAAATAATTTTTAGAGCTTATTAATCACTTTTATGAGTTTTTGAAAGATTTAAATTTGATTTAAAGGGTAAAAGCTTTAAAATGTAATTTTTGGTGATATAGTCACATTATCTTCTTCGTCTTTTATCCCTTTCTTCTCCATACATTATAGACTTATGTATTTATTTGGTAGAGGAAATTGTAAGATATCTCATCTACCTATAACTTCTCATTATCTCTTTTCTCTCCTTATGGATCACCTTTTTGGACCTTGACCCCAAATGTTCTCTCTTCCTCAACATTTTATGCATAGACATAACCCGCCTCTTCTTTTCCCCCACCTTTTTCCTTTAGATGGTCAAACATTCATGGGGAATAAGGTAAAGTTTGATTATTTAGCCTTCCACTCCCTATTTACTTTAGTATATACACAAAATTCAATAATACATGTGTATTTTTTTAGCTCATTCTCCCTTTCTCCCCTCTTCACCGAGCATTCATTTTTCATTTGCTCCACTAATATCTCCTTTCCCATGCTCTACAAAACTTTCCCTCTCTCTTCCTCAAATCCCTTATCTAACCTTATTTTGTTTTCCCTAAACAAAAGAGAGTCGTTTGGAAGAAAATTAAGGATTTAGTGTCTCTATCTCTACTTGCTTTATTTAAGGCTTTGCAAAAAGGTTGAGCTTTCTATTTCTGTATGTTTTTAAGCTTGTTATGGTTTAGTTTCTACTAAAGAATGAATTTTTTATTAAATATTAACTTATGAATTTTAAAGTTTATCGAGGATTTGGGATTTTCAATGTCTTAGGAAGGTTTTTTTTCTTTAAAGTATTTTTGATTTTTTTAATAAGTAAATTTTTAGTATTACCAAACCGGAAAATATGTATAGACTCTCAATTTACTACTAAATCATCTATGCAATCTTTCCACTTAGTAAAATTCTTATACTTAGTGTGGTGGAAACATCTACTACATACCATAAATGCAACATATTTTAATAACCTATTACATGGATGTGACACCTAACTAAAATTTCTAGAATTTCTCTCATACTGAATAGCAGCCACATAAGTTGCAAAAAACCCCTTGTAATATCTCTTTCTTCCCATTAGTTGACTAGTGGATATTTATTGAGCTCCTTGTTTGGATGATAATAGACAAGGATGAGTTTATTTTATTCCTAGTGCATTTTTTTTTGCATGATTGAAGCTATCTTGGAAAAAATTAGAAGATACTGACAAAGGTAACTAATGAATAAATTATAATAAGCCATGAAGATCATTAATCTTATAAGAGTATCTGGTTTAAGTGTCATCATGTACAAGTATGATTCTCAATTTTTTGAAACCATGAGTTTTACAACAGCGAATATTTGAACTAATAATGTTTTAAGAGGAAACTCAATTGAGTTCCCTATATATTACATCATTTGGAATTAAAAAACAAATAGGGGATTAGAATATAGTGCATTTAATGATATTCTATCAATACATTTTGGTTATATATTGATGATATATTCAATCATGTTTTGGGTTATATAAAATGAATTTTGCAAAATATTTTATTAAAAATTAGAGATATCCTCAATTGTTGGAAATTTTTGAGAAAGAGTTTTTCAGTAGATTTTCTATCAGCTGATTTGATTGAAACTTTTCAGGGAAAATATTCATTAATTTTATCTTTGCTTTACATCTGGATTAATTAATAAAATTTTCCAATTAATGTTTTTTTTATATAAAAGTTTACCTATAAGCATGTTAACCAAATCGTTTGAGGAAGAACAACATTTCAACTACAAGTTGTTGTGATTTTCTTGCTAAAAAGCTTGGTTTTGTTGTTCTACTTAACTAAGTATGTGAAATAAAAATGAACATGACTGAGAAAGAGAGAAAAAATTTAACAACAATTTTTTTGAGAGCTTAAATGATTCAAAGTCTTACATAATATTTTCTATGGTTTAAGGAAGTGGTTCTTTATATTAATAAGTCGTGGAGTATTCTATTGAGTTTGATCTACTATTTCATTTTATTGAGTTTTAATTCTTCCTAATCAATATGTAGATATCACTAGGTAAGTTTCAGAAGTTAATCTTGTTCTCTTCATCTTAGAGTTGAGATAGGGATTGGCATTTAGAGTATGGTATGCATTTGGAAGCCTAGTGTAACACCCCAATATTTGAACCAGAAAATTTTATTTTGAAAATAATGTGGAAGCATTTGGAAAATAAAATATGAGAATGTTACCACCACATCAACCCATGCATGATGCAAGGCAAAATAGAATAAGGAACAAAAGATGCAATCTCATACCATTACTATGACAATATACGATAATAAGGGCTAAAATAATATTATAGATAGAATGATTATGATAGTTTTACAAAATCATATATATGAAAACTAGATAAGATTTTAAATAACTAGAAATAAAAAAAATTTCCAAGGCAGTGGATAAAATACTTCTAATCCATTAGCCTAACTCTTAGGCATAATCATAAACATATAACCCTAAGAAATGGCCTACTAATGGCCCTCGTCATCACCCCTCAGCATACTCTAATTGAGATTCATAACTTTGAAAATCATCTTCTACTCCTCATACTAGAAGCTAGATCATCATAATGACTACACAATTGTAGTATCAATACGGTGAATTATTAGTAAAACATCCTACCTAAAACATGGTATGACTCATGTAGCACATTAAAGTTAGAACTGTGTTTTTAAAGTTAATGCATAATTTTCAAAGTATGCTTCTGCAAGTAGCAAATAGGTTGGTTAATTTCTAAAAAGTTAGGTATTAATTAAATCTAGTTTATTTATTAATCTATAGAACTATGTAATTCAACCTTACCATAATTATAGGTGTAGTTAGATGCTCCTAATCAATAATGCTACCATTATTTGAATATAGAGATCTTATCCTAGCTTATTAATTAGTTAGATAATAAATCATGGACATTTGTTTATTTTCATAAGGTGGTACTAGGAAGTGCATGCATATAAGCCTTTATTAGTTATCATAAAAATACTATATTTCCATATCATTCAATGATCAGTTGGTATCTTTATGCTGAATATGCCTTCTAACCCTTATTACCCAATTATTGTAATTTAATTTTAATTTTAATTTTAATTTTTATTCTATTCATTATTAGTCATTAGCTTTGCACAACTTTATAACTGAGGGATTTTATTTGATAATAGAAATCTACGAATAAGTTATAGCCTTTATGGAATCGATCGCTACTCCCTAGTCACTATTTTTTTTGTGTGTTTTGGGTTTTATTTGGAGTTTCTATGACATCATACCAAAATTTTACACTATTACCAAGGAGTAGAAAGAATTTTCTTGGAAAAATAGATATAAAATCATTCAATTGGTGGATTCCCATTCTTTATCTTTAATGGTATCTAAAACATGATGGTGACTGTAATACCTTTGTACTATTATTTTTCCTTTGAGTGATAGCTCATCATCATCTAAAGAGAGCACTAAATACAATTCAAAGGAATTTATTAAAGAACTAATGGCAGCCCAAATTTAAAGGAGGTTGTGACCCCACTTTTAATCTGAATCTTTTTGCATTGATTATATTGATGAATAAGAAGGGTGTAAGATTAGACCTAGAATAATATGTGCACTTCCTTTTTTTTAAAAGTTTTTGAGATACCAGTGATGCATAAATCAAAGTGGAGGGAAGGTTGGATAGAAGGCTGTTGATTTGGAGTTGTCAACCACGAAATTCAGCAAAATAAACGAAGGTTTAATATGGATTAAACTTGAAGATAATAGGTTGAAGATGCAGGTTGGTTTTTGAAGGTTTGAATCAGCTTCAAAGTTTTGAAGGTTGAGATCAATGGAGGAAGGATAATGCCCCGGGCTTTCCTTGATCAAAGAAGAATCAAAAGAGAGGGATAAACACAGCCTAGTTGTGCTCGATTGTTGTGTTCCAAAATCTATATATTCCATTCATGATTTATGCGTGTACAATAGGTGTATATATTGGGAAGAAATTTCAGCTGGTTCGACAAGCTCTTCTAGTCGGCACTTAACCTTAATTCAAGCCCATTTAATTTGGTTGAATTAAGCCCATATAACACTTAATCTTAATCATAATATCATTGTCTAAATGATAATGACTAACATTACAAAGCCATACAATTAACTATGATACATACATGAAATTATATCAAACCCTAACTTACATAAAATACACTTAGGGTTAGGGTTTACAACAAGTTAATACAACTAATGAGAATCATCACCATATCTTCTTATTGTAAAGTATCATCCCATGTATGCCATAGTCTTGCATGCTTTGAATACTTGTACACATTAAAGCGTATTAACATCTTCTTCTTACAAATATGTGACATACCTACAAGACCAACTTGAATGGTTTTCAACACCAAGCATATACAAATTATCAAGAACATTTAACATGATAGGCTCCAACATTAAGAAAGCTAACTCCTCCTTACCTTGAGAATTAAGATGAACATGACAATCAATAGATGCTCCTGCATCAACCAGCTTACTTTGATCAAGATACATTACTCATCTGAACAGATTTCTCATGGAATTTCATATAACTTGTTATGGTGTGAAACTAGTAGGAGTAAGAGTTGATCAACTTAAGTTAAAAGCTTTCTCTTTTTCTTTAACTCATGTTGCAAAATAGTGGTTATATGATTTACCTACTAGTCCTATTAATAATTAGGTTGATATGTAAAAACTATTTCCTAAAAAGTAGTTTCCATCATCTAGGGCCATAAATATTAGAAACAAAAGATGTGGTATTATATCAAATGGGGGAGAGTCCTTACATGACTATTGGAAAGGATTTAATAAATTTTGTGGTAGTTATCCTTACTGACAAATTAGTGAGAAATTATTCATATAGCATTTTATGAAGGAATAATTCCCATTGACCATAATATGATAGATACTACTAGTGGTAGAGCCTTAGTAAATAATACCTCAATGGAGGCTAGAAGGCTAATATCAAATATTCCATGTAATTCCCAATATTTTGGTATTAGAAATACCGCCTCTTTATCTCACCATGTAAAAGAGACAAATGTAATATAATTTAATGAAAATTCAAATAATTTGACTTCTTTAGTAGAAAAGGTAGTGAACAGGGGAGTGTCACTTTAAGTATGTGGAATTTGTTCCTATGCGGGCCATATTACAAATGCATTTCTTACATTATAAGAAGAGTGAAAAATTAATGCAATAGGTGGGCCTTAGGGGAATTCACAATATGATCCCTATGCTCCAACATATAATGATATATGGAGGGATCAACCTAACCTAAGGTATAGGATCAAAGACCACCATCATACCAAAATCAATAAGGTTATAAATATCCCCTTGGATTCTACCTTATTCCTCACACCAAACCAAAACCACCATTTATGTGACCTCTTCAACACCTGGTACAATAAAAATATGGAGGTATGCCATTAGAGGATATAGTTACATCTTTATCAACAAAAACTCTTCAATTTCAAGAAGAAACAAGTAATGGGTGAAATAAATTATAAAGTTTTATTAGTGCATTGGCAAATTCTATAGAAAAATTGTAAGTGCAAAGATCCTTAGAGATACTTAGCAAAATAGAAAGGAATCTAAGAGAAAATGTGAGGGCTATCTCCCCTAGGATTGGAAAATATTAGACGGTCCAAAGAAATCTAAGGATGACCAAGGGGCCAACAAATAAGATAAATTATTAATGAATATAAAAGAAGAGATCAAAGAAAAACATACTAAGGAAAAAAAATAAATTTTCCTAACCCTTATAAACCTAGTGCTCCTTTGTCTAGTAAGTTGGCCATGGGTAGCAAGAAATACCATGAGAAGGAGATGCTAGAATTTTTAAGGTGGAAGTAATTGGTATCTTGATTGATGCAATCAAGAAAATGCCTAGGTATTCAAAGTACTGAAAATATTTTGTTTCCAACAAGATTAAATTGAGAGAGGATGAGAAAAGTAACACGGGGGATAATGTGTTTGTGATTTTACAGAGGAAACTCCCACCAAAGAGAAAGGATCTTCACACTCTTACCATTCCTTGTAAGACTAAAAGCTAGAGGTATGAATGTTGTAATGGAATTACTTGGTATATCTGAAAGATATCTTAATGTGGTGGTAGAGTATGTTCTAGTTAAATTGAATGAACTTGTTTTTATTTTTATTGATTTTTATGTTTTAGACATGCAATATAATAGATCCCACAACCCTTCTTTTTATTTTATTAGGAAGACCATTTTTGAAAAAAATCTAGAACTAAAATTAATGTGTATAATATGATTCTTACTATATAATTTGATAGGGAAACAATTTGTTTTAATATTGACGACGCTATATGATATTTTACTAATTGTGAATTTATTTATATAATGGATGTAATTGAAAATTTATCCAAATAATTGATGATCTAGTAGAAGTTGTTCTTGTTTCCTTTGTCGAAGAGGAGAAATTATAATACCAAAGTGAATCATTACAACTTAGTTTGTTATAACATAATCCAAAATATGGATCCATAGACTATAGTTAGGATACCTTGGTTCAACATTGATAAACATTAGAAATTACATAATCATTTCATACTACACGGAAACATTGACACACCTTGCAGAACACTCTTCCTCTTCTATTACGCTCATACAAAACATGGGTTTTCATATATTTTTAACCATAATATGCATTTCATCCTCCCATGATTGAATGTTATCCCTATGTGCCATGGAAATTTAGAGTGATTTTCAAATTCTATTAGTTCATGAGCATTCATGGAAGTGATGGAGTACACTTTCATCAGCACTTTTTCACAACACACACCGGCTAAGGAATTTCAATCCAAACATAATCAAACAATGGTTATTCTAAAACAAATTTTATATCACCAACTAAGAAAGAAATTGGTATTTAAGTATAGTAAAAGGGCACCATACACTCTTATCCCAACATACTTTAGGGATTTTAGGTTAAATAGCATTCTATACTTTCCTAATGCTATAATCACCCTCTTTTATTGAGCAAGCACCTTGCTTTTTAGGTCCATTTGTAAGACATCCGTAAATAGTGATCTAATGGAGACAACGTACAAAAACAACTAAGAGAAAGTAGTTGTCAGAACATTCTCCCACACTTGCTTTGACTTTAAATATATAAAAAGTAAATAATAGACCCAAAGGTTGTCCTTTTTTCCATGAATATTCAAGAGACGCTAAGCAATAGTAAATCTATTTCATATTTTATGTCAAACACATCTAAACCTCCTCCACATTTTGGAAAACACACCTTCTTCCATATTAATGGCAATTTCATGTTAATGTTCACTCCTGCTCACCATAAGAAAACTCTAAGAATAGAGTTCAATTTTTGATGATTCTTGATGAGTGGAATTCAAAGCCTAGGAAAGTGATTTACCTTAAGGAAGGATGAATCATAAGGCTCTGATACCAATTTAATATGTAACACCCACACAAATTCCACTCTAGAAAGGTGATGGATGATGATGTTCATGTAGTATGATGGTGGAAGAATAAGGGTCGGATAAAATGCAACAAATGTAACACTTAAACACCTCACAAAGATCATGTTTAACTGGATCTCAAAGAGAACTCACAAAGATGAACCCTTTGATATGAATCAAATGAAGAAAATAAAAAGAATCTTCATCGGATTTAAAACCAAAGAAAAGGAACACAAAAAGAATCCTTAACAATGGCCACTTTCAACTCACATAGAATTGGAAGGTTAAACTCTCTCAAAGGAGATGATTTTTATTCAAACTCAAAACTCTCTCTTTTACACATGAGAAGACCCTTATTTATAGGCCACAAACTCAACTTTCCAGCTGTTAATTATAGCTAATTAAAACCTTTAATTACACTTAAATGATATGGCAATACATCATATAAAAACCGCTGCCTTATGAGCTAGTTAGTTCCATAAAATCACAACCTTAACAAAGAAGACCCTAGTTTGCATTACTCCATGTGTGGCACTAGTTCCAGCAGCTTCCATGTGTCATGATGATGTGGCATAAAATCCAACATGTCATCAAAACTTAGGTTGACTCATCCCATAGCTGCCATGTCATTAAGGTCTTGTTTGGTTGCTTGAAATTGCATAAAACACAACTTATGCTTTGAAATTCAAGAAAGTGTCTTGTTTGACTTTGGCACTTCCAAGAACTCAAAGAAACTCCTCAAAAATGTCTCAAAACCATGTTTGGAAATGAATAAGGCCATGCTCTTGCTAATGGAAATATGCCCTAGAACCAATCATATGTTATAATTTATATTTGCATATTTAGAGATTGTGCTTATTAATAAAAGTATCAAATGATGTTATTCATTCAAATGCTGTTATCCCTTTGAATAATTATTCTTTATGTAGATAATCAAGTATGTGACTGGATTGTGGAACTCTACTTATAGATAGAAAGATTATTATTCAAGAACTGTCCCTAGTCTAATATCATCTAATTAAGGGATATTAGTGATTATAAGACTAGTATGTTGATTAGTTGATGATCATGTTCTACTGATCATTGATATGAGATATCAAACTAATAACATAGATACATGTTAGGGAACATGATATTAGACCGACCCAGTAGGAGGATACTGTATTAAATATTGTGCAAAGTGTCATCAGTGTTCTCTAAATTGTATATCGTCCTTTGACCTGAGATCTTCGTATTTGCCGGTATGATGATCATTCTGTTTTAACTTTACCAAACGTTACCCTTATTAGGGGTGATTATAAAGGTATTGATTAGACATGTTGTGAATCATATAGAGGCACATAGTTGATCAAGATGGGATTTGTCCCTCTCATGACATGAGAGAGATATCTTTGGGCCCCTCGACAAGTATGACTAATGTTAGCATGGCCATGTGCAAACGAGGTGTCGTTTGTTTAAGGTTAGTCTTACTTGGTGATCGAGAAAGAATGTGATTGGATATAGCAAGGATGACACGACAAATGCCTTGTGTTCAATCTAAATATCGTGTGACAAAAGGACAAATATACGGGTTATTAATAGGTTATGTTGGGCATAGGACATTTGCATAATTTGGGTAGTCATAACGTCTTGCTAGAGACCTCTTATGATTTTTGGGCCCAAAAGGAGTTTTGGTCCATTTCCAATATTACGTGAACCTACAGGGTCGCACACCGAACTGAACTGGATCAAAAGAATAAGATGAGATCCTAATATGATTAATATCTCATCAAGTTAAAGTGGTTTTAATGTGATTAAGGCCCAAGTCCAATGCCTCTAGGTGGGATAGAGTGTTAATATAAATACCCAAGATGGGGTTTTATTATATATACACCTTTTTGCTCTCTCTCTAAGTGGGAGAAAATAACCTAGCTACCAACACTGGTTATTCACAAAATTGAGAGAGTGTTCCATTGGTGCTAGCACGCTTCCTTAGTGATCCATATTCAAAGTGTGTGGATACCGGTAGAGGTGTGACACAATTCACACTCGCTCGCTCAAAGGAGATTGAAATCAATCAATTGAAACAAACTCAATTGGATCAAGCAGGTTCGTCTTTAATATAGCACATGTTCCTGGTAAATTTAGCCTTTGATTTTATTCCGCTGCGTTGTGTTTTGCTTGGCTCAATTCCTACAGTGGTATCAAAGCAAAGTGCTATGATTTCTTTCGGCCTGTTGAATTTTTTCTTTGTTTCGATAGGGGTTGATGTGATCTTTCCCTTATTCGCTCTAATATATATTTTTTATTTGGTTTAATTGATTTGGTCTAATTTCATAGATCTAATCGATTGAATCTTTTGATTCAGTTTTATTTTATCATCTTTATTTGATGATAAATTTGATTGATTTTATGGGATTCAAATGGTTAATCTCTTAAGTTTATGAATATGTTGTACATATCATTTTATGTGGTAGTAGATTTGATCTACTAGTTTCGATTTTGGTTCTTGTTGGCGGCTAGGATTAGGGTAGATGCATATGCATAATTTTGAAATATTAATTCAAAGGTTGTATTAATTTGAGTAATTTATTCTGGCCTTTTGAATGAGATTTCATTAATTTGATGAGTTATGTAACGTCTATTCAATAAAGACAAATTAATGCGATTAATTTATATTAGATAATTAAATATGATTTGATTATAGAAATTAAATATGATTTAATTTATATTAGACAATGAGATTTCATTAATTTGATGAGTTATGTAACGTCTTTTCAATAAAGGTAAATTAATGTGATCAATTCAATTGATGGAAATTAATGTGATTAATTCATATTGGTCTATTAAATATGGTTTGATTAAGGTGTTTTAAGTCCAATAGGGATTGTACGGGTTTTGGATTGATTGGATCAATCCGTTAAATTTTTTATTATTGAAATTAATTAATGTCATTAATTTAATAACCACTGCCAGGGGCACTTCCCTTATCCCTACTTTATCTTATTTTGCACATGCTTGTATGTTACTTTATGTGATAAATGCATGAGTATAGGTATGGAGCAGTTTATCATAGTGATATAGCATGGCCTCATTTAATACGACCTGCGTGTTGTTATGTAATTTTGTAATGGTTTTACGGCCTGCGAGTCGTTAAGTATTTTGTAAATATTTTCTTCCATTCATAGATCTCTTGTATTGTAGGACACCCTTTTGTATGTATCCTTAGTGCTGTTAGCTAGATCATTAGGATGTAGTGTACATCCTAAATGATAGGAGTTTGGCACTTGAAGCAAAGGAATTACCTTGAAGAGTTCAAGATTGGTGGTGTTCGAAGAAGAGTAGTGGCAATTGGTTGCCGGTCAATTTTGTTCTAAGGCCATGCTATATCACACACTTAGTATTCTGTTGTTTATTTACTTTGTATATTCTACGTAGCTATCTTTTGTGAATGTTTTGCGTGCGTAGTTGTCCCTTTAATATAAGTCTTAAATGCATTCCCAATACCTCATGCTATTAACACCAGTATCGTCATTGAATGGGTTTGCCAAAGCAGAGCATTCATGATTATCTTGGTATAATAGTTTGTGACGATTGTCATTTGTTAAACGTATTGGTTGGACTTTACAGGGCTATCAAAACAGTTTTGGGCCTTGAGGCATAAGGTTGGGAATGACAGGACATTAGATGTCACCCAACAACCAGGAGTTACATAGGATGTAATTAGTAAGGTGTTGCTCACCTAAATTACTAATATCTTAAGCGATATGCCAAAGCTTACTTACGTGTTAGTGAATTATGGGTCATGGCCTGCAAAATCTCAAAGGGACAATGAGATTTAGTGGGAGATTCTTTTACTTTGGCGAGTATATAGAATCTAATTTTTAAGAAGCACAAATTTAAATCTTTGCATATCTTTTGTTGTAGATCAATATGGAAAATAATAACACCAACACATTCTCATTGCGATCGGTCCTTGAGAAGGACAAACTAAATCGAAATAACTTCCTCGACTGGCATAGAAATTTGAGAATAGTTCTCACTCAAGAAAGGAAACAGTATGTCCTAGAACAGGCAGTCCCTCAGGAACCGGCAGCTAATGCCCCACGTGCCGAGCAAACTGCTTATCGTAAGCACAAAGATGAGTCATTGGATGTAGCTTGTCTAATGTTATCTTGCATGCAATCAGACTTTCAAAAATAGTTTGAGCGCATGGTTGATGCCCATGCTCTTATCAATGAACTCAAGAACTTGTTTGAGAAACAAGCTCGAGTTGAAAGGTTTGAGACTACAAAAGCATTGTTCTCATGCAAGCTCACAGAAGGGAACCCACTCAGTCCACATGTTCTTAAGATGATTGGCTATGTCGATTATCTTGAGAGATTGGATGTTCCCATTAACCAAGAGTTGGCTACGGATCTGATCCTGCAATCGTTGCCTGAGTCATATGATCAGTTTGTCATGAACTACATCATGCATGATCTCAAGAAATCGCTAACTGAGTTGCATGAGATGCTTAATACTGCTGAACAAAACATTAAGAAGCCAAATAATGTTTTAATGGTTCAAAAGGGCAAAGGTTTCAAGAGAGTTGGTAAAGCTAAAGGAAAGGTTAATCCCAAAGGTAAGGGTAAGACTCTAGTTAAGAACTGGAACAAACTTAACAAGGCTAATCCTAAGCCTGGACCAACTGCTGACCATCAATGCTTCTATTGTAAAAAGTCTGGCCACTGGAAGAGAAATTGTAAGAAATACTTGGAAGATAAGAAGAATGGCTTGGTTGAAGCCACAACTTCAGGTATTTATGTTATAGAAGTAAATGTTACTACTTCTACTTCTTCATGGGTATTAGATACCGGATGTGGATCTCACATTTGTACAAATGTGCAGGGTTTAAAGGAGAGTAGAAGAATGGAAAAAGGAGAATTGGACCTATGCGTTGGAAATGGAGCAAGAGTTGCTGCTCAAGCTGTAGGAACATTCAATTTAGCCTTGCCATCGGGATTGATTCTAGAACTTAATAATTGCTATTATGTACCTGCTATAAGTAGGAACATCATCTCTGTTTCTTGTTTGGACAAGGAAGGCTTTCATTTCATTATTAAGAACAATAGTTGCTCCTTTTATTTGAATGAAGTGTTTTATGGATGTGCTCAAATGACTAATGGGCTTTATGTTCTAGATCTTGATTTCCCTATTTATAACATAAATACTAAAAGGTTCAAGTCAAATGATTCGAATCCAACTTACCTTTGGCATTGTCGTTTAGGACATATAAATGAGAATCGCATTATGAAGCTCCATAGAGATGGACTTTTACAATCATTTGATTTTGAATCATTTGAAACTTGTGAGTCTTGTTTATTAGGGAAAATGGCTAAATCCCCATTTTCTGGTAACAGTCAAAGGGCTGATGAATTATTAGGCCTCATACATACTGATGTTTGTGGACCAATAAGTTCAATTGCTAGAGGAGGGTTTCAATACTTCATCACATTTACTGATGACTTTAGTCGATATGGTTATGTTTATCTTATGAAACATAAACATGAATCATTTGAAAAGTTCAAAGAATTTCAAAATGAAGTACATAACCAACTTAGTAAAACTATTAAAGCTCTTCGATCTGATCGAGGAGGTGAATACTTGAGCCAAGCTTTTGATGACCATCTTAAAAGATGTGGAATAGTTTCACAACTCACTCCACTAGGAACTCCACAGTGGAATGGTGTATCTGAACGGAGGAATCGAACTTTATTATATATGGTTCGATCAATGATGAGTCACACCAATCTTTCAATCTCTTTCTGGGCTATGCTCTTGAGACCGCAGCGTTCACACTAAATAGAGCTCCATCAAAATCAGTAGAAAAGACTCCGTATGAGATATGGACTGGAAAAGTTCCAAGTCTATCTTTTCTCAAGATTTAGGGTTGTGAGGCATATGTAAAACGTTTGACGTCAAGCAAGCTTGAACCCAAATCAGACAAATGCTTCTTTGTGGGATATACTAAAGAAACTAAAGATATTACTTTTATAACTGCACCGAGAACAAAGTGTTTGTTGCTCAGCATGGTGTATTCCTAGAAAGAGAATTTCTTTCTAGAAGAGCCAGTGGGAGTAAAGTACATCTTGAAGAAATTCAAGAACCACAGGACAATTATCCCAATGTAATAGAGCCTGAGCAGCCTTTAAAATCTATTATAGGGCCTGCAGAAGTGGAAAGGGCTCCACGTAGGTCTACAAGGGTGCGTCACGAGCCAGAGAGATCCATGTTTCTCATGACTGAACATCGTGATGTATTATTGTTAGAAAATGATGAACCCTTAACATATGAAGAAGCAATGATGAGCTGACTCCGATAAATGGCTCGACGCCATGAAATCCGAGATGGAATCCATGGATAAAAACCAAGTATGGACTTTGGTTGATCCGCCTGATGGTTGTAGAACCATTGGGTGCAAATGGATTTTCAAGAAGAAACTTGATAAAGATGGCAGTGTGGATGTTTTTAAGGCACGTCTAGTGGCTAAAGGTTTCAAACAAATTTATGGTACTGACTATGATGAAACCTATTCACCTATTGCTATGCTTAAATCCATTCGGATCCTTCTAGCAATTGCTACATTCCATGATTATGAAATATGGCAAATGGATGTCAAAACTGCATTCCTTAATGGTTATTTATAGGAGGATGTGTATATGACACAACCTGAAGGTGTTGGGCATCCTAGCATTGCTGGAAAGGTATGCAAGCTTAAGAGATCCATTTATGGGCTTAAGCAAGCATCTCGGAGTTGGAATCTTCGTTTTGATGAAGTAGTCAAAGAGTTTGGCTTCATCAGATGCGAAGAAGAGTCCTGTGTTTACAATAATTTTAGTGGGAGTGCACTTGTTTCCCTTGTTCTTTATGTGGATGACATACTCCTTATTGGAAATGATATTCCTATGCTACAATCTGTAAGTACATGGCTAGGTAACTCGTTTTCAATGAAGGATCTTGGCTAGGCAGCCTATATTTTAGGGATCAAGATCTATAGGGATATATCAAGAAAGTTGATTGGATTAAGTCAGAGTACTTATATCGACAAGATCCTCTATAGGTACAATATGCAAGACTCCAAGAGAGGTTTCTTGCCTATGCAACATGGTCTGGCTCTTAGCAAGACACAGTGTCCTCAGACACAGGATGAGAGAGACCGCATGAGTAGAATTCCATATGCTTCAGCCATTGGTTCTATTATGTATGCCATGTTGTATACTCGCCCAGATATCTCATATGCCATTAGCATAGCAAGCAGGTTCCAATCTGACCCTGGTGAGAGTCACTAGGCTGTAGTCAAGAACATTCTCAAGTACTTGAGAAGGACAAAGGAAATGTTCTTGGTATATGGAGGAGAACAGGATTTGTTGGTAACTGGTTACACAGATGCGAGTTTCCAAACAGATAAAGATGATTTCCGATCGCAGTCAGGTTATGTATTTTGCCTTAACGGTGGAGCTGTGAGTTGGAAGAGTTCAAAACAAGACACAGTTGCTGATTCTACAACAGATGCTGAGTATATTGCTGCTTCAGAAGCATCAAAGGAAGCAATGTGGATTAGAAAATTCATCACTAAACTAGAAGTGGTTCCTAGCATTCTGAGTCCAGTTTGTTTATACTGTGACAAGAATGGAGATATTGCACAGGCTAAGGAGCCAAGGTCTCATCAGAAGACCAAGCACATACTCAGGAAATATCACATCATTCGAGAGATCGTCCAAAGGGGTGATGTGAATTTGTGCAAGGTTCATACAGATGCAAATATTGCTGATCCATTAACCAAACCTCTCCCACAACCTAAGTATGAATGTCATACTAGTTCACAAGGCATTAGGCTTATACATGATTGGTACTAGTGCAAGTGGGAGACTAATGGAAATATGCCCTAGAACCAATCATATGTTATAATTTATATTTGCATATTTAGAGATTGTGCTTATTAATAAAAGTATCAAATGATGTTATTCATTCAAATGCTGTTATCCCTTTGAATAATTATTCTTTATGTAGATAATCAAGTATGTGACTGGATTGTGGAACTCTACTTATAGATAGAAAGATTATTATTCAAGAACTGTCCCTAGTCTAATATCATCTAATTAAGGGATATTAGTGATTATAAGACTAGTATGTTGATTAGTTGATGATCATGTTCTACTGATCATTGATATGAGATATCAAACTAATAACATAGATACATGTTAGGGAACATGATATTAGACCGACCCAGTAGGAGGACACTGTATTAAATATTGTGCAAAGTGTCATCAGTGTTCTCTAAATTGTATATCGTCCTTTGACCTGAGATCTTCGTATTTGCCGGTATGATGATCATTCTGTTTTAACTTTACCAAACGTTACCCTTATTAGGGGTGATTATAAAGGTATTGATTATACATGTTGTGAATCATATAGAGGCACATAGTTGATCAAGATGGGATTTGTCCCTCTCATGACATGAGAGAGATATCTTTGGGCCCCTCGACAAGTATGACTAATGTTAGCATGGCCATGTGCAAACGAGGTGTCGTTTGTTTAAGGTTAGTCTTACTTGGTGATCGAGAAAGAATGTGATTGAACATAGCAAGGATGACACGACAAATGCCTTGTGTTCAATCTAAATATCGTGTGACAAAAGGACAAATATACGAGTTATTAATAGGTTATGTTGGGCATAGGAAATTTGCATAATTTGGGTAGTCATAACGTCTTGCTAGAGACCTCTTATGATTTTTGGGCCCAAAAGGAGTTTTGGTCCATTTCCAATATTACGTAAACCTACAGGGTCGCACACCGAACTGAACTGGATCAAAAGAATAAGATGAGATCCTAATATGATTAATATCTCATCAAGTCAAAGTGGTTTTAATGTGATTAAGGCCCAAGTCCAATGCCTCTAGGTGGGCTAGAGTGTTAATATAAATACCCAAGCTGGGGTTTTATTATATATACACCTTTTTGCTCTCTCTCTAAGTGGGAGAAAATAACCTAGCCACCAACGCTGGTTATTCAAGAAATTGAGAGAGTGTTCCATTGGCGCTAGCACGCTTCCTTAGTGATCCAGATTCAAAGTGTGTGGATACCGGTAGAGGTGTGACACAATTCACACTCGCTCGCTCAAAGGAGATTGAAATCAATCAATTGAAACAAACTCAATTGGATCAAGCAGGTTCGTCTTTAATCTAGCATATGTTCTTGGTAAATTTAGCCTTTGATTTTATTTCGATGCGTTGTGTTTCCCTTGGCTCAATTCCTACACTTGCATCATTAAACATGACTTATTTGACATTTTATATTCTCCTTGCATAAGAAAGGAACTTGGTATACTAGTTCCTTTTGGAATTCAACTATTCAGGAAGTGTTTACATTTGAGCCATAATGATCCTAGAACCTAACAAAGGGAGTTTAAGATAGAAGATGAGGAAGGTGCCTTTTTGGAAGTTAGTGTTTCTATAATTTGCATTCATGCTACTAAGATAACCTCCCCACATACATACTTCATTTTCAAGGATTGAAGATTAATCCTAAACGAGCATAAAAGTAATGTAAATAACTTAAAACTATCTACAATAAAGTATTATCCCCTACAGAAAATGAGAAGGTTGTCTGCAAATGATATGTTGATGATGCCTAGAGTCTTTTATTTGTTACTTTCTTAGAATAACCTGTCATTTCACAATTAAGTACTCCATGACCATAATAAAGAGATACAGGGATAGGCAATCCCCTTGACCTATACCACACTTCCCCTCAAATAGTATAGAGTAACTACCATTGAAACAAAAAGAGTACCACACCATAGTTACACAAGCCATAACAATCTTGATAAATTGAAGTGGAAAACAAAAAGCATGCGACATATGTTGGAGAAATAGAAATAGACTCTTATGAGGAGCTAAAGTAGTTCATAAAAAGCCAATAGAGATAGAATCTTATGTGGATATAAACATAAAATTTTATTTGGATGAGAACATTGAAGAATTAGTTTATACTTTCAGTGCTTATTCTACTAACATAGGGGAATATGTTGAATATCCTATTATGAGAGATAAACCCACTGTTGTCTATTAAAAAGGCTCTATAAGTAGAGTTAAAACCCTTACCTAATAATCTAAAATATGTCTTCTTAAGGGACATGTTTACATGCTTCTCAAAAAATAGAAAAAGGATTTTCAATGTTTTGGTTGCATCTCACTATTGAAGAAATAGAACATAAAAATTTCATAGTCATCATAGGGGAAAATAATCTTAAGCCAAGGAGAAACGAAAATTAGTGAGATTTTGAGCCTTAATGAAGGATATAATTTTTACCGAGTATACTTTTCATTTCTATGAATAATTCTCTATTGGTATATGAAAATAGAACTTGTCATTATTCTCTTCAAGGTTGCATGAAACTTCTAGATGCATTATGGTGATGGAGGTACAATTTTCTTCTTATTAACTAGTTAGCCAAATAACCTACATGCTATAATTTTTCCTTTACATAACCTTAGTGAGCTTTCAAGCCTATTTTCTCGAAATTTAACCTACATATATAGTAGAATATCCATATCATATCTCATCCCTTAGTCTATGGATAATAGAGCACAATTTGCTAACAAGCTATTAATGTGGTTGAAACATTAATCATGCATGTATTATATTGTTGTTTTGCAAGTAGTTAGTTATATTATTTTTTTTAAAATTATGGACAAAAATAAAAAGATAGTGAGAAAACTGGTGTTAAAAATAGGTTAATAATGTGCATAGTATTATGAAAAAAATGTGGGCAGTATGGAAACAATATATAAAAAAATGAGTGACAAAAATTTGTTAACCACATGTAGAGTGTTATGATAAAAATATTTTATGGAAAAATATTATTCTCCAAAATTCATCATTAATTCAATCTACATGCATAGTATTGTGGTAAAATTATAGGTGTCCTACATTTACTAATACTAACCATAAGTTTACTAAATTTTAGATCGGATTCCTACAACCTTCTATCTATACATATAATGTGTATTATGTCAAATTGATCAATGAGAGCACGACCATCATAATTTTAACTTCATTTTTCATTATTTTAAAGCCATTGGGTTTATTATGTTTGATTTATTTAGTTCATTGATATAATTGAAGAATTAAAGAACATACGAAGTATGTGGTTTTGCAATATGTTAAGCGCTTTCTTTCCTTTGTTTATTTTATGTAGTTTTTAATTTTCATTATGTTTAATATGTTCTTACTATTCAATTATTTAATCGAGTTTGTGATTTTTTGTTGTGTAAATCAATCTTTATCATTTTGTTTATATATTCTTATTAAGTTTATGATTTTTATGTTTTTAGATTTTTTATTTTTATTTTTTTTTCTATATGCTAGGATATATTAGCATGGGTTACAAGGATAATTGATTCTAATATGTTAATTTGACTTAATTGTAATGTATTTTTTTGTTAGATTAATAAATTATGAATAATGATCTTTGATCCAAGATTTGTGTTTTGTTATCTAGCTTGATCACCTAGTTAATTTGAGTGCTAATTGAACGCTAGGATAATATATTTAATCTATAACTATATACTTCTCTAAGTAGCACATAGTCTAATTAATTTCTAAAGAAAGGTGTTAGTTTAATCTATTTTATTCATATTTAGAACTATACAAATCATTCTGACAATAATTGTGGTTCTTGTTTTCTCATCCCTAATTGATATTGTTGTCATTTATTGAATCTAAAGATGTCGTCTGAGGTTATTGATTGGTTAGATAATAAATCATAAGCATACCTTTGATTATTTTAATAATGGGATGCTAGGAAGTGGATGCTTGCGAGCTTCTATAGGTTATCATTAGAAATACTATATGGCCATATTATTCGATGATCGATTGATATACTTATGTTGAGGATGTCCTCTGCCCTTATTATCCCATTATTCTTAGTTAGTTATTGTACTAATTTTTATTTTTTAATCCATTCATTTTTATTGATTCTCTTTCCATAATATAATAGACTAGAAATCTATTTGATAATAGAAATCTATGAATTAAATTATAATCTTCATAGGATCAACCTTTACTCACTAATTACTATTTGTTAGTGTTTTTAGGATTTAATTTGGAGTATCTATGACATCATACCATTGATCCTTCCAAACATTACACTATGCAAAAACATTAAAAGCCATAATTTTGTAAGACAATGTATAGAATAAAACAACAAAGGAGTTATATTATTGTAAAGAATACATTCTACCTACCAATGTCATTGATAAAACCTATCCTCCCAATGATGATAATATCATTTGTGAATTCATTATTATTATTGGCATGCCTTCTTTAAAATTGTGAAAATTTTAATACAAGCTTTTAAATATGGAGTGAATGGTGAGAAATCTCAAACCTTAGGGTTAAGCTGACCCCACTTATGAAAACTCCACTCAGAGTTGTCTAGGACAAAAAAGTACTATAACTTCCACTTCTTTATATAGGACTGAGGCTCCTTAATTAAAAAATTTCCCCTATTATATATATGGAGTAGTATCTTCAAGCCGAGGGTAGACTCAATAATTTTAAAAAATTGGTAAAGGGGTCCATTATTCATATGACCTTCAACAAATAACAGTTGTAGAAGATGCATTTTATCTTACTCCAATAATTAGGAGCGAATTGTGCCTAGCTAAGCTGATAGGCTTAGAGGACTTCCCTTAGGAAAGGATATAAGAGAAAATTGATTCCAATGTAAAGGGCATTAGCATACAAAAATGATATATAATTTTTCAAAGGACTGCTAACCCTATTTAACAAAGTTGGTAAACTTAGATTAAGAGATGAAGAAATGTAGTTTTTCCAATGAAAATGGTTTAGTGGAGCACCCATAATATTGTTTCTAAGGAGAGTTTTTGAGTTGAGTAAGGAAGATTAAACGCTATTAATAGGAGAGGAATAACAAAAAAGAGGCAAAATGATTGAGAGTTTCATAGCTGACAGGATCACCGAAGACAAAGGAGGTAAAAGATAAGCGAGTGGTATTATAGATTTGAGTGAAGATATAAAAATATAAGGAGATTTAGAATTACTAAGATATTTTAGGAAATAATGCCTAAAAAAAGTATGCAATTTACCTAGATGATCCTAAAGGTTGGTTCTTTGTGCAGCAACAAATCAAACTCCGCTAGTGTGATTTCTGTCTAAAAGCTCATCATGTTGCACATGTCTACTTATGGCAAACATAGGAGCATTTGTGATGATTTCTATAGATGAAGATGATTTTTGTGTGGGTAGTGTTCTAAATAATTATGGATATGGAAGCCTAAGGGTTTAAAATTTGAACTTAAAGAGTAAAAAATAAAGGAAATTGAAGAACGATATGTATTACAATTTCAGCTCATTAAATTTACACCATTTCTTTTTGGGAGGATGAAGAACCTACACTCATTATTGACATTGCCTCAATTTCCACTATCTCCTTGCCTCTTTATATGAAAAGTAATGACAATTAAATATATGGTCTTGAATTACCTGGGAAGTTGTCACCTTTTATAATAAATAGTGAATAAATTGCGTGGTCATCATTCAAAGAACTTTTATAAGATCCGAAAATGTGAGTGGAAAGGAAAATGAAGCTTATTTGCCAAGTTTCATTTTGGGTGCCATTTTATAATTTGCAAAAATTTAAAATTTAAATTTCATAATAATATATGAAATTGCTAATGGGATTTGATTCTCTAACATCTATTGATGTATATTAGTGATGTTCAATGGTTCATTTGATATTGTTCTTTTTTTATTGGTTGATGATATTCTTTTGTAACTACATTTTTAAATAGCCAACAATCTTTTATAGTCAAACAATGGTTAGTTTATACTATTACATTGTGTTATACTACTCTAACTTGAAAGTATTAATAGCCTTACTATGTTCGTAAATGATCAATGTATATCTTATTTCTATAAACTCATAATATGGACCATTGATAAATCATTGAATTTTACCTTACATACTTCGATGAAGCAACTAGCTAGTGCATATAGCCATCAGTAAATAAGTGAATTTTAGCCTATCGACCAGGCAATAAAGATAGATATAAGTGAAGGGAGTAATGATATACATTTTTCCTAAACCAATACTATTGGTTCTAAAGAGCATTGACCAAAATATTGAAGATGAGCTCAAAAAGACTACATAAATTCTTTTCCTCCTAGTTCCCTACTAGGGAAATCAAGCTGGTAGTGAAATTCTTTTCCACCTAGTTCCCTGCTAGGGAAATCGAGCAGGTAGTGAAGGAACAACTAGGTGACTCCTACCACACTATATTTTGTTCCCTTTACTTCACCCTCATATTGCATCCATATATATGGGCCTTGTACTCATTTTGAGGGATCTAAAAATCATTAAATGCATTCTCATTTTTACTCTCTCCTCTTTCGTGTAAGATCTCCTCTTACCACTCCTTCATTAATTAACCTCCTCTTTTGTTTCTCTAGAACCAATTGATTTAGTAAATAAACACAACAACAATGACAACGATGACGATGACGATGAAAACAACAAAAACAACAACAACAGCAACAACAGCAACAACAGTAGCAATAACAATAATAAAAACGACAACAACAACAATAATAAAGGTGGTTGAAATTTTAGCTATTGTTACTATTTATATATATATTAAACATTATAATGGGTTAGTTGATTGACTTTTAATATATGTAATAATAGTTTTAAATAGTTTACTGAGTTAATAATAACTTAAATATTACTTTCAGTAATTTTATTAATTATCTCCTAAGTTAGCAATAACAATTTAAAATTTACCTTTAGTAATATTAGTAATTTTCTTATAGATGAACCCAATTTTCTATCATCTTAGCACCATTGTATCATTATAAATAGCTAACCTCTTATAACCCTTATAGGCTCCTATCAAGTGCAACAAAAAGTATACAACACATGCAACTAAGTAAAAAGGAACAAATGTGGATTAGTAGTGGATTATCAACCTTTAATAAGCATAAAATATAGGTAAAGATAATATATATATCTATATATATATATATATAGGAGTAATTTATGTCTACCAATATAGATGATGTAATACAAATCACCCTTTGTATCTACGCTATGACTATTGAATGGTTATGTCACCATATGAAAACTTAAATTGCATAAAAGATGAAAACTGCATTAATTACTATAATGACAAGAATTGTAAAGGGCAGATGATAATTTAATAAGGAATAGTCCAACTTTCCCTTGCATAGACTTGAAATATGTTAGAAAACCATCATATAAAATATATTAGAACATCAACTCAATAATATATTTAATTTACTAGTCCTTCTTCTTTCTACTAAGTAATATGGACTTTTGGTTTCATACACTCCTGATTATATATTAATAGTAAATCTCATGGCACGTGATATTAGTCACGAATAGTGAATTAATTTAAAAAAGTAGATTGAAATGCATGTCGTGTGGTATTTTTTGGTTTGCTGGAAAATTTGGTCTTGGAAGTTTATCATATGAATGGGAAATTTAGTCATTAATGTCTATCATTTGTGGGTTAAATTTTAACTAGATTTCTGTGATTGTCTTCCTTATCTATATAATTTACCTATTCATATACATGTACATAATAAATATAACATACTCAAAACTTAACAAAGAAATGGAGAATTAAATAATTCCACTAGTGAGATATCTATTTACAGTTAAAGATAGTTATATATCCTTAATAGGTCACCCCAAAAATAGTGGGCAACAACAAATCTTAAGTACATCAAATTTTTTTGAGTAAGTGGAGGCTACCCTATTTGATGTCGGTGATACAAATACCCAAAAAATGGTTGGTTTTAATTTTGAATTCTTAAGAAAGTATGTGAATTTTTATCTTTAGGTTTCTTATAAGCTAAGTTGAATGTTACTTTTCTCATGCTTGTTCTAAAGTGTCAAAATGTAGTTCATGTCATATATTTTTGGCCAATTACATGTTGCAACATTATTTATAAAATCTTGTGAGAAGTCTTCACACACCATTTACAAAACTTGATGCATGCCTTGTTGGAATTATTATAGTCCGCTTTCATCAAAGAAAGAAGTATTATGGATAATATTATAATTGCTTATGAGTTGGTGCACAAATATACAACTGAAGGAGTTTCATCAAGATGCATGCTAACTTTGGTTCTCCAAAGGTCTTGCGATATAGTGAGTTAGAAATTCTTTCATGACATCTTAATATGGTATCGTCTTCCTATTCACTTTATCTCCTATATTATGGCATGTGTAAGCATGATTTCCTATTGATATTTCCTTTATATTGGTTACTTGATGCGTCTTTTAAGAGGAAGAGAGGGTTAATGCAAGGGGTCCTTTCTTGCCATATCTAATGATGGATTACCTATTGGGGTATTTTTAGCTTTTGTGGGAGAATTTAGATTTCAAGGGTCATCTATGGTGCAAATTTTGTAAGATTGTCAATCTTTGTTTTTTAGATGACTTGCTCTAATTCTATGGTGGAGATGTGAAAAGTGTAAATTACCCACTTGCAACCTTTACTGACATTTCTAATATTTTAGGCATGACCTTAAGTTTACAAAACTACACTACTTACATTGGCTGTGAGGCGTAGAGTGTCAAGACATAGCTACGTGCTTAGCTTTGTTTCCATGAGGACATGATGCCTATCATTTACTTTGATTTACAACTTTTATTTGCCTAATTTTCTAATCCTCACTTACAACCACTCCTTGGGAAGGAAATGACTTAGTTGAGGCATTAAAGTATACTATATTTATCATATGTATAATGAATAAAACTTATTAAGTCCATCATGTTAATCATTTACGTGTGCTTTATCCTAGTAATCTTATTACCTAAGAATGTCCTACCTAAGTTCATAAGCTTGTGTAGAGCATTTTTTTTACTCATGGAAGCTAATTGAGAAAAAAAGAGCTTTAGTGGCATGAGATGAGTTATGCTAGCCAAAAGATTAACCCGGCTTGGGCTTATTGCAACTTGATATATTGATTAGGTGTGTCTTTGGGAAGCTAATTTAGAATATTTGTACTAATAAATACTCTCTTATGGTGAATTGGATTCATGACGTTTATTTGCACCAAGGGGATGTTTGGGCCAATCAACACTCATTAAATATGTCATGGTTATTTTTGTTAGTAAGTAAGATAAGAGATAAATTTTAGCACCTTAGTGCTATATTGATGGGTGAGGATTAGCAAGAGTATATAATTAAGAGGGCTTGTCATCAATTATGGTGTAAAGAAGCAAAGCAACGGTTGGCAATATTTACTTGAAAATCACTCACACTAATAAGATATCCAATCTTTGTTTTGATAGCTTTACATAAGAGTTTTCCTATGAGGGCAATAATGTTTGCTCAAGGTGTATGCTCAACCAATAGATGTATGTTTTGTGATGATGTCAAGGAGATTCTGGTTCATATATTTATGCAATTTTTTGTTTGGTTTCAATTGTTACAAACTTGTCAAATATGCAATGGATAGGCAAGATGTGGTGACGAATTAGAATAGAGAAGTGTGAGCTATTTTATCACACACTAGGAAACCAAAGAATTATGAAGACATACTATTTGCCTTGTTTTGATTGTACATTATAACCATTGGCATAAACATAATCAATGTCTTTTTCAACAACATCATATATGTGTAAGAGATGTAATAAAAATAATTGTCCTTATAACTATTAGACATTTTCCCTCTCACAATATATGTTAAAATATGATAGATGGATGTCATTGTTATGTTATATTCGTTTTCCTTTTCTTGATTGAAACTAAAAAAAATCAGATTTATATTTATGAACCATATATATTTATGCATAAAAGAACCAAGCATACCTAGGATATATACGACCAGAGGCAAATAAGGGTACCTAAAGAACAAAAAATAAGGTTAAAATCCTTCTTAGGCATCCATCAACTAGAAGGGAACAAAAATAGAAAGAAAAATACTAACATTAGAAGTATAGAGGGGATTGATGATGTAGGAGCATCTCAATCTCACTCTTCTAATATTGAAAAACAAGAGTTAGCATGCTTAGAGATGGTGCTAATTGTTCTTAAAGATCTTAATACTTCTAATCTTTTGCTAAGTAACACTAGGTGGTATTATTTATGCTTGCAACATCAATCCATCAAAGATATCTAGTTTATAAGACAATGGTATTATAAGGATTATAAAGTTACATGGAAGAGAAGGCTACAAGGAACAAAGCTTGATTACATATGATTATTCAATGTATTATATAATTTGGGTTTTGTGCAGCTATGTTATTTTCTTATATAGTTTGTAATGTTTGTAATTTGTCATTATAATCACTATCTATGTAATATATGTATGCAATCTAGTTGATATTTGTTAATCAGGCTAGTTATAGGGACTTTCTTAATAGAGAGTAAGCTATATATATATATATATATATAGGGTTCTTGTACATTCATAATGTAATTACAATCATTGAATAAAAATAAACATTAAGAGAAACCCTTCAAGCCTCTTTTCTCTTCTTCATCAAGTGAGAGTTTTCTTAAGAAGTTGAAGGATACTATCTTGTGAAACTAAGTGATTTCTCTTTTGAATTGATTTGATCTGATCTTAGATTAGATCAATATTAACATATCAAAATGTAATAAGGTCATAAACCATAATCTACATTTCCATCATCTTGGAACTAGGTTTTTCTACCCAAGTCACAATATAAAAGATCCTGCATTGTGTAAGATTAATCATTCATTATCATCCACACCAAATTAGGTATCAAATATAGTCTTGGATTCTACATCATTGGGTGTAAAACTTCATTATCAAGTTTGACATTACAACATATCACCACTAGTTCTTTAGTAAAGTTCTTGATATTTCTTGATTGTTTTCTTTGAATCTTGATTGATTTTATATAAATCTTATACAAATTTAAAGGTAATCAAGTAGTACATGTATGGTGTAGATGATATAATATAGGAATCTTGAAAAGAAGCTTGAGTAAGTGCATGTAAAAAATTAGCACAATAAAACTAGTTGTATGAGGCTTCTTTTGACAGTGTAAAGAAGAAAATCTTACGTGCATGTTGTGTGTATTCTATTAGGAGTGATAGTATTCATTCTACATGAAGTCTTACATGTCTAGGATAATATTTCTGTAGAATGATCATGTGTGGTGATCAATGCATGTGTTGATATCAACCGTGTATGGGTTTTTTGTGTGATGCCAAGTGTTTGTGCGTTTTACATAACTTTTGAGTCATGTGTATTTAATGGTTTAATTGAGCCTTTTGTGTAATATTTGATTAAGATGAATGTAAATTGGTACATTGTTTTGAATTTGATAGTATTACATAAAGAAACACAAAAATGTGCATAATAGTTCTTAGTGTTTCGAGTTAACTGAATGTAAACCTTATTGGATTTCACATCAAGAACTCAGCAAGAAAGGTTAAAAGTGAGCTCACTTATTTTTTCTTGTAGTATATGTGATTTCTTTTTTATGTGTGTGATTCACTGGAATCAAAATTTCCAACAAGAACTAACTAAGGGTTGAAGGGTGATAATTGTTTGATTTGGGTTTCCTAGCTAAAACCTTAATGATTTCTAGCTTGTGATTAAGTGTGCTAGTGAGTAGAAAAAATGGAAGGGGTATAAAACTTTCAAGCCATGTTTGAGGCCATCCAAAATCTATCAACCAATCTAGATGCAACCTATGCTCAACTTTGGCAAATTATTGAAATGCAAACACAATTACAAATAATAGAATCTCGATTTGTAGGATAAGAATCGATCCAAAATATTCAAGAAAAAGGGATTTCTATGGAGAATGAATGAGAAGTGCAGTAAAACCAAATAATATAGCAAGAGGAAGATACCTAAACTCATGTGTAGATCATCATAAAGAGTCACTAGGAGTGGAAGCAACCAAATGTTCTTTAGCCATCAAACAAAGCGCCATTAAAGATAAGATAGAGGTATTAAACTTGATATTCCTAATTTTAATGGTAAACTTGATGTTGATTTATTTCCTGATTGGTTAAACGAGGTAGAGGCTATATTTGATTTAAAATATTTTCATACTGAAAAAAAATGTGCACTGGCTACTCTTCATTTTAAGAAGTTTTCTAAGATATAGTATGATAATTTGAAAAGGACTAGGAAAGAAAAGGAAAATGAAAAATCAAATCTTGGGATAAAATTAAAAAACATCTAAGGAAGAAATTTGTAATTCAAGAGTATGAGCAAGATAATTATATTAAATTCACTACTCTTAGACAAGGACTTATAAGTATTGAGGAGTATGTTAGGGAGCTTGAAAGATTAGCACTTATATGTGATATCTATGATAAAAAAGGAACAAACATGTGCTAATTTTCTAGGTAGCATTAACATGATGGTTCAAAACAAAGTCGAAGCTTGTCTATATGATTCTCATGACGATATAAATAAGATATCCTTGGGATTTGAAAAGAAAATAAATTCCATCCATCCTCATGCCAAGAAAACTACTTTGTTTACAAAGTATATCTCAAGTACTCAAGTTAGTATAGAGGGTGATTCAAACTCTACATATGTTGACAAGAAGCAAGGATGTATAGGAGAATATAAAGGCAAGAATAAGCTCAATTAGGTCTCTACAAGCTAATGCTTTAAATTTCAAGGATATGGACACTTTGCTTGTGAATATCCCAACAAAAGAGCATTATCCATAAAAGAAAATAAAGCTATGGAGACTTTTGATGAGAATTATAAATTGGAACCTCTTGAAGAAATTTCTAGTGAGTCAGAAGAGGAGGAAAATGCTTGTTATTTATTGAAAAGTTTGCTTCAAGTATAAGCTAATAAGAAACCCAATCAATGATGAAAGATATTCAAAACAAAAAGAAGGGTGGGGGATATGGTTTGTTGAGTTATCAATGGTAGTGGGTCTTGTATGAATGTAGCTAATGATAGGATGGTGAAAGAGTTGGGATTGAAGACAACACCATATCTAGAGCCTTATTCTATTATTGAAAAAGGACAAAAGAGTCAAAGTAACTAAGAAAACCCTAATTTCATTTCAAATTGGTAATTATCATGATGATGTACTATGTGTTGTTTTTCCTAAGAATATATATGGAATCTTATTAGGTAGACCATAGAAATATGATAGAAGTTCTATTCATAATGGCATTACTAATGAATATCTAGTTGAAATAGATAAGAGAAAGCATACACTTAAACATTCTTAGTATGATAATGAGAACATAGTGGAGAATAAAAAGATTTTATATTTGCATGAAGACGCTAGGGCATAATGTATTAAAGAAGAAAGTAGTTGCTATGCCATTATTATGAAGGAATCCTTAGTACTTTTATTAACTAAGCCCCTTAATAATGTACCAAGAGTCCGATTAGTTACCTCAGTTTGACCATCCGTTTGTGGATGATGTGAAGTGCTAAATAACAATTTAGTACCAAGCATATGCCATAAATTTTTCCAAAAATAACTCATCAACTTGACATCCCGATCTGAGACTATGCTTTTAGGCACACCATGAAGTTTAATTATCTCTCTAAAATACAAGTTAGCAATAAGCGTGGCATCATTAGTTTTATTGCATGGAATAAAATGAGCCATTTTAGAAAATCTATCTACCACCACAAGAATAGAATCTTAACCACGTTTTATTCTTGTAACCTTAGGATAAATTCCATACTAACTCCTTCCCATGGTTTATCAGGAACTAGTAAAGGTGTGTATAAGCCTTTATGAAAGTAACTCTTACATTTTTGACATGTAGAACATCTACTTATCATAGCTTATACATTTTTAACCTTTCGTGGCTAATAGAAATTTTCTTGTAATAATTCCATAGTCTTATGTATACCAAAATGTTCCATAATGCTACCTTCATGTATTTATTTAATTAGTAAGTCTCGAATACTAGATCTAGGAATACAAAGTTTATTTTGTCTAAACAAAAATCCATCTTGTATGATAATTACCATTGTGTCCACTTTCTTTACATGCAATAAATATATCCTTAAAATCTTCATCTTTAGGATATAAATCTTTTAACATTTTGAAACCTAGAATTTTTGCATCTGTCATAACAAGTAATGTAGATCTACGAGAAAGAGCATCAGTTACTACATTTTCTGTTCCATCTAAATGTTTGATTCAGAATACAAAGGATTTTAAGAAACTCACACACTTTGCGTGTCTCAGATTAACTTTCTTTTGACTATGTAAGTATTTTAAATTTTCATGATCCGAATGTAATACAAAGGGTTTTGATCTCGGATAAGGACCCCATGTCTCTAGACTCCGTATAATGGAAAATAATTCCTTGTCATAAGTTGAATAGTTAAGTTTGGCTCCATTCAACTTTTCAGAGAAGAATGCTATAGGTTTATTTTCTTGTGAGAGTACACCTCCTATTCCAACTCCACTAGCATCACAAGTTACTTCAAAAAGAAGATTAAAGTTGGGTAGAGCTAATACAAGGGCATTACAAAGTTTAGTTTTGAGGGTTTCAAAGGTTTGAGTAAATTCTTGTCCCCGATAAAATTCACCCTTTTTCATGAGTTGTGTAATAGGTGTAGCTATAGTAGAAAAATCCTTAATGAATCTTCTATAAAAACTAGCTAACCCATGAAAACTTCTCACATTATGAACATTTTTAGGGATAGGCCATTCGTGTATAGCTGTAATCTTATTAGGATATACTTTAATACCCTCACCACTAATAATATATCCTAGGAAAACTACACTTGGAAGCATAAAATCACATTTATCAAGTTTTCCATATAGTTTATCTTTCCTTAGCTTATCAAACAATTTCCTCAAATGCACTAGGTGATCATAACCATTTTCGCTATACACAAGAATACCATCCAAATATACAACAATGAAATCACCAAGGAAAGGTTGGAGAAATTCATTCATAAGTCTCATAAATGAGCTAGGTGCATTGCATAAACCAAAATGCATAACCATCCACTCATAGAGACCATATTTAGTTTTAAAAGAATTTTTCCACTCATCTCCATCTCTAATCCTTAGTTGATGATAACCACTTCTTAAATCAATTTTGGAAAATACTTGTGCATCATAAAATTCATCTAGCATATCATCTAACCTAGGAATAGGAAACGATATTTGATAGTAATGTTATTCACTTCCCTTGAATCTATACACATATGCCAAGGATCATCTTTTTTTAGCACTAGTAAAGCAGGAACACTACAAGGACTCATACTTTCTCTCATAAATCCTTTATCCATAAGCTCTTGGATTTGTTTTTGTAATTCCTTAGCTTCCTCTAGGTTACATCTATAAGCTGATTTATTTGGAAGAGGCATTCCAGGAATAAGATCAATGGCATGTTCTATACATCTTTTAGGTGGTAATCCAGGAGGTAAATCATTAGGGAATACGTCATGATATTCATCAAGCAGCTTAACTAGATTATGATTTCCGATTTTTTGCTCCCCAAGTTTAGAATCTTTAGCAACTAAAGCATATAAAATTCCTTCTTCTTCTTCTATGCATTTTTTCATAGCATTTTTCTGTAAAAACAATCTCTTTTTATCCTCACTCAAAGGCATGTGATCACAAAAAGAAGATGTCAATCTATACAATTGATTTTCTTTTTTCACCACATATTCATTAGTTACTCCATCGTGAGTTGTTTTTCTATCATATTGTCATGGACTTCCTAAAAGTAATCCACAAGAATCCATAGGCAAAACATCACATAGAACTTCATCACGGTAGTCTCTAATGTAAAATATGATTAGGGTTCTTTTGTTGACTTTAGCTCCTTTGTCTTTGTTTAGCCATTGTAAAGAATAGGGTCTAGGATGATTAGTAGTCTCTAAACCAAGTTTCTTAGCCATTGCTTCACTAGCAACATTTGTACATGAACCACTATCAATAATGAGTCTACAAACCATGTCACCTATTTTACACTTAGTCTTAAAATTTTTCTGTTTTTGAGTAGGTGTCATGTTAGGTTAGATTTGTAATACTCTTTGAATTAAAAAATATGGATCTACTTCTTCTTCACCCATGTTTATGATTTCAATAGGAGATTCAATTTAAAGATTCTCATCATCACTACATCGTTCCATGTTTTCTATTTCATTCAAGGTTAAGGCTCTTTGGTTAGGAGATTCTCTAGCAAAGTGTCCATATCCTTTACATTTGAAGCATTATTTATTAGACATTTCAAATACTTTAATTTTACCTTTATCATCTCGATTATTCTTTTTATCATATGAAGATGTTGATTTAGGTGTAAAGGTATTATAATAGGGTTTAGTTGAAGTTGAAACATTAGACTTAACATAGGCTTTGGTTGATTTAGTTTGTCTTTCAAAATTTAAAGCCAACTTAATCAAGTCATCAAGAGAATCATAGGATTACATATCAACTTTATCTCTTATCAAATTATTCAAACCATCTAAGTATCTAGCACATTTATGTTCTTTTCTTTCTTAGACATCACAAATAAGTGCTAGTTTTTCAAATTCTCTAGTGTATTCTTCTACACTAAATAAACCTTGCCTTAGAGTTGTAATTTTCACATACATATCTTGTTCATATTCTCTAGGCACAAATTATTTTCTTAGGTGTTTCTTAAGCTTTTCCCAAGATTTTATTTTGGATTTATCTTGTCTTTCTCTTGTCTTTTTTAAGTTATCATACCAAATCCTAGCAAATCTTTTGAACTTAGGAGTAGCAAGCTTACATTTTCTCTCATCATCATATTCTTTAAATTTAAATATAGTTTCAATTTCATGCAACCACTCAAAGAATAATTCCACATTCAATTCACCATAAAATTTAGGAAGGTTAGGTTTGATACCTTGATCCTCATTGTATGCATGTCTTACTTCGATTGGATGTGGTCTTTTTTGATTGCTTGATCCAAGAGAACTCATTTATTCATCTCCATATTAATTTTGATGCATGTTTGAGTATCCACGTCCTCCTTTTGCTTGAAATATATGCCTCATTTTTCCTTCCACACTATCTTGTGTGGTTTCCATTCGGTTTGGCCATAGTTGATACTTCTCTTAATCGGCTAGCTTAGCTTCCACACTTCGTAATTTTTGTTGAGGTGTTGTTTGATTATGGATGGAAGTTGGAGAGAAAAAAGATAAGAACCAAGGGTGCAATTTTTTTTCAAACCTTTGAACCAGGTTCTATTGTACCAAGGATGCCAGGGGTCTCTCTTTTTTTTTCCTCGATTGATATGGTACATGGGGAAATAGAAATGGGAAGATAATCTGCTGGGTATATGGAAAAATGGGGAGATGAAAGAAAAGGAAAATGATAGATGGAAGTTGAATTAATGGTTAGAAGTTAAAAAAAAAAAGAAAAACTAGTTGAAGCTCGGTAGAACTGAAAGGGAAGATGATGTCGATGAGATGATGATTTACTGGATGAGGCTACGTGTATCTTCAACAAGATTGTTAAAAGATTTAAAACATTCAATCAAGAGCTCATTGAAGATTCAAGAATGACATCAAGATGCAAGAAAGGGTTGAAGATTGCTGGGCAGTGGTTTTCTTGCAGGCTGGTTTCCTCGCATACATCAGCAAGAAGTTGCAAGAACCTGCACCAACGCAGTGTGCAATGGATTTGGAAGCTTTGATACCAAAATTTGATGTGAATTAAAGGGGAGGGAAACGAACAAGATCTATCATCTATTGATATCTGTGTTGGTGGGTTGAATTTGCAAGAATCACTCGGTTTAGGGGAATTAAACTCAATGAATGTTGCAGGCTAGAATATTGAAATGTTCGAATGTTGAAGATGCATTCAACTTCGAATAAGGAAAAGAATGCAGAAAGGAATGCCTCGGGCACTTCCTAGATAACTACTACTCTAAAGGGAGAGACAAAACAAGTGTTAACTTGAGATTTTTATTCAAATGATATTCTATTACATGACATCTTATGCGTCTTCAAGGCTTAGGAGTATATATGGGTAAGATGTCAACATATGGATTTAAACTAGCTGGCTAACACTCTTAATTCAAGCTAAATTTAATCCTCTTGAATTAAGCCTATATAATACCTAAACTTACTCATAATATCATTATCTAAATGATATTAATGACTAACATTACAAAGCCACACAATCAACTATGGTACATACGTGAAATTACAACAAAACCCTAGCTTACATAAAATACACTTAGGGTTTACAACAAGTTGAATATAACTAATGATAACATCACTATATATTGTAGTAGAGTCATCCCATGTATGCCATAGCCTTGCATGCTTTGAATGCTTGTACACTTTAAGTCTCGTTTGCTCTGTTAACATCTTCTCCTTGCAAATATGTAATATACCTACAAGAATATCTTCAATCATTTTCAATACCAAGCATAGACACATTATCAAGAATATTTAAAATGATTGGCTCCAATATTAAGAAAGCTAATTCTTCCTTGCCCTGAGAATCAATAGAGACATGAGAATCATTAGATGCTCATGCATCAAGTTTTCATAAACATTAGAAAGAGATTCAAATCAAAATTAGAAAATGATTTGAAAAAATTGGTTAAAGTTGATTGATTTGTACAAACTAGTCAGTGGGTTCGTCGAGAATAAAATTTTAATCTCTGGTCTTACCATTCGATTAGTTTGGTAAACCATTAAATTTGTACGCCTAAAATTCATATTTTTATTATAATTTTAGTCCCTTTCCAAAATAAAAATGAATTTATTTTATTTTTGCATAATTTTAAACATGTTTTTAAGTATTTTAGGATAGGGTATTACATATATTATCAATCTCAATAATTTTCTCTTTGATTGCTAATTTAACACCCAACCTGATGCCGCTCTTATTTCTCTTTGTGTATGTGGAGACTAGAAGATTTACTAAACACCTGTAATAAATCCATCAACACTTACATTATGTCAGCATCTCCCTTCAAAAACATCATTAAATCATTGATGAAAGCTAGTTGGGAGACTCCTAAATTTTTGTATCATAAATGATAAGATAAATATGAGCTTGGGCATTCTTTCTAAGATGTCTAGTAAGAAACTCTAAGAAAATTAGAAAAAATGTAAGGTGCTATTGGGTCTCCTCACCTTAATTCAAAATTTCACTTAAGGAAACCATAGGCATTACCATTTATGACCAAGGATAAGGAGGTGGTAGCAACACAAGCCATTGTCCACTGAATAAATTTTGGAGGAAATCTTATTCCTACCATAATAACCTTTATGAAATTCTAATTCAAATTAGTGTAATTTTTCCTTATATCAATCATCATCATGCATCTTAGGGAGTTCATCTTTCTATTATATTTTTTTATGAGCTCTTAGGCTAGAAATATATTCATAGCCATTGGCTTTCCTTAAACAAATGCTACTTGGATGTTGTTTACAATAGTGTAAAAAAATACACAAAGTATATTTTGAAGGATATTAGTGATGATTTTAAACACTACATTACAATATAAAAAGGACCTTTATAGCATGGGATTTTTTTTCTATATAAGTGATATAAGGATGTGGTTAAGTTTCTTTAACTCTCAACCATTGGTGAAGAACTATTTCACTTCTACCATCACATTAGCTTCTATTGTATCCCATGAAGCCTTGAAGAATCTAGAGGAGAATCCATCTAGTTCTAAATCTGTTTCTTCCCATATTGATCGTAAAACTTCCTTCACCTTTCATGGGATTAGTTGTGTGAAGTTACTTTGACTATATCTGAATGATTCACCCTCCTTCCATACTCAAAATTAGTGTAATCAACCTCCTAATATTGTCTAGTTGTCCCAAAAAGACTCTTATAATGCTCTATGAATGCATCTTCTAACTTATTTTATTTTGAGTTAATGAGCCATCTTTCTTCTTGACTTAGGAGATGTTCTTCTTCTTCTATGAGAACTTCAAAAGATTGTGGAAGAACTTAGTGCCCTTATCTGCTTGGGAAAGGAACTTATTTTTGGATTTCTATGATAGGAAATTCATTACTACTTTATTGAGGTATATGAACTACTTTCTTAACTCCTCAATTTCATTATGATCAAATCCCCCTTCTATAATGCTACTTCTTGAACCTTTTATAGCTTCAAATTTTCTTCCTCTCCTTTTGTAATGATATGATTCAGAAATTTTAGATTTTTCTTCATGTTTGTCTACAATGCACATATTTTATATTAATTTTTTCTCTATCCTTTGAAATATTAGGTTTTAGCAACAGTTGCAAAACACTCAAGGTGATCCACCCACATATTTAAGAAATTGAAATGTTGGTTCTTATGGAACTCCTTTACTAGACATATGAGAGTTGGAGAATGCTTAGAGAGAGGACTTAGGGCAAGGATGGTGGTGAGGTTGTTGGCATGAATGTCACCTAAAACTAATTTCATCATCACACTATAGATCTTGCTCCTCATCATATATTGTACAAAGGTATAGAAGTAGCTAATTAATGACACATCAGTAAGTCCAGTTGCAAAACAACATTTAATGAAATCATCTATTTCATACTCTATCACTTCCCTAGCACCTTGTTTATCCTCTTTAATAAAATAACAATCGAAAGTACCTACTAAAATCTATGGTATTAAATTGAGTTTACCAAACTTAGTCAAATTATTCCATAAACCTCTTTGGTCTAAAATAGTATAGAACCCATTGAATACACTAAACATGAAGTGGTCATAGTTAGTTTTAGATTGGAACCAAATTCTAATGACTTAGTGAAAATTTTCAATGGCCTATACATGCACCCTTTGCTCAGTCCATATAACAACTATCCACCCATTATGGCTTTCCATCTTTTAAATTATATATACAACATATTACTAAGTTTAAAATCATCCAGCTTGGTCCTAATAGGCCTATAGTATCACATTTACACTTCTTAACCATCCTTTACAACCCCCTTTTCTTAGTGGGGAGGTTGCATCCCCTTTTATTCTCAATGAGTATTGTTATGAGGGCATTCTAGGAGTTTGTGGCCTCCTTTTTGCTAAACTGAGTAAAATACTAACTGTCACTTGCTTAACCATTCTATTTGATGCAGGAGAAAACACTCAAGAATTGGAATTTATCACTATAGAACCAATTTTTCTTCATTTAGAAAGGATCTCCCACAAAATTGAAGACAAACAGATGGTTATGTTGCTAGATATAGATGAAGCTTACTATACAAGCTACTATGCGTATACGTGCATGTGCATGGCATGCATGGGGGGAAATAATATACAGCTTGGATGTGCATATTATTTGATTTAGTTAATTAATCAATTAATTAGTAGATTTAGAGATTAGCTAGAGAATAAAGTAGCATAAATCTACATTTTTTTAAGAATATTCTATATTCTAGTATCTTTTAGCATATTCTATATTCTAGTGTCTTTTAGCTAGGTATGTTTAGAGGAATTATACCTTTTAGCTAGTATATTGTAATTGGTAGCCTTGGATATATAAATCCATAGAATTCATGATTGGAGATAGATTATTAATTGAATTAAAGTTGAATGCAAATTGAAAGTAGTGAATTCTATGTGAGTGCATCTCAAGTTTTAATCGAATCTGTGTGAATGATTAATCTTGAAACCCTTAATCTCTTTATCTGTGTGAATTAGAGATTATGTACTATCTTTCTTAACTCCATAATCCACTCCATTATTAGCCATATTCATTATCCAAACACATCCCAAAATTGAAGCCCTAATTTGAAAGACCCTAACCCTAATTTACCATCCAAAACCCTAATCCTAGCTTGCAAATTTGAAACTAAACCTTAACGATAACTCTAACCCATGACACCTTCTATCATTAAGCCCTAATTTCTAAATCATCATCTTTATTATCACATCATAGTTGAATCATCATCTGATGAAATTCCAATCAAATTAATCATTCACTCATCATCATCGAATCATAATAACCATATTCGAATCATCATTGTCATTATCTAACCTTGTTCAAGTATATTCATCATCAAAACAACACTTTTGAATTTTTTACTTCTTAATTACAACAAATCGAGCATTAGTTTTACATAATTGATAATTACATATTCCCACACACATCAATTTTAGTATGAAAGCCTTAGGTTTGATCTATTGTGATCAAGATCCCATATTTCCTTAATATTATTACAAGAACACATCTTTACTTCTAGATTATTCAAATAATGTGTCTCTTCTTCAAGATTCTCACAAGAATTCATCAAGAAGACACCAAAATCCAAGCATATAGGGGCGTGTTTGGAGAACACCACTCGGTTGGTTAAGGGAGGAGATAGTGAACTAAGAGAAATACTTGAGAGATATATTCAACATATTCGTGGATGAAATCAAAGAGGTTAAGCAATGTGGGAGAATAGAAGCTTCACAAGCTCAAGGATCACACGTGCAACCACAAAAATGAGGGGAAAAAGTGGAAGAAAACCATGTGAGAAGGGTACAAAATCGAATAGAGGAAGGAGAAGAGAATGTGGGAAATTATGGAAGACCACATGACACCTCATGAAGAACCTATGATAATGTGGAGAAGGGAATCCCATTTGATCTACTCAAATTTAAAGGTAATCTTGATCCAGAATCTTTTTTTTAATGGTTACAAATTATTGAATCTATTTTTGAGTATAAAGAGATTGATGATGAGAAGAGGTGTTGAATAGTAACATTGAAGTTTAAGAAATTTTCTAGAGTATGGTATGATAATTTAAAAAGGAGAAGGGAGAGAGAAGGAAAATTGAGAATTAAGTTATAGGAAAAACTAAACAAACAGTTGAAGAAGAAATTTTTGTCTCAAGAATATAAGCAAGAGAATTTCATAAAGATGACTACTTTGAGGTAAGGATTGCTTGGAGTTGAAGAATATATCAGAGATTTTGAAAGATTAGCTCTAATATGTGATGTCCAAGAAAGAGAAGAGCAAAGGTGTTCACGATTCATTGGAGGGATAAATATGAACCTTAGAGAGAAGGTGGAGGTGTATCCTTATGAAGTGTTTGAAGACCTAGCCAAGTTAGCAATCAAGTTTGAGAAGCAGATAAAGAGAACAAAGCCACCAAACAAGTTAACCAATGCTCCATATGGTTCGAATTTCAAGGGGGAGTTGAAGCCACCAATTTCTCAAGCCACAAATCAAGACAATGCTAGGAAGTTCACTCATGAATAAAAGGGAAAGGATCAAGTGGTTTATAAGGTGAACAAGCAATGCTTCAAATGAAGAGGTTATGGACACTTTTATTTGGATTATCCAAACAAAAGGGCATTGAGTTTGAAGGAGATAGCAAGTATGGAGGCTCATAATGAGAATGAAGGTCTTGATGGAGACCTTGAAGAAGAAAGTGATATCTTAGAGGATGCTTCAGAAGTGGGATAAGTGGATTGCTATGTGCTGTAAAGGGCGCACCAAGTACACCAACAACCTTTACTTACTCAAAAAGAGAAGATTTTCAAGGCCAAGTGTAGAGTTGGTGATAAAGTGCGTGAATTCATCATTGATAGTGGCTCATGCACTAATGTTGCTAGTGAGAAGATGATGAACACGCTCGGTTTGGAGACCATGGGTCATCAAAGAACATATTCACTCTAATGGCTCAACAAAGAAAAAGATGTAAAATTAACCAAAGAAACTCTTATCTATTTTAAAATTGGAAATTATTTTGATGACTTTTTATACGATACTGTACCTACAGATAGTTGTCACATTTTTTTAGGGAGGGCATGGTAATTTGATAGGAAGTTTGTGCATGATGGAGTCCTTAATAAGTATGCGGTGTGCAAGGGCCAAAATAAGTTTAGGCTAAAACCTAATATAAATGGGTAGGATTCGATTTTGAGGAATGAAAATGGGGAAGGAATCGAGAGCATGCGGCAAAAAAGGAAGAAAAAAAGAAGGAAGATGTCGAGTGTAGGAGGGGAAGAAATAAGAGTAGCATGGAGTTTTTGATCCTTAAAGGAGTGTGAGATGGTTGAAGCTATCAAAGATGATAAGATATGCTATGCATTCATGGTAAATGAAGCCCAATGAGGGTAATATGGATCCAAAAATACAACAAGTGTTGAGAGAGTATGCAAATGTTTTATTCTAGATGAGTTGCCAATTAGGCTACCTCATTTGAGAGGTATTGAGTATGCTGTCGATCTTATGCAAGGAGTCGCATTACCAAACAAGCCAACTTATAGGTTCAATATGAAGGAAGCTAAGAAGCTATATAAATAAGTGCAAGAGTTGTTTGACTAAGGCTATATTCACGTGAGTATGATTCCATTCAGAGTTCTAGCTTTGTTGGTACCTAAGAAGGATGGTATGTGGAGGATGTGTATCAATTTGAGAATAATCAACAACATCACAATCAAGTACAGGTTTTTTTATGCCAAGATTAGATGACATGTTAGATGAGTTGCATGGTGCAAGGTGTTCTCTAAGATTGATCTTAGGAGGGGCTATCATCAAATGAGAATAAGGGAAGGAGACAAATGGAAGACAACCTTCAATACTAAGTATGGGTTGTACGAGTGGTTGGTGATGCCATTTGGGTTATGTAATGCACTAAGTTCATTCATGAGATTGATGATTGAGGTACATCCTTCCTTGGAGTCTTTAATTTTGTTTACCTAGATGATATATTGGTATATAGCAAGCGTGAGTTTGAGCACATAAAACACTTGAAGATGATATTTAACAAGATGACAGAGGTGAAACTTTATTATAAGTTGGAGAAATGTGATTTTATGATGGAAATGGTGATTTTCCTTGGTTATATTGTGAGTAGAGATGGTATTAGAGTTGATCTATCAAAGGTGGTAGCTATCCAAATGTGGCCTATTCCTACTAATGTCCATGAAGTTTGAAGTTTCCATTAGTTGGCCCCACTCCATAGGCAGTTCATCAAATGCTTCTTTACCATTGTAGCACCTATCATCCAATTGACAAAGAATGAGAGTTCCATTAGAATGATCAAGTGATGAAGGCTTTTGAAGATTTGAAGACAAAGCTCTCAAACGCTCAGGTATTATCTTTACCTTATTTTGATAAATTATTTGAAGTAACATGTGATGCTGGTAGTGTAGGCATTAGAGGTGTGCTCTTATAAGAAAGGAAACCGATTACTTTCTTCAGCAAAAAGCTTAATTGTGAAAAACTCAACTATTCAACCTATGATAAAGAGTTCTATGCTATTGTGCGTTGTTTGGACATATGGAGCTATTACTTAAGACCCAACTCTTTTATACTTCACTTAGATCATAAGAGTTTGAAGTATCTGCATGGTTTAAAGAAGGTGAGTCGAAGAAATACTAAGTGGATAAGCTTATTGAAATCATTTGTGTTCTCTACAATACATGTGGATGGCAAAGAGAATGTTGTGGCAGAAACATTATCTAGGAGCACCATGGTACTTACCATAATTGATGCAAAGCTTTTGGCATTCAAGATAGTATATGTTATATATCCATATATGATGATTGATATGGTGCCATTGAAGAAAAGTGAAGTGAAGAGTTATGATGTACAAGAGAGAGTGGAGTTCTTTCAATAACCTCATTAATAAATCAACCACAGTATTGAGAGGTGAATGAAGTGTACAAGACAAGAGCAAACAAGCATAGGAGTCAGCATGTTTTTCAAGTGGGAGATTTGGTATGGTTGCACTTGAGGAAGGAGAGATTTCCTCATCTAAGGAAACAAAAGCTTATGCCAAGGGAGGATGGTCCTTTTAAAGTACTTCAAAATTTTGGGGAAACTGCTTATGAGCTAGATTTGCTAGATTCATATTGTGTCCTATCAAGAGCATTCAATGTTGGAGACTTTAGCCCTTAAATGGTGATTCAAAATTGAGGGCAAATTCAAATCAAAAAGGGGAGAATGATGTAGAAGCAAACACTCAAGAATTGACATTCATCATTATGGAACCAATTGTTCTTCATTTAGAAGGGGTCTCCTACAAAATTAAAGACAAACAGATGGTTATGTTGCTAGTTATAGATGAAATGTACCATAAAAACTACTAGGCATATACGTGTATGTGCATGGTATGCATGGAGTGCATGACTACGTGCATAGGGGAAATAATATGTAGCTTGGATTAGTAGAGTTAGAGATTAGCTAGAGAATAAAGTAACATTAATCTACCTTTGTTTAAGAATATTCTATATTCTAGTATCTTTTAGCTAGGTATATTTAGAAGAATTATACCCTTAACTAGTACCTTGTAATCGGTAGCTTTGGCTATATAAAGCCAAAAAATCCATGATTGGAGAAATATTATTAATTGAATTGAGGTTGAATATAAATTACAATTATTAAATTCTATGTTAGTTCATATTAAGTTTTAATCGAATCTATGTGAATGATTAATCATGAAACCCTTAATCTCCTCATTTGTGTGAATTAGAGATTAAGTAATATCTTTCTAAACTCAATAATCCACACCATTTCTAGCCATATTGATTATCTAAATAAATCCCAAAATTGAAGCCCTAATTTGAAAAACCCTAATCCTAATTTACCATTTGAAATGCTAACCTAACTTGCAAATTCAAAACTAAACCCTATCCCACAACACCTTCTATCATTATTCCCTAATCACCAAAACATAATATTTATTATCACATCATTGTCGAATCATCATCATCATCATCATCTTTTCAAATTTGAATCTTCTTAATCATTCACTCATCATCATCAAATCATCATCACCATATTCGAAACATCATCATCATCATCATTCTACCTTGTTTGAATATATTCATCTTCGATAAATCACTTTTGAATCTTCTACTTCTTAATTCCAACATAATCGAGCATTAGTTTTACATAATTGATAATTTCATATTCCCACACACATCACTATTATGTGTAGATTTTGAGACTACTAGTTAGAATGGTGGTTTGTCCCTCTTATGGGATACTGGTATAGGTGTTGAGTGATTGGACTAGCTAATATCTCCTCAATGCATTTTCCCTTTAGTAATATATCTTCTACACTTTTTTTTGCTACTTGCATTTTACCACTTGCTTTCTATGTTTAGCCTATGTCAGTTCCTACTAGGTATGCAAGTTTACCCAACATCAGATTTGTTGCATCTTTCTCTATTAGAGAATCAATTACCATAGGGCCATAAATTGTTGTTTCATAACCTATTATCTCACATGCACTAGTTCTTTTCCATACCAATCATCACTCTACCTCTTAACTATTGGATTATCAGTTTTACCTTCCATAAGCTTATGCCCTTCTGTGGAAGGCTAGATAGTATCACATTTGGTATGTTTTAGTACCTAGACCTTTTTTTTATCACTTATAAGCACCTGTTTGGTAACCGATCATCTTGCAGCCCCTACTATAGCTAGGAATATTCTCATAGATGATCTCTTCAACAAAAGAGGTGTTTGCATAGTGCACTTTCACCTCATTTAGCAATTTTTTGCTCACATTTACCCCCACAAAGACACGAGCCAACTCAATGGCATGTCTCTTTTTGGTTATCACATCAGTCTCTCCCAAATTTCCCTCTCCTTATTTTGCTCCACATCTTCCCTTATGCCATGTTCCATATAAAACCTTCTTCCTCTCATTATCCTTTCCAATTTATGTCTCTCATCACCCTTACCTATAACAAGTGTCCTTATTTCTCCTCTCCTTCCCTGAGGCCCCCTTAAGCACTTAATAAGCCCATTGTTCACCATTTTCGTCCTACATTTCCATAATTTTCTTCTCTACAATGCACTCAACCACCAACCACATTTCCTTAGCTTAAAAAAAAAACACGCACCAATAGCTCACCTTCACCTTGGAAACTCCTAATGAAACCTCACCAATCACATCTCAACTCCCTCGCCTATACTTATGGAAGCTCCTACCAATCCCTCTCCCCCAACCTTCTTCCAAAAGTGTCTATCCCCTCCCCTTGACTTTAGCCACTTTCACTAAACCTTCTGTCCTTTCTACACCTTCTGCCATTAAAGACTTGCAATGTGACCAAAACACTCCAACAAACTACGGACAACCTCCCCAAAATATCCACCCCTCTTTCAACCAAAACTATCATAGATACCCATATCGATTGACCATTCCCTGCCACAGCTCTCTACCTTGCTACCCAAACTCCCACTAAAGCTCCCCTTTGTGCAGTTGTCATTTTTTTCATACCAAGCCCCAACACCAACCAAGGTTTTCACTACTAACCCCTCTGTGTCTGCATACTCCCTCTGTTTCTCCCTCCTTAATTTCATGGGTCTTGTTGGATTCCTCATCACCTTGATTTGGTGAATTAGTCATCCCTAAGTTATTTTAGTAATTTTGGATTATTTTTGTGTTATGTTAAATTATAATACACGAGGTATTGAGTGTTAAATTCCTAGCTAATTCTTGTTGATCTTGGAGAAGATGATTTTATACTTCTTTAGTGAGCTTGGATTTAGGTAAATCTAATCACTCATAAGATGATACAATTCATGTGTGAACATGATAATATTGATTAGACCTAGAACCATGCCATGTTTTTATATTTTTCATGTATTGTGACATGCAAGATAAAATGATATCTACTATTATTGTAAGTTAAGTTATAAGAATGAGTAATATGATAAATGATTTATGTATGCATGTATAGGGTTTTGTTAGATTTTCAAGCTTGCCAAGTTATGATTTAAATGTCATGATAAATATCTCAGGATTACTAATGCATGGTAGATAAGGTTACTATGATTCGTGTGGAAGCATATACACATGACTAGAGTTAGAGATATATCCCTACATGTACCATCATGTATTATGCTTTAAATATCTACATACATGCTGCATGGGATTTGTGATACGTGAGGGTTACATGATTAGGGTTCTGTGGGCACAACACACTAGATGTTTGAAAAGTAGAAAATATAGTCCATCACTAGTGTAATTAATTATCTTTTATACTTTTCATGAACACTTTCACGTAATAATAATGTTTGGTACAAAAAAGAAAAAAAAATAACACAAATTGGGTTTTAAGGTGATTTTGGTAAATTTTGATCTAATGTATCATTTGAGAATAATTGGATATTAGGATAACCTTAGACTTTTAATAATTTGACCTTAGTGTTAGCTTGGCATAGAGCAATGACCTTAGGATTTACCTTTATAATTATAAATAAAAGGAAAAATGGTGAAGTATGGAATTTTTTATATAGTTTAGGGCATCTATGATCACCTCATAAAATATTAGAGCTTAAAGTGAAAGACCTTGAGTTGCGAATGATTTCTCTCTAGAATTAGTTACCCTAGAGATAAGGTTTTTTGCCACATTTAATTTAGTTAGTTGGGGTGCCATTGCGCCCTAATAAGGCCCTATTCTACTCTATATGTGACCTACTGCCCTTACAGGAGTATTGACACTTAAGGATAAGGTGAAGAAGACTAGAGGATATTGTGTTACCCTTGTGTGCTGGTAAGACCAAGTGTACCATTGTGTCCTTAGGTTTGAGAGCAAGGATATTGTGTCACCTTCGAGTGACAATATGACAGGGTGTACTTCAGTGTCCCTAGGTCGATTGTATCCTCCTTATGTAACTAAAAATGGAAGTAACTATTAAGAAAGAAAATATAAAGGATTGATTTGGATTCATTTGTTTAGTACTTGGTTAATGTGGTACCTTGGTATTTAGAATCATTTTGGATGTGTTGATTCGGTAGTTACCTTAGGGCCTTATCTTAGTATTTTGATTTTATTTGGACATGTTGATTTAGTAGTTGCCTTAGTGCCCTACCTTAGTATTTGGAGTTTACTTGATTAATCGGATATACCTATTATACATTGAGACAATGTCAAGTGAACTACTATGTTTTACTGTTGAGTTTGAGACTTGATGTTATATATCTTATTCCATAATTGTTGCTTGTGGTCATGGTACATGCTTTGTGCTTAAGTTTGATTTTGGATTTTTGTATGACTATGTGCAATGTGGGTATGCATCTTCCTGTGAGGTATTGTGATTTACTAAGTATAAGGAAATCGTACTGATACTACTTTTGTAGATGATTACATGAATGTTATAGAGTGGCTCCAAGCATCTTATAGTGACAAGGAAGAGAAAACTTGGGAAGATATTCCATTTTCATAGTAGGCTTTTAGGTTTAAGACAAACCAATGATATATCTTCGAGTACCTACTTTTGAGGTAATCTATTTTTCTTTGAGCTCTTATATTCCATGTTTTTTTCATTCCACTATTATATAGAGTAAATTATCCAAAACTTTTATTTATCTAATGCATCATATGTCCACTATTTTACTTTTGTTTTTGTTTGTTTCAGCCATAGCACTTAAAATAAGAAAGGTGAGGGTTTCCAACTTATGCTAAGTCTGGTGGTAATACCTAGTACTTTGGTACTTAACATCTATCATATAAAACCCTATAAGACCTTGTTCACCTCGGGCTCTTGTGACAAGTAGGAACACTACCTCTCACAATCTATTATGATCTCCATGCTAATAATTCTCTTTGCAGCTCTAAGATCCTTCATCTCAAGCTCATTCTTCCACATTATCTTCACCTTATCAATATCAAACACATAATTTTCATCCAATAAGTTTGTCTTCAACATATAACAAAATATACATAAGTGAGCCACCCTCTAACTCCTTCAAGTACATACATACATCATACTCACTCCTTGAGAAACCAAGATCAATCATAAACTAATCAAATTAATTATACCATTATCTAGGAAGCTACTTCTAACTATACTTTAATGCCCCCATTTTTCACTACCAATAAATTTTGTTTTAAAATAATGTAGAAGCAGAAAATGCTAAACAACCTAGAAACAAATAAGTGTGCTACCATCATATCTAAGGAGAGATATTAATCTCCCATCCCATATTAGATATAAGACTAAGACCAAACCATACAAATTAAAGTAGATTACACTAATCATGTTACATAAATACTTCAAGGATCATTTCCCCAACAAAGTCAAGTAGAAGGAGAATGATAAGTTATGAATAGAGGGCTATATTAATTAGTGAACAAGATTAGGGCATGACCCCAAAACCATGGTCCATCACGGACTACACAAAATATTTGGATGTTCATGCTCTCAAACCCCAATCCCAAGCTATAGTTCACCTACTGTCGACCATCCTCAAAATCCTACACATGACCCTCTACTCGTGGGAATGAGTAGGTGACTGAAAAAATGGGCACGCCATATGCTACATACTGAGTAATCCAAATTGACTCCTCAATTGAAATCACAAGCATATAAGACTCTATCATGAAATAGATATTATACTTAACATACATCATTCCAATGCCATATGAGGAAGTGTGGCAATGTATTAAGATTCACTATCATGCATAACTCAGCAACTCAGAATGTATCATGCTAATTATCATAGTATAATATCATAGGTAATCTTACACACGTACTAAACAAATTATCTATATGAACACTAGGGTTTATTTTCCAACTTACTCAATCAACTAGGTCATACCATTTCCTCATCCATATATTGATATAGGTCAACATCCAGTCAGTCATTCCAATTATTAACCAGTTATTCATTCAATCCATTATCGAAGTACTTATTCTAACTTTTAACTTTATTATCATCTAAACCATTTGTTCCAATCATTAGTTAATTATTCATCATCAAGCAATTGATTGTACACCACCCTATGGTCTCACATATCATGGAATCCTATCTAAACCAAGGGGCACAAAGTCTTGGTTGAAGCTACCAATAATGGAAATAAGTCCAGGCTAAAGCCAACCAATATGGACATATGTCCAGGCCAAAGCGAACAGACAACGTAACAAAACCCTTTAGTATTAGTATCCCTATTACATCATAAGTTTCTAGGGTAGGTAAGAACTAGAATATACTAGAATACCACCCAAAGGAAAAACCCAAAGACACTAATAAATGCCTAAAGGAATCTCCCAGCTGACCAGAATTGAGCCTCAGATAGAAGCAATAATCTTATAATGTGCAAAGGAGAGAGGTGGAAGAAGACAAAGTTGAAGTCATCTCCCCCCTAATTGTCCTAATTGACTCCTCAGATCGATTTGAGGTAGTATTTTCACGCCAAATGCATCATGAAAAAGGCTAAGAATCTCTTAGGAATAATTTAGCATGGGTTAATAAAGTTCCATTTTAGTATAAGAAAATATCCCAAAAAATCAAGTTTTGAAAATATACCTAGCTTCACAAACCAATCAATAGGTTTGACCTACGAGTGGACAGTTCTACTGACCGATCATTCAATTCCACAACAAGTTGATCAGTTTGGTTGAGTGAAAACCATTTTACTCAAATGACGAACAAGTCAATCAGTTTGCTTAAAAAACTTATTAAATTTAATTTTCCAACATTATTTCATATCTAACTTTACCTTAAACCAAATCATAATACCAAATAAAAATCAAACACCAAAAATTAGCATAATTTCCGATTCAGCACTTTATAAAAAATATAGGTTACGACACATACAGTGACCTCTTCAATAAGCACACAAGATCACACATCAACTCAACAAAAAACCCATTAAGCTAAAGCATATATATTTTTTCATCATTGCTGCCATAAAAAAATATAGTCTGAACATCCAACTGCTCTAACTTTAGATAATGCACATTCACAAGAACAAGAAATGTTTGAATAAAATTATTTCAACTAAAGAGAAAATACCTCATTATAGTCCATGGTTAAAATTTAACTAAATTTACATGTAACTAAATTTACGTGTAACTAAATGAGCCATGTACCTTGGTCTCTCGACCCTTGGGGCTCTCTGTTTGAACATATACACCCATTTGAAGTCAACTATCATCTTCTTCCTAAGTACCTTCACAATCTCTCATGTTTGATCCTTCACTAAGGACCCCATCACCTATTTAATAGCAGCACACTACTCATGAAAATCAAAACTCACTATCCTATGGTCTTTTTAGAATTCAATGAAACTCTACTCAATAAATTCAATACCATTATCTATCTTGAGACAATTAAGTTTCTTTAGCAAGGTCTCCTAGAATTTAAAAAAACCAAACACATCATTCTTATAATTTGATAAATACCCCCATAACCTTCAATAGAAGTCATCAATAAATGTGAGTAAGTAGTGTTGACCACTTTTAGAAAATACTTTCAAGACCTTATAAGTCTAAATGGCTATACTCATGAGGTGCTCTCTTACTATGTTTAGCTATTGGAATGGTCACATGTTTATGCTTACCAAAAACATAGAGATCATAAAATTCCATAGTACCTACACTATATTAATCTAGTAGCCCCTTCTTAGAGAGCTTAGTCAGCCCCTTGACACTCATGTGCTTAAGTCTCATAACATCTAACTCTGTCAAGCTTGGAGATGCCATAATAGTTATCCCTATAATAATATAACTAAATAACTCATATAATGTCACATCTTATTTTGTCTTCATTACCACCAAAGCTCCTTTTATAGCTCACAGAATACCATCCATAATAACACACCGCTATCCATCACAATCAAAGGAACTCAAAAAGATGAGATTCTTCACCATCTCAGGGATATATCTCATGTTTGACATTTTCCTAACCACTTTGTGATGCATCCTAACCTTTACCATCCTAGTCCTAGGAAAATTGCAAGAAACATTGTTTCCCATCAAGGAAAATCCACCCTAAGTCACCCAAAATATTTAAAACCATCTTTTGTTGAAACATATATGGTTAGAATAATTAGATTTTAAGATCCATCTATCATTAAACACTATATTTTTATTAGTGGCTATCAAGAGATCTCTATCACTATCATCTTGGGCAATAATAACATCATCTTTCAAACCGAATAACTCACAAGACTTATCACTGGGCTTTTTATTAGGTAAAAACTTCCTAATACCCCCTTCTTAAAAAACCCATATTATGTCACAATTTTTTGTTAACTCTTTGACTTAGATCTAGAATTTTTATGATCATTGGAACCCCACTCCCGATTCCTCTCCATGCTATAAGTCCCTCACTATGTAAACCTTTAGAAGTAGTGCTGCAAGCAAACAAACTATCAATCAACTCTTGTTGTAGTAGGCAAATTTCACATTTTTAAGGACAAACTCATCATTTCGATACAAAATAATCTAACAAAAATTCTTCAATCTAGAAGGTAAAGAACCTGAAAGCATGACGGTCAAATATTTATCATCAAGTTTGATTTCTATGTTAAGACCTTCCAAAGCACCTTGTGAGAATACTATGAATAGTGAACCATTTAATCCATTAATTAGGTTATTTAATTAATGCAAGATGTGTGTTCTCATAATAAAAGAATCATATTACAACATTGTGTATAGTCAAAAAACATATCAACTTCAATAGAACTAAAATAACACGTTATAGCCTAACCAATCGATTGGTTTTGGCTAATCGGTTAATCAGTTTAGCTTATTCAAACCTAGAGTTCCCTCTAATCAGTTGAGTGGTGTTGATAGACTAGTTAACTATTCTATGACAAGTTAATAGGTTATGATAAATTGGTCAATGGGTTTGAGTAGAGAGTATCATTTCAAATGCAAAACTCTAATAAATGTATATACAGATTAACATTTTATAGAGTATACTAACCCACATGTTTATTCATGCCACATTTTAAAGGTAAAAATGACTTACTTGAAGCTTAGCGAAATTATAAAATGAGGAGAAAAAAACATAAGTTTAAAAATTTTAAATACGAAGACGTTAAAGCAAAACGTTAAAAATCAGTAATCATCAAATAACTTTTACAAATAGAGAAACTCAAATTAGTGAAGAAAATGAACTTATCACCTCGCAGAGAAAAATAAGAGAAGAGTCAATTGAAAGTAAATTCAACTTCTTCCTAAACTTAATTCTTTCTTGCTAAGGAAAAAAATAAGATAGAGCTAGAGAAGACATATTTCAACTACATTGGAAGCTTAAGGTGGAGAAGAACTAGCACAAATGTTTGAGAAACTCAAGTATTTCTGATGATAAAATAAAAGTAAGAAAAAGAGATATTTAAGGTTATTTATACCTTTAGAATTTGATCTAAATGGGTGAATTTATCAAGAATAGGTTGAATTGCATTTTAGGCCTAAAGTAGTAATTTTTTTTGAGAATTCGGGTTCATCAAGAAAAGACAGAAGACAATAAGGGAAATGGTAGATCTGCATGGAAAGCAAATCTCTAAACTACGTAGTGATAGCCTAAAGAATAACCACACATTCAAGAGTTATGTAGAGGAGAGAGAAATAAGAAGACAAAGAGTGAGTTACCCTACCCCTCTATTATTGAAATTAAGCCCTCAAATCTATTTGAGGTAAAAATTAAATCTAGATATATTATTGAAAAGGTTAAGGATTACTCAAGAAAAGTTTAGAGTTGGATTATTTAAGTCTCATTTTCTTGTAAGAAATTTTCTATAAAATCTAGATTCAAAAAGTATTTAGCCCAACAAATGAATCTATTGGTCTGGCCAAACCATTTGAATATTCTACACACTAGCCGATTGGTTTCCCCAAACTAGTTAATCAGATTTTTCAAGAAAAAAACCCTAGCTAAAATAATAGACCAGTCTATTAGCACTCATATTCCATTTTCTAAATATTTATTATTACGTCACACCTAAACTATAGGTCCAAATCAAGATAGAACTCATCCAAATTTCATTAAGCACAAGAATTATCCATTCTATAAAGATCACAAAATATGGGGTATTGTCTTAATACCCTATTAAAAGATGTTGCATCCCCAAGGCCTACCAACAAAAAATCTAGACATGTCATATAATACAAAGCAAGTTATACATCACATTTAACAAGAAAAATCAATTACTATCCCCTTAAAAGAAAGGTCACACAACAAATACACAATAAGAGAACAAATGAGAGTACTTTAGTAAAACCCCACTTTTAAGGGTCTTTAATATGTGTTAATCTATTCATTTTATTATGATCTAAGTGAGTTTGATAGTGGTATATGGGTGTGTTAAAGGTTGGTATAGTTTTGTTAGAGCTTAGTTTAGATTTTAGAAGATAATTAGTTTTATCTAAAAACTAGTCAATAGGTTTGGTGGTACCCATTAATAGGTTTGTTCCTTAAATATGAGTTTTGAATCTCGACAAATCGATCGACTAGTTTAGGGTACCCATCAACTGGTTCAGTGGCACTAGTTGTTTTTTGGCTCAATTTTCACTACGATTCCTTACCTATAATTTTTTGCAATATATGTTATTATGTCTAAGTAGTTTTTTTATTATTTTTATGAAGATTTTGAATATGTCTAACAACTTGTATTGATTTGTAATGATTGATGGAGGGGTAATTTCTCATAAATCGCTTTCATGACTTCAACTCCATGTATGCCTCTTCTTTATTTTCTCTCTCTTATGCAAGATTCCTAAGTGGGTGATTCAACCCTACAACCTATGACTACTATTGACTTTGATTCCATCTCCGTATTATCTTTATTCCATTATCATGTTTGAAATTATAAGGCACATTGTCCTAGAACATTTTAGTTTTCACCATTTGAGTTCAAAGATAGATAGGGAAGCCTTGAACCTCCAAAGTGTGCAATTGCAAGCTTGATTTATAAATCCAATTACCCTTCTTTGCTTTAAGAAACCCTTAGTAATTCTCATAAAATCCTTTAATTTTCTCCCTTCTTTACTATCCAAACATCCCTATTATTTTTCATACATACTCCACCCATATTTTCTCCCTTTGTCCCTTGATTATGATTTTTTTTCATCTCCTAATCCTTCCTCAAACTCTTTTCTATTTTGTTCTTGAAAAATATATGTTTAGATTTGGAAAAAGAGTGAGGGATTAGCTATTATCTTCTAACTTTTTAGTTTACCTCTAGAGGAGGTGGTTTCTCTCCAATTTCTCTCCTTGGCCTCTAATTTTATTTAAGTTTTATATGATTTTAAAATTTTAATAAGTTTTAATCTTGCTTTTTTGAAAGGTTTTGAAGTGTTGAAAAGGGTTTAGACTTAAAAAAAATTCTCTCTTTGGTAGATTTTCTAAGTTCTTTTGAGGTAAATCATTTTCTTCCCCATTTTTATGGAAATTGGTATGTTTTAGTGTAGTGTATGTTTTGTGTTTTTGTGGAAGTGGGAGTTTTAGAGATGAAAGTGTGCTTAAACTTGTTAATATTGAATAAATTAAAGAAGTGGTAGAAATCATAACTTGAGACGTCATGTGTTTAAGCCTCATAGGTACAAGTTAGATTTATTTAGTTGACCTTTATACCCTGAGTATCTAAGCAACTTTGGCATGTGTAAAGTGATGTATAATTTACTAGTATGAATGCCTATCATGAAGAGAATAGGATTCTTTATTTCCTCCCCACCATGATACATCTTCCACCACAAAAGCATGTAACCTCACAAAATCACCCAAACCTTTGGCCAAAAACATCAAACCTTTCAACCTTGGCTTCAGCCAATTCTGGCAATCCCCCTCCATTTATAGAAACTTTCCCTACCATAGCTACCCCATTCCCACATCTTTTCCTACCATTTCTCCACTTCCTAGATCGGCCATTCTTGTAGTTCCAAACTCCTACCACCATCCAACTCTACTACAGCTCCTCCTCTTCTTCTCAACAACATCCACCCATTCTTTCACTTTTGTTACATGAGTTTTTGTTGGATTTCTTATCTTTGATTCAATTAGTTAGTTGTCCTTGAATTTTTTTAGTAATTATGAGTTAGTTTTTCTAATATTAAATGATAAAACATATATTTTTGGGTGTTAAATTCTTAGGTAATTCTTGAGGATCTTAGAGAAGACTTTTTTATGTAAGTTGGATTACGTAAATCCATTCACTCATAAGATGATAGAATTCATGTGTGAGGCTAATAGAATTGCTTAGACATAGAATCTTGGTACAGTTTTATGCTTTTGATGTATTATGACATGCATGACAAAGTTATAACATGTTAAATTAATGATACATACAATTATTGTAAGTTAAGCTATAAGCATGAGTAATTCATTCTTATCAAGATATGATTTAAATTCCAAGTTAAATACCTCATTATTGCTAATGCACGGTATTTAGGGTTAAGATGGTTCACATGGAAGCATGTACCCATGATTATGCTTAGTTTATGATGATATCTATTCACATGACCTAGGGATAGAGATATCTACATCCATGCATTGTGATGATAATTTCCCTATTTAATTGATGTGTTATGCTTTAAATATGTACGTACATATTGCATGGAAGATGCAATATATGAAAGTTAGATGATTAGGGTTTTGTGGGCTCAACCCACTCAATGTATGAAAAGTGAAAAATATAATTAATCATCAAGATGCAAAGATTACATATGTACTAAAATAATGCAGAATATTGCATTTTTGCAATTTCATGAAAAAATTCTTACAACAATAATTTTTGGTACATAAATGAATAAAATGGAGATTTTAAGGACATTTTGGTAATTTTGACATAATATATCTTTTATGAATAATTGGATGCAAGGTTGGCCTTAGACTTTTGATGGGATAAAAATAGTGTTTACTTGGCTTGGCATAGATTGATGACCTTAGGCTTTACCTTAATCATTAGGAATAAAAGGGGGAAATGGTTAACTATAGAGATGAAAAATTATTGTGCAGCATGTGAAATATTTGATCACCTCATAAAATATTAATACTTAAAGTGTCGTATCCCTAGGTTTAATAGCAAGGGTATTGTGTCACCTTTAGGGTGGTAATATGATTGAGTGTACCTTAGTAACCCTCTATTACATCACCCTCAAGAAATTTTAAATTGAAGTATATGTTATGTAAGAATATGAGAATAATTCATTTGGATTATTGGTTTGGTAGTTGCCTCATAGTCATACCTTGCTATAATTTTAGTTTTGTTGGTTTAGTATTCACCTTACTATCCTACCTTGGTATTTGGAATTAATTGAACATGTTGATTTGGTATTTTCCTTATTGCCTTACCGAGGTATTTTTAATTTTTTTTACATTTGTTGGTTTGATAGTCTCCTTGGTGCCCTACCTTAGTTTGTAATTCTTAGTGCCCCCTAATTTGATATTTGTAATAATAAAAAGTTTTTTTTGGTTTCGTAGTTGCCTCAGTATCCTACCTTTGTTTGGAATTGTTTTGGTAGTAGTCTTAGTGCCTTACCTTGGTTTTGGAATCTATTTAACTAATCGACTATGCTTACTTTACCTAGAGACAATGTGAAATGAACTAATATATTTTTTTGTTGAGCTTGGGACTTGATTATATATATATATATATATATATATATATATATATATATATATATATATATCCACAATTATTGATATAGTACATGCTTTTTTCTCAAGTATGCCTTTGGAATTTTGTGTGGTAATGTGTAATGTGGGTATGCTACTTCTTGTGAGGTATTATGATTTACTTAGTATGAAACACCAACACGAATACTACTATTGCAAATGAATATATGAAGGGCATGGAGTGGCTCTAGGTGTATCATAAGGATAAGGAAGAGTGTCCTTGGGAAGAGATCCCATTTTAAGAGACATCTTTTGGGTCCAAGAGATAAGAGAAACATGTGTTGTACCTATGGGTACCTTTTTTTGATGTAATCAGTTTTTCCATGAATTGTTATGTCCCTTAGTATTTTTAATTTCCATTGTTGTACAAAGTATATTATCCATAAATTTTTTTCTATTCAGGGTCTCATGTTTCTATTGTTTTACGTTTATTGTGATTTGTTTTAGCCTTAGCACTTGGCATTAGAAAGGTGAAGGAACCATAATTATGTTAAGTATAGAGGCAACACTGAATAATTTGGTAATTAACAATTCTATAAAATAAAATTTTTAAGTAGTAGAAGAATAGGGGTGTTATAGCCGAATCTAAGTAACCATCAATGGGCATAAAGTTAGGGTGAAGCCATGTAACCACCTAAGTGACCAGATCCTTTAGTATTAATACCCCTTAGTATATCATCATTGTCTAAAGTAGGTAAGACACCAAGATCTAGTAGGATCCCACACGAAGGCACCAATAAATGGCTAAAGGAAGAATAACCCCTGATTGCTAATCAAGGATCAGGTAACCTAAAGCCCTATACAACTCGATCATCTTTCACTTTAAGTGATTAGTATGCTATTTTTTGAGGTTATGTTATCACATAAGGTCCATGTAACATCCAAATAACACATTTACATAATCATTCCATCTTAACCATTATTATCCTCCAACCATATGATGGGATATAAATTAGTTCTAAACTAAGACTAAATCAAACCATCAAGATAATCTATCTAGGCCAAGAATCCGGATGACATTATCCCTTTATGAAGTTGTAGGATACCTATTCCTTCCATTAAGACCTTCTAAAGTACTTAGTGAGAATATCATGAATTATGAACCATTTAATCCATCCCCTAAGTTATTTATTTCATGCCAAGATGTGTGTTTTCATCAATCAAGGATTATATAATAAAATCTTGTATATTTTCAAAGCATATCAAGTTCAAAAGAACAAAAGCAACACACTTTAACCAAACTAGTTGATCGGTTTGGGCTAACCGAACAACTGATTTGGTCCAGCCAAACCCCAAATTTCCCTCTAACTAGCCTATCAATATAGTTAGACTAGTAAACTATTCTATGACCAATTAATCAGTTCTGACTAACCGGTTGATGGGAAAAGTCATCACAAACCATCCGGTTTATTATTTTAAGAAAACTTGTTAACAATTCTAAAGACCATTCAATTGGTTTGGCTTAACCAGTCAATCAATATGCTGTCAAACAACACATAGCAAGCATTTTAACATGATTTAAACTCCAAAAATTGTCCACATCCCAAACCATAATGTTGTTACAGCATAATACTAAGATTTAACTTTCTTATAAACTCAATCATGCATCATTTACAAGCAATGAACTCTATTTCTCATAAATAAAGCGTCTAAAAAATATTAAATAATTTAACATCTATCTTTTAAAATGAAAAACTCTTATATAGGCATATAGAGATTAACATTTTATATATTAGACTAATCCACATGGTTATTCATGTGACATTTGAACGGTATAATGAATTACTTGAATCTTAACAAAATATTCCACCAAAGAGGAAAAAAAACTATAAGTTAAATGATTTTGACTTCCAAAACCTTAAAAAAAAAGATTAAAACTTAGGAATCATCAAATAACCTTTACGGATCAAAAAACTTGAATTAGAGAAGAAAATAAACTTTGCACCTGTGAGAGAAAAATAGGGGAAGAGTCGGCTAAAAGCAAACTCAAATTCTTCTTTATTCTTTTTTTTTTAGGATAAAATAAGAGGTAGCTATAGAAAGTATTGGAAGAATTAATTGAACTAGAATGAAAGCTTTTGGTGGAGAAGAATTACCACATATGTTTAAGAAATTTGGGTATTTTTAAGGAGGAAAGAAAAGTAAGAAAAAAAGATAATTAGTGTTATTTGTAGCCAAGAATCGATAAAGAGATTAATAAGGATAAGCAATAGATCAAAAACCCTAATTTGATCTTTTATACCTGAGTTAAATGGGAGAATTTATCAAGAATACATTTAATATCTTCTCAAAGCTCAAATGGTAATTTTGTAGAGAATTTAGGTCAAGTTTATCTAAAAAAGATCAAATATAAGAAGGGAAATGGTAAACTAATGTGGGAAGAAAATATCCCAGCCATGCAATTATAGTCTGAAATTGAAGTACATGTTTCAGAGTTGGGATGAGGAGAGAGGAAGAAGAAGATAAATAGTGAGGTCATCCTCCCCCTCTTCTATCAAAATTAGGACTTCATATCGGTTGGAGATAGAAATTAAAGCTAAATACATGATCAAAAGTGTTAAGGATAATTAAGGAACATCTTAGAGTTGGATTATCAAAGTCCCATATTCATGCAAGAAATTTACCAAAAAATTAAGTTTTGAAAAGCACTCAAATAGAAAAACCAGTTGATCAGTTTAGCCAAATCAATTGACTATTCTATGTACCAGTTAATGAGTTTCCCCAAACTAGTCATTCGGTTCTATTAAACAAAAACCCTAACTGAAATGATAGAATAGATGACTAGTACTATAGAAGAACTCACTTTATTCCATTTTCAAAACTTTTCTAAACTCTTTGTTCCATCAAACCTAAACTATAGTTCTAAATTATGATATAAATCATCCAAATTTTGATTAAAAAAATTGCTATTTTATAAATCTCACAAAATAGGGGGTATTACAATCTAAGTATTGTAATTGGCATGTTATGTTGAATATTAAAATTAGGGGGTTTTATGCCTTATGGGGATCTCATCCATATGGTTATGTGATGTTTTGGGTTGTTTTAAACTATGTAAAATATATTTTTAGGAAAATAAAAAGGTAAATGTGGTTATGTGTAAAATTAGTGAGATTTAGATACTTACAAAATATTGTAAATTATAGGAGAATATTAGCTACTGGGGTAAAATTGTATATTTTGCAAGTTTTTTCAAGAAAATAAACATGTCATTATGTTTATTGAGGTTTTTACATTAAATTTGTTATATAATATGTTAAGCTTCGGATAGTAATGTCTTAATTTATGAAAATAATAACATTTGAGACGCTTGAGCAAACTAAGGGAATATTTGTCATTTTTGGTTAAACATGAAATTTTGGTGTTGTAGAAATGTTATATGGACCAAAATAGGATGATGATAATTTATGGATTATCTAGTAAATTATATGAAACCTATGGTATTATTTTATGAGAAATGGTTTAATTTGGGAATAATCACCAAAAGGGTAGCATCATTATACTATGTGTGAAAATTTAGAGTTAAGTTATGATATTTTGGATATGATATTTTAAATAATATTTTATGTTAGTATGTTAAATTTGGTGAGTTGGAAAACCTTATATGTGAAATTATGGTGCATTTTTGAAATTAAAGATTATAAGGGTATTATGGTCTTTCACCTTATTAAAGATTCATTTATGTAATTAATAATTTATATTATGTATTACCTTTAATCATGTAGTATGTTGAATGTGTCATTACTCATTGTCATATGCCCAATTTATGTAACCAGAAATTTTCTCGTTTTAAGATAATAAGCAATAAAACAAAACTAGGGAGTATTTCTACTACATTGAATATAGGAAAGGGGTAGCCCTCCACCTAAACCATACTCAATGTAAGGCTAAAATTCTCAACCAAAACCACACAGGAGACTTAGAGATACTTTGAGAGAGATAAAAAGGTAGATAAGGGGAAGAGATAGAAATATAATATGACATGAATAGTTTACAAACCAAATACAGGAATAAAGTCAAGAGTTTAGGTTAAAAAATAAATCCCACCACAATGGGAAACTTAACTCACCAATTATCCTAACTCTATGATACCATAAATCTTTTGCAAGTATAGACCATACAAAGGCCTACAATAAGCTGATCAAACCTGCAAAACAACACCCCCTCCCAAATAATAAAAGTCAGATTAACACAGTAACCACATAATGTAGTATTAGTACGATGAAGTAATAATAAAATAATTATGATTTATATCATGGTGAGGGCTCATGCTACACCTAGACATCACATTAATCATGGTATGATAGACATGCTAGAACACATTGTCATGATATTATTGTAATGAGAACATGATGGTTGCATATGTCAAAAGAATAGATAAACCATATTATTATTATGTCGCTATATGACCATTTAATCTAATTATTAAGATATTCAAATGACACACCTAGACCTGCACCAAGAACATGGGTCATGGTAGTAAAATAAGGGTACATAAGTCCCTAACATGGGCATACCCACCAAATTGAAGCATTAGTCCCAATATGGGTTTTTAGGTGATGACACCAAACACAACATGGACATACCCTCCAAAGTAGAGCACCAACCCTAATATAGGCATTTAGGTGATGAAACCACATATAAATGAGGCAATCCAAACCCCCCAATTGTGTGTTTGGGCGATGACACAAAAGGTAAGGGATAAACCTACCCATTAAGCCATACCATCTATACAAGCTCTAACAACAAGATGGTCGACCATAGTATTATTCCTACTCTCACATATAGGCCAAAACTTAGTAGGATGGAAAAGGTACTAAGTGAAAGGGGATGAAAATATACCGATCATGGCATAACCTCTGTGTAAGCACCGATATCATGATGGTCAGCCACAGTATTACTCCTACCCTTACATACAAGACACAACCTAATAACATGGGAAAGGTATTCAGTGAAAGGAGATAAAACTCCACCAATTATGGTGTACCCTCTATATGAGCATAGAAACTAGGAGGGTCTAGCACAATATTATTCCTACTACCACATACAAGCCACATAGGATGGGAAAGGTATTGTGTGAAAGGAAAGAAAAATCATAAGGCAACAAACTACTAACTCCTAGTAACCTATGTAAGAGTTAGAGAAGAAGGCTCGAAAGAAATCTTATTTCCATTATATAATTAATTGGTGATTTCACAATTCACAAAATAATTCCATAATAAGCCAATTAGGTGTTTTGAAATATTGATACTAAACTAGGCCAAGGCAACAAGCCAGAAAGATAGCTATTTGTCATCCCTAATTTATTTATTACTCACTAACTAGTGATATCACAATCACAATTACAATTTCATTTATAACTAAATGGGTGTTACCAAGAAATAATGCCAAACCTAGCACAAGATATATAATTTTATCATTACTATTAATAATTATCAATTAATATCACTTGTCACAATTTCACTTTCATTAATAACCAAATAGGTATTACCAAGAAATAATTCTAACATAATATAATATATATAAGCCATCACTTGGGGTGCCTAGAGGAGATACCAAGCCTAACTAGATAAGGCATCATAATATTATCATTTTGATCCATATTAACTCTATGATTAAGGAGGGTTGAGATCATGATTAAAATGTTATAATTACATACAGAAATAAATATGGAAGTCCTAATCAAAGAATAGTGAAAATCAAGCGAACATGGAGAAATGTAGATGAAGTAGTCGATTGGTCCCTGGGACAATTCTACTAGTTTGGTTGCACCAGACCTACACATAGGGAAATCATTCGACTAGTTGGTCCAATTGATTACCTATTCTTAGGAACCGAGCAATGGGTTTGGCTAAATTGGTTGATGGAGCTAACCTAAGGCCAAATCACTATAGTCATCAAAAAACTAGTTGATAGGTTTGGCAAACCAATTAACTATTCATGGAAACCAATTGATGGGTTTGTCTAAACTGATCGATGGATTTAAGTAGGGACTAGACCACTCTGGTCACAGGGAAACCAGTCAAGGAGTATGGAAAATCAATCAAATGATCAAGGGAACCAACATATGGTTCATCAAACTAATAGACTATTCCCACAACCAGTCAATTAAATATTCGAAACTAAGGAACTGTTCACACAACCAATCGATTGATCCAACAATATGATAAACTGGTTTAAGCAATAGCACCTAGGAATGTGAACCATACATAAAAACACTACCAATCTTTTCAAAATTAATCCTAGAATTCATCCATGTTATAAAACACACGGAGAGACATAATCCAGAAACTAATTCACACCGATCATAGTCGGAATCAATACTTAACAAGATCATGCTTGAATTCAATAAAAATCATAATTCATACCTCAATTTATCAATATGGGTAAAATAATATAATGTATGCTATCATCAATCCCATGCTCAAGTAAGTAGGTTAGGCAGGTTATTTACTACCATCTCATATGGAAACGTGCTAAAGATGCTACATATCTGAACCATCCTCCAAGACTCAATTAAAGAGTCAACATCAAACTGTATTCACAAACTTCACATCAAGGCCAAAATGGTTAAATCATGCTATAAATTACACAAATACAACATAAACATGTTCATCAATTAATTGCACCACACTTTCATGATTAACTCATCAAATTCAGGCTACAAGTCAAAATAACCTAAGCATGACCACATTGTCAACATCAAGGAGGAAATCAACAAGAAAAATATCAACATTAAAAATCAAGAATCATGATATAGCATCTAGCATCAATCATATATACAATCATAAGTTCATACAAAAGTTCTGAAGACCACATACTACTAAACTCAAACAACATATGATACATGGTTAGAAAGCTAAAGAATTGGAATTAGCTAAGCATATAAGCATGTTTGATATATAGAACCTTCATAATTTAGTTACTAAGCCAAAATTTTAATGTGACCACATAATTCACATTTATGACCTAAGATCCATATGATGCCACATCTCATGGTTGCAACCATCTACATTCACAATGCATATATTAATCTATCACATATCAGATAACTCATGCTTTTCTATACGTACATGTTCAAAACTCAAATGTATTAACCAATGCAAACATGAACACCAAACCTCATTATAAAATAGGGATTTATCTTTCCTCAAGAAAATCTTCTAGCAAAGAAAAAATAATTATAACTTGATTGCCCACTGTAAGATCCTTGATTATGTAAATGAATCGGGAATCTAAAAGTAGTAAAACATGCTTAAATTAGTTCAATCAAGGAAAACAAAGAAGAAGGATAGAGGTACCTGATAGATAGTATTCTTCAAGCACACAGCTACATTGTAGCATGTCAAGGTTATATCCATAGGAAATTTACAATTAATTACCGAATTTTAATATTCTAGCTATCCAGATTTGCTATGAAACGAAAAATGGAGGTGAATAGTAAACAAACTAATAAATAAAAGATTAGGAGACCATAGATGTAAACCTAAGATTGAATTTTAGTCACGTTTTTGGTATGAAAAAATGAATTATTAATCTACTGTAGAATAGTTTAAGATTACAGAATTAGTTATTTTAATTCACTAGCCTCTTTTATGGTTTATGAACGTATCAAATCTATTCTATTAACTACTTTTGTTACTAATAAATTAGATTAAACCCATTAAACACCACTATTTTAAACAATCCCAAAGAATCAACTGTCTACTCTCGTGATCAATTAGATTCCTGTTCATATATTAATTTTCCAACATTAAATTCAACTTTTAGTCATAATCAATGTATATATATATAATCTGATTCTTTCAAACCCAACCTATATTATTAATTTCTAACATATGAAATAGATGATATGAACCATACATATGGCATGTAATTTAACTCATCTTATTAATACCAAATAGATTGTAATTCAATTCTAGAGAAAGAGAATTACTCACTTACAGCTTGCATAAATTGTAGCTAATGAATGTAATTGACATAAATAGCATAGAAATAATAAATAATGAAAGAGAAAATGAAAATATCAAAGCCTAGATTGAAGATAAAATTAATCATTTGTAGAGGTGAAATATACCCATAGAAATCTTGATTGAAGAACACAAATTACACAAAATCAAAGGTAGATTACAATTAATTTTTTTTTGATTGAGAATAATATAAAGAAATCAGCCTCTCTCCTATTGAATTTATTCTGCATCTCCCTTTTATATCCCTCTATATCTACACATAAAAGACTTGGAGATTATGTGAAATGCTATTAATAAACTTCTGCATGATTGTGCAAGGCTGCACCAGTTGGTCGTGCATCTTTCTGACTCTCAGTAGAATGGATGTGCACGGGTGTGCAAGGGTGTGTTGAGTCATGCTAGAAAATTATTGTGTGGAGCTTTATTCGATAGTTGCATGGATTTGAAAGGTGGCACCGCCCTGATGTGTAACTTTTTTTCTCTAGGTATTTAAAGTACAAAGTTTCTTTCTCACAGCATTTAAGGACTTTAAACTTACATGGCTATGCAAGGTTACACTGGCTTGCTGTTGCACTACCATGAAACACCCACATCTTCGTTCTCTTGCTTCCTTTGCTCTTCATTTTAGCTCTTTGACCCTCCTCACATCCCTAAATATATGTGAAGTTGATTTTCTTCACTCAAGGCCCTCCATAATTGACTATTCTCTTGACTCTAGGCATTATTCCATTGGATCATTATGTTAGTGTAAAATTTCTTGAAATCCATCATCAAGAAAGCAACAAAACAAATTAGAAGCCAAATAATACTACAAAAATGTAAGGAAAGTAGGATAAAAATATGGGAAAAATTCAGTCTATCAACTCCCCCATGTTTACTCTTTGCTTGTCCTCAAGCAAAACACCAAACAACAAAAGAGAAAAAAATGGAACAAGATCAAAGACTCAGATGATATAATATATTACATGGGTAAGACAAACAAAGCTAGATCAACCCATATTGTGAGAGTTAATAGTAAGAAAATGAATATAATACCGTGAACACTCCTCAAATCCTAACTCCCAAATCAGTATTAGTATGTAACTCTAAGAAGGTTTAGGATCGTGTAGATATCTATCCTTATAAGACAAAGATTAATAGAGAAGTATACTTCCTCACTTTAGGTAAATATAAACTCTTGATGCTCATGTGTATAGTTCTCTCTCAAAATTCTCTCTACTAATCGTGATTTCCTATGGGCTTGCATGTACTCTCATTCTCCACCACTCAAAGATGTTATGCAACACAAAAATCATAAGTTCTTATTAAAGGTGTGATGGGGCTAGGGTGAAAGGTAGGATAAGTCTATAATTGTAGCTAAATTCCCAAAAATAAATGGAATGATAGTAAGAAAAAAATCTTAGAATTTGAGATAAGGAATATGTCAACATACCTCAAAGTAAACCAACTAAGACCTTTGTCATCAACCCATCCCTTCCTACTTTAATCATATATTTAAATTGCCTATAACTCAATGTCAACTCTTTTATTATTTTCTTCTTATTCTTTTCCTATTTCTCTCTTTGTCTTATTCACTCTTCTTACTAAATTTAACATTATTTTTTATTGAAATGAAAAAGAGAGGTAGACAAAAGAAAGGGGGATACATTTATGGTCATTTTCTAACCACAAAAATCTACCAACTTCTTATTTGTTACCCTCCTATGCTTATACTTAACCTTCCTACATTCAAATGCATTAAAGAACTATCGCTCCTTAGTTTTTAGATAAGGAATAGGTAATAACTCATAAATATGGCCACCAATGTAGGGTTTTTTATTAAATAATTAAGCTTAATACTCAAAGAGGTAAAGCAAAAGGATTAAATGCCATGTGGTAGGTTGTTTGGCTAATGTAGCTAAGAAAAGAAAATGAAATGTACCTTAATCATCTTAATGTATGCATAGATCATATGTGACCTTAAAGAGAATCCATGATACTGCTAGTTTCACACATTAGTGAGAACACACACAATAAATAATCACTAAGACAGTAAATGTTATGGACAATCTATAAAGCAAAAGAACTTACTTTTTCTTTTCCTAATAACTCTAATTCCTATGTCTCAGTCTAGATAGGAGAATCAATGAAAATTAACCTATAAAGTGCTAAGGAATAAGTGGTTTGAGATCCTTTCAATAAGATATTTCACGCTTAAAAATAATTCAAAACATTTTCCTTATACTTGCTCACAATCGATAGGTCTCACTAGTGTATAATCATGCTATGTAGAAAGTTATATCAAAATTCCATTATGAACTTATAATTTCCCAAAAACAAATTTCAAAATAGAACATAAAAAAATAGAGAAATAGAACAATGTAAAGAAAGTGAGAAAAAGATTTAAAAAAAATAAGCAAATAGGAAAAGAAAGAAAAGCAATGACAATGACAAATGGCAAATGACAAGCTAACAAGAATCCCCCATGCTTAGACAATACATTATCCTCAATGTGAGGGTAAAAAGTTGAAAGGCAGAGAAGTGCACTTACTGTAGGGCTATGGGGGATGGAAACCATGAGCAAGATGCCATTGATACATTTTTTGTATCAGGGAGTTCATTTGGTCTACGGAGTGACAGATTCCCTAAGACTGACAATTTAGGCCTCTAGCTTATCAAAGCATGCATCGATATGCCGGAACTGAGCATCATAAGATGTGCCATAAGAAGAGGAAGGACCTGGATCCGAGCCAAAGGATGGGGTTGGAGGAAGAAGAAGTAAAGGAGAAGTTGGTGCTTCACCAGTGGCATTGGGCTACTATTCCTAAGGGGGGAATACATTGACCAAGTTGAGGTGTGGTTAGAGAAGGTAACCGGTTGGCATCTCCATTACTATTTAGAGTGGTAAAACCTCTATTTGGTAATGGATACCATGCATACTAGCTATAGTAAAGGCGATATTGCAGCCCATCTTTCATCATGAGCTTCATGTTTATGCAAGTTGTTATCTCTAGATATGTCTTTGGGAGGTCAAACGGGATACACTCAATGTTGTATCCAAGAAGTTAGGTGATGCAGGAGCATCTAATGATTATCATATTCATTTTGATTCTCAAGGTAAGGAAGATATAGCTTTCTTAATATTGGAGCCTATCATATTAAATATTCTTGATAATTTGTCTATGCTTGGTGTTGAAAACAATTCAAGTTGTTCTTATAGGTATGTTACATATTTGCAAGAAGAAGATGTTAATACACCTTAAAGTGTACAAGTATTCAAAGCACGCAAGACTATGACATACATGGGATGATACTTTACAATAAGAAGATATGGTGATGATTATCATTAGTTGTATTAAATTGTTGTAAACCCTAACCCTAAGCATATTTTATGTAAGTTAGGGTTTGATGTCATTTCATGTATGTATCATAGTTAATTGTATGGCTTTGTAATGTTAATCATTAATATCATTTAGAAAATGATATTGTGATTAAGATTAGGTATTATTTGGGCTTAATTCAAGTGGAATAATGGGCTTGAATTAAGGTAGGAATCTCGGCTGGTTAAGCCTTGCTTGTGCCGACTCCTTCCTTCCTATAAATACCCTTGTACATACATGAATGGCAATGGAATATACGAAATTTTTTAGCACAATTTTAACACAGCAAGGTTTGCATTTTATCCTCTCTTTTGAGTCTCTTTGATCAAGGAAAGCCTGGGGAAAATTCCTTCCTGCATTGATCTCATTCATTCAAACGATTGAAACTAATTTTAACCATTCAAAACCAACCAGGAATACAACCTGAGTTCTTCGAGTTTAATCAACATTAAACCCATTGTTTCTGCTACATAATCTCGTGATTGACATCACTAATCAACAACAACCGGTCCAACTCTTCCCTCCACTTTGATTACACATCATCAGGTGATGTACATTATCATGCCTCCGATAATGATATCACCAGTCATATTAGTGCTAACATTACTGAGGTCATCCACCAAATAACACCCTCCATAGAGGGAAACATCTAGGAGCATATAATAGAGAGCTCATAGCTTGAGCTTTTTTATATTCCCTAGGCTTTGACCCTATCTAAAAAGTGTCCTGACCTTAGTGTAATGTCCACTGTGAGGCCTAGCAGCACAACCCCGCTTTAGCAAGGATATTTGGGCCCAAAATGCTTGAGGATCCTGGAATTGGCAATCCTCCAGATAAAGTCTAAGCCCTACAATAGGGAAATAATGTAATTTGGAGAATTATGTTAGTGACATAGCATGAGACTCGTTGAAGAATCTAAAGACAAAAATTTCTCGATTCACTCAAAAGTAAAGGAGATAAGGAACTCAAAGGTGAGTCACTTGCTCATATGTTTAGAATAATCAAATACTCGACATATACTAAAATCCCTCCCTTCTTGAGACACATCCAATCAATATATCATGTGGACATTATGTTTTGAGAAGATATGGCCTCGTAATGCTCTTGTTAGACCAAGCAGGCAAATATGATGCCATAGGGATTAGAGGGTTAAGTATTTGAGGATCTACCTCATCCTTGGGATTGTCATTGCAGTTGTTATGATGATTTTCCTTTGGTTCCTACAGTAGTTGACTTGGTATACTTTGTTAAGGTTATTTGCAAGCAAAACCTATAAATTTGAAACTAATAGACCAAGTATCAAAAGGTATGCAAGAAAAATAGGCAATAAAAGTATCATATCTATAATAAAGATATATATAATATGATTGTGCCAAGAAATTAGAGGGGTATGGAAATCAAACCACAATAAAGCTCAATTTACACAATGCACGGGTGAATGGCGAAGATGGTGCAGTGGTGGTGGTTGTGGTACATGCATGAAGTTGTATAAAATTTTGGCGATGCAAGGTAGTGGTACATAATTCTACACTATTGGGATGATGGTTTAGTGGTTGTGCAAGGGTATTGGAGGGCTATAAAGAATTGTAAAGGTTGTGCGGTGGTGCTGTGGGCGTGTAGAGCTGGTGTAGGGGAGGGATGTGGTTGTGTCATGGTAAGGGGATGAAAGGTTATGTAATGGTGAAGGGGTGATGTGAAAGTGGTTGTGTTGTGGTGTGAAGGATGTGTGGTGGTGCAGTGGTTGTGTAGAGCTAGTGCAGTGGTCATGCAGGGGTGTGCTAGTTGTGGTGGATGATGGTGCAAATGGTGGTAGAGGTGGGGGACAATGTCAGTGGTGTTTGATTAGGGTGGCTAGGACTTAGAAGTGTCGAATGCAATGAATTTGAGGTAGAGGAAAGCTATAAATAGGGATAGATTTAGATGTGCATATATAAATAAGCGAATTCACACGATTATGCATGATTTTTGCTCTCGTATAATTTTGGAAATGGATTTGTATGGGTGTGTTGATTAAGCATGTCCAAGATTTGTGAGTTTTCTAGTCTCACAAAAATTTTAGGTACAATACCATGACCCTGCTCGATTGGCATGACTTGGCTGTGTATAATTCCCAGTCTTCCAAAATTGAGGAAGAATGTCACAAAGTTGTGTGTTAGGTTGTGACTAGGTCTTGTGATACTTAATTTTGATATTTTCCTCTCCTAGGGGTTGCACGATTGTGTGACAGGCATGGAATAGGCCGCACAATACCAATTTTTGCTTATTTTTGGCCTATTTTGACATGAACTTGCTTCTTCTTCCAAAAATTTCTTCTCCTTAACTCATAACATAATAGGTCTTCCTAAAAAATTATAAAAAAATTAAAAGCAAAAGTGAAAAGAAAACATGAAAGAAAAATAATGAAAATGAAAGAAAAAGTACATAGAAACTTGGGTTGCCTCCTAAAGTGCACTTGTTTAAGGTCTTTAGCTTGGCTACATTTTATTCAAATAGAAGATGGATTTGCTAGAGAAAGTATGCTAATTTTTCTACTAGATAATAGGTAATGCAAGGCTTCAATCTTTGACCATTAACTTTTAAAATTCTAGTAGACTCACTCTAATTATCTACAGTCCCAAACGGATATAACTTTTGAACATAGAATGGCCCTAATCATCTAAAACAAAGCTTTCCTGGGAAAAGCCTTAGGCATGAATTAAAAAGGAGCATAGAATATCCTTCATGAAATTATCTTCAGATAATATGCCCATCATTCCACTTCTAGATTCTCTCCTTGGATATTCATGCATTATCATAGGCATCCAATCGTAACTTATCAAGCTCGTTTAATTAGAGCATCCTCCTTTCTTCCCGAATTTCAAATCATAATTGATTTATTTTATTTCCCAAAATGCCTTAAGCTAAAATTTAATAGGAAGATGATATGATTTTCCATATACTAACCAGAAGGGTGTCATTACAATTGGTGTCTTGTAAGTGGTTTGATAAGCCTATAGATCATCATTCAACTATACTACTCAATCTTTTCATGTGCGGTCCTCCATTTTTTCAAGGATCCCCTTTATCTCACAGTTGGTGACTTCCACTTGTGCACTCATTTTGGGATGGTATGATTTGGTCAATTTATGAGTAACACCATATTTCTTCATAAGTATGTTGAGAAGTTGATTGGTGAAATCGGAACCAACATAACTGACAACTGCCCTAGGAACACCAAACCTTGAAAATATCACTTTCTAAAATAGTTTGACCACAACCTTGGCATCATTGGTGGGAGATGCCATTGCCTCCACTAATTTTGAGACATAATCCATAGCAAAAAAATTAAACTTCTTACTGTAAAAGGATAGGAAAGGTCCCATGAAGTCAATTCCCAAAACATCAAATAGGACAACCTCAAAGATATTATTAAGAGACATTTCATTTCTTCTCGATATGTTATGAGTCATTTGGAATCAATCATATGAAGTAACATATTTTTAAACATATTTGAAAAGGTTGGGCCAATAGAAACTTGCTTGGAAAACATTTGAAGTTGTTTTAGAAGTGCTAGCATGACCACCGTATGGTGAAGAATGACAATGAGAAATAACACTTCCAACTTCCTCTTTAGGTAGGAATCGTCTGTAAACCTCATATGCACATTTCTTATAGAGATGAGGAACATCAAAATAGCAATACTTAACATATGAGAGGAAATTCTTCCTTTGTTGATAGGATAGGTCCGGCGGTAGTAACCCATATGCTTTATAATTAAAAAAATCAACAAACCATGGAGCTTACAAGATAGTGATGGACAAAAGTCATCTGGAAGTGAATCAACAGAGGAAGAATCTTCCTCTTGAATTTCCTCCATATCCTGCTTTAGTTAGAAGAGATGATCAGCCACTACATTCTTAGTCCCCTTTTTATCCCGAATTTTGGAGCTCAAACTGTTAGATCAGAAGGATCCATCTTATCAAATGTGGTTTTGCATCCTTTTTTATTAACAAATAGATAAGGTCCACATGATCTGTGAAGACAATAATCTTCGATCCTACCAAGTATGATCGAAATTTATCCAATGCAAATGCTACGGCCAAGAATTCTTTCTTGGTTGTAGTGTAGTTAACATGGGCACATAAAGGGTTTGACTAGCATATTAAATCACACACACCATTCCATTTTTTCTCTATTCAAGGACTTCCCCCACTACATTGTCACTTGTGTCACTCATAACCTCAAATGGGATGTGCCAATCAATAGGCTGCATCAATAGGGCAGTTGTTAATGCTTATTTTAACCTATTAAAAGCATTCAAACACAAACTTTCAAAGTTAAAAGGCATTTCTTTGTTGAGGAAATTAGTTAAAGGTTTAGTAATTTTTGAAAAGTCCTTAATGAATCACCAATAGAAACTGACATGTCCCAAGAAGTTTCACACACCTCTAAGGAATGTCAGGGGTGGTATCTTTTTAATAATGTTAATTTTTTCCTTATCTATTGCAATAACCTAACTAGATACTAGGTGACTGAGAATAAATCGTTCTTGTACCATAAAATGACATTTCTCTTAGTTAAGAATGAGATTCACTTCCTTGCACCTCTCTAAAACCACAGAAAGATTTCTCAAAAAATTGTCAAAAGTAGTACCATAAACTAAAAATCATCTGTAAAAACTTCCATCATGTTTTCAATAAAGTCAAAAAAAGATAGAAACCATGCATCATTGAAAGGTAGGAGGAGCATCACATAGACGAAAAGGCATCCTTCAATATGCAAAGGTATCATAGGGATATGTAAAAGTAGTCTTTTCTTGATTGGTCGGGTGAATGGGATTTGGAAAAATCCTGAATACCCATCTAAATAACCTAAATAAGAATGATGAGCTAAAATTTCTAACAATTGATCAATAAATGGAAAAGGAAAATGGTCCTTACGAGTGTCCTTATTTAATTTCCTATAGTCTATGCACATTTGCCAACTCGTAATGGTTCTTGTTAGGATTACTTCATTTTTCTCATTCTTAAGGATCGTCATTCCTCCCTTTTTAAGTACTACCTACACCGAACTCACCCACTTACTATTGGAAATATGATAGATGACTCCCTCATCAAGTAACTTGAGGACCACTTTTCTCACCACTTCTTTAATATTAGGATTCAATATTCATTGATGTTCAAAAAAGGGCTTGTACCATTTTTCTAAAAGAATTTGATGCATGCAAATGGAAGGATTTATGCCTTTAAGGTCATCTATGACATAACCAATGGTTCTCTATGCATCCTAAGAACTCTAAGAAGCTTTTCAATTTCTACCCTACTTAGGCTAGCATTAACAATGACACGGTATTTAGAATCAAATTTAATAAATTCATACCTCACCAAAGAAGGGAAGGGTTTTAACGCCACCTTAGGTATTACCTTTGTCTTTAGGGCAGGAATGCTTGATCCCAATTCAAGAGTTTCTGTCTTTTGCTTTGCTTGAGGAAATATGGGACATTCCTCCAACATCTTGGTAAAACAAGCAATTTCAAACTTTTCATCACTTGGCAATCCACCTCTCATCAAACACTCCTTAAAATGGACACTTGTGAAGTGTTCAACAAGATCCTTGTTCACCACGTTGCCAATTGAATCGATCCTATACCAGGAGTCATCAATTAGAGGAAATTTCACAAAATCAGATAAATCAAATTCCACATTCTCAATCCTAACATTCAAAGAAAGCCTCCCATTTTTTACATCAAAGATGGCTCTAGCAGTAGCTAGGAATAACCTACCTAGAATGACAGGAATTTGAGAATCTTCTTCAATTTCTAGAATAAGAAAGTCAATTGGTATGAAAAACTTACCAACCTAAATGAGTACATCCTCCAAAATACCTACCAGAAATATTACTAATTGATCAACTAACTATAGGGAGATGGTGGTGGGATTTAAATCTACCATTTGCAACTTGTCATGCATCTACAATGGCATTAGACTTACACTTGCACCAAAATCACATAATGCTCGACTAATGAATATATTGTCAATGATGCATGGAATAGAAAATGAACTAGGTTATTTTACCTTAGGAGGTAACTTATTTTGGATAATAGCACTATACTCCTTTGTGAGGGAGACCACTTTATATTCCTCTAACTTTCTCTTGTTAGAAAAATATCCTTCACAAATTTTACATAGGAGGGCATCTGAGAAATTGCTTCAACAAAGGGAATGTTAATATGTAATTTTTTTTAATATTTCCAAAAAATTACCAAGTTTCTTTTCAAGTTTGGCCTTTGCTAACCTTTAAGGGAAGGGTATGGGTGGCTTATAGGGTTTAGGTGGAACATATTTTTTAACCTTTGCTCTTGGACTATTAGTTATTTTCTCATCAATTATTGGGTTCTCCACATCGTTGTCCAAGCTCTCATCATTCTCCTTCACCCTAGGTTCTTATACCTCCTTCCCACTCCTAAATGTGATGGCATTCACTTGATTTTTAGGGTTTACTTTAGGTTGCCCCTGAAATGTTCTAGAAGGTCTAGAAGATGAGCTAGCTTGTTATGCTATTTGTGTGATTTGGTTTTCTAGAATCTTGTTATGTGTAGCTAATGAATCAACCTTAGAAACTAAATTTCTAATGGAATCACTCATGGTTCTATTCTAGTATCTAAACTCATTTGTTTGTTTCTTAAACTCTTCATTATGTTTATTTTACAACATCACAAGTTCTCCATTAATGTTTACAAGTTAGAATTTTGGGCAGAAGGGTAGGGAGGCCTTTGATTTTGAAAACTTAGAGGGATATAATTAGATTGAGGCATAGGATTCTAAGGAGGATTTCTATAGGAAAAATTTGGTCAATCTTCCACTCAAGGCTATGTATGTTGGAAAAATAATTCCTTTTTTTATTAAATTTATTCACGTAATTAGCATGCTCATTAACACTTAATTTAGGGATAGCGATATTCTAACTTGACAATTTATAGTAGTATGACCAATAATTCCACATATTTCACATGATTCTTGGTTAGGATGAGATAACAATGCATTGAAATTTAATTTGTCAAATTATTAAAACAAAGTGTCTACCTTAGATGCAAGATGATCTAATGCATCTACATCATACCTCCCTCTCTTTTTGGGTAAAGAGCACTCACCCGACCATTGGAAATGATTTTAGGCCATATCTTCAATGAGTTGTCGTGACTCTAAAATGCTTTTGTTTATTAGTGCACCTCCGACTGTAGCATCAATTGCCATCCTTGCGTTATAAAGGAGACCATTGTAGAATATATGGATAATTAACCAGCCCTCTAGTTAATTTTAATGGATTGAATTTCAGTCTCATTTTTGGTATTAAAAAAAATGAAACATTAATGAATCGTAGTATAGTTCAAGATTGTTGTAAACAATTAGTCAATTTTAATTCACAAGCCTTTTTTAAGGTCCAGGAACATATCTAATCTAATCCATTAACTACTTTTGTGATTGATAACTTATATTAAATCCATTAAACACCACTGATTTAAACAGAAGAATCAATTGTCGACTCTCATGATCAATTGGATTCCCATTCATATATTAATTTTCCAACATTAAATTTAGCCTTTTAGTCATGATCAACACACACACACACACACACACACACACACACACACACACACACACACACACACAGAATCAGATTCTTTCAAATCTAATCTATATGATTAATTTCTAACATACAAAATAACTGATATGAACCATGTATATGATATGTAATTTAACTCATCTTATTAATACCAAATAGAGCCTAATTCTTAGAGAAAGAGAATTAGTCACTTACGACTTGAATAAAATGTACATAATGAATGTAATTGATATACATATTATAGAGATAATAAATAATGGAAGAGAAAACGAAAAGATCAAACCATAGATTGAACATAAAATTAATGGTCCAAAGAGTTGAAATACACCCTTTGAAATCTTGATTGAAGAACACAAACTACATATAAATCAAAGGTAGATTATAATAGATTGTTTTTGCTTAAATATAATATAAAGAAATCAACCTCTCTCCCCTTAAATCTAGTGTGCATCACCCTTTTATACTTCCTCTATATCTGCACATAAAAGACTTGGAGATGGTGTGAAAGAAATAATACGAAATGCTATTGACAGTTTGTTGGATGGTTGTGTAAGGCTACACCAGCTGACCATGTAGCTTTTTAACTCTTGGTATAAAGGATGTGCACAAGTGTTCAAGGGGGTGTTGGGTCATACAAGAAAATTTTTTCGTGGAGCTTTATTCGATAGTTGCATGGCTTTTCAAGGCTGAACCGCTTGGCTGTGTAACTTTTGTTCTCTTGACGTTTAAGGAATTTAGACTTGCATGGCTATGCAAAGTTGCACTGGCTTGCCGTGTAACACCCAAATCTTCTTTCTCTTTCTTCCTTTGCTCCTCACTTTAGATCTTTGACCCTCTTCACTTCTCTAAAGATATGTGAAGTTGATATTCTTCACTCAAGGCCCTCTATAATTGACTATTCTCTTGACTCCTTACATTATTACATTGGATCATTATTTTAGTGTAAAATTTCCTGAAATCTATTATCACGAATGCAATAACACAAATGAGAGGCCAAACAAGACTACAAAGGAAATAAGGATAAAAATATGTGAAAAATTCATTTTATCAATACCAATTCTCAACCTCAACCCAAGAGATAGATAGCCAAGAAATCTTCAACTCTCTCAAAATCCTCATTTGTTTATAAGAAATGAAGAGGAAATAAAGTAAATACTGAGAAGAAGAAAAGAGAAGGGAAGTAGAAAACCCAACACTTAGACAATTTCTAAGGAAAGGAGAGTAATTGAAGAGGGGTTTAATGAGTGTGTGTAAATAGGAGAAGAAATTAGATAAGGAGGGCTAGAGAAGATCTATTAGTCAACCAAAAAAGAAGGAGGAGACAAGATAGGAAGTTGACTTGGAAGAGTGGAGTGGAGTGTTACATATCAATGTGTCAAAAGAATACACGATGAAGCATGGGGTTACTAAACATAGTTAAGGGCATGATACCAAAATAAAAGCCATGGTCTACCATAAACCCCAGCAAAACCATCCAGATGTCCTCACTCAAAAGAAACAACCCAACTGAGTTAGGCCCTTTATTAGCTATCTCTAAAGACCTGCAGATGTTCCTCTACTCATGGGAATGAGGAGGTAACCAAGAAAACTAGCACATCAATACTCTATATATTAAGTAAGCCAAGTTTCTCCCTCAATGTAACATAAGTATACTAATCTATCATACATGAACATATGCAGGATGATGGGTGCAGTGCCCTTTTTTGATCTTACTACACTGTATGAGTGTGCCTGCCTCGCCGCCACCCTAGTTTAGGAGCAGACTGCCATTCTCAGGAAGAGGAAACCTGAAGGACATAGTTTTGGAAGTAGGACCCAGCCACAGATAGAAGGACCAAAGAGACCCCCCACTGAGAGACTATAGTAGAGGCCAGGGCCCCAAGGGGGGATTTTCATGCAAACGTTGTGGTTGTAGTCTCCCCAGCTGAGACTGTGGAGGCAGACTTATAATTTGGTCGAATTGTCGAAAACGGGGCTACAGATCTTTTGAGTGTCGAGGACCGCCGTGTACCCAACAGTACCATCCCTCGTAGGCACTGTAGGGAGGAGCCTTGATACCCCATTAGTAAGCTTACCAGCAACATCTCCAAACTGCGCCCCCACAACACCACCAACGAACACTTGTTCCAACCGATGCTCTAGGTCGAGATGCCAGAGGGTGGCCTCAGGGATCCAGACCCTTCCTTTATAGGAGAGGTAAATCGGGTGGATGCTTGAACGTGATCGGTAGGACGGAGGGCGATTGCCAGTTAGATGTCTTTCTAGGTATGTTTACCATATTCCCTCTACTGATACCATTCTCTTCGATTCAAATGCATCCTTGTCCATTGTCGGTTATCCTTGTTTGTTGAGGCTAGACTTTTGTCCTTTATTAGCATAGAAAGTATTGACAGTACTCCCTTTGGGTGGCCGAAGAGAATATACCCAGTTATATTACGGTGGTGGCCTTAGTTATAGGCAGAATATATTTCCTAGTAGACCCTTTTCTTTAAGGGGGTAGTTGCATAATTCTTACGATAGATATGTCCCTATACACTTAGGACGTCGAGCCTTAACCCTAGGAAATTACAAGTGACTTCGGGGACAAACTCTTTCTTTAAGGGGGTAGTGATGAAATACCCGAAAATCCTAATTTAGGAATTATGGCAAAATAATGATTTATTAAGAAAATTAAGTAAATAAATTATCTTATTAAAATAAAGGGGAATTAATTAAGGAAAAAAGGAGGAAATAATGAATAAATTATTTACGAAAACTTGGACGTTTTACTAATTAACATGGAAGTTAAGGAGAATTTATCCAAAATAGCCAAATTAATCTAAAATGGAATTTAATTATTATTATTATAATAAATATTATTAATTTTAAATATTCAAAAAAATACCAAATACCCAAAATACCCCAACCCATCCATTTTCTACTTTTTCCCTTTTCCTTTTCCCTTTTTCCTTTTTCTTCTTTCTCTCCTTCTCCTTTATTCTTTCTTCCCATCCCCCAACTGGGTCAGCCTGCGCGGCCCAGACCCTTCTCCTCTCTTCTCCCTTCGTGCGGCCCAAACCCACGTCACCCCCTGGCCAGCCGCCTGGCCTAGCCTCCTCGTATTCTTCTCTTTCTCCCCTAAACCAGCCCGGTCCAGCCCCTCTTTCCCCTTTCCCTTCTTCCCCGACCCCTGCTGCAATTCGCAGCCTGCCTCTACAACCGACCAACCACCTGTACCATTTTCCCACCTTCTCCCACTCTCCTCGTCTGTTTGCCTGTCCCTCCTTGACAGATCGACCTCCCTCTCTCCTCGTGCAGCCCTACCATGGTAGACCTACGCCGACCTGCTATCGCCAACCGGCGTGCCTAATGCACCTGCCCCTACCTTACTCTGTCCTCTCTCTCAGTTCTCCTCCCTTTTCGGCCTATAAATACCACCAAGGAAGCCATCATCGAACCTTTTGGATTCGCAGCCTAGAAAAAACCCACCCTTGCGCCACCGCTAGTTTAGACAACCTCCCCGTTGTCGTCACCCGAGCCACCCACAAAACCTTTCCCTGCATCACCCTCTACCAAAATAAGCCTCCCTCCTCCTTTGGTTTACCCTGCATGAGCCACCCCAGCCATGAAAATTCCCTCCCCTAATCAGCCCCTCATTGAGCCTCGCCGCCCTTCGCACCACCGCCGACCGCTTGTTCTACCACAACCGACACCCCCTCTACCCTCCAAAATGACCAGGGGAGCTCCATCTACCTCCCTATACCTTCATTTTTCCCTACCACCCTCTCCTCCTCCTTTCTCCTCCCTCCACCAACATCTCTCCACCTCTCTTCTCCCTCCATCATAGTTGTCGCCATCGCCGTACCCCGCCGCCGGTGCCACCACCATCCCTAGATGGTCCTCTAACCTCCTCAACCCCTAAACCCTTTTTATACAAGTATTAGTTATTTTTAGTAGTATTATTAGTATTATTCTTAATATTAATATTATTTCCTTTATTATTATTATTATTATCATTTAACTTAACTTCGGAATATTTATAACTAATATTATTATTATTAATAGTCTACATTTTTATCATCATCATCATCATCATCATTGTTATTATTATTATTATTATTATTATTGTTATTATTATTTTTGTTGTTGTTGTTGTTCTTGCTATTATTATTAACGATAACTTTGGCACCTTAGCACTTTTATTATTATTGTAAATATTTGAATCCTTATATTACTACTAACATTTCTATTATTATTATTATTATTATTATTATTATTATTATTATTATTATTATTATTATTATTATTATTATTATTATTATTATTATTAACACCATCGTCATTATTATTATTATTATTATTATTATTATCTTGTCACTATTGTTAATATTTCATATATCACTAAGCTTACTATCACTAATACTATTATCATTATTAGTAACATTGAAACTATTACCGTTAATAATATAAATATTACTATAATTACTTTAAATCGTTGTAGCTATTAAGACCTATTTTTGTTTATTAGTAGCATGATTAGCGACCTTAGGAATAATAACCCTACTTTTACTTATAAAGGTACTATTATTATTTTTAGCCCTAATAGTAATTTGTGATAAGGGTAAGGTAGGAAGAATGGTAATTTTGATTAGAGGGAATTTAACCCATAGTTTTCCCTCTTATAGGTGAATTAAGTCAAAACCTTAAGGAGGCGTAGGAACATGCTCCAAGACCGGTGTTGTATTAGGTAAGAATGTGGCTAAGAACAACTATGCGTGTGATATGTACCTTGTGTGCCATGTGTTATGTCATGTTGTGTACTTTATGATTTTAATGACTAATTACTTGTAGCACAGCTTGGAGTTGAGGTATGCTTATATGGATTCCTTATGACATGTGCATAATGATTGTTATGTTGTGCTTATGATGTTATATGACATGACCCTCTAGAACATGCATGCTAGGATGTTTAATAATATGATGTGGGGTGAAAGGATAAAAAGGAAAAAATGCAAAGTGAGTTCACTAAGGGGGGGACATGAGATTGACCTAATTATCTCATGATCCATGAAAGAAAATTAAAAGGAGATTATGATTAAAATAAATGAGTGATGTGAACCTTACATGAGAAATTTCTAGGGTTTGCATGGGGTGGATGGAGTTTGCATGGTAATGATCTTTACATGAGAAAAGTTTTTTTAGGGTGTAAGTAAGGTAAGGAGAGAGTTGTGGAGTGATTGGAAACTTTGGATGAAAAATAGTACGTAGGTTGGTGTAAGGGTGTATAGGGGACCCGATTAGGGTTTTGGGAGGAAGCCCTATTCTAGGGAAAATGTGGAAGTAAAAACAATTAAGGAAGAGTGGAGTATGGGTTAAGAGTGGAAATTTATTATATGAGGGGTGAGTATGGGCGCCATGGGAAGGAAGCAATGTTAGGTGAAAAATAGAGAGATTACTTGTGGGGGAAGAAAGGTGATAGGGTATGGAGTTGTCAACTAGGGTTTTCCCATCACCTACAAAATCGATGAGTAAAGTGATATGATTTGTGGTTGAACTTAAATGAGATGAGGTGTTGGGCAATAAATAAAATAATGGTATTGAAGTTAGAAAAATTCGGGCCGTATAGGTCCAATTAGGGTTTCAAGGGAAACCTTAGAGGGTGATAGTAATTGTAGTTTGATGTCATGAGGTGTTAGTGAAATGCCCCGAAAATTTCTTATTCTAAATATTATATTTAAATGAGGTTTTTTCATAAAGATTAATTAAATAAATTATTTTAATTAAAATAAAAGAAAATTTATTAGGGAAAATCAAGAATAAATTTATAAGTATTTTAATTAGGAGGAATTTGAGTATTTTAGCTAATTAAAGATTTTAATTTGGGAATTAATTAAATAAATTATTTTATTTAAAATAAGAATGAGAAAATAGTTTTAATTTAACAATAATTTTATAAATAATTTAATTGGAGGAATTTGGGTGTTTTGCTAATTAAAATGGAATTTATGGAAAGCTTTTTAAAAATCCTAATTTAGCCAAAAAAAGGGATTTAAATATTATTTTATTTAAATATTATTATTTTTAAATGTCCTAAATATTCAGATTAATTTAATTGACCCTAATCTAATTGTTTTTTTTCTCCTTTCCTTTTTCCCTTTTTCTTTTTCTTTCTTCCTTTTTCCTCTTCTTCTCGCCGAACTGGGCCAGCTCGCGGCCCAGTCTTCCTTTTCTTCTTCCTCTTCGGCCCAGCCCGCGTAGCGGCTGCTTCCTTCTCTCTCGCCGCGCTACGTTTTGTTTTTCGTTACCATAAAACGCGTCGTTTGAATTAATGAACTTACCTCCTCGCGCCCGACCGTCCCGGCCTGCCTCTCCTTTCTTTTCTCCCCGAACCGCCGGTCCACCTCCCTTCCTTCTTCCTTCTTCCTCCTTCCTCCTCCGTCGCTGCGACGCAAGCTCCCGACCCATCAATGGCATCTCCGGTTACGGTGAATAATACCGACCGTTTCTTGTCTCATTGTCTTTCTCTTAACTCCAGGAATAAATTGGAATAATTTTCGTGCGTTAAAACTCGCCCGTTTCTTCTCCCCAACGTCGCGAACCGTCGAACCAACCCAAACGATACTCGACCGTTTTCCGCCGCCGGCTGCCCAAATTCTTGCATTTAAAACTTCCATGTCGACCTCCAGCTCCTCATTATCCATTCCAACATCTATAAATAGCCTGATTGTAGGAGTTGTGGAAGATTTTTCTTCCCCGAAACCCTCGGCCCGAGCTGCCGCCACCCCAACTTCAGACGCCTCTTCCGCCACCGTCAGCCAACCTCAGCGCCACCGAAACATTCCATTCTCTTCCTTGAAAGTTCATCTAATTAATTAAACCATTTTCACTTCTCGATTCTTCTTGTACGAGCCTAAATAATCATGCAAAGTTAGATGCTCGTTTCGCCGGAATTTTGACCCCGAAGCCTTAAACCGCCTTCCACCGCCGTGCGCCGCCACTTTTTGCTGCACCACCACCATCATTTTGTCCCTCTCCTCCTGGGAAACAATAAACACCTCTTATATCACCTCAATTCTCCCTATCTTTTTCCCAACATCCATCTTTTTCTATTTTCTTCTAATTCTCCGGCCACCGCCGCCGCCACCGTGAACCACCGTCGGTGCCACCTATCCCCACCAGCTTAAGGTTGAACCCTAGACCCTCTCAACCATTTTCCATATTATTATAAGCCTTGATTTAATTTATTTCAATTATTTGCATATAAATACCATTATTATTATTCTTAATATTTATATTCTTAATATGTTTTATTATTATTTGATATAAAAATTTATGCTGAATTGTACTTGCAGGGTGGAGAGTGGTAATAAAACAATTTTATTGTTAGTTTCGAATTTTAAGTTATTAATTGAATTATTATAGGGTTATTATCATTCTTCTTTTTATTATTATTAATATTATAATTATTAGAATAAGTGTTATTATCATTTTATTATTTATTCTGGAAAATCTTAGGCCCTAATTTTGTATTAACATTTGCACTTATTTATTTGAGTATTATTATTTCTACTGTTCTTATAACCATTAATAATAATATTATCATTATCTTTATTATTTTAATATTATTGTATAGGTTATTAATTTTATTATTAATATTACATAAATGGTAAGTCATTAGTTATTTTAAAACTTATATGTTATTGTTATTATGGTTATTATTATTATTATTATTATTATTGTTATTATTATTTAGATTCTTATTGATATTAGTTTTATTAATTTTGATATTATTATATTAGTATCATTATTATTAGTAGGGTAAAGTCGTTAATCCTATATTATAAAGGTTTATAATATCTCTATTATTTTTATGTCTTTAGTAAAGTTAGAATTTTGTTAAGGTTATTATTTGGTCAAAGCTCTAAGGAGGCATATGAGCGTGCTCCAAGACCGGTGTCATTTTAGGTAAGGGGTGCTAAGGCCTTTTATGTGCTAATGTGCATTGTGTGCCTCGTATGTTATGCATTATATGTTTATGATTATTAATTATGCCGTATATGATATGACGTGGAGTTGAAGTATGTTTTCGTATGGCATGTGTATTATTTGTGTATGACCCTGTAAGACATGCATGTGAGGATGTTGATATGATTTTATGTGGGAGAAAGGATGAAAAAGGAGGATGGGGAAAGAATTTGACTAAGGGAAGTGAGTTGACCTAATTTTATGAATTTATAAGGAATAATCTAATGCATGGTTTTATTTGGAAGAATGTAATTTATGATGTTATATGGGAGAATCGAATTATTGTTTGTTTGGGAGAATCTAATTTAAGACGTTATTTGGGAGAATGTAATTTATGATATTATATGGGAGAACCTAATTTATGGTTTTGCTTGGGAGATTCTAATTTGTGATTGTATGTGGGAGAATCTAACTTATAGTCTTGTATGGGAGAATCTAATTTATGATTTTAATTGGGAGAATCTAATTTATGATTTGTCTGGGGAAATCCAATTTACGGTTTTATATAGGGAATTTTAATTTATGGTTTGGTATGATTTTATGTGAGAGAATTTAATATATGGTTTGTATGGAAGAATTTAATTTATGGTTTTGATTGGGAGAATCTAATTTACAGTTTTGCGTGGAAGGATCTAATGTAAGGTTTTATATGGATGAATCTCTTATTTGATATGGTTCAAATCTAGGATTTGGTATGGATGAATCTTTGGGTTGTATATGGTTTGAACTTAGGGTTTGGTAAGGATGGATACTTAGTTTGGTATGGATGAATCTTTGGGTTTTATATGGTTTGAATCTAGGGTTTGGTATGAATGAATCTTTGGGTTATGTGGATTGAATTTAGGGTTTTGTATGATGAGATTTTGGGTTTTGCATAATGGTTAATGGTTGTATGGTGGTATTAGGGTTTGCATGGGAGTTAATAATTGCATGGGATATGTAAAGTTTGTATGAGAGTGAAGTTTACGTATGGAACGCTGATTTGGGATTTGAGGAAAGTAATGTAAGTGTTGTTTGGGTGATTGAGCATTTGAAGGGAAAATAGTGCGTGGAGCATTATATGGGTACATAGGAAACCGAACTAGGGTTCGTATGGATAATTAGGGTTTGGTGCAACTACTTAGGGTTTTTGTCGTATCAAGCATATTTGGTGATTAAAGTGTAATTGTGATTTGTGATGTGTGATGGCTTATGCGGGTCTGGGAAAAAATCTTTGAATAAAATATTTAAGACATTAATCACTTAAAGCGAAAGATTATTGAGCCGAGTCCAACCGATCCACCGGTTAGGAATAGTGGTTAGGGTTATTACCCTATGTGAGACCGATCCACCGGCAAATAATAGTGGTGTGGACTTTGTCCCGCAAGTGTCCGGTCCACCGGCGAATAATAGTGGGGGACTCGAGCTCAATAAAAACGAACCCGAGTTTGTTAAAGACACTTAAAAGATATTAATTACTTACAGTGGAACCCCATGTGAGCAGGAGCCAGACCGGTCCACCGGCGAATAATAGTGGTGTGGACTTTGTCCCGCAAGTGACTGGTCCACCGGCGAATAATAGTGGTGTGAACTTTGTCCCGCAAGTGACCGGCCCACCGGCAATAATAATGGGGTGTTCCTGTACTTACATGGATTGATAAAACGCATGGTGTGAATCAGATTATACTAAGAGATTAATTAAATAGTTAATCTGAATTATTCATGGGCCTTTGTACGTTTACCTAAATTGTTAATATACCTTTATATTGCTATGTTGGATTATGCCTGTTATTAATCTGCATGGATTGTGTGCTTATGTGTCGGTCTTAGTACTCTGTTACCTTACTCAGTACGTAGCGTACTGATCACCCTTTTCATGGGTGTTGCTCATTCCCACGAGTAGTATGCCCTTTTGGTTTGTGCAGGTGGGCGAGATATCAGTTGGGGCTGAGTGTTGAGAATGTTTGGCTCGAGATTCAAGAGAGTTGTGACCATATTATAATTCTATTTTATTACGTTTGAGAGAGTTGTGATCGTATTTCATTCTTTATGTACTTTTATTTCTTGCTATTATTTCTTTGTATTGGAGTATTTATTCTCTTTGATTTCGCACTCCGATTTCTATTTTATTACGTTTATAAACGTTTATGCGTACTCTGATTTTAAGGTATGATCTTTCGAGTTCTTTTATGAACTGTTGATTTGAATTTAATGTAAATCTTTTCTTTAGCCTTAGCACTTGGTACTGGAACGGTCGGAGAGAACTGGTCTAGTACTAAGTGTGGCGGTAACATTTCCAAAATTCACGGGTTTTAAGTATTTCTATTAGAATTTCTTCCGCTTTCAAAAAACAAAAGTAGTGAATTTTGGGGTGTTACAGTTAGGCCTTAACTCACACCCTTAGGAGTTAGTTTTTATTTTGTGTAAGTGTAAGGGAGAATGGATATCGGAGCGTGATAGGGGGGACGGGCCCCCTTGAGAGGATAGAAGTAGAAGGTTGGTGACATGCATGTTAAGGGTGAAATGCTTATCGAATAAGACACGAATAAGATACTAATCATTTAAAGAGAAAGATTGTTGAGCCGGGCCCAGACCCGTCCACTGGCGAATAATAGTGGCCAAGAGCCGAAGTGCCTTGCATGACTGGTCCACTAGAGAATAATAGTGGCTAGGAGCATTTTGCGCTACATAACCGATCCACCAGTGAATAATAGTGGCCAGGAGCGTTTTGCCCTGCATGACCGGTCCGCTGGCGAATAATAGTGGTCAGGTGCATTCTACCCTATATATATTCCTGTCCATCGGCTATAATCGTGGGCTTCTCGCACTCGCATGGATTGATAAATAGCACATGTGAAACAAGTATATTGATAAGAGATCTAAAGAATAAGTTTATCTGGACTATATTTCGGCCTTCATTATCTATATTGTTATATGCGGTCTTTATGATTATGTTGTGTTATATGCCTTATATGTTTGGCCTTAGCTTCATAGTTCCATTGCTTAGTACGTAGCGTACCGACCACCCATTTCATGGGTGCTACTCATTCCCACGAGTAGAAGACCCACATGAGTTTGTGCAGGTAGGAGATGATACCTTTGATGCGTATGACTCTTACGAGGCATCGGCCGGGGCTGTGTGTTGAGTCTAGACTTGGCTTGGGAATTGGGAGCAACATGGCCGAACTCTCCTTTTCATTTTGTTTACCCTGTATCGTTTTATTTTAGTTCTGTTATATCGTATGATACTTTATGTTCTTTGAGAACTTTATGTATGTACCCCTTTGGCTTGTAAACCTTTTTTATGCGTACTCTGAATTTTGTATTGTGAACGATTTAACTCCCTTATGAATTCTTGCATTAAGTATTAGCTCTTGTTTGACAATAATCCTTTTTAGCCTTAGCACTTGGTGCTGAAACGGTAGAAGTGAACCGGTCCGGTACTATGTGTGGTAGTAATATTCCCATAATTCACAATTTTGTTATTTTGCTTCCGTTAATCCTTTCATTTAAAGCGAAATTTTCCATTAGTGAATTTTGGGGGTGTTACACTAACAATATACATAAATGCATACTCTCACAAGCTCCTCACATTTCATCTTATGAAAAAAGATATCACATAATAGCATTATCATAATAATATCATCCATATAACATCACTGAACATGATATTATATACAAATATATATCATCACATAAAATCCCTAGTAGCAATGCCTATCTATACCAAAAAGACACCGATCTCTAAGCATGTATATACCTAACTCTCATTCTCTAAGATCATAGTAAAATCACATATGACATAGAATAATAGATGATTAGAACTTAAGAATATAGCCTAGGAAAGATGAAGTTAAAAGAGGGGAGAAATAGGGATAATCAAAAAAAGTGGAGGTTCTCGAGTTGTGTAGAAGTGTGGTGAAATGCACTATAAGAGGAGTGGTGCTAAGGTAGAGCATCGATTGTGCTAGAGGAGAGGGCACACATGTACTAGGAAGAAGGCTGATGGGAGTGCATGTAGTATATGCACGAGTCGAGAAGGAAAAGTGAACATGGACAACAAGGAAAGGGTGTATCTAGTTGTGCATGAAGCATATGGGTGAGAAGGAAAGTATTACATGGGTTATGCATGAAGTCGTGCATGCCTTATTCAAGAAAGGCATGATTGGGGCATGTGAGGTGTGTGCAGCCCTACACCTCAACAAAAAAGGAAACAAAGTAGAACAAGGAGAGGAAAAGGAGTAGCTTAGGGTGGTGATGGTTCAATGACGATAAGGGGTTGATGAGGAGGTATTAGATGGTGGTTACTAGGGAAAATGGTAATGATTGGTGGTTGGTAGTGATGAGTGGTTTTGGTGAGGAATGGTGCTAACAAATAGGGTAAGAAAGATGGAGAAGAAGGTTTTTTCTTGGAGATGTGGTGTTCAATGATAATAGACAAAGGGAGTGAGTTAGCTGAACAATAAATGAGTTAAAGAGAGGAGATGAGGTACACGCATAAGAAAAAGGTAAGGTATAATTAGGGGAAATACTGAGCAAAACTTTAAATGAAACACATCCAAAGAATTTTAAGAGATGATGGTTGAGATGGTAAGCCTTTATGGATGCTTGATAGGGGAGTTTGGTTGGGAAAGAGAAGAAGATACATGCAAGGCAGCGGAAGGAAAGGAAGGAAATCTGGCAGGAGAAGGAGAAAAGAAAAAGGAGAAAGAAAAGGGAAAAAGTAGTGTGGGATTATGGTTAAGTTAAGGTTTAAAATCATGATTAAAGAATTAAGGTAAAATTAAAATATTAATCATCTAGGTTAAGGTTACAATAAATATAAATTACTTAAAATAAAGATTAGGATTTGGTTAAACTATTAATTACTTTAAATTAATATTAGATAAAATTTAGAGTATTATAAAGATGGTAGGTTGTAGCTCATCATGGTTGTGTTGGGAGGCATCTATGGATTTTTTTTTCTTAGTTATTCTTACTTCCCAAGATAGTGGTGAAATACATTAAGATGATTTTACGCATTTTCTCCTAAACAGGTATGAGAGAAAAAAGTAATTATGTCTTGGTTTCTTAGAAGAAAATATGTGCTCCAAAAGATGAAGGGGGCTTGGGAATTCATGACATTCATAGGTGGAATTAAGAAGTTGTGACTTATGATCTATGGTAACTTATTTACCACAAAGAAAGATTGTGGATATGTTGGGTCCATGGTGTATATTTCTATTCCACTCCACTACGTAAATATATTCCTAAAGCTCATAATTCTTGGACTTTTATAGTTGTTATGATTCTAAGACCTATATTGTTGCCCTAGATCTTATCTTGTAAGTGTGAGAAAAATGAGAAGTACCTTGTCCAACTAGCCTATGAAACCATTCAATCAAGAGCTTAGATGAAGCCTTAGAGACATTTAGTATAGGGTTATGTTATAGTGGTCAAGCACAAGATGATAATGGTGTATTTTGAAGTCGGCTGAGTTTAGTACATGTTTGGTAGAAAAGGAAAACCAGGACCATATAGTGGCATGTTGTATAGTAGCATAAAGATGTTGAGAGATGATGCTAAATTGGATGCAAATTATGTATAGATATATAACATGAAGATCCCTATCAGTATGGTTGATTGAATGTGTAAGAAGACAGAGAAGAAAATGAGGCATTTTGAGAATGGGTGTAGTTGGATTGATATACATAGTCTGAAAAAATAGAAATGTAACTATTTTTCATGCCAATATTTTACTTCCCAGAGTTACTTCCTATAACTATTGTGCATGAGATTGTTAAGGAATTTTTTGTTTATTTACATGATAGTGCATCTCAAAGGAGGTATAAGGTTATTTAAATTCATTGAAATAAACTACCATTTTAACTTGTGATGGATTTTTTTTTTTCTTTTCGATGGACATATGCTCTTTGGTATTAATAAAGATAGTTATTAATTACCAAAAGAATGATCACACATCTCTTAATATTGGATGTGGGAATAAATTTTCCTTTTTTTTTTTATGCTTTTACATTCTCTTTTAAATAATTTTTTTTAGTATTGAAAAAATTGGGGTGTTATAGTCAGCACCCCAAAAAAATTCAAAACATTTTTTGATCTCTACTATGATGCAAACAAAGAGAATGTTCTCCTCATTTTATTTTTATATGAAAATAGTAAAAATTAGGTGGAGATAAAACCTCAAATAAGAATATATATTAATAAGAATGACAAAAAAAAAGAATAAATAATAAATAACTTTCTTGATCAGAACATATCAGCAAATCAGGAGAATAGATCCAAATTTATATACTATAGGGAAAAAAGAATACAAATGAACCATGCTTTATTGATAATTATACTCCAGCTAAATCATTTTATTTGTCAATCCTAATCAATTTTAGAGGCAAAATTATATAAATAATGATAATATAATACTTATTTTAATATTATTGACTACAATAAAGTGATATTTTTATGGAATGACATTTTATAATATATAGTGTCAAATTAAATTTTGTTTTTGCTTTTTTCTATCATAGCCCAAAATAATATTTTTGACCATTGATCTAAATTAGTATTAATTGACCTCTACAATTGAGAAAAAAGAAACACCAATAAATTTTAATACGGAAGTAATTAGGACACCATGTTGTGGTAGCTATATTGGTTTTATTTTAGGTTAATTATTCATTTTTGATGATGTGATCCATCAATTATAGTAGAATATTTAAAATTATCATTACATATTATCACAATTTGCAATAAATTGTTTACTATAAGAAAATTATTGAAATACATGCCGGCATATCTTAATAGATCATCTTCATTTCAAAATTTAATGGAGCATTTAGATTAGAACACCATTGTGCACCTAATGGAATATTTTATTTCACTTGGTCCTGCAAAATCGTTTTTGAGGTAAATTCATTTTTAAATGAGTTAGCTAATATTTGATCCACTTTATCTTACTTTAAGTTCACCCGAAAACCCAATTTATTAATCACCCAAAGGGCAAAGTTACAACCCCAATTCTTTGAACAGCCGCTGGTTACCAAGCAAAGCATAGCCTAGTCACACTTAAATCTGCATATTAAAGTAGATTGAAGACAACATTTTCATCTGAATATGTGTGGTTTAAAGATGACTGAATAATATAGTATTGTTTGTTCGGATTTGTGGTTTGAAATCAAATGATTAATTTAGTAGTATCTGTTTGAATACGGGCAGGTAGGGTGGGGGATGAGAAAGACGACGAGAAACAGAAAAACAGGGAGAAAGAGCTACAGGGAATATTAGGTAGATAGAGAGCGAAGGGGCGGGGGCGAGTGGGGAGGGATTGTGTTAGTGTCAGTTTGATTGTCAGTAAGCTTACAGATGAGATTCCCCACAGGCAGCAGGAAAAGTACGAACAATAATATTCGCTTCTCTTTCTACTTTTCGTTTCAGCACCACGACGACCCAAGCGTCTCGTGAGCCTAAATCTTCTCTTCCTCCTCAAACCAACACCCCACTCGATCCACCACCAGAGAGACAGCAATCGGTGTACCAGTCGCCGAATACTGTGTAGTGTGTACTCTCAATATTCTCTTTCTCTTCGTCTTCTTGTAATTGTTCGCATTTTGAATAATACTGACCTCCTTTTTCTTTTCTTTTTTTGATAGTAAAGGTGCTGAACTAGCTAAAACATACTATAAAATTACATAGGAGTACACGTTGGACTGAAAATGACGGATGTTTTGTCTTTCTAGGGCTACGGTCCACGGACGGAAAATAATGAACAACTACTCGAACTCCATAAACTTGTTGGGATAAATCAGTACAAACTTTTGCCAAAATGAATTCCACTTCCACACTCAACCCTGAATTCTAACAGAAGTTTCTATATAGTTAATAAACACCGCTTGTTGAGTATGTCTTTGTTAAATATTTCATTATCCATATTGTCATTTTATATAGATTTTAAATTTTTTATTTTATATATTACTTTTGAAGCTTCATGATTTATATTATCAACTATATTATTATTTTATGAGTGCAACTCATTATTTTCTTATTAAATATCTAAATTATCCTACATAATTATTATTATGCCCATATCAATTACCAATCAACCACGAACTAATCTTAATTATAATTAAGTAATCAATATAATTAATATTCATTAATTAAAATAAACAATATTAATTTTCAAGATAAATTAATAAATGATAATAATAATATTAATTGATGCAAAAAATAGTATTTATAATCTTAAATGGCAAATTCATAAGGATAATGTTTACATTAAAAATCATAATTATAAATAATTAATTAATATAAACAACATTAATTTTAATGATATATATATATATATATATATATATTTGAGATTTGTTATAAGATTAATATTAATCTTAGTCATAAACAACAATGTTAATGATAATTCTAAAGAAATATTTAACAAGAATATTATTTTTTATAATTATTAAATCTAGTTAATAAAAAAATTATTAGTCCTAATTAAAGCTAAAGAATAATAAAAATATTAGTTATAATTATATAAGATTAATTACATAATTCATTTATAATAATAAATTAATAAATATTAAAATAATATTAATCATAATTATAATTCATTAAATGATGAAAAATACTAAATATAATCTTAAATAGAAATTTATAAGGATAGTGTTCATTATAACTATAAATTAATAATTAAGAAAAAATTTATTAATTAAAATTACAAATAATTTATTAACACAGACATTATTAATTTTAATAATATATAAATTATTTATAAGATTAATATTAATCATAATGATAAATAATAAATTTAATTGTGATTATAAAGAAATATTTAACCTGAATATTCTTTAAATAATATCAATTGTAATTATTAAGAAAAATTATTTGTCTTAATTGTAATTATAAAATCAAATGTTATAATATATATTATAATCATAAACAAATAACTAATAATAATACTATTAATTGTAATGATAAATTAATAAACATTAAAAATAATATTAATCATAGTTTTAAAAGATATTACCTATAGTATTAAAAAGAAAATTATTAAATATAGTATTTATTAAAAATATTAATATATTACCCCCCCAACTTTACTATTGAAACATTGTAATTAAAAAGATATGTAGAAGTTAGAATACAAGACACACAGATATTATTTCACATCTAACATAAAGAGTGTATTCTTTATATTCAATTCATATTGGATGCAATCCTAAAAACAACTTATGCCAAAATCAAACATAGGTAGTATTTGACTTAACGATATAAGATTATGAAAAGAGGAGATTAAATAGAATGCAGTAAAATAAATTTTATGAGATAGAACTCCAAAATAGAGCAATAAGAATAATTAGATAACACTCTATTATTGCACCCCATAATCACTCACCGTAGAAAAAGCATCAAGCAAAGAGGAAAGGTAATCAATAAGCTATAAAACTTTATAATTTACACCCTTAAAATCAACAAGATTAGCATAACGCCGCAAACGGTGTTAGTATGTGATGTAGTTATAAGTATGGTTATTATAAAGACACAATGTGTTATACATTGATTATGGTATACACAAATTAAAGCATATGATAACACATAAGGATCAAGAAGTTAAATGTACGATAAAACACAACTATATAACTAGGATATGATCTTTACTTAGTGATCATGATATTACAATCTCAATAATGTTGAGCACTTAGGAGACAATACCACCATTAGGCACATCCCCCAAGCACGACACACTAGGGTTACTATTGCATTTGGTGGAATAAAGATTGGTATAAAAGTACGATTTCGAGGGAAAATGCAACTAAGCCACTAACTAACATCTAATCCTTAAGTATGTATACCCCTATAGACCGGTGGAGTAAACAAGTATAAAGTAGATTAGGATCACCATAGTTTCACAAAACCATGGCATGAGTATTACATCAACCCGATGATAATCATTTAACTTTTACAACTTGGTCCTCATTCATGTGATCTTCCACTATAATATTAAATATTTTATTCTCAAGGATAATAAATACTTAACATTAAGGAAAATACTTAAATACTCGCCGCAATATAATAACTTGCCATTAAACATTTCCACTTGGCATACCACTTCCACTTAAGATCCTCTTTCTGATGCAGGAGCATCTAATGAACCTAATGATTGTAATGTTCATATTAATTCTCAAGGTAAGGAAGACTTAGCTTTCTTAATATTACAGCCTATCATATTAAATATTCTTGATAATTCTTATATGCTTGATATTGAAAAACATTCAAGTTGTTCTTGTAGGTATGTGACATATTTGCAAGAAGAAGATGTTAATACATTTTAATGTGTACAAGTATTCAACGCATGCAATACTATGGCATACATGGGATGATACTTTACAACAAGAAGATATGGTGATGATATTCATTAGTTGTATTAACTTGTTGTAAACCCTAACCCAAGTGTATTTTCTGTATGTTAGGGTTTTATATAATTTTATGTATGCATCATAGTTAATTATATAGCTTTGTAATGTTAATCCATAGTATCATTTAACCAATGATATTATGCTTAGGATTAAGGTTATATGGGATTAATTCAACCATGATTAATAGGCTAAATTGAAGCTAAGAACCGGCTGGAGGGCTTCAAAACTGAAGCTGGAACTTACCTATATATACCTCACTTGTACGCATGAATTGATAAGAAGAATGAGTAAGAATTTTAATACAACTTTGAGTATAGCTAGCTGATGTCTATCTCTCTCATTTTGAGTCGACATTGAGCAAGGAAATTCTGGGACATTGCCTTCTTCCATTAACAATCAAACTCGACACATTTGACGACTGGTTCAAATCTGCCGAGAATAACTATCCTTTGTCACTTGATTTCTTTGACTATAATCCTTCTTAATCCTTCGTTTCTTTTGCATAATTTCATGGGTGACATCTTCTACCATCAATCTTCGATCCAACCTTCTAGCCACATTGATAAAAACACATCACTTTCCCAACACAATAACAAGGTTTAGAAAAATAGAAAACAACACAACAAGATTTAGCTTATTTAATTTTTGCATTGCTAGTTTATACTTAACAAGATCAAGCTACCTAAATTAACAAGATTAAGCTACCTAAATCACCTTCCACTTATAATTTAATTCCAAATCTTGCTTCATACTAGATTAATTAAATCACTTTCTAGGATCTAACAACTTATAAGGCACCAAACGATACATAAAATGGTAAGGACACACCTATGGTTACTAATCCTCTTTCAAACAAATTATTGTAGATAAAGCCAAGACAAGGTGGTTTGACACTTAATCAAATTTCTCATTAAAATAAACCACAATGAATATGAAAATTAGTTTCTAAGTTACTAAAATTACCATGTATGATAACAAAACATGCACACAAACTTAGACTGACACTTTCATGATTAGTTAAGGCCCTTCAAAAGCCCTGATCCATTTATTAAATTAACCATATTAATACTTGATTACACTTAGAAACCATCAGAGTTAACTTGAAGTAAAACAAAGACTAAGACAAAGTATAATAAGAATAAAAGGACTAAAAGAAATACCCTTATTTAACTAAAATTGTTTATTTAATGAATTAACCTACTAAATTACCTTATCACTAAACTTGATTTAAAGCATCACATAATCTTTATTATCCATTTATCACTTATGTACATTCATTTCAAGAATACAATCTTAACAAGAAATTAATATTACAATGAGGTGGATTATTCAAAACCCCACATAAAATAACAAATTAGGAATTCATATAGATACTAAACTAGCATTTTAAGATACTATAAATAAATGAAACAAGCCACTTAATTCAAGGTTTTTTACCTTGGTGGGCACTTAATGTTTTCCTAAAGCCAAACATGGTCTAAGAATATTATATTAAGGGTAAAAAGACCAAATTATCATTATTAAATCATAAATATTTACTCAAGCCATTTAACCACAAATTAAATTCATTAAATTACCATATTCAAGAAAACACTTAAACACTTCATATTAAGTATGATTATTCCAAAATGGGATTTAAAATCAAAATTATGTACATAAAATAATGATTTCACCTTTAAGATTTTCTATGATCATTTTAAGTTATTTTTAACTTAATTAATTATTTTAGAATAACCAACATTATCCAAATCTAACCACTCGAAATTATCATACCCCTGCTACCCTAGGATAGATTTGAACACCTTCAATGAACATAAACATGTCAAATCACCAAAATATTCTTCAATTTTATTAATTCACTTCAAAACTCATTTTTATCATAACTTAAGTTATACGAATCCAAATTAAGACTTCTAATATATGAAATTGTATATAAATGACCTAGTGAACACAATTTTGAGCTCCTTTTTTACAAATTTTTACCATAGTGACGAAGTGCCCCTGGAAGTGGCTATATTTAAAATTACTCTATTTTAACCTAAACTCATGCCAACACTACTAAACACCAATGCACGTATATTAAGCATATCATGTAATATTTTAATGGCATGATAACATGCATGAATATACACTTAACACTTTAATATACTATATACTTACCATTTTCACAGAAAAGTGATAAACCATGAATATAGATATAGAAGATAAAATCATACTAGAACATAAAGTAGCATGCCCAACATGGTAATAAAATATATCATAAATTATTACATGTTCATATATATACTAAATGTTTTTTAAAAAATAACAACACTAAAATTTCTAAATCATAAGAGTAAGGAAAGCTTACTTATATGCTAATCTTTTAGTAAAAAAAAATTAAAATATAAGACTTCTAACCACTTCTCATTTTTCCACACATGAATCACCTATAAGGAGACAATAATAAATTAGAATATTGAAGGAACTAAGAAAATAAAAGTTAGGGAAGAATGGTAGGAATTAATTATACAAAAATGGATGAAGAGGGTTTTGTTAGAGCCAGGTGAAAAACATAGTAGTGACCTCATAGATAGCAGCCAAAAAAATACAAGAAGAAGGTGCAATATCATAAGGAATAGAAGGGGGAAAAGGTTGAGTAATGAAGGGGTGGTGTTGGGAGATGAATAGCTAGCAAAAAACAGGAATTAGGAGGCATCAATAACCAAAAAAAATTGGCTACAACATTTCACACAACAATAACATAGATTATGGCAAGAAGAGGAAATTGAGGCAGAAAATTAGGGGAACGACTAGAAAATTTTTATGGCATTTAATATGTATGTGGAATATGTTAGCCTTAACTTATGACATAAATTATAATAAAAACAAATATGTACAAGTCATGTACAATCCATACATAAAATTTGTAAAACCCTAATACACATTTTAATCACTCTATATGTAGAATTTAAATATGCAATACCTATTACGGATTTTTAGAAGTGTACCTCCAACTATTTACAGGATTAATTGCACTGAATTTTTGTTTTTGATATTTGGAATGAAATTTTGTGGCTCTACTCCCTTTTTCCTTAAACTTGATGGTGCGTGCTTCTGATGAAGAATAGGAATGGTGACCTTCCTTATATTTTTTGTCTTATTTAAACTTCTCACATAGAAATCACTTAGAAAAGGTGAAGAAATTGTCTTTTCCTTACCCTCTTATGGATATACATGTGTATATATTTAAGAGGAAAAATACTTCTGTAGAGAGAGAGAGAGAGCATGCAAGGGGAGTTCTGCAACACACCCCCACAATGTACACAAGTGTAACGTGTAAAGAAATAAGAGTGTACTACATTTTGCCTCTCTCAAATGTAAATTTAAAATTTGAAAATAATTTAAATTAAAAAAATGAGATAATTGATTAATAAGATAATTAAATTACCTCCCTTAATTTTCTCATCACATGACACACATACTTGTATTCATAATAACTTAACTCTAATTCTACCATAATGAAATAGATAGAAAGATATAGGGTTAGACTTGATTAATAACATGTTACCATGTAATATAAACTTTATGGCCAAACTATATAACTCAATTAATATGGACCATAGCAAGGGTTAATATATAGATCAAATATAAAAATACTTTATTTATAAAATAATAACAATAATTTTATAAAAAAAATAATATATTAACATTCTCCCACTTGGTTTATATAAATTAGATTCTCTACATAGTCTCCTTATGTTAGTTCAAACTAAATGATGAAATTGATACATGGATCATGGCGACAAGCCTTTGATATTTCAAAATTTATCATCCATGTATCACATGTACTCATTTTACCCATAACTTTAACTTTATGAATAGACCCAATGTTTATTCAAGGTCTTTTACTTAATGTATTATTTCTCAATAAACCATATATATATATATATATATATTAAATGAGAAGTAAACATGACTTTATTTGAAACATCAATATGTATCATAACAATACAGTTACAGAGTGGGTCCAACGCCTATATTACACACATGATCCTTAAACTTACTTGGTGACATGTCTTTAGTTAAAGGATCAACTAACATATAATTAGTGCCTACGCGTTCCAAGACCACCTCTCCTTTTTGAAACACGTTTCTTTATCTTCAAGTACTTAATTTTTATGCTCTTGGCATAACTACCACTTTTGTTGTTTCTTGATATAAAGACGATAACTAAGTTGTCACACTTAGGTATAAAAAGGTTTAGAAATAGTATCTGCTATTCTAAGACCTAATATGAAATTTCTTAGCCACACACCATGTTTTATGGCTCCAAATGATGAAATGAGTTCTGCTTCCATGTGTTGAGGTGGTTATGCAATCCTACTTTTTTACTTTTCTAGGTTATTATCCATCTGCTAGTAGGAAACACAACCAGGAAAGTATGCATCCAAATAACTATTACCTCAAAATCCTCAATATGGTGATATATAAGCATGTAATCCTTATTTCCCTTCATTTACCTTATAACTTTCTTTACAACTTTTCAATGTTCACTCCTGAATTACTCTGGTAACGTCCTAACACCCTAACGGCATATGCAATGTCAAGTCTTATGCAAACCTGAGAATACATAAGGCTTCCTACTATAGAATCATATGGGATGTTCTTCATTCAATATTTTTTTAAGTCATTTTTAGGATATTAAATTAACTGTAATTTCTCACCCTTAACAATTAGATCCGCACTTGGTGTACAATCCACCATTCTATATGTTGCTAAGACCTTATTGATATATGTTTTTTGAGATAGTCTTAATATCTGTCGGGATCTATCTTGATGAATCTTAATGTCAATGACATAAGATGCATCACCCATATCCTTTATATCAAATTTTTTTAGAAAGAAATTATTTCACATCATACATCATCTCATGATCATTACATGCAATTAGAATGTCATCTACATATAAAACTAAGAAACAAACCTTAATTCCACTAACCTTGACATATGTACATTGATCCATGGCATTCTCTTCAAACCCAAATGAAGAAATGACACCATGGAACTTTAGATACCATTGTTGAAAAACTTGTTTCAATCAATATATGGCTTTCTTAAGTTATCATATTCTCTTTATGAGAGGAGAACCCTTCAGGTTATTTCATGTATAACTCCTCTTCAATCTCACTATTTAAAAATGTTGTTTACATATCCATTTGTTGTATTTCAAAATCAAAATGAGCTACTGATTTCATAACTATGTGTAGGAACTCTTTAGTAGACACATGCGAGAAAATCTACTTGTATTCCTCTCCCTCTCTCTGAGTGAACATCTTAGCAACTAGTATAGTCTTGTACCTATCAATGTTCCTTGATGAGTGTCTTTTAGTCTTAAAAACCCACTTACAACCAATATCCTGGCCCCATAAAGTAACAGTACAAGGTCCCATACCTCATGACTTTCATGGAATTTATTTCCTTCTTCACGGTATCATACCATAACTTAGATTATGAACTATTCATAGCATGTGAAAATGTTTCGGGATCGCTAATAGCACAAATTTAACATTCAAAATCTTGTAAGTACACATAATAATCACTAAGTATAGCTGACCTTATTTCCCTAGTAGATCTTCTTAAATTTGGCACAACATCCTCTAGAGGAGCCTGCTTAATAGCTGGTCGTTCAACAATTTTAGGAAGTTCCTGAACAACCTGATCTACCAGATTTATGTTAGCATCTTATGGAGCCTCATTGACTTATCGCTCAACCATGATTGGAACTGAAAGTGTACAATGAATAAAATCTACTCTATCACATAAAGTGGAAACTTATTCTACCAAATGAGAAGGTTCAAGAATTGGATTCTTGATCTAATCACTCCCACTAATTAAGTCATGTTTAAGAAATTTACCATTTCTTGACTCCACAAATTTAGTGCTATATGATGGGAAATAGAACCTATAACCCTTAAGCCTTTTAGCATATCTAATGAAATAACCACTTATGGTCCTTAGGTATAGATTCCTTTCTTGTGGAGTAGAGATTCTTACTTTAGATGGATAGGCCCAAACTATCATATGTTTTAATCTTGGCTTCTAACCCTTGAAAAGCTCAAATGGTATCTTAGACACCACTTTAGTTGGAATTCAGTTTAAAATATATATTTATATATTAAGTTCTTCATTCCACAAAGATCTAGGAAGATTAGAGTTGCTAAGCATACTCTACACCATATCTAACAATGTATTATATCTTATCTTAGCTACACTATTTTTGTCAGATGAACTAGGCATAGTGTATTATGTAACTATCCCATTCTATATCAAGTGCTTGTCCATCCTTAGTATACCTACCATAGTACTATCCATGTCTATCTAACCTCACAATTTTGATTTTCTTGTCACATTATTTCTCTTCTTTAACTTTGAACAATTTAAAAGTATATGACGATTCATAATTATTATTCAACAAGTAGAGATACATGTATCATGAATAGTCATCAATAAATGAGATGAAGTATCTCTGACTATGTGAGTCCATTTAAAGACTACATATATTGGTATGTATAATCTCAAGTAGTTGAGAAATCTTATTGGAACCTCTTTTAGATTTGTTCCTTTTTTCCTTTTAGATAACTTATATAAGTTCTAAAGTAGGTAAAATCTAGAGCCAAGTACTTTATCAATCGCCAATCTCCTTATTCTCTCAATGGAGATATAAACTAGTCTTTTGTGCTAAATCATTTATGAGTCCTCATTCATAACACATATTTTGAACTAATGTTCAAATTCATTATAATAATTGTATCACCACGCATTAAATCAATATATTAAAGACTTGCAGATAATGTACCATCACCAACACAATTTTCTTCTTAAAACATGATTTGTTTTTTTTTAAAACAAATGAGTATTTAAATGGTACATGTCTTGAAACAAAAATCAAGTTTCTACCAAAACTTAGAACATAAAATGTCTTATCTAGCATTAATATATGAATACTAGAGATAACTAGTCTATATGAGTGTATTCCTTGAACTTCTAAATATATCTTGCCAATGGTAAAGATACTTCATTTGTTGCACCATGGTTCCCTCATCCTTGCCATAACTTGCAAGGAATTGCAAACATGAATTATTGAACCATAATTAATCCATCAAGTGTTATGATTTGTATCTACTATATGAGAATCAAAACATCACAAAGACATTACATTACCTTTCTTCCAAAGCGAGGATTTATACTTATCACAATCCTTTTTCATGTTTCCCTTCTTCTTATCGAAGAAACACTTAGACTGCTTCTTTATCTCACTCAGAGGTGGTATCTTGCCTTTATCCTTTTGGATTGCTCTTCTTTTTATTTCCTTACCCTTAGTTATCATCATCATAGTATCCCTATGATCCATCAAAAGTCTTTCCTCCTCTTATACACACATGGTCATGAGTTCATTAATTAACCATTTCTCTACATGTGTGTGGTAGGTGACTTTGAATGATGTATATTCCTTTAGGAGTGTATTTAAGATGAAATGAAATAGGAAAAAATTAGATATGTCAACCTCTAGAGACTTTAGTTGAGCTGCCAATTCCCTCATCTTCATGATGTGCTCATATATACCCTTGATAGTAGTGAGCTTCATCGATGAAAACTTCATTATCAATATACTAGCTAAGTCCTTATCAAACTAGATGAATCTTTCATCTATGGCCCTTAGCAAGTCATTGACATCTTTATGGTGATCAACTAAGCCTCTGATGGAAGAATAAATCTTTGTCTTTATATACATGCAACTAGTGTGATTAGCTTTCACCCATTTCTCATGTGCTACCTTTTTCTCATAAGTGTTATTCTAAGTTATCACGAGCTTAAGATACTCAATAGCCTCATCCATGTCACAATAACTAAGCTTTAAGAGAATTATCTCCTTATAAAACTTATAGTTGTCCCCTTTCAACTCAGGAACTTCAACATTAAGATCAAACATTGAATATAATCTAGGACAATTTATTGTAAAATTTAAACATACATATATGCTTATGATCAATATAAAACAAAAAAAACTTATATACACACTCTACTAGTGTAAAACATGTCTAAACTCAACTTGCATGAATCATTAGACATTAAAATTGCCTATGGGCTAAGTATTAATTTAAATAGAATCATGCAACTCACTATTAAAACTATTAAGTCATGCCATAACTCTCAATCTCCGTGGGAAAATTGAAAATATTGACTCAATATTTTAATCTAATGTACTTTCATATACTAATACATGGTCATATGGGATTACATCCATTATGTATGCATAATAAATTGCAAATAATATCATGTAATCTAGATGTGATCAAGTAAACAAATAAATGCATGATTGCCCATAATTAGAATTGATGTAGCTAAGTCCTAATTATTTTATACATGTTAATCATACATGATACATGCTTTATTTAATAAAAATTATCCAAACATGGCCTTAATATGCATGGGAAAATTACCACAAGAGAAGTAATGACAATCAAAAATGAAAATAAAAGACACAGGGCATCCGTGTTTATAGAACACACCCATGTTTTTCCTTAAATTCAAAGATTATTAAAAGCTAGATAAAAAAAAAATGACCCCCACATATTGTAAAACATGCTTCGTATCCTTTTATTATTAAAGTTGAGAGTAAGAAATGAAACACGGTCCTCCCATCTTAAGAAACATAGACCATTTTTCTACTCCACAAATAATAGTTTTGCATTTTTTTGAAACATATCCATACAACACCACCCTATAAAAGGTTTTTAAATATATTTGATAATGGTTATCAATAAAATTTAGTCAAAATCTGCTTGTTTTAATAATGATTATAAGCTAAAATTGTTATCAAAACATAAGGTTTTGTTAATGGTTATTCAATATAACTATTATTAAAATAAGCAATTTTGTTAATAGTCTATTCTTATAACTGTTATTAAATAGCATTTTCATAACTGTTTTGGTGAAAATCATTATGAAAATGTAATTTTTTTTTTTTATATTGGGCATGCTTGTTCTAGACAACATACATAGATGTATGCTCAAATATTTACCAAATCTGTAATGAGTAAAACACTACCAATGAATCTAGAAATGTGGAAATTTGTAGGCATACCACAAGTTGGTAGCTCTACACTCCAAATTCAAAGCTATAAGATCATAAAACCTATACTATATATTAATAGTGACATCTACACTTGCATTCATATATGCAGGTGCATCTCTAATTGCATATATATATATAGAAGAACATATGAAATATAAGATACAACTAGAACATGCATATACATATAACTCTAATACTAAGTGTGTAAGTGCACTAACCTAGCCCATTAATCTCTAACTTCATTAATTTTATCATTTGTGTAATTCTACCTTATACATATTCATCGTTGAAAAACTACAAATTGATATGTATAGATCATTTGGTTAATAATAAATATGTCATAGATTATGTAATGAGAAAAATATGGAAAAAGAAATATACATGGATTGGGTCTACAATCACATATTTGTTCTTGAGTTTGAGATCCATTGATCTACAAATATAGTATCCATGATCATTATCATTTTTCTATTGTGGACACTATAAAATGAATTCAGTTAGCTTATTGTTATATTAGATATTAATTGGAATTGAAATGAAATACAAAACGTTGATCTTTCTTCTTACCATTATAGGCTCATACTTAAGATTCTTTGGATCTATAGCACCATTCCACCTTTCATCATATGCACCGTCCATAGTGCCCTAATAAATAAAGTTGATACACAATATTGTTACTTTATATACCTAAAAAAATAATAAAAAAATATGCATTAATAAAATAATGAAGTAAAAAGTATACTAACATGTCAATTAAATATTTCCCTTCAGAACAAACGACTACAAAAATATTAGGATAATTTTGGAGGGAATTAAACACATATACTTTGTTTTAATTAAGACGGATGGCATACATAACATAATTATCATTTGTGAGGTGAGGTATGAGGTAAAGCTTATTGTTATACCCTTCACATAAGATTTAATCCACTACATAGTTTATGTCTCTACCCTCGCTTATTATAGTACAATTAGATATGTAGCAAGGAAACACAAACAGAGGATAATATCCCCTCTACTGCAACGCAACTTGCAACCAACCTATAGATGAAAATAATAAAAAGATATTTATTAATAACTGATAACTCATATATATATATATATATAAAAGAGTTCATATTATTATACTAATCAATGAAAAATGTTAAAATATATAATATGAAATAATACTTACTTAATTTATGTGATAACACTAGTTGTTAATATCCATTCATGCTTATAAATTTTGTTGATAACCTCCATTGATACCATGTAAATGGCATTTCCTTCTCAACATACTCAGAAGGGCAGTCAATTATAATTAGATCACTACTAAGGTAGTTTTGGGCATAGAAATACAACATCGCCAAAGCTAGTGACGGTCAGTGGGGTTCTTATAGTTGTTGGTGCTCCTCTAATGATGGAATCTTTTATGGGGCTACTAATTTTTTTTGATCTAGCTCTTTTTCCTTTCTCAGTGCCCTCTTTTGTTTTGATCCTTCCACTAGTGATTAGCTTTCCCTTTTTCTTAGGAGCATTCTTATTTTTTGATCCCTTAATTCATAGTATTACACAAAATGGAATTTTCATATATATATAAGGTATAAACAATGCGTGTAAGGTGTTAGGTATAACATGGATGGAGGATGTCATTACCTCTTCAGTTGTAAGACGTATCCTCTATATAGGCCAAGACACGAAGCTTCCATGAGCTTCTAACACTATAACTACCTCATTGCATTTGTTATAACAAGGAAAGGGTGCATCTCTAATCATTAGAATGTTAATACATACGGGCCTCATATTTGGGGCCAAGATGGACCGATGAACCATCAGCATTTCAGTATCATGGGAGATGCATACCCTTTCTCTTGCAAACAAGAAAAAAATTGAGGGGCAATATCTAACATGTCACATTTATGCAAACCTTACAATAAAAGTATATTCATATTTTTAATTATTAAGTTGGCACTTGACACATTGTATATATATCAATTCATAGTTTCATATTCTTACCTTTGGAAGAGAAGAAAAACATGTATTAGCTTCACAACTATTTCCAATGTTATTAACATTAGGTATGTGAAGTGAATCATGTGCATTTGAATCAGATGACTTATACCCTTGAGATTTGATGGAGGCTAACTCTTTCTCCATTGTGGTCAACAATTCAAATGCCATGTTTAATTTTTGGATTAGGAGAAGCACTTGGTTATGGGTGTTCTTGTAACACCCCCAAATTTACTACTTAAAAATTTAATTTTCCAGAAGCGTTAATGAAATACCCCAAAATCCCTAATTTAGAAAATCATGGCCGAATAGGAGATTATTAGGGAATTTATTAAAATAAAGTACTTTTAGTGAAATAAAAAGGAATTAATAGGATAAATCAAGAAGGAAATTGTAAGAGTGTAAATAGGGGAGATTATGGTATTTAAGTTAATTAAGGTCTTCACTTTTGAAATTTATTAAGTACCTTAAATTATATAAAATAGGGAGGATAAAATAGTTTCAAATTAATATAAAATTTATGAGTAATTTAATTAGAGGAAAATTTAGGGGTTTTGTTAATTAAAATAAATTTAGGAAGATTTTTCCATAAATCCCAAAATTTACCTAAAGGTAGAAATTAATTATGGTTTTGATAATTATATTAAATACCCTAAATTATCCAAATGATATTAATTAAACCAACCCCAAATTTTCCCTCTTTTTCCTTTTCCCTTTTTCCTCCCTCCTTTTTCCTTTTTTTCTTCCTTCCCCTTCTCTCCCCTATTCTTCCCCGACCTGGGCCGGCCTGCTGGCCCAAACCCCTTCCTTTTCCTTCTTCTCGCTGCGACCCAGCGAGCCCGGCTGTCCGTGACCCAAAACGCGGCGTTTCGACGCTGAAGTCGCTGAAACGCCGCGTCGCGATACAAGGAAAATTTCGACCGTTGCCTGACGACGCGAGCGCTGCGTTTTCGCCAAACCTCGCCCAAAACGCAGCGTTTCATTTAAAGGGAAAAGAAACCGCGCGGTCCGGCCGGTTTCCTCCCTCTCCTTTCTTTCCCCTGGACCGCCGGTCCAGCCCCTCCCCTTCTTCTTCTTCCTCGCGACGCCGTTTCTCCCCGCCTGCAACTCGAGCTCGCCGAAAAACGCAGCGGCGAGCGTCCCGTCCTTTCTCCGGCCTTCTCTCTTGTCTTTTCGTCCCTTGATTTGACCTTACCTTGAGATGTGACCAATCGGGCAGCGTTTTCCCCGCACGCAAGCCCTGTCGTCCTCTCCGGCGGGTCACGATCTGCAAATTGCAGACCTACTCCGGTCAGCCTCGCCGGACACGCCTCCACCTACCCTCTGACTCTCCCTCGCCTCCTTGTCGTTTTCCCGTTCCAGATCCTCTATAAATAGCCCCGGAAATGGCCTGAATCGGGTTCGAGATTTGGAACCCAGAAATCCAACCCGTCGCGCCGCCCCACTTTCAACCGCCGTTTCCTCCGCCATCGGCCACCGTTGCCGCCTGCCCTTACCACCAAAATCCTCCCTGCACCGCCCTCTACGCAACCAACCTCCTTAGCCTCCCTGCCTTGCCCCGCACGCGCCGCCTTGGCCGTGCGAAAATCCCTCCCCGAAATCGACCCCTCCAGCCTGGCGCCACCTTCGCGCCGCCACCGCCAGCCGCGCCGCCGCTTGCAGCGCCACCACCACCCTCCAAAATGACCAGCAACTCCTGCCCTACCACCCCGCACCTCCCTTTCCCTTTGGTTTTCCCTTCCCTAGCCTCCACCACCATTTTTCCCTCTTTCCTTTCCTCCACCGCCGCCGCCGCCGCTGCTGCCGCCGCGCCGCCGCCGCCACCACCACCCCAGTCAGGTTGTCAACCCCCCCTGAACCCTAAGTCCTAGAAAATAAAATAAATAAATGAATAAGATAAGTAAATAATAATAAGGGTTAAATGATTAAATAAATAAAGGTGATTAGTGGGATTAATATTATTAACTAATATTATGAGTATTATTATGAGTAATATTAACACTATTATTATTATTACTAATATTATTGTTACTACTAATACTAACACCAATATTATTATTATTATTATTATTACTACTATTATTATTATCATATTATTGTTATTATTATTATTATTATTGTTGTTATTATTATTATTATTATCTTTATTATTATTATTATTATTATTATTATTATTGATCTTATTGTTATTATTATTATTATTATTATTATTATCATATTGTTATTATTATTATTATCCTTATTATTACTACTATTATTGCTATTATTATTATTGATATTATTATTGTTATTATCTTTATTATTATTGTTATTATTGTTATTATTATCCCTATTATTATTATTAAGTGTTATTACTACTAACGTTACCATTAGTGTTATTACTGTTATCGTTATTATTGTTGTTAATATTAATATTATAATGGTTATTACTATTAATAGTATTACTAGTATGATTATTATTATTACTATTATAATAATTATTATTAATATTATTATTGTTATTTTTACTATTGTTATTGTTAGTACTATTATTGTTATTATTATTATTATTGATGTTGTTATTATTATTGCTATTATTCTTAGGGTTGTGTTATTGTTATTATTATTACTATTATTATTATCATGGTCATTATTTTACTATTAGTATAAGTATTATTATTAATATTGTTATTGTTATTTTACTATTGTTATTGTTATTATTAGTATTATTGTTATTATTATCATTATTGCTATTACCATTACTATTATTATTAGTAGAAGTATTGTGGTTAATATCATTATTATTATTATTGTCTTTACTATTCTATTTTCAACGTATGTTATTAGTATTATTATTACTATTATTATTATTATTATTATTATCATTACCATTATTACCATATTACTATTATTATTGTAATATTATTATTATTATTATTACTTTCATTATTATCATTAGTATGGTTATTATTATTATCACTATTATTCTTATCAGTGTTTTATCGTTATTGTGTTTATCGCATCCATTATTTTATCGATTATTACTGTTATTCTTATTATCCTTATTAATATTATTTTTATAATCGTTGATATTATTACTAATACTTTCATTGTATTTATTATTATTATTATTTGTATTCTTATTGTCTTCATTCCTATCATTATTAATATTATCACTATTATTATTATTAACATTATCATTGATTTTGTCACCTAAGCGACTATGGTTGTACAAATACTCTATTATTATTGTTATTATTATTATTATTATTATTATTATCGATAATGCACTATTACTGATGCTAATATGATTTCAATTATTACCATTATTATCATTATTACCATTATAGCTATTATTATTTTTATTAGGAGCACTATTATTATAAATAGTATTCTTATTATGGTAGGTATTATTGGTAATTATTATTAATGTTGTGAAAACCCTCTCCTTAGTATTGGATTGCTAAAACCCACTTTAATTAGTGATAATCCATTTAAGCTATTGTAAGAATAGTAATAACCCTACCCTTAATTTATAAACCCCTATTATTAATATCAGCATTAGTATTAGGCCATGATAGGGGTAAGATAGGAATTTTGATAATTTCGGTAGAGGGAGATTAACCCTAAGTATTTCCCTCTTATAGGTGAACCAGGTCAAACCCCAGGAGGTGTAGGAGCGTGCTCCAAGCCTGGCGCCGATTTAGGTAAGGACGTAACTAAGGCCACTTGGGTGTATTGCATGTTTTACCTGTCTTGTATGCTTGTGCTGTTGTATGCTATAAATTGGGTATTATCTGTGTAATGTGTAGCGCAGCATGGAACCGAGGTACGTTCTCGTGCTCTCGTCTTTGTGTATTAATATGTTGTGGTGCAAGTATGGTGTGATGTGATGTGACATGTTGTAATGTGACCCCTACGACATGCATGCTAGGTTTTGTGAGGAAGTGTTGTGAAGTGGGGACTTGAAAAAGAAAGATAAGCGATTAAGATAACTAAAGGGAAGTACGTCGGTTAACATAGGTATGGGCAATTTAAGGAACTCATAAATTGTGAGATGATGAGGAAGAGGGGAAAACAAATAAATAGAAGCATGGGAATAAAAATAAGGTTGCATAGGGGAAACTAGGGTTTGATGGAAATGATAGAGTTGACATGGGGGAAATGATAGGGCTTGCATGGGGAAGTTAACGTCCGCATGGGAACGAACCTTACGTATGAAAAGATACCTTGGGATGTGAGGGAGTCAGTGGAAGGCCCATTTGGGAGTCTGGAGGCTCGAGGCGAAATATAGTACGTAGGGTCTTATAAGGCACCCGATTAGGGTTTTGGGAAGAATTAGTAATATGAAAAAGGCGAAAGGAAAATGGTTAAGGGTGAGAGAGGTGCGGGTTGAGAGTGAGGGTTTTGTTATAATGAATAATTATGGAAGTTTGAGAGAGAAGGAATATGGGAGAATGGGAGAGGTTACCTTTGGGAAGAGAAAGGTATTAAAGTTGATGGAAAACTAGAGTTTTAGGGTCACAGGTAGAATCGATGGGTAAAGCGATATGATTTGGGGACTGGACCAGAATGAGATGAGGTGTCGAGGATAACTGAATTAACGGTAGTGAAGTAAGAGGAGGTTGGACCACATAGGTCTAGCTAGGGTTTCAAGGGAAACCCTTGAGACTAGTGACAGGTGGGGTCCGATATCACGAGGTGTTGCGTGTATAGCGGGGAATTGGACATCGAGGTGCGATAAGGGGTGCACGAGTTCCAAGATATGGGACGGGCCCTCCTGGGAGGATGATTGTGGATATAGTTAGCCATGCATGTCAAGGGTAAAACACTTTCTAATAAGATACGTTAAAATACTAATCACTTAAAGAGAAAGATGCTGAGCCGGGGCCCAGACCGGTCCACCGGCGAATAATAGTGGCCAGGAGCCGGGGTGCCCTGGAGACCGTGCCACCGGCGAACAATAGTGGTCGGGAGCATTTTGCCCTGTATGATTTCCGGTCCACCGGCTATAATAGTGGGGGTTACCGTGCTCAGCAAACCAAACATAAAATTGATAAGACTTGGGAAAGATACTAAATACTTACAGTGGAACACCATGTGAGTCGGGGCCAGACCGGTCCACCGGCAAATAATAGTGGCCAGGAGCGTTTTGCCCTGGAGACCGAGCCACCGGCGAACAATAGTGGCCAGGAGCGTTCTGCCCTGTACATATCTCCGGTCCACCGGCTATAATAGTGGGGTTTCCGCACTCACGTGGATTGATAAAGATTATGTGTGAAATGGACATATTATTATTAACGAGAATAAAGGATAAGTCACCGGATAGTACTCAGACCTTATCTTGTCATTATTGCATGTGCCTTATATGATTGTGTATGCAGACTACGTGGCATGATTGTATGCTTGGCCCTAGCGCCTACGCCCTTACTCAGTACTGGACCCGTACTGATACTATGCTGGTTGAATGGGTCCTGTGATGATCCACCAATGGTGGGGAGCAGACCTTTGATGCAGGTTTTGATCGGTTGCTAATTGGGGGGGAAGGGTGACTTGAGTGAGTAAGTGGTCCGGATATTTACCCTTTTGGAATTTGTTTGTTTAATCAAATTCGTCTTGGAAGTCACAAGTTTTATACTTAAATTCTCAAAGGGTCTTATCGTACCTTGTTATTCCGTGTTTTAAGGACTATGATATATGGATTTTTAAATTGTATTTCGGAATATACCTTTTTACCTTCGCACTCTGATTTTGTAGAACTCGTGTCTTATGAATGATTTGTTCTGGTTTTATTCTTTCTAGCCTTAGCACTTAGTATCGGGTTGGTAGCTATGGATCGATCTGGTACTAAGTGTGGCGGTAATGCCCCCGAGTTTACGGTTTTAATTCTCTTGCTTCCGCTAAAACTTTTGATTTAAACGAAATTTTTCAGTAGTAAATTTGGGGGTGTTACAGTTAATTATAAACATAATGGGTGCTACCACCACACTTAGTACACTTAGTATAAGGATGGTGGAGGACACTCAGTATAAGTTTGGCATCCTCTACCATCCTTATACTAAGTGCTAAGGCTAAATCATTACTTTTCTTAAATAACATTTATAATGAAGGCAAGCTAGCAATCTCATTATAGATTATATTTTCCAGATAAATATAAATGATCAAGCAAAGTGTTGTAATATAACAAAAGGAAAATAGCAAGGGACTTAAGAATCCACGAAATATCCAGATCAAAAGGGGTCGGGGAAAACACCGGATAGTCCTAACTCTCAACCCTCTACTAGAATCCATCAAGCCAAACCCTCAAAGTATTCCTATAGGGTCATCACTACCCGTTGAATAGGCAGGAAACCTATTAGTACTATGGTACTGAAAAACCTTTTATACAATGCTAATATGGAAAAACCAACATAGAACACATATAAGGTATACAACTAAAATGGTGTAAGACATTCAAATATACATACGAGGATTGATATATATCAATCATTTAGACAATCAAATGCCATCAAGGCCATACACTTATCATATTCGCTCATCTGGAACAATTGAAAGCTTACTAGATGAATATAACAAAGTTGTTCTCTGAAGTATGGTTAGGAACAACCACAACCCAATAACCATAAAGACATCCTGCTAACACATAGGATAATCATTGAAACATACATGATATGAACACAATATGATAGTCATAACAGGTAAACAACAATCACTACACAACATACTGTTCATGCATGTTGATTCAAAACATAATAACACTTATTAATCAAGCATCCAAAGATGCTCTCTGAAGTAATAAATATAACTAACTCCCACACAACAACCATAACCTTCACCGTATAACTCACATCTCAAAATTAAGCCCAATAAAGAGTCCATAAAAATACAGGTAAGAATCAAAGGTACAATAACAACCATAGGTAGGCATGAAGGCTGCTACCAACTCCACAGGTAGGCACAAAGGCTACTACCGAAATCATAGGTAGGAACAAAGGCTACTTCCAACCAATCCAATAATTCAATAATAATCATTCCAATCAATTCATGTCATTTCTATTTTTATCTACTCGAGGAGATACGATAACAACCGAAGACATAAAAATATACCGATCATACTGGCACATTAGGTCGAAAATGACCAAATTGCCCTTAAGAGCCATAGTTATTAGATTATCTTCCATTTTAAATACTAAATACATTTTATTTATTTATTTGTCATGAAAATTCTAAAATACAATAATTTAATTATTTATTATGTAATTTAAATTATTAAATATGACAAATACCCATTTTTCCCTTGCACATATTTCTGCATATAAAACTCTATAAAACACTTTTATAATGTCAAGAATACATTATCTCATACTCAACAACAAATAATATATTTTAGACATGATTTTTAGGATAAGTATCATAATACACTAAAAATAACTAAATTGCCGCTGAGGCAGACGTCCATAATTATTATTCCACAATTATAGTTAAGTATGCTCACCCTATTTTTTTATACACGCATATCATAAAAAATATTTTCTAGGCAATAAATTATTTTAATCAAGCTTTTGTACCTAAAATACTTCACCTCAGATAACATGCTCATTTTTTTAATTTTTGTGATAGCAATAATGATCACATAATTATAACGTAATGAATCATGCTTAATATATTTCATTCACAAAAAAAACCCTAATGTTCTATCATGTAATATTTATCATTTTAGAAGAGTATAATAATTATCTAAATTCTAGCAAAAACGTAAAATAACAGTATCCTACGAACATCATAAGGTCCCGTTAATCAAAATTTTATACCTAAAAATAATACCAAAATTACTTAATTAATATTTACCAAATAAAAAAAATTATAATATTAAAATATTTATTTTTTAAAATTACCAAAATACTGTTACTTAATAATAATGGGTACTAAAATTTATAAAAATCTAAAACATTACATTTTTACTCATATTGTACGCTGCACATGTAGCATGAGGACTATGCAGAAATGTAGGGGGGCTGTTGCTGGCTAGCTGGAGGGTGAGGAAGGGAGAGATGGCACCAGCGGTGGAGACTGATGGTGGTTAGTGGTCTATCGTGGAGGGTAGCGGGCTGGTAGTTGTAAGGTGGTGATGTAGGGGCTAGGCATGGCTAGTGGTGGCTAGGCTCAGTGGTGGAAGTGCATAGGGAGAAGGGGAGGTTGCGGGTAGACTAGATAATGCAAGAGGAGAAGAGTGGTGGTGGTGGTACATGTGTGCAATACTAACGGTGTAGGATGGTGATGGGTAGTTATGGCTGGTAGACGAAGGTGAAGGTAGTGGTGGTGTATTTGGTTGCTAGGGTGTGTTAGCTGGTAGATGGACGATGGGGGGGAGGTGCTTAGAGTGGAAGGCACAGGACGAGAAGAGCTAAGTTAGGGAGGGGCGATAGTGGAAAGGGTAGTGGTGCAAACCAGATGTCGATGCTAGATTTTGGGGTGGCCAAGGGCAGGTGACGAGTGGTGAAAATGTAGAGGGAGGAGGGTGTGTCGGAGCATGAAGAAATGAAAAAGAAAAGAGAAAGGGGAGAAGGATGAGAAGGGGAGATGGTGCACTAGAGTATTGGTGGAAATACCAATTGGGATAGAGACGGGAAGGTGATGATGAGAGGGAGAGATGGTTGGGGGCTATTTAGTTCTCAGGGTGGTGTGCATGTCTGTTTATGTGTATACATATGTGTAGGTGATCGAGTGTAGTGAGGTAAGGAGTGAGACGGGGAGAGTTATTGGGGGAGGGAATTGGGGCACATAAGGGGTAAGTTCAGAGGGTAAAATGGCAAGGTAAAAATATTTTTATTTTATTTTAGTTTTAGGTTAAGTTTAGATAGATTAGGATATAGGGTAAAAGTATATATTGGGAAAAATAATATGATCTAGGAGAGATTCAAAAGAAAAGTAAAGATTAAAATTAATTTAGGATAAATTTTAGGGAATTTATTTTTAGTACCAGGTCAAAGGTTATTAATAAAATCATTAGGCTAAGATTTAAGGATGTAATCTAGGATTAAATTTAATAGCCCAATATCTATCCAATTTTGACCCAACTAAATTTATATCTAAACCATCTTAATAATATGAATAATAATAACACATTCAATACTAAACCTCCTAAAATAATCATTATATCTAATTAAACATAATTACCAGTTGATAATTAAGGTTGCAAAAAATAAAGCATTATAGTTCTGGGGTCCATGTGATCGACCACATACGATTGTTCTTGCAACCCCTAAGTGAAAACCCCTGTATCATCCTCGGTGTTCTTCAATTCTCTTTACTTGTGACACAATGTTATATTGATCTAAACCCTCAACAACATCTGGTATTTCAATTTCATCCTATAATGCATGCAATTTTGAATATATAAATAAATATAATATTATATCAAGTTTACTCTAAGAAAACTAACTACAATTAGGGATAACTTCAAACTTTTACTTCTTTTGGCAGCATTTTGTACATCTTCATTAAGATATACTTCTTTTATTGCTCTAGTCATCTTTCATAGCGTACCAATATTGATGGATGAGGTACATGGATCCTTGTCTTGTGCTATGAGTTGTAATTCCAAAATATGCAATTAAATTAGCAATACAATTATAACACTCTCTACATTATAATGTAAACACATTAAGTAAATTGTCATACCAACTCTTCTTCTACGCTTACATAGCCTTTCAAGCCATATTATGGTGGTAAATATTTCCCTTCATAATTTCTTTATTTTTGTAACTTTTCTCCTATATTATTAGCCAAATATGTACTTATGGTTATTTAAATATCAATGAAATATTCTTAATAAAAAAGCTTAACTATTAGTTAACAAATAACTTAAACTCCTCTGAAAGTCGATATGTAATAAACTAGTCCCAACTATCTTGATTAATAAATTCATAATGCTTCAGGGGCTACGTTCATAAAGTACCATCCCTCTTTCTATAAATTTTTTTATTTGCTAAGTATGTCCTAAATATTCTTAGACGTTCACCGCAATGTCTACGAAGCCACTTCTTCCTCGCCTATAGGACAATGAACACTGTCTACAACATAAGACATTAATATGTATATCAATGTTAATGTATTGAAATTAATAACATGTGACATCTAAAAATATGACAAACAAAATATATCATTTACCGTCACTTCTTGACCAATATGTTTCTTATGACCTATTGGAACCTACTTCCAATTTTTATAGGAGATATGAACACTATTACAAGTGATGAGTGAAAGGTATGTGAGAAACATGTCTTCATAGTTACTTATTCTCCTCCATTTCTCATGTCTGTTATTATTCTCATCATAGTACATCATCTCTTCCCATCTTCATCACTAGAGTCCCTATCAACGGTTTTCTTCGTCATATCTCTATGGAATTTGAATATTTAAATTAGTATAATGTATGCTATGAATAAATATATAAAAAATAAATTTTTAAGCAAACATATCATATGTATTAACGATATGAAGAACATAATAATCTAATGCTTAAATAACAAGCACACTCCCAAACATGTTAGAATGTTATTACCTTTATTGCCTTCTTTTCCTTCTTTTTTCCTTCCATCATTTTGGATTGGTTTCATGATTTGATACATATATTACTTCATGATGATCATCTCTTATATATATTTCCTCCTAAAAAATGTCATTGTTATCATCGTTTAATGATTGAGTTGCTTGCAATACTTTGGTACACTCTTTCTCTCAATGTGCATCATTTTCATCATCACATTCATTAACTGCTCTTTTCTTTGTGGCTAAAACCACAAACAAGTTTTATTAGCAGGATCGGTGATAAATAAAACTTGTGTTGATTGTGATGTCAAGATGAACGGGTTTTGTTTATGCCCCATCCTATTAAGATGTACTATTGTGAACTCATCTTCATATCTGACTCCATGACCATTATCAACCCATCTACACCAGAAAATAGGTACTTCAAACACAGTGTAATCTAGCTCCCAAATCTATTTGATCATACCATAATAATGTAAATTTATATATGTTGCATTCTTTTTCTTCGCACAAGTAACAATCATTGCCTTAGCCACTAAAGTCACTCCACTATTCTACATTTTACTCCTCTCATCTTGTTGTTTCATGCAAAAAATATATCCATTAATAGTGTAACAACGAAATTTTTAGTACTTAAAAATTTTTTTTTGTGGAAGCTTTAATTACAAAAGATAATGGGTGTTACCATCACTCCTAGCATCATTTCGGTTCCCTCACCTTTCTTATGCCAAGTGCTAAGGCTAAAACCAACAAAACCATAAAAAAATTAGTGGAAATAAGAGAAATTACATAAATAAAGGTTAAGGATAAATATTTTCTGTACAACAATGATAATCAAAATATAGCTAGGGATATAAAAGTCTAAAGGAAAATCAATATAACAAAAACTAGTACTTCTAGGTATAACACTAGTTTGCCCTAACTCTTATGCCCGATTACCCGTTCTAAGAATGGAACCTTTCCCAAGGGCTCCACTTATCCTGACCACTCGTATAAGCTTCATGCCACTCCATGGCCTTCACATAGTCATATGCAAATATAGTATCAGTATGACTTCCTCATATTGAGTAAATCACAATACCTCACAAGAGGTAGCATACCTACGTTGCACATAATCACGTAATGATCCAAAATATGCTCAAACACAAGCACATGCCATAAAAATATATAATAAATCATGGATCAATACATACATATTAATATATGCGATTAGAGTCTTATGCTCAACAATCAACCATACTCAACCAAGTCACATCATTTCAAGGTACACAATAACCATATCAAAATCCATAACTGAAGCCAACTAATCAAATCAATTCTAATTAACATAGTAGGGTACTGAGGTAACAACCAAACCATTAATCCAATATATACCAAAAACAAGGTAGGACACTGAGGCAAATACCGAACCATCAATCCACTATATAGAAAAAATTAGGGTAGGGCACTGAGGCAACTATCAAACCCAACAATACATACCAAAGCCATCAACACATATTCCTTTATTATTTATATTACTCGAGGGGATACAATCAACCCCGGGACATTGAGATACACTTGTTCATATTGGTGCACAAAGAAAACACAATACTAGTAGTCTAGAACCTAGGGACACAGAGGTATGCCTAGTCATACCTGTGCACATAGGCAATACATTATCCTCCAACCTTAGTCACCTAATCCTTAAGTATCAATACCCCCTATAGGGCCCTTAGGTCACCTATAGAATAGAGTAGGGCCTTAACTTGGGAACATTAGCATACCAACAAACCAAAACAAATGAGGGCTAACACCTCACCACTAGGGGAGCTAATCCCAGAGAGCAAACCAATTCTAACTCGAGGCTTTTCATATTAGGTATCAATATTTTATGAGGTGATAAAAAATCTTACAATAAATCACATATATCTGGTTTCCATACTTAGCTATTTGTAATCACTTTCCATTTATTCAAGATAGCCAATAAACAAGATCATTACCAAGATCAACCATTAAAATATTCTATGGCCATCCTAGGCTCAATTATTCACATTGGACGCATTAAGCCAAAAATAATCAAAGTGCCCCTGAGACCAATAATTACTAGATCATCATTCATTTAAGTACTAAAACCATTTTCTTGTTATTTATTAACAAGCCATGTAATGGTAAAAAATACCATAAATAAATCATTCGTCATGTAATTAAATTATCATGTATGCCAAATGACCATTATGCCCTTATACATGCTTCTGCACATAAAAATCATATCATGCACTTTTAATCCATCCAAAACACATGCTTACATACTCAACAATAGATAATATATATTAGATATGCTTTTTAGGATAGATATCATAATACACTAAAAAATGACTAGATTGCCCCTTGGCCATTCATTCGTAATAATTATTCCACAATTATATCCAAGCATGCTCAAACTATTATTTTATACATACCTATCATACAAAGTATTTTTCCAACATAATAATTCTTTTAATTATACTTTTGTACTCGAAATATCTTACATCCGATAACTTGCTCATTTTTCTGATTTTTAGGATAGTAATAATAATCACATAATTATAAGGTAACGAATCATGCTTAATATATTTCACACATAGAACCATAATATGCTATCACACATTATTTATCATTTTAGTAGAGTATAACAGTTATATATAACAACTTTACTTAACCTGGTTCGTACCTCAAAAACCTTAATTTCACTATTTTATCCATTTTCTTACCAATGTCATTATTATGAGCAATTTTTCATGAAAAGGCTAAAAGTTAATTATTCACAATATTTTAGCACGTGGGTAATTTATACGTATTAGCGATTGACTATATTTTACACTTATCATGCATTTAGTGAGTTACACCCTCAAAACCCTAATCATGAATTCTTCATGTATCACATATTCCGTGCAGCATGTACGTATATATTTTAAGAATAATATGACATTTAATAGGGTAATTTTCATCATAGTACATGTAGGAAAAATCTCTAACCCTAGAACAAGCGAATAGCAATTATCGTATTCTAACCCTAATCGTGCATATATGTTTTCATGCTTTTTAATCAACCCTAACTACTATACAATGGTTATTATGAAGTACTTAACATGGAATTTAAATCATAAATTGACAAGAATACAACCCTAATAAAAACCTTAGGAATACATATGTAAACCATACAACAAAATACTTATGATGCATATACTCCACTTTCAATAATCGTAGTTATCATTTATATAACATGTTATCATTTTATCATGTGTTTCATAATACTTGAAGAATATAAAACACTAGCATGATTATAGGTCTAAAAAATCCTAGCATGCTTGCACATAAATTTTACTACCTTATGAGTGATTAGATTTACCTAAATCCAAGCTTACACAAACAGCGCCAAAAACTGTCTTCTCTGAGATCCTCAAACATTAGATATTAAATCAATAACCAATTAGATACATATATTAGAATATAATATTATACAATAATAATCCACAATAACCAAAATAATTTAGGGCTACTAACCGGTCGAATAATTAAGAGGAAAACCAAAAACAATTAGCACCAAAGGAGGAAGGCTTTTGGCCGAGAAAGTGAAGGGTGGTAATGGTAGAATTAACTAATTCTTGGGAGAGATAACAATAGAAAATGTGCAAAAAAAAGATAAGAAAAGGTGTAGCAAAAAGGGTTGAAGGAGGGGAAGGAGCTTCAGTGGAAAATGGTGCAGCACAAGGGGGAGCTTTAGTCATGGGTGTGTTGGGCTTCGGTGGATGTTGTTGTAGGTTAGGGAGGGGTTGCATCAGCTCTTGCTATATCTAGGGGTAGGAATGGCAACTATTGCTACAATAAAGGTAGGGGCTATAGGAAAGGAAGGTGCAGCAAGGAGAAGAGGGTTGGTGGAAGTTGCTAGTTGGTGATTTTATGTGTATATTGAGGGTGGTTTTAGGGAATTTTGCTATAGCTTGGGGGTGGGGAATGATGGATCTTGCTGCATCAAAGGGAAGGTAGGAATGGAGGAATTTGGTAGTGGTGTGGAGGGGGTAAAAATAGCAGAAAACAATGGTGATGATGGGAGGTTTTTCTTGCTTGCGGGAGCTCAGGTAAAGGGAGAAAGTGTGGGTTATTTTGGGGGTTAATTTATGACATAAAAATGAAGGGGTGCAGGGGTTAAGAAGAGCATGGCGTTTAGGGAAAGGAGGAGCAAAAAACGGGGAGGGAATCGTGCATGGTAGGAGAGTGGCATGATGGATGGTTGTACCGGGGAGGAATGATAAGGTGAGTTTAGTAAATCTAGTATAAGGTATAGGTAAATTATTTAGGTAAAAATTATCCAATTACTGGGATAGGTATATTTGATGAAACGAATACAGGTTACGATCCAAACCTAGGTTTAAATTTTAAGACACACCCTCTAGCATATTTTAGCCTAATTAAATTCTATACTAATAAGTCATAATAATAGTACACATATTAACAATATATTTAATATCAAATATCCTTAAATAATTATTACAATTAATACATATAACTGCCGGTTATAATTATTAGGGTTTTCTGAAAATGGGGTATTACAAATAGCATAGCTGGCATATGAGAAAACTTTATATCAGCTGGGCATTTGAGACAAACAATGTAGTATTTCAGAAATTGATGTCGGGATTTTTGATGAGGGAAATGATGCGACCTCTTAGCCAATATATGAAGGAAAGATTATTTATATCCATTACCTATTTCTCAGTCTTTGATGGATTTTCAATCCTCAAAGAATGCATATGTTCTTCAACATATGGTTGAACATCATCATTGTTATGTAACACATAGAGATGTGCTTTACTGAGCATGTTAGGGTCTACTTGCTTAAATTTTTTCCCCTAATACCATGTCCTTCAACTTTTCTTCCATGATAAGACTTAGGAATACCAAGAATTTTAGCATTGGACAAGTAATTTGTGCAAAATTTAATGGCCTCTTCTACTAGTTAACTCTCAACAATGTATCCTTCTAGTTGATATCAATTCTTCTCATAACCATCTGTTAACTTCATAAACCATTTAAAGGGGTACATCTAATGCCCATGAAAAATTCATAGCATTTTTACCTCATAAACCAAGTGAACCGTTAGATGCACCATAATGTCAAATTATGAGGGAGGAAAATACATTTTAAGATGGAACAAAGTCATCACAATCCCTTTTTATAAGAAATCTAAACCAATAGGGTGCATGAATTTGGATTATAGTGCATTAAAGAACCAAAAAATCCTAGTGATAGTAATTCAATCACACTTCTTCAAAATTCCACGTATGGCTATTGGTATCAAATGTTGCATCAAAATATGATAATCACGAGAATTCATGTTAATTAGTTTCAAATATTTCATCGACACTAGCCTTTTGACATTTGAAGAATACCCTTCTAGAACCTTGACACTATTAAAGAATTCACAAAATGCAATTTTCTCCTTTCTATAGAGAGTATGGAAATCTAGTGGCAAATAAGTTCTTCTTCCATTCTCATGGTGCTAGTGTATGCCTAATGTCCATTTGCTCCATATCCAATCGAGTGTTGATGCCATATTTAGTCTTTCATGTAACATTAAGTAATGTACCAACAAGGCTATCACAAATATTTTTCATAATATGCATCACATCAAGGACATGCCTCACGTATAGAAATATTCTTCCATCCAACTGATAAAGGCTTATCTTTGTTCTTCTTCCCAAACTACACCTTCAAATGTTTCAACTTTATATTCACTTGTCTACCCGTTAACAAGATTTGTGCATGCCCTTCTTTTGGAAAGCCATTGAAAGCATTCCTTTACTTACGGTAATAATCATCCTTTGGTAAAATTCTATGATGACCAAGAAAAACAGTCTTGCACCTATGCATTAGTTGGAAAAAATTAAGTATCATCCTCACATATCGGGCATGCATAATGGCCTTTCACACAATAACATGACAACTTATCATATGTCAAAAAATCTCTTATAGTATGGAATAACATTACTCTCAAAGTGAAAATTTCTTCGCCATTAGCATCAAATACTGCAACACCCGTATCCTATAAGAACTTAAAATCATAAATAAAAGGATCCAAATAAACATCAATATCCTTACCCGATAGGTTTGGCCCAGAAATGAGTAAATACAACATCATATACTTATATTTCATGTAGAGCCACAATGGTCTATTGTATATAATCAAAATCATCAGCTAAATACTATATGTGACTTCATTGTGTGGATTCATACCATTAGTAGAAAGTGCAAGACACATGTTTCTTGGTTCTTCTCCAAATTCAAAAAACAAACTATCAATCATCATCCATTGTAAAGAGTCAAATGGATGTCTCAGAAGCCTGTCATCTATCTTCTTATTAGCATGGCATCTCAAGTTCTTCACATCTTGGACATTATTAAACATTTGCCTAAATCTTGGTATTAAAGGAAAATACCATAACACCTTAGATGATACCTTATTCTTCTTATATCGTGGTACTTTGCATTCTTGATTAGGAAAATTATCTACATGCATATTCATTGCGAAATAATATACAATCATTATGGCATGCATGTGTCTTCTCATAACTCATACACATAGATGAAATGATCTTCTTCACTTCATAGGTACAATTAGGTAGAATGTTATCGCTGGAAAGAATTTCTTTCACAAGTGTTAATAATTCTATGGAACTCTTATCACTTCATATGTTACATGCCTTCATGTTTTACACCTTTAAAGTAGTGGATAATCTAGTAAACGTCTTATAATCATTGTTCCGAGTCACATAATAACTAGTAAAACATTTTGGACAATCCTAAACACTTTCCTCAACCTTCCAAGTCATCTTCTCTAATGAATCTCCCTCATTTTTGTCAAATGATCCACTACTATCACTCTTACCTTCCTCATTATCATATCTAGACTCTGTCTCACCATAACATATCCAAAGTGTGTAAATTGTATTGATTCAATACAAAAATAAATGAACTCTCAAATCATTATCATTAACGCGTTGAATATAACCACAACTAAATCAAGGAAAGACTATTTTTCTAGCGTTTCAAGTATGTTCTAGTACAAACTTGATGGAAAATTCAACTCCTTTGTCATATTCTCTAGAAAAATGACTTGTAAAAACCATTTATGATCTATATTTTTCCAAACTATATGTATCCCATGAAAAATATTATTAAAAATTAATTCACTTCGACAAATTAATGCACATATTGTTCATACTTAAAAGGAATTCATATTTATATAATGTATCATGCTATTTTGAAGCTATATATATAAATAATTCTAATACATTTCTCTATCCCTTGCAAATCACATTTCTCTATCCCTTGCAAATTCACAAATTGCTCATGATTAGAAATAATTCATATTTCTATAATGTATCATGTTATTTTGTTGCTATATATACAAACCATTCCAACAAGGGAACAAAAATATACCAATACATAAATCATTATTGCTTAGAAAGAGTCCATATATATATACATATCAAATATTTATAGAAGGGTTTTAAATTCAAAAGTAAATACATGCTACGTTTTTAAAACAATACTCAAAAACCAAGAAAAAACCGATGACAATAACAACAATATATACATCAATAGGTTGCTACAACCCAAACACCTAACTAAGAATACCCTTTAACCATCCTATGAAATTGGTCGGTAGCATTTCTTAGGCCTACTAAAACTCATCTCTCTTAAAGTCCACTCATCTTAAGATGTCATTTGATCCCTGAGATCATCAAAGGAGAGTTCAATGATAGATACTCTAGGGTAACCAGAGCGGATACTATAACTATCAATTCTCTAGCTCTCCGATCATCATCCCTTGCAAACACCTCACCCTAAATAAATCTTTAGTGTGTTGTATTAGTATGGAGGACAAATAAATATAAATAACTAGCTAATGCCCTTAACCATAGCTTAATTTGAGGAAATATCAATAGCAAATGATATGATCTAAAATGGAAAGGATTAAAGTACGACCTGCTCACGAATAAGAGACCAAGCTCCTCGTATAACCATATTACATGACTCCAAAAATTAGAATTAGGTGTCATGCATAAGTATGCTAGAGGTATGAAAATAATAGGCAACTGCATCATCTTGCTAGTCCACTTCTTATAAAATAGAAAAACCACTAAATTATGTTACTAAGATTGTTTTCTAACTTTTTTAATTATAAAATATGTAAATTCTATAAAAAAAAATTATTTATTTTTATAATCAAATCACGTGCATCACATGAGTGCAAAACTAGTTTTTTTTTAATTAATATCAAAGGCATCAATATTATCATGCATGTATAAACATATAGAGGGGAAAACACAACATGCAACTAAATCGCATAACAACACAAGAACAAAGGTGAACATATATCATACAAACAATAATACATATTATATAACATGCATGCATATATTTATAATAAACAAAAAATTAAAAAAAAATATACCTAGCTAAGAGAAGGGTTCTCAGGTTAGGGAAGCTATAGGGATGCCAGTTGGTGTGGTTGTAGGGGCTAGGAAGGTTGGGAAAGGGGTGTACAAGGGAGGTAAGAGGCAAGGTAGGGCTAAAAGATAAATGGATAGACAATACAACCTAGAAAAGAACAAGACACAAAAATGACAACGATGATGAGAAGAGAAGGAAAACGATCATTGATGAGCAAGAGGAAGACACAACAATTGTCAATCGCTAAATGAGGATAATTGTCAGGCAAAATGAAGAGGAGGACTAAGAGCAAGAGAGAGAAAGAGATATTTGAACTTTCTATAATATACTTAATGAACAAAGAAGGAAGGAAGAGTTGTTTAATGGGCTAGTTTTTATAAAATTTATACATATAATCGTTAACAAAATGTATTTTAATAACGGTTCCTAGAATAGTTGTTATTAAAATGTGGCACCATTTTAATTTTGTTAATGGTTTATTTAAAATCGTTATCAACATAAGGGTTGCTTTCATTTTATTAATGGTTAATATATGGAACAGTTATCAAAACTTACTCCACATTCTTACCTCTTAAGTTTCATGTCTTTATCAACAGTTTCGAATAAACCATCATTTATGGGTCGTTATTAATTGTCGATTCTATAATAGTGCAATCATACAATGTTATGATTTTACTGAACCTAGTTCATCAAAATAGAGGCCATTAAGGCTCTAATAACAAAGTTAGGAATAATTTATAATATGAATTATAATAAAAATAAATATTTATAATTCATGCACAATCCATACAAAAAAAGTGTGAAACCCTAATATAAATTTTAATCACTGAATATGTAGAATTTAAATATGAAATATTTATTGTGGATCTTTAGTAGCGTACCTCAAGTCATTGATGGGATTAATTATATCAAAATTTTAATCTGTGATCTCCACTATAAAATTCTGCAGTTCACTCCCTTTTTCCTTAAACCTAAGGGTTTATACTTCTAATAAGGAATACAAATGGCAACCTTCGTTATACTTTTTCATCTTCTTTAAATCCATATAAAAAATGTGTGAAACCCTAATACACATTTTAATCAGTCAACATGTGAAATATAAATATACGATACTTATTGTGGATCTTTAGAAGCACACCTCCGACCATTGATGGGATTAATTGTACCAAATTTTTGATTTGTGATCTTTGGAATGAAATTATACGGTTCCACTCTTTTTTTCCTTAAACTTTATGGTGCGTACTTTTGATGAGGAATAGAAATGGCTACCTTCCTTGTATGTTTTCATCTTCTTTGAACTTCTCGCACAAAATTCACCAAGGAAAGGTGAATAAATGCCTTTTCCTGACCCTCATGTGGATATATGTGTGTATGTATTCAAGAGAAAAAAATAATTTTGTAGAGAGAGAGAGAGAGAGAGAGAGAGAGAGCACTCCTACAATGAGAAAAAGTGACATGTAGAGAAATGAGAGTGTATATGGTTATGGTAACCAACCACAGAGTAAGCATTGCAAAGAATACAATATAAAAAGAAAGAATAATAGAAATGGTTTAATAAACAAAGAGGGTGGAAGTGTAAGAAGTACGCAACTTGATTAGTTGCAATAATGTTTCTAGAGGTAAAAAATGAGGAGGATAATGCAGATAAGGGGCATAAAGAAAGGATCTAGTCATGGAAGATCAAGAGGAGAAGTAGTAGGGTTGTTTGGAAATGGGAGGAGCTCAAAAAATAAAGAAGAAAGACACTAGTTTCTAAGAAAAAGAGGAAGGAAAGGATTTGGTTATTGGTACCTAGGAAGAATGTAGGCATGGTTGTTGGGTTGGGGGGCACACATGCTTAAAAACTAAAGAAGGAAGTCTAGTTTCAAAAATGGAAGAGAGTGAATTTAGGGGCTTTAACTTCAAAGAAAACTAGAGAGAGCTAAAGAAAGGAGAGGCTTTAGGTAAAATAACTAGCTTAGGCAAGGGGGATGTTTGGGAAAAGGGGAGGATTTGGTTGCTCCATGGGAAGAAAAAATAATTAAAGGAATTTTAGGGTTTAAATATACAGTTTGAGTTTAGGTTCCTAGTCATGGGTCACTAGAAAAACGAAGGGAAAGAAGGGTCGAGAAGTATCCATTAAAAAGGGAAATAAGGGTTAAAAAATGGTGGCGTTGTTAACATGGGGAAGTAGGAAGGTGTAGGTTAGCTGGGGGTGGAAGGGCATGGCATTGAGGGATAGATTCTGCGTTATTATGCATTGAGGGGGAAAAAAAAGGCTACGTATGTAAAAAGGTAAAAGGCTAGGGTAAATTATGGTACTTTTAGCCAAAATTTTGGCTAAAAATAAATTAGGATATATTTAAGGCTTAGTTAAGAACCAAATTTAAAGTTGAGAAGTTTTTTACATTTAAATTAATTATATAAATGCGGAGAATGTTCAAAATTAAGTGTTTATGGGAAAAAAATTGCAAATAGTTTTTAAAAATTAAGATAGTATAAGAAAATGTGAGAAATAATTTTAGCGACATAAAATTTAGTTTGAAACTTGAAGGATAAAAAATGAGTGAAAACAACAAAATTAGATAATCCATAGTAATATATTTTTCCGCAAATGGTCAAAACAATTATGAAGTATCCGAATGGGTATGGATAGATGTGAAATAATTTTAGAAAATTTAAATATGTAAATATATCTAACATGTCAAGAAATATGGTTGGAAGTATTTTTGGGATTGAGCTACAATTTTAGTATAAATCAAAAGGAGTAAAATCGACACAATAAAAGAAATAGCATAAATATGTGAATTTTCACAAATAAATAAAACAAGTGTCAGAAAATTTAAATTTAATATAATTGGATTGAAAAACCTTATTCAAAAATTTTAAAGTAGATTATGAGTGTTATTACATAGTAATTAGGATTGAAAAAATCCAGCTATTAAAATAAATTAGTAATAGAAATCATTTTACATATGCCTAAAATTATCAACTTACATCAACTCATTTTATGTTAGGTGAGTTAAATATACTTCATCAAATCATTTTACATAAATAATATATGTCTACAAAATATTATTATTACTTCAAGTCATATCAAATATCAAAGACAAAAAATGTTTATCTAGTATTTTTATCTTTTATATTAATTTATACTATTTATTGTGTGAAAAAAATGCATTGGGTGTTTTATTTTTACTAATTTCTTAGCATATAAGCTATATAGAATGTGATTCAATTACTAAATGAAAAAAAATTATCATGAATTTACTATAATATCCATTTATTATCCTCCCCACTTTACTTATATTTCCTGTCTCCTCCCCATGCCCCCCCAGCTATAAACTCATCTCCCAAACGCACCAAACCCTATATATTCTTAGCCACAAACTCTTTAAACCCTCACCCATCACCTTCTTATTTGTAAGAGCTACCACCTACAATCACCAAAGAATCTAATTGTATATTTATTTATTTTCAGATTTTTGATTGTATAACATTGTTGTTCTATATGTATTTTTTCCATCGAGCACACAGGTGTGACCATGCACCATGAGATCCTCACACATCTACAACCATGTAGTGTGAGTGCCTAGAGATACTACAACTTAGTAGTGTGAGCACCTAGCGTTGTTGCAGCCAGTCAACATGAGGAGGTAGATCTAGATTTTGGATGTATATCTAAGAAGAAATTTAGATTGGAGATTGATAGATCTATAATCATAAACAATTAGTAAGGTAAAAATTAGTGATTGGATATTTTATATTGGATAGGTCTAGAAACATTCATTGTGTAAATAGTTCATAGAATAAAAGTTTGGAGATTGATAGATCTATAAATGTGAAAAAATGAGAATATGTATATTCATGTATATATTTTTATAATCATAATTGTGATTGAAATATTTTTGTTATTTAAATTTATATGGACTATAGAGAAGGAAATGCATTTGATAGAACTAAGGGTTGTTGAGTTACCGCTTCATCGTATCATATAGATGAAGCTGAACAGTCACCACAACCAACTTCGATGAGTTTAAAAAGTTTTACAAAATCTTTTATTAGGGGACTATGAAGTAACAAAAAATGTACTAGATTGTCACATGAAAAAGCCCCAAAGCAATTCCAACATGAATCTTGATAATGAGCTAATCTTGATTATGAGCCACCTTCAGTATCAATATTCGTAGATATAATACCCCATTTTCAGAAGTCCTGATTATAATCAGTAAGTATATGTATTAGCTGTAATACTTATTTTAGGATAATTGGTAATAAATATATTTTTAATATGTATATCATTATTATGACTTATTAGATATAAAATTTAATGAGCATAAAATATACTAAAGGGTACGTATTAAAATTTTAAACCTAAGATGGTCTTAATTGGCATACTTTCGTCGAATAAACTTAATCCAGTAATCTAATAAGTTTTAATTGGATATTTTACCGTAATTTATCACCTATAATTTACCCTAACCTATTCCATTAATTAATGCTAGATTTTCCTTACTATTACCCTACTCCCTCTACCCCAACACCTTCAGCCTGTGCACCATCACCTTACACCATCTGCATCATACATCCCCTCTCCCCCATGTTTTCTTCTCCTTATTTTGCTCCTAATGTCCCTACATTTCTCCCCCTTATTAAATCACACCTCCTCTTCCTCCTATGTGTGCCAAGTCTCAAGAAACCTATATTTCTTCAACCTCTCCCCAACTCCCTTTCACACAAAAACTCCCCTCGCCTTTCTTCCTATTCCTTTGCTCCTTCCACCACCATTTTAATTACTACAATGCCAAACCTCATTGGCCTCCTTACCCTACCACTAAACACCACCACCAATCCTCCGTACCCTACACCAGAAGCTCCTACTATAGCCTCCCCAGCATACATGCACAAACTTCCCTAAACCACCCTCTCTCTTATGCTACTTTCTCCTTTCTTTTGCCTTCGCCTCTCCCCACCGAAACAACCACCAGATGATCAGTTGAACTAGTCATTACTCACCTTTATAATTCAAAAAAACCCACCATTCCACCCCTCCTCCCTTTGGCCAAATCCACCAAAGCCAACATCCCCCACCTTCGCCCATTTTTGCTGAAGCTTCTCCTTTATGTTGCACCCATTTTCACCAAAGCCTTATCCTCTTCTTTGACCCTTTGTGCTACACCTTTTCTTCTCCCTTTGCTTCACCTTTTTTGGTTGTTCTCCCCTTCTTATCATTGGCCACTCTTATCGTTCTTAGCCCCTTATCACCACCCAAGTCTATCAACACTACCTGCTACTTTTCGGTATTCCTAATCAATCATTTCCCTTTAGTTATTAGAATTTTTCCTTATATTTATTTTTCTTGTCTAACCGGTTAATGATCCTCAAATTATTTTAGTAATTTTGGGATTTTTTTGTGAAATATTATATGTGAATATATATATATATATATATATATATATATTTAGATGTTAAATTCCAAGGTAATTCTTGAGAGCTTTGGAGAAGACTTATTTTGTATAAGCTTGGATTAGGTAAATCCAATCACTCATAAGATAGTAGAAATTATGTGCAAGCATGATAGGAATTTTTAGACTTAGAATCATTCTAGGGTTTTATGATTTTCAAGTATTATAGCATGTATGATAAAATGATAATATGTTGAATGGATGATATGCATGATTATTTATGAGTGTATTGTATGCATGGTGATGTGTCAAATGTTTTACTTCTACATGTCTAATATTTTGCTATGGTTTCCATTCTTATCAAGTTATGATTCAAATTCCATGGTAAACGCCTTATGATTTCTCATTCATGAAAGTCAGGGTTACCATAATTCACATTGACATATATGCACTTGATTAGGATTAGCTTATGATAAATTAAATTCCCATGATCTAAGGTTAGAGATATTTTCCCTACATATACTATGATGATAATTTGCCTAGTTAAATGATGTTTTATGCTTTAAAATGTGTACGTGCATGTTGCATAGAATATGTGGTATGTGAGAGTACCATGATTAGGGTTTTGTGGGCCCAACCCATAAATGCATGAAAAGTGAAAAATATATTTAATCACCAAAATTTCAATATTAATTATGTGCTAAAATAATTTGGAATATTGCCTTTTCTCCTGCTTATGACCAATCTCTCATAATTATAGTGTTTGGTACGAAGATAAATAAAATGGTGAAACTAGGGTTTGAAGGGTATTTTAGTAATTTGGACCTAATATATCTTTTATAAATGATTGGATGATAGGATGGCCTTATACTTTTGATAGGTTAACATTAGCTTTGACTTGGCTTTACATAGAACTATGATCTTAGGGTTTATCTTAATAATTGGACACAAAAGGGAAAATGGTAGTATATGTGAAAAAATGAAAATTGTTGTGTCATATGTGACTTATCTGATCACCTCATAAAATATTAATACTTAAAGTGAAAGAACTCATGTTTGAAATGGTTTCTCTCTAGGGGTATTTACCTTAGAGATGAAGTGTTTTCTCTCACTATTTTGGTTCATTAGTGCATTGTTGTGCCCTAGTTTAAGCTCCTACTCTACTCTATATGTGACCTATGGGTCCTATAGGGGGTATCAATATTTAAGGATAAGGTGATTAAGGTTGGGAGGATACTATATTATCTTTGTGTGCCAGTATGACTAGGTGTACCACTATGTCTCTGTGTTCAAGGTAAGGGTATTTTATTGGTTTTGGGCACTAATATAACCAGGTATAACGCTGTGTCCTTGGGTTGATTTGTATCCCCTTTGAGTAAGAAAGTAAAAAATGGAATTATTGATGTGTAATAAAATGAAAGAAATAAATTTGTTAGTGTGGTAGTTTCCTTAGTGCCATGCCTTAGTATTGTGATGGATTTATTGGTTGGGTAGTCGCCTCATTGCTAAACCTTAGGTTATGTTGGATTTGTTGGTTCGGTAGATATCTTAGTGCCCTACTCAAGTATTGTTTTGAATTTTTATTATGATAGTATCCTTAGTTCCTACCACTTTTTTCAAAATATATTTAACTAATCAATTATGACTTTGTACCTTGAAAAAATGAGAAGTTGACTAGTATATTTTACTATTGAATTTGAGACTAGAAGTATATAGATGTTGCTCCATGAAAAGTTTTTGTGGCTACGGTTCATGCTTTGTGATCAAGTATACTTTTCATTTTTTGTGTGAATATATGAAATGTGGGTATATTGTCTCTTGTGAGGTATTATGATTTACTCAATATGAAGAAGTCATATTGATACTACTTTTGCAAATGATTATGTGAGGGCCATGGAATAATATGAATCATATAAGAGCATGAAGGAAAAGTGGATTCCTTAGGAAGAGGTGCTATCTTTAAAGTGACCCTTTAGGTCTAAGAGTTAGGGAAAACCAATATCATACCTTAGGGCGTTAGTTTTTGGTTATGATAGGTTTTCCTTTGCACTCTTATGTCCTTTGTTGTAATTTGGTTATACTCTTGTACTACAACATTTTCCATAACTTCTATTTATGTATTATTCTATTTTTACTATTTTACATTGGTTATGACTTATTTTAGCTTTAGCACTTAGTGTATGAAAGTAGAGGGAGTTGGATTTATGCTAAGTATGGTGGTAACACCTAATAATATTATAATTAATGCTTCCACAAGAAAGAACATTTTTAGTTGGTAAATTGAGGGTGTTACAGTAAACTATGTATATTGCCCATAATTTACCACCGATACAAGTATTCCATCATCATCAACTTATAGGGAAATTAATTATCAAGGGGTTTATAATCCTTTAATGGTCCACCCTCCTTAGCCCACATGTACTAGGTTAGGATATGAACAAACTCCAAAGCAAGTCCAACATAAAGCTCAACAATGAGTCAATCTTGATTTTGATCCACCTTTAAAATCGACATTTGTAGACTATACAGGTTTTCCATCTTTTACCACCAATGTAATTATTCCATCATCATCAACTCATGGGGACATTCATCATCAATGGGTTGATCATCCTTTAGTGGTCCACCCTCCTCAACCCACATGGGTCAGCCAACCTCCTTAATTTGCATGGGTTAACCATCCTCCTTGATCCATGAACATTGTTTCGCACTAGTAAATGAAGATAAAGGTAATGTTGATGGTCATGAAAATGAGAAATTTTTTTTAAAAAAAATGAATGAGGTATACACCTAAAGGATGGCTAGTTCTTGGTTGGATCATGTCCTTAAGTTTCAAGGAATTATAGTTTGATCCTAATATTTTATGGTCATATTCATTAGATATGTGGTTTGCAAATAGATATTAAAAAACATAACACTTTGTTTACACTTTTCCTATGTTGAGTATCATATATTTCTTATGTTTGTCTATTTTTTTTATTTAGGATATTAAAGTTCTGAGGATTTGCATTAGACTGTAACAGTTTAGTAATTTGATAAATATTATTGATGATGATTGTATCACCCAAATTTGTGGTGTTGGATTAGAGAAATTAGTGGTTTGATATTTTCCATATTTCAATTGTCCTCTCATATATTCCTTTCTAGAGAGATGCCAGCAAAAAACTATCAGCTTTCATACGTCATAGGATGAGATGATCATTACACTTTTAGATGTGTAGCATATATTAGTACTAAAAGTTGATGGTCATCCATTATGTGTGAACAATAAAGATGAAACTTATTTGCAAGTGATATATATATATATTGGATGGCTTATTTGGTATGGAGGAGGAGGATGAAAAGGAAACAATTGAAGGGGGTGGAATGGAATTCTTGATACTTCATGCCCTATGCATATTAAACTGGTTACCAAGGGATAATAAAGTTATTACACACCTTGTTAGTTTCTAAGCATGTCATTATTTGTAGATAAGTCATTCAATTGAGTTAGCTCATACTGACTTCTATTTCTCCAGGATCTCATTATTGTGAAAGACTATGTGGGGGGAATGACTATAGTTGCTCTCTGATATCCACAACTTGGCATAACATGTAGATCAAAAGCTGCTCAAATATCCAGATATGTAACTCTATTGTAGGCAATTATGTGACTATCATCTATATAGTACATTTTTTTTATCATCTTAATGGAAATTATAACCATCATCATGGGTGATTTGACAATAGGAAATTACAACAATCATATGTATTAAAATATGTAGGAAAAATCTCATGTTAAGGTAGGGTGCAACATGAGGGTCGTGCGTTGAGAGGGAGTATATGCGTGAGGGTCTCACACTAATATGAAACCATGGCGTATGAAGCTTAAGTTTCTAACCACATATTTTTCAACAACTATAATTCTATGCAAATAAAATGATGAATATACCTAATGTACATTTGTTTCCTAGTGTTGGTAACTTCTATCAACTTCTCCTAGCTCATCTTCATAGTCTTCTTCTTTATAGTGATGACGAGGCTACATTTTTTTAGGTAATTTAGGGTTTAGGTGAGGCTCTAAGAGCAATAGGGATGAGAGGGAGAATGGGCATTGAGCGAGAGAGAGGATAGGATGAAGATAATATCATAGAGGAGAAACCTATTCAAAGAGTTTGGCAAGTGAAAAAGCCAACTCCAATGCAAGGACAGAAAGTAGTTACAAGCCAGGGGATGAAAATTGATCAGTCTCATATTACAACAACATCAGCGTAGACCAGGGAGATAAAACTAGGGCAAAATTCAGCTTGCAATGAAGATGAGCACCTAGCTATGTGTGTAACTATTATTGCTAAAGAATAACTGAACAAAATAGAAAAGGGGAAAGGCAAGGCGATATATATTGAGCCTCGAGGGGATATTATCCAGAGTGGTCGTATACCACTATTTTTAATATAATGAATTTTGTTGTGTGGAATGTCAGGGGTATTAATAAACTCTTGAAACAAAAGTTAGTTAGTAGATATATCTAATATAATAATTTTCATATTATTTGCCTTTTAGATACTCGTGTGAAAGAAGGAAAATGCAGGGTGTTTTAAGAAGGATTGGTAACCAGTATTGTTTGACTCACAACTATTCTACTCACTATAATGGTAGAATTTGGATTCTTTAGAGAGATGCTTCTCTTAAACTCCAAGTCATTGGCATTTTTGAATAGGTTATTCATGTTTCTATTGAATTGCCTAATGGAAATCAATTTTATCTCTCAATTATGTATGCTCATAATGAAAGTGGTGCTAGAAGATCTCTGTGGACACGGCTGATGGATTTCCATTATTCATATAAATGAAGCTTAGTCATTAAAGATTTCAATGTGGTTCTTTCAGCTAGTGAGAATGCCAGGGGTAATCTTTATACAACTGATATGGAAGAGTTTGTATATTTCCTTTGTACTTGTGGTTTAGGGGAGCTTCGATTAATTGGCCCCCTTTTTACTTGGTCTAATAATCAACTAGGCTCTGCTAGAGACTGTTGTAAGTTGGATAGGGCTCTGAGAAATAAGGATTGGTTTGCTCGTTTTAATCATGCATGGTTTGAAGTTATTGAAGAGTGCCTTTATTATCATTGCAGGTTGCATCTAAAGTGGCAACATCATGATAGAACTAGGATCAAACCCTTTGAGTTATTTAATTTTTTAACTTCTTTGCTAGATTTCATGCATTGTGTTACTCAGATTTGGAACCAACTAGTCAAGGGATCTAAACAATATAGATTGGTTGCCAAACTTAAATTTTTACAAAAGGCTCTAAAGCATTTTAACTCTGTGCATTTTGGAAACCTAAGTAAAAGAGTTAATCAAACAAAGGATTATTGGCTTAAGTGTAACCAAGCCCTCCAGGTTAAACTTGGAAACAAGGATTTGGAGTTTGAAGAGGGTATTCTGAGAAAGAATTAGTGGCAGCAGGTTCAATTAGAAGAGCATTTCCTCCAGTAAAAAGCCAGAATTCAGTATATTAAATTGGGAGATGGAAATAATGGTTTATTCCATGCAAAGCTTAATGAGAGGAGAAGATCTAGTGCTATATATACTATATATGATAGCCCTAGTAAAAAGCTTACTTCTCAGTTGGATATTAACAATGAAATTTATAAGTTCTACACTTATTTGTTGGGTTCTTCTATAATAGTTCTAGAGGTGTGGAACCCTGAGATTATAAAGCAAGGCCCTATTCTTCAAAATGATTAGAGAGCCCATTTGATATGGCCTATCACTGAAGTTGAGATAAAGGAGGGTGTATTTATGATGGGAGACACCAAGGCTCCTAAACTTGATGGGTTTAATGTACATTTTTACAAGTCAACGTGGTCCATTGTGGGGCAAGATGTTATTGATGGAGTTAAGCATTTTTTGGAAATAGGTTACCTCCTTAAGTCTCTAAACAAAATATCTCTTCACTTAATTCCAAAAAAACTCCTCTGCTTGAACTATGATTGATTATAGACCAATTTCTTATTGCAATGTTGCATAAAAAATTATTTTCATAGTTCTCACATGATGTTTATACAAAAATTTTCCAGCTATAGTGCATGGTTCACAAAATGCTTTTATTGAAGGGAGATGGATAGGTGAAAGTGTTTTACTGGCTCAAAAACTACTAAGGAAGTATGGCAGGAAGGACATCAGTCCTTGTATGATGCTTAAGGTTGATTTAAAGAAAGCCTATGATACAGTGGAATGGAGCTTCATCAAACATCTCCTAGAAGGTACTGATTTTCCCTGCCGTTTTATTAAGATGGTTATGTAGTGTATTTCAACAACTTAGTTCTCCATGAGCTTAAATGGTACTTTGTGTAAGCCTTTTAAGGGTGGTAGAGGATTAAGACAAGGTGATCCCTTGTCTCCTTATCTCTTTGTGTTGACTATGGACTATCTATATCGGTTAATGAAGAATTTGTGGGATGATAATCAATTCATAGGGCACCCTGACTGCAAAATTGCCAAAGTTATCAATATAAGTTTTGCAGATGATCTACTTATCTTTTCTAAAGGCCGCCTGAAATCAATAGAGCTAATTATGGATAAATTGAATATTTTTCATATCACTTCAGGTCTCCAAGAAAACCCTAAAAAGAGGAGTGTCTTCTTTAGTGGAGTTAAAGAAGATACAAAGCATCTGATCTTACAGAAGCTAAACATCAAAGAAGGAAATTTCCCTTTTAGGTATCTTGGTGTTCCCCTTAATCCTAGATCTCTCAAGATGGTTCAATATCAACCTCTAATTTATAGAATTGTGTAAAAGCTAAAATATTGGATTGTAAGATACCTTAGCTTTGCTAGGAAAATGCAACTTCTCTAATATTTCATCTTTGGCATTGAAAAATTTTGGATGCAGATCTTTGTTTTGCCTAAAGCTGTTATCCATCAATTAGAGAGTCTCTACAGGAGTTTCTTATGGAATAATATGGATCCAGAAAAGAAGAGAGCTCCTATTTCTTGGTCAAAATCTTGTGTGAGAAAATTAGAGGGTGGGCTGGGTTTTAGACAATTGATACACTGGAATTTAGCTTGTATGGATAAATACCTATGGAAACTTATTGAGTTTAAAAAACGTTTGTGGGTAAAATGGATGTATGAAAGGTACCTCAAAGGAAGAGATATTTAGCAAGTTGAAGAGAAACCTAAGCACTCTTAGATGTACAAGCATCTACTAAGGGTTCGAGACCAGATCTAAACCTATTATGGGCAGTGTTATATCTCTGGAAAACATAGCTCCAACCTGGTGTATCAGGCCCTCAGAGCATCAAGGCCAAAAGTTGAATGGAGCTCCTTTATCTGGAAACATAGAGGTTTGGAAACACAAATTCTTAGTATGGCCAATTTTCCATAATGATTTATCTATTAAATTAAAATTGTATAAGTGGGGGATCACTATGGATAACTTGTGTGATGTATTCAGAAATGAAGAAGAAGATCTTGACCATGTTTTTATCTACTGTCTAGATGCAAGTGTTCTATGGAACTATGCCCTGAGATGGTTGAAAATGCAAAGGCATGTCATAGATTGGCTGAGTTGTCTTGATTGGCTGATCAGGAAGACTAAAGGGAAAAGAAAGAAGGTGGTATGAAGAGCTGTGTTCAATGTGCTTCTCTACCATAAATGGATCAACAGAATTATAGTTGTTTTTTAATTGCTATAGAGGAATCCAAGAGTTACTATAAGACAAATTATTATTGAGATTTTTGTTTGCTTTAGTGATACATCAAATGTTCATATAAAAGAACTACTTAAGGAGACTTGATAGATGGATAGTGTAATTTGGCTAGGGGTATGCCCTTTGTGATTTTGTTGTTGTGCTACATTGTATTAGCTTTCTCCTTTTAGTAATAAAATTTCTTAATTAGTTACCAAAAAAAAGATTAAAAATACCCTAAGGTTGGGCATTAACTAATCTCTAGATGCCCCTCCCACTATGGTTTTAAATATTGGTCTGAAAATTAATCTAATGTAGTTGCGGGTATATGAACCCATTGTTCCAATCATGATTTGATCAAAAAGTAGTTTTACTTGATAATTGATATGATATGAGCCTAATAAAATAAGTCCAATCGATTTGATTGACTTTTGTGTTCTTGTATTGAAGAGTTAAATACCAATAAAATAAAATAAAAACTATTGATTACCTTTTGATTTGTAATAGGTCGAACCTATTAAACTAGTTCCACCCAATTGTTTGATTTTTCTAATTTTGTTTGATCAATACACATATTCTTAACCTAATAGATATGTATTGAGAGACCTTATGATATTCGTTCGGATTGATAGGTCTAGCTCGTTTAGTTCAATTTTTAATGCATCGCCTCCTATAACATCCAAAACTAATTTAAGGCATGTTAGATAAGTTTGTGTTTTTTATATTATTTTCATATTATGAATTTAACTAGCTAGTTTTGTATATTATTTCTATAACCTTGTTATCTATGTTATCTACTACATGTTATTACTTAATGAGTACACCCACCTATTTTTTTTATTAAATATGTAAATTATCCTATAATTTTACCCTTATACTCTTATTAATTACATACAACTACCAAATCCCAATAATTATTAATATTAATTATCATTCCCAATAATATTATTAATATTTATTAATAACAAATATTATTCATTATTAATAAGCATAAATAATAATTATCAATAATTACAAATATTTATTATTATAAAATATAAACTATTAATATTTATTATAAACGGATAACAATTATTCATATTAATTATTATTCATTAATAATTACTAATATTCATGATCATCAATTATTCACTATTAACCTTAATTATTAATAATTTTAGTTGTTCATATTCATTATTTATTATTAATATTTCTTAACACTAAAATATATTTTTTAATTATTAATTATCAATATTTCTTATTATTCTTAATTATTATCATTAATATTGCCCATGAATATTAATTATTCATATTATTAGTTCTTAATTAATCATACTATTAAGATTATTATTATTCATAATAATTATTTATTAATATTCAGAAGTATTATTATTAATTATTGTTATGAAATATTAATAATCAATAATTATTAATCATTAGTTATTAATATTCATTATTACTAATTTTAATATTAATCATATTAATTATGAATTATTCTTATTTATGAATATTAATTATTATCATTATTATTATTATTAATAAGTAATATTTTTTATTATTCATTTTCATAATTAAAAGCATTAATTATTGATATTATTAGTGATTTATTTTCATTATTATTCACATGAACAATTAGTATTCTTTTGAAAAATTAATTACGTTGTTAATGTTCATATTCATTATCAGTATTAATAATTATTTATGGACAATTAACGATTAATATTATTAATATGAATTATTAATTTTTTACTTGTTAATTTCAATTATTATTATGCTTAAATATTATTGTCATTATTTTCATATTATTAATTTTTAATATGATTCATTATTATCATTTTTTAATATTCATCATTTTTTTAATGATTATTATTAATTATTTTTAATTATTTTTAATTATTTGTAAAATTATTTATTGATATAATTAATTATTTATATTCATTGTTCATATTGGTTAATGTTAATCATTAATACTTAGTAATATTAATTATTATTATTATTATTAATATGCGTGTTTGTGGGCACTTGTTATGATAATAATTTATCATTTAATATGGAATAATTAGCACATTAAAAGTAAACATATAAGTTGATTTTTAGCATTAAATTTTATCAAATTTCTATTTTTAGTCAATTTAACAAGTGACTTGTGCACCTATTAAAAAAATGGTTGATGTCCTCTTAGTTTCATAACTTAAGATTTTTAAATTTTTAGCATATTGTTTAAGAAGTAATAAATATTAAAAAAATTTGATACTTAATTAAATATACAAATATACCGTTACATTAATTGTAATCCTCTAATTAATACTTGAACCTTATTTGTAATTACCATTAAAAATAAATGGCTAAATTTTTAATAAAGCAATTAATGTTCTCTACTTTTTTAACATGCCATATATTGTAAAAACAATTAAGAAAATTATAGGTCTTATACTATAAAATGGATATTTTATTATTAATAATTAATCTTTATGATGTATTAAGAGTAATTATTATTATTCTTAATGATTATTATTAATATGAATTGTTAATATGATTAATATTAAAAACTATTATTGTTAAATATTAATTTTTTTATGCTTAATTATTATAAATTATGAATATAAATTTTTAATATTCAATATTAAATATTAATTTTCATATTATTTATTACTATTATAATTATTAATATATTATTATGATTTAATATTTAATAATTTTATTAATAATTAATATTATTGATTATTTATTAGTATTATTTATGAAAAGTATTTATTATTATTATTATTATTATTAATCAATATGTCATATTAAATTTAAATCTACAAATAAAAAATATATTATAAGAATATGTCTTATTAAAATAAAGAATGTTGATAATTATTAATAAATATCAATTCATTTCAAATCATATAAGTTATCAAATGTTATTACTAATTCTATAAATTTCATATATAAATAATATGCATATACCAAACATCATTATTACTTCAATTATATTATTAATTTAGATCATATTATATCTTAAATAAATTTACCAAATGAGCATTAACATAACCCCAACAATGAAAATGAAACTAATAGAAATTTGAGTCTTAAGTTAAAAGCTATTAAAATGAAAGAGCTCCTATAGTCATGCTTGATTACTTAATATTGTTTTCCTTATTATTATTCTTAGAATATTAGAAATTATGCCGCATATTTACCCACCTAGAAGCTCTAATATTATCTTCGCATTCAAACCGATAAGATCAATTTAAATCAACAAAAATAATATCACATACGAAGTGATATTTATCATTGTAACAATTTTAAAAGTTCAATAATGTTTTCATTAAAGTCAGAAAAGCTCAGAAAAACATAATCTAACTTAACACGATTTGAGAAGTTAGTTGATGGTAGGTGCTGCAATTGACTATTTTTAAATATACAATATTAAAAATTGCTAATGAAAAGCTCTTGTTGGGACTTGAAATATTTTCAAAAGTAATTTTAGTTGAAAATTTTATGTTTCTAATATAAATCTACTTTGAATTATAACTAGTCTACCTAGAGAGGTGGTTATCTAGGAGACAAGATGAATTATTTAAACGCTTAGAATTCCTCCTTGCACTATATTTGCAGCTAACGTTTCATAAACACTTTGATGCTAAACTATAAGTTGGTAGGCGTGCCTTTCGGAAATAGCCTGTTAAACTGCATATAAGTTCTCAATAATTTTATGTAAGTCTAAATTGGTATCGAACCATACCCTACCTCAGGTTTGGTAGGCAAAATCATACTAGTAGCGCTCTATTCAATTGATGAACATGCAGACTCATTAAAATGACTAACACTATTAATTAAGCCACTATACGTGTTGAATTTAAAGCTACATTAATCATTAGCATTAATTAACTAATTCTGCTGCCTACCGCCCACTACTTTTCATGCCGCATATATAACCATTATTCATTGGCATGGATCATACAGTAGTTACCTACCATGAATCACGGGCTAATCATACTCCTAGGTCTTCACCCTACATGCTAGCTCAACCGAATACCCTATTTAAATTAAAAGCGGATCTGCGGAACAAAAACAAACAACTAATCCGATGTCATTAATGACATTGCGTTAATCATGGGGCTTAAACAAGCAAAGGAAGGGAGGGGGGGGGGGAGCTACCATTTGTTTAACTTGAAAATTTGAATAGAATGGAATAATATAAAATATCAAAAATTAAAATAGTAATTGCATATACATACATACATAAGTATATACAAAGTCGTAAATAACATAAAACAACTCTCCCAAGTCCCAACTTATTTAATAAACAAACTTACTAAACTATTGGACTTATTCAATTAAGAAAACAAATCATATTAAAATTTTAACGGGTCAAATTCACAAAATTAAATTATATACAAGTGAAACTTTTTAAAACTCAAAGTTATCTTATTTAATAAACTAATCAAAAAATAAAATTTAAAATTATCTCATTTAACTAAATAAATGAAATAGGCATGCATCATGCTTCTGACCTTTTACCAGTTTGACATCACTGCCGTATGATACATTGTATACGAACTGAAAATATCCTAATAGTATATTTTGTATAGTCAATGAAGCGCGAACTACAGAGAATGAAGACAAATACCACAAATTCTCATTCTCATTGAGGGACAAAAACAGGTGACACTATGATCAATTATAGTACACCATTAATTAAGCCACCATACAGCAATTAATGTACATTCTAGTTGCAATAATAAAAATGATATCATTTATAGATTGAAAAATGAGAAGATAGAGTATTAAATTGTTTAAAATTTAAAGAGAAAGAAGAAAGAGAACAGGATGTAGAAACACTAGTTAATCTGAACATTATTCTCTTCTCTCTTTCTCTCATTAACATCTCTCCTTTCTTTGCCTGCTTAGCCATAAGACTTCCCTTCACAACTCATCGACCTTCTTCCTCCACAAACAACGGCGAATGGTGATAGATGGACATCAATACGCATATAGTAAAACTGACCTACCTAAAAAGCTATTTCATCGTAATAGAAAGAAGCAAATGACAGAAATTCGCAGCTTTTGAAACCACACTAATCTAAGAGAACATCGGAAAAGTTGGAAAGGGAAAAGATGAAAAAAAAAGTAGTTATGTGAATAGAATTTTAGTTTTGTTGGGAGATCAATTTCTTTTACTTCTGCCCTGACTTGTCCGGCCTGGGTTCAGGGGGAGGTGGAAGAGATGGTGGTGGTGTCAGAGCCATCAAAGTGAAGAAGCTGACCGTTACATTTCAAACAATCTTCAACACGTTTAGGCACCATGTAATACATTAAGCATCTCTTGCATCCTGCAACGACCAGCACATCGTTTCCACCTGCTGCATTCACTGCCTGATCTTCATTATCATCGACGACTATTCTTGGAATTCTGAAATTCTCTCTCGACGTCGAGGACGGTGATGACTCGGCCGTCGAAGATCCGTCGCTGTCATACGAGTCGTCGTCCGACGAATAATTGTTTATTGCACCGCTGTAATTGCCTGTGGCTGTTGTTCGCCTTGGATCTTCTTTGGCCTTCATCCCGCTCTTCCAGTTTATGTAGTATACCTCTCCGGTCTGTTCGGCGGCACAAAGGGAGAGAGAAAGCAACGAGTCATCAATTAAGAATCGAAATTGAGAAGAGGATTACCGACTTTCTGTGCATGCATATTGCACTAGAGAAGGAGAGGCGTAAAAAAAGAGGATGATCCCCATAATAAATTGTCGAAAGCATTTATTGATTAGAGGACCTAGGGTTTCAATACAGTAAATTTAATGGCGAAAAAGACGATAGTGGAACAGTATTAATTGAGACGAGAAAAATGTCAATGATTGAAGAATGAAAAGCAGTTGGGATCAACAACAGTAACAAAATAAATAAAAGAATATCCGTGATAGGTTAAAATGCATTTATTGATTATATTCTCGGAGATGAGAGAACAAAAATAACAACCAGTTCAAAACCTCTCTCCTCTCATTGTTCCTCACAATCATAAGGATGAATTGAGCAAACGAACCTTTAAATCGAGACATTGTTCCCAGTGATTAGGCAGAGAAATATGGGAGTTAAGCTCTATAAGCGTGGAATCATTACTAGTTGTTGAAGATGCAGAAGAAGACAGAAAGTTATTGGAATAATTGTCAGTAACATTGGAGGCAGGAAAAGAAGAAGGAAATTGTTGTTGTTGTTGATATTGTTGTTCACGATCACGAAGATGATTTTGACTAATCTCCGGTGCATCGGATGATGATGAAGACGACGAACGCCCAAATCCGGTGGTCGCGCCACCTCTGTGGCTTGAGCTGCGGTGATTGATAGAACAGTTTTGTAGTGATCTCTCAAGCGATGCAGTTAGTGTTGCCATATTTGGTATACTCATCTACCTTGAACTTCCTTCTTCCTTTCCTCTATCCCGGCCCTCTCACAGGTTGCCCAACGCCACTTTTATTCTTTGAAGGTTTTCCTCAGGGAAGTAACAAATACTCAAATACAGAGAGAGAGAGAGAGAGAGAGGGAGAGAGAGAGAGAAGTGCGCAGCGAAAAAATATATTGCCCCCAAAAGGGTGAATATAAAAGAGGTAGGTAAAAGAATAACGATAGTCGGAGGACAAGATAGTAAAATAATATGCGAAACGCATACGCTTTACGCGCCGTCAGTTGTGAGGATTCGTAAATTGGAGGGGAGGTGTTTATTTTTTGTCGTTAAGGCGGGTCCACATGGGATGAAGCGGTGTTAGTCGCCAGACCAGGTGGTGGGGAGGGGAAGTGGTGGCGCGTCACTGAGTTTGTATTTGGGTTTGGATTGGGGAGTCAAATCAAATTATAGAATTCTCTGCCAAGGACAGACAGAAATTTGTGGAGGTAAGAAACGGAAACGAAAACCGAAAAGAATGCCGGAGCTTTGTTTAACAGATTTCGGAGATATTCGGAGAGGAACGCGTGATTGTTTTTTTTGATAATTGAGATAGGAGAGTGGGATGTCAAGTATCCCTGCACTCATCATGATAACCACCGGGGATTGAACTCTGATTTGCACATAACTTTGTCCCAAAGACATTATTTCATTTTGGTTTTCGTGTTTTTTTTTTATATAATATATACAAACATATTTTATAATTAAAAAAACATTTTATTTTTTTATACCCATACAACACTAGATATAAATATTCTCTTGGTGTATTTAGAGAAACAAATAAGAAACAACACTAAAATTAGGGCGGTGAACTAGTTTGATAATGAATATAACTTTATTCATGGTTTTAAATAATTGGTTTTTTAAATTATGTCTAAAGGAAATGCCATAGTCACTAAAATCTATACTACTGTATTAAACCAACTATATTAATAACCTCTCCTCTAATACATTAATTTTCCAAAAATAAAATTAAAATAGAAAAAATAAACCTAACTAAGGAACAACTTCTCATAAGTGTACATTAATTTACCATAGTTTTGATGGAGTGGCTTTCCATCACTTCTTTCTACGAAATGCCATAACTTATGTTTTCGGTGATAGTTATTTTTATTCTCAATTTATATCAGTATTTTGTTATTTTTTTTAAATGAAAAGTTTGAATTTATTTACTAGGCAATTCTTGTATAATAGTATTTGTCATATAAATTAAGTAAAAAAACTCCAAATAAAAATATTAAAGATTACATAAGGCACATTGTAATATCCCTAATTTTCTTTGATCCTAGTCTCAATTTTGGATAATTAATATTTTAAACTTAATTCTAATCCTACATGATTCATAAACTAAAATTTACCCTATTTATCTAATTTTAAACATAAACCTAAACTTAATCCTAACCCAAAAAATTTCTTTCTCTCTCTCTCTCTATTTTTTTTTTACCTTTTTTCCCATTTCTCTTTCCCTTTCTTCTTCCCATCTCGATTTTCCCTCTCCCCATTTCACCTTTGAGCCATGCACAACCCTTCTTTGCATGCATCACCCTTTCCTTTCCTCTCCCTTCTTAGTCATGCACGTGCTCCCCCTGCATCACTTGCACCAACCCTTGCATTACAACCAATTCCCCTACACCAACTTGCAATCTTAGTCATGCAATAATACCCTCAAAATTTACTACTGAAAGTTTCGTTTAAATGGAATAACTATTTAAACATAAGAGGTGTGTTACCGTTATTATCGATATAATTTTGACCACAAATTATCCTCATACCATGCACAAGGTAAAGGTAAAACAAAATATATACCATGATAAAAATAAAAAAAAGGACATTTTATAGCATAAATAAGAGTTAAGTATTCATTTCGAAAGTAGAACTGAAATACATAAATAAATGTTTCGATGAAAATAAGGAGGAAAATTGGTTTAAAACAACAACTAGATAATATAACTCTTCGGTCCCCATCCCTCTTCATAAATGGTATCACTCCGCTCTAATCAGAGCATCGTATGCAACGAAGTTATCTAGTGAGTCCTCATTTACCTGCATAGACACAAAAGGGGTCTCTACTCATGGAAATGAGTAGCACCTATAATAAGGATGATCAGTACGCTATGTACTTAGTATGTAACAATACAGTTAATAAGGTCATATAAATTCATAACACCATGATGAAAGATGGCATGCACATAAGTTGATCTTACCAACTTAATAATATTCTCTAAATATATGGTAATAGGGCAATGATAACTATTTCATGATTTTAGTCATATTGGGTTGAAGAACCCCACTATTTTCAATCAGTGGAATAGTAATCATATACAACTTCTAAGCTAGGATGCTCCTGACTACTATTCTCTCCGATAGATCGGGAATCAGAGTACAACCTTAGGGCAAAACGCTCCTAACGACTATTCTAACTAGAGGATCGGTAATCAGGGTATAACTCGTTCTCACCTACATGGTGTTCCACTAAAGTAATTACTGTCTTACTAAAGGTTATTATCATCTAATTGTTTGATTTACATGAGTTCGGGATTCCACTATTCTCATCAGTAGAACGGTAATAGGGTACTACTCTAAGGCAAGATACTCCTAGTCACTATTCTCACAAGTGGATTGGCAGGTACAATTGGCCCCAGCACAAATGATCTTCCACTTTAATTAATTAGTGTATTATTCGAGTTTTATTTATTTCAAGGTCATCACACAGTCCTATACACCTACTCATGCAAGGCAATATCCTAACTCATACCCCCAAAACAACCTTATTTTCATTTAGAAACCCTAATCTCATAACCCTAGCATATTCTCCCATTCAGTTCCCCTTTAGTCCCCAATTTATCTAACAAATCTCAACATGTTATTAGGAATCACATATTCAAGAGTCATGGCCTATTACCCATATTTTACACATGTGATAAAAACTAACCTCTAGGGTTACTATTTAAGCCTCCTCTAAAACCTTAATTTCTCCTATTTAGCAGAGTCCCTTCTTCGGTGTTATTTTACTCCTCAAATTTCATGTCCATGCATAGAATGATATTGTTAACCATTAAATAAAAAATTGTAGCCTAAATCCCATATTTTACGCATGTTATAATAACCTACCTATTTAGCCCCCTCCAAAATCCTAATTTCTCATTTTGACCATATCTACTTTCTACAACCCCACATTTATAGTCTTTCTCCCCTTCATTGTATTTACCATAAACCTCTTTATTATTTTGCTCTAATTATTTCATGTAGTAAGCCCAACCTATTATGTACTAGTTAACACCTTAGAGTACCTAAAATGCCACTTTTTCATAGTATTGACTAAAATACTCCTAGGTCACTAAGACCCTACTTTTACCATCCTTAAGGCATAAGATACCCAACACAAAGGACTCTTTGACTCTTCACACATACAATAACATAACAAAGCATGGACATGATTACGCATAAATACTTGAAATCAACACAGTTATAACTACACAACTTTCTTACTTTTTACTATTGTCAACTTAAAACTGCATATACAATACCAAAGTCATTTATCATATTATGCATGCCATCACATATCAATGCATCAAGGACTTAGGTTATAATATATCAAAACACTATATATAATTGTATCCTTACCAAAGCACATCTGGTTTGTAAGTATGCATGACCTATGCCTCATCGTCTATTATCACTAGAATATTACTTAGAAATAGGGATATACATAGTTTAAACTTTTTATTTTTTTTAAAAGGAAGATTTTAACCTAACGAAAGCTAAAAGTGGAGAAAGGAAATGGAGGTAGCTAAAGTGGGAAGAAAATGTGTAGGGTGGAACATGGTGGCAACGATGGCTATTTTGGAGAAGTGGGTTAGGGTTGGTAGTTTAAGGTCAAGGTGGTGGTGGAGTTGGCGACCAGTGATGGTGTAAGGAGAGGATCAGCGAAGAGAGAGGAAGAAGAAAAGGGAAGAAATGAGGGGCTTACTGTGGTGGTTATGTTGGATAGAGTGCCTACGGAGAGGACATCATACTACTGGATACTGCCCCTTTAAAGAAAGTGATCTTGGAATCTAACACACCTATAATAAAGAGTTTAAGGTATGCCTCACGCATGTCCTTATCTATTGTCCAAGTGGCTTCTTCTACTCCATAGTAGCTCTAAAGGATTTTCACGAGTAGAAGTAAGCTCATCCAAGTTTAGCATACCTTGGTGTCAAGAATTCACAAAGGCTTCTCCTCATAAGTTAATGAGTTATAAAGCTCAATATCATTAGACTAGATCATGTGGGAGGGGTCTGTAATGTACTAGTTGTGAGATGTGGAAGATTTTATGGACTCGTGCTAGTTTTGGCAATAGCACCAAACGATAAGTAACCTCACCAACTCTACCAAGAATCTTGTAAGGGCTAATATACCTGAGCTAGACTTAGCTTTTCTACCAAACCTCTACACTCCCTTAGTTGGTCAACAGAACTCTATTCCCTAACTCAAAACCATCCCTATGACGTCCTTAATTTGCATAAATCTTTTGGTGACTCTAAACTGCTCTCATCCTGTCTTGGATCAATTAAACCTATTAGGTCATCTCCTTAATCATCTTAGGCCTAAGCACAATAGTCTTGCTCATGTCATTCCAACATAAGGGTCTTTGGCACTTGTGTGGCATCCATATAGTGCCTCAAAGGGTTCCATCCCTATATTGGCATAATAGTTATTGTTGTATGAAAACTCCAACAAATGTAGATGGTCCTCCAAACAAGCTTGAAAATCCATAGCGTGAGCCTGCAACATGTCGTCAAGCATTTGGATCTTCCTCTCGGTCTATCTATCCATAGCTAGTAGAAACACGGTACTCATTTTTAGCTTTATGCCTCAAACCACCTATAACATCCCCCATAAGTACGAATGAAACCTCAAGTCCTTTTCAGAGATGATGTTTATAGGTATACTGTGCATGCTAACCATGAACTTCATGTAAGAATCGGCCAATTGATCCAAGATCTAGGTCTAATTCATTGGTACAATAACTATTTATTTATTCAATTTGTCCATACTGACCATATTGTGTCACACCCACTACAAGTCTTTGGAAAGCCACTTATAAAATCTGTGGAGATGGAGTCCTACATCCATCTTAGCACTTCGAAAGAATGGACTAACCCTGCAGGTCTGTGGTGCTCAAACTTAACATTCTAATAGGTCAGACATCTTGTCATGAACTCTACTACCTCTCACTTCATGTGAGGCCACTAGTAGATCAGCTTAAGGCCCTTGTACAACGTGTCCCCTCCTAGGTGAATAGAGTAGGGGGTACATTAAATTAGCTTAACTCTAAGGTACACACCAATGTCCCTTGTAGCGAATGCTACCATATTTATGTATCCAAAATTCTTCAGTCCAACCATCTTATATCTTCTATCGGATCCTCTTGAGTTTAATGCCTCTAAGTTTCCCGGCTTGAATCTTGTTAAACGTTATTGGTGTAATTGACAAGGCACTCATACAAACCTCTAGGCCACTCTATTAGATTAGCTCTACCTCCATCTCATCGAGTTCCTCCAGTAGTCGATTAGCTACCACTTAAGAATTTATATATTGTGATGTCTTCTTATTTAAGGCATCTACAACAATATTGTCCTTACCCTTGTGGTATGTCAACTTGATATCGTAGTCCTTTACCAACTCTAGCCATCTCCTCTACCTTATATTCAACTCCTTTTGAGTGAATATATATTTGATATTTTTGTGGTCGGTGAAAAATTTACATCGCATTCCATACAAGTAGTGTCTCTAGATTCTCAATTTAAAGACAACCACAACCAATTCTAAATCATGAGTTGGGTATTTCTACTCATGCCACTTTAGTTTGCGGGAAGCGTAGGTGACCACCTTATGATTTAACATCAACACACACCCTAACTTGTGCTTAGACGCATCACTGTAGACCTCAAAACTATTTAATCCTACTAGCATAGTCAAAATCAATGTTGTAGTTAGGCACTTCTTTAATTCTTAGAATGTGTCCTCATAAGTATTATCCCACTAATACTTGGTGTTCTTATTCAATAGGTTTGTCAAGAGGTCTGAAATCATTGAGAAATTTTGAACAAAGCACTGATAGTAAATTGCCAGACCCAAGAAGCTATAAACCTCAGATATGGTTATGGGCACCTTCCACTCTGTATCTGCCATAATTTTTGCTAGATCCATGATGACTCCTCCTGCTGATACTATATGTCCCAGAAAGATAACCTCCTAAAGCTAGAATCCACACTTGGTGAGTTTAGCATATAACTTATGCTTCCTAAGGAGGGATAATATGGTGCATAGGCGCTGCTTCTACTCCACCTTACGTCAAGAGTACACCAAAATGTCGTCGATGAACAACACTACAAACTAGTCCAACACTACAAACTAGTCAAGGAATGGCCTGAAGATCCTAACCATCAGATCCATAAAGACGATAGGGGAATTGGTGAGCACAAAATGTAACATCATAAATTCATAATTTCCATTCTGTGTCCTAAAGGTTTTTTTCATGATTTTTGCATCAATAATACTCAACTAGTGGTAGCCTAACCTCAAGTTAATCTTCGAGAAGACAGTAATGCTCTGAAGCTGGTAAAAAAGGTCATCAATATTTTAATGTAGATATTGGTTCTTTATTGTCAATTAATTTAGGCCTAGGTAGTCAATACATAAATGGAGGATTTCACCCTCTTTTTTCCTTTTTTTAAAGAACAAAACTGGTGCTCCCTATAAAGACACACTTTGGTAGATGGACTTGTGAGTCCACAAATCCTCCAACCAAATATTTAATTCATACAATTACACCGGTTCCATTAAGTAAGGGCCCTCGATATAGGTTTAGCTCTTGGTACTAGGTTGATGGTGAATTTGATCTCACACACTAGTTGTATACCAGGTATCTCCTTTAGAAAGACATCGAGAAAGTCTTGGGAAACAAGAATGTCCTTTAAGGTTGCCAAATCCTTATTCAACTTTTGAGCACTACACAGGTAACTAGGATACCATTTTCACATCAATGCATGTAGCAAGTGAGTAGATACGACCTTGGTTATAGGATTGGGTTTACATTTCCTATAGGAAACCCTAGTACCCTGTGGTCCATGCATTACTACTAGTTCTTGTACACAGTCTACCACTATTCAGTTCCTCCCTAACATGTCCATCCTCAGTATGATATCAAAATCTTATAGATCCATCTTGATCATGTCTACTAGGAAGTCTAACCCACCTATCACTAAAGCCACTTCTATGTAGGGCGTAGTGCAATCAAGTCTATCCCTAAGGGTAATATCAGAGACATAGCTACACTAGTAGATAGTAATAGGACAACTCTATCAACAAAAGTAGTAGATACAAACAATAAACGAGCTCCCAAATTAAACAGTACATGCACATGTATGGAAAGGATGATAAAAATATCTAACTATCGATCAACCTCTACTTGGCTGATGATGTTTAAACACCCACCTAATTGACCTCCTTGGTATCCTCTAGTACCCTAGGTATTTCCTCCCCTCTGAGGAAATGGGCGAGAACCCTATGGTATCCCCTTAGTCTCTCTAGTTTATGTACCAACTAAGGTAGTCTCTCTTTACTAAAATTGCCAAGTTAGTGGCTGGCAGGCTTGCTGCTAAGATACTAAACGTCTCCTCTATTGGAACTCACCTTCCTGAGGCTAGTAAAAGCTCCTCTAATATTGACACTCAAATGATCGATGGCTTAGCTACCATAGAGTCGACAACACATAGGTTTGTCCCTATAGTCACGTCATAGATGGTTTCGGCCACACTGTTAGTAGGTTAAACCCCTAAGCTCCTCTTGTTTCTTGACGGGACCCCTTTAATAGAATCCTAAAGATTTGCCCCTTTTAAGCTGGGTCCTATCTCCAAAACCATACATCTCTAGCTTCCTCTTTCCTAGTATGGATGCCTACTCTTGAACCATAATGGCGGCAATGCACGCCTGTTCTTATAGGGTAGCCAAAACAGGGGAAGGCACTACACCCATCATCCAATGGATGCTAAAATGGATCCCTCACTTAAAATAATATACCATTGTTAGCTAGATAGCCTCTATGCTGGATGAAAACCTTATTAGCTTTATGAATAGGGTATAGTACTACCTCATCGTTATATCTCCATAGGTTAATTGCACGCATGTCTTCAGTTTGTCCCTATTGAGGCTCTTTGGGTAGACTTTGGCATGAATCACTGTCTCAAAATTCTCCTAGGACATTGGATGCCTGTATTGGGTTTGACAACCTACCCACTAGGCATTTGCACTCCTATAAAGAAAGAACTCCATGATGCTCAACTTTCAAGCAGGTGGTCAGTCGATTGCCTCGATGGTGTGGTCCATATCCTGGATCCACCATTCTAAAATAATAAGGTTCTCCTTGCCGACATAGAGTGGAGGGTGGTATCCAATGATCCTCTAGAGCTAGTCGTCCCTGATTCCCTCTTAAGGATGATGTAGAGGTGGGGGTTAAGGCTGAGGCTGGCATTACATGAATTCCATGAAGGCCTACTCTAGGTTTCCTACTCGTCCATTCACTTTTATGGTTAGCTAGCTGCAAAATAAAACACATATTAGGCTAAAACTTTATAGTTTACTCACATCTGTCACACATATCACATTTAGAGGCCACTTAGGCTACCTATTCTCGATTCCTCACAAGTTAATCTAGATTTTTATAGAATCACTATTTTTAAAACATAGAAAAAGCCATTAGAAACTTAGATGGGAAATCGTTTCAAACAGATTTTCTAAAAATGAAGCACGGTAGTTAGAACCTAAGCTCTAATATCAATTTGTAACACCCTCAAAATTTACTATTGAAAATTTTTATTTAAGTAGAAGAACAATTTAAGCATAAGAAGGGTGCTACCATCGTAATCGGTATAAGTTTGGCCATAAATGATTCTCATACCAATCACAAGATATAGGTAAAAAAATAAAATAAATACTATGATAAATATAGAACAAGGTCATTCTATAACATAAATAAGAGTTAGGTGTTCATTTTGCAAGTAGAACTGAAATACATAAATAACTATTAAGATGAAAATAACAAGGAGGAAAGTCGGTTTAAAATAATACCTAGATAACACAACTCTCTAGTCCTAGCCTTAGTCATAGATGGTATCACTTCACCTCGATTAGATCATCACATATAATGAGGTCATCTATTGAGTCCTCATTTACATAAATAGACTTAGAACTAGTCTCTGCTCACGGGAATGAGAAATACCCATAATTAGGATGATTAGTACATTACATATTGAGTAAGGTAATAATACAATCAAGAATGTCACATAAATTCTTAACACTACGTAAAAGATGACAAGAACATAAGTTGATCCTACCAACTTATTAATATTCTCCAAACATATGGTAGTAGTGTAATGATAAAAAAATTTGACTTTATTTATTTTGGGTTTAGGGACCCCACTATTATCAACCAATAGAACAATAATCAAGTACAACTTCTAGGGCAGGATGCTCCTAGCCATGATTCTCATTGGTGGATTAGTAATAAGAGTACAACCCTAAGGTAGACCACTCTTGGCTACTATTCTCATTGGTGGATCAGTAATCAAGGTATAACCAGCCCTAACCCATGTGGTGTTCCACTATAAGTAATTAGTGTCTTACCAAAGATTATTTTCATCTAATGATTTGATTTACTTGAGTTCAAAATCCCACTATTCTCATTGGTGGAATGGTAATAGGGTACAACTTTAGGGTAAGATGCCCCTGGCCACTATTCTCATTGGTAGATCGCTAACTACAACTGTCACCGACGCAAGTGATATTCCACTTTAAGTGATTAGTGTATTATTTGTAATTTATTTATTTTAAAGTTATCACATAGTCATTTATCCTTACTTATGCAAGGCACTATCCCAACTTATACCTCAAAATAACCCTATTTTGCCTTAGAAACCCTAATCTCACAACCTTAGCATATCCTCCCCTTCAGTTCCCCTTTAGTCCCTAATTTACCCAAAAAATCTCAACATGTTATTTGGAACAACATATTCAAGAGTTATGGACTATTACCCATATTTTACACATGTGATAATAAATAGCCTCTAGGGTTACTATTAGGGATGGCAACGGGGCGGGTCGGGGTCGGGGACCCCATCCCCATCCCCGAACCCGATAAGGAAAATTATCCCCGAACCCGACCCGATCCCCGTTATTTTTTTATTGGGGATTCCCCGACCCGATCCCCGCGGGGATCAAATCCCCATACCCGACCCGATCCCCGATCTATTTTCCATCCCCAATTTATTCCCCGTTCTTAAAACCCGACCCGATCCCCAAAACCCGACTTTATACCCGATCCTCGATCTCATCCCCGATCCTCAAACTATTTTTTTATATTATATTTTTAATTTATATTCTATAAAATTTTTTTATATATATTATATATATATAATTATATAAAAAAATATATATATAAAATTTCGGGGCGGGTTCGGGGATGGGGACCCCAAACCCGTCCCCGTCCCGTCCCCGAAAAAATCCCCGTTAAGAATCCCCGAACCCGAACCCGATCCCCGAATTCTCTCCCCAAACCCGAACCCGAACGGGGAATCCCCGACGGGGCCCCGAACCCGCGGGGAAAATTGCCATCCCTAGTTACTATTTGGGCCTCCTCCAAAACCCCAAATTCTTTTTTTCAGAAGAGTCCCTTCTTTGGTGATATTCTATTCCTCAAATAAATAGCATGGCTTAACTCCCATATTTTACATATGTGATAATAACCTACCTCTTCGAGCCTACTCTAAAACACTAATTTATTATTTTGGCCATAAATACTTTTTTTAACCTTAAATAGCTACCAAATTTAGTATACATTCCCAAAAGGCTATGTTTAACATCGTGTTCCAGGGTAGTAGTCTAACTACCCCATCTTATACATATGATAATAGGTTACCCCTATGATGACTTCTCGGCCTTCGAAAATCCTAATTTCACCTTTTGGTCTTAACTCCTTCCCTAGTGCTTAAATGACCTCCCAATTTTGTATGAATACCCAAGATGCCATCACTAACCTTGTATCCACTCCATCTTACCAATCTCTCACTTTACTCACATATGATCATAACATTCCCTTATGTTTTACTAACCACATTTAGAGTCATTCTCCCCTTTACCGTATTTACCATTAACCCCTTTATTATTTTGCTCCAGTTATTTCACGTAGTAAGGTCAACATATTCTATGATAGTTAACGTGCCACTTTTTCATAGTATTGACCAAAATACTCCTAGATCTCTAAGACCCTACTTTTACCATCCCTAAGTCATAGTTCACCAAACTCAAAGGACTATTCAACTTTCCACACATGCAATAATATAAAAGGGCATGGACATGATTATACGTAAATAATTTTCATTTATATTTAACTATGTTAAAGAAAAAAAGAAAAGAGAAAAGAGAAAAGGAGAAAAAAAGAGAAATGAATAGGCCTCGGCTTGCCTGGGGGAGGGGAGGAAAGAAAAGAAGAAGAAAAGGATTAGGCTGGTATGATGTAACCTGAAATGAAAAAGAAGAAGAAGAAAGAATAGAAAAAGGAAAGGAAAAAAATGAAAGAAGAAGGAAAAGAAAGGATGAAAAAAAAAATAAAAAAGGAGAAAAAAATTTTGGGTGTGAAATTTAGGTTAGATATTTTGGAGTTGAATTTTTTGATTAGCAATAATAATAATTTTTTCTATAATTTATTTTAGATAATTAAATATAAATGAAAATTATAAATTAGGTTAAATTAAAATATTGATAAATCAAATTTAGAGTTTTAAAATTTTAGGGCATTACATGTGCTTGCCGTCCTTTTCTTCTCGGGCCCTATTGATCCCAAACCCACGCCAACTTGCTCCATTCCAACCCTTCACTTAACCCCCCAACACACCTACATCACCCTTCTTCTCTTTTCCTCTCTTCACTTCCATTATTTTTCATCCAAAGGAAACCCCAGCTTAACTATCCTCCTTCCCCTTCTCCTTACCCAATTATCAAGACCTTACATTAACACTACTCACCACCACTTACCACCAAGAACCAACATTTCCCCAGTAACTAGAAGCCTCTATGTCCCCATCAAATTTCCTAGCCTTCACCCAACCCTCCCTACCCATACTACTACCCCCTAAATTGCTCTATTTTTGTTTCGTTGAGAAGCACAGATGTGCATCTTCTTTGCACGGTTTTGCACCCTCATTTCCTTCCTCGACCATGCATCCTCATTTTCATCCTCAACCCATGCACAACCTTCACACTTGACTATGCCCTTTTTGCCTCTTCCTTAGCACAACCACCCTCCACTTTAGAACACCCCGTGCACCACCCCGTGCACCACCCCAACACTACCGTAAACCACCCCTTACATAGTGACTTTTTCCGAATTCCCATGCATTGTAAGCTCCTCCACTTATTTTGATTATTTCCATTTTCACCCTCCTTTACCTTAACTTTTCCTTAGATATTTTCCTTAAGTTCTAATCTTATTAACCTTTTAGATTCTAGGTTATTTTTCCATTGTATTGGAGAAGAAGTCTTAGGTCATACGAGATTAAAAAATGGAGACACTTTTAGTACATATCGTAACCAGTGTTTTGTGTGCAATGTGTATTTTTATGTGAAATATCATGTTTGGTATTTTTATGTGGATAATGTCATTATTTTAATGTGTGTACGTATGTATGTATGTATGTGTTGTATATAAAATTTTGGTTAATTTTTTTTTATTTTATTTTATGAGAATATGGGTTAGAGATTGAAAATCATTCATATTAGGACTCACAAGGTCTTTATAAAAATATGGGTATTTTAGCTATTTTAAGGGCAATTTGGTCACTACGAGTTAAATATAGAATCTTTAATACTTTAATGTGTTAATTTGTTCAAAATATGCTAAATATATTATGTGGAATACTTGGGGTAATTAAGAATGGTCTAAGTCTAATAAAATGAGAAAATACTCATGGGTATGATTATTATGAAAAAAAGTTATGCCTAAATTGTGAAATTAGGATTTTGTGGGGATTTTAAATAACAACCCTAGAGGCAAGCTATTATCGCATGTGTAAAAAATTAGAGTTAGTACTTGATTTTTGGAAATATTGTCAATCATAATATTTTAAGAATGATTATTAAATTTGGTGATAAAATGATTATTTAGGAAGAAGTTATGCATAGATTAATACATTAAGGTTTCATAAGGGAATTATGGCATTTTCCTTGGGAGAAAGTCTTGGTATACATGCGGTTGTGTTTTATTTGTTATGAACAATTATGCTAAGGTGGATTATGTGCGTTGCATACCTATATGTGTGTGCATGATGATCTTGAAATGTAGAACTATGGATAAAATACTAATAATTTAAAGTGAAAGATCAGGTGAACTGAGGCTATGGTGTTGTGTGTCCACTCCACTAGATAATAATAGTGGTTGAAGAGGTGCACGAGTCTGTTCCACTAGATTAAGAATTGTATGGGTCCTCTAAATCAATGTGAATGATAATATGATATTGATTTAAATAATTAATGAATAAGATACTAATAACTTAAAGTGGAAGATTATATGAGTTAAAGCATGTATGGAATGATACAATTGTGATGATATATGTGAGGGTGCATTTTAGGAGTTGAAGTAGTACTTAACTACAACACTAGTTTTAACTCTACCATTGAGAATAATCTGGTTCGAGGTTTATACTGATTCATTAAAACACATATTAGGTTGTGTACTAATGCAACATGGTAGTGTCTAACACATGACTTGGAGTTTGACACAGTTATCTTTGCATAGATTTCACTACCCCAAAAAGGCATTTTAATAACGATTATTTTATAGTTTTAATAATGGTTTTAAACCGTTATCAAACCGCCCATTATTAAATCTTATTAAATCTTTAATAACGGTTCATAATCGTTATCAAAAATATAAAAACCCGCCAATATGAGCATAAACTGTATATTTAATAACAATTTTTAAGAAACAACCGTTGTTAAAAAAAGGTTTTAATAACGGTTACTACAAAAACCGTTGTTAAAATATCATCAAATTAGGGTTTCAGTCATTGATTACGCATTTATTAAACCCTAATACGCATTAAATGAGCATAAATTGAGATTAAATGCACATTTTTAATAACGGTTCGTGTGAAAATCGTTATTAAAAATTAGGTTTTAATAATGGTTTTCATCAGAACCGTTATTAAAACTCTATCATCCAATTAGGGTTTCCGTTATTGATTATGCTTTTATTAAACCCTAATACATATTAACTGAGCATAAATTTGAGATGAAATAAGTGGTTTTAATAACGGTTCTTAATATATAAATTACGGTTATAAATAATATGCATGTATAGAGTTAGGCTTTAATAAAGCATTTTCTCTTGCCTTATGTTGGACATAATAATGAGTTTAGTATTTTTCTTATACATTTTGGATGTATTTGGACATATAACGTATTAGTTATAGAGCATAAAGAGGATTTAATTGTGATGATTTTGTGTTGCATGTTTTAGGGGTAGAAATATCATTTTGATATACCATGACTAATATCTAAAAATATTATGTGGAATTAGTGTGAATATTATAATATGTTAGAATTTCATGCTAGGGCCCTATATGTGTAGTACCCCATCCTAAAAATCCTTCAAAATATGTTTAAAATTATGTTGATATAAAATAAATTAGTTTTAGTTATGGAATAGGCTTCAAATTCTAATAAAAATGTTAATATCAGGTGTAGTAATTGACTGGTTTACATAACCGATCGACTGGTGTGTTGAGAAATTGACATTCTTGTTCTTGACAAACCAGTTGACTATTTACCCAAACTGATGAACTTATTATATTATGATTGTAGATCCATTTCTTATTTTGATTCTAATTTCTCTCTAATGTTTATAAAAACTTCTGTGTAGAGTCAAATTATACTAATAATCATGCTTTAGTGCATTGGGATTATTTTTACATTATTTAGAGCATTACATAATTTTAATTATCCAAAACTTTCACGAAAGGCACTTTTGAGGTTCACATTACCTTTTCTTTTCTCCCTAACTTCTCCCTCTCTTTTATTAGCTGGGGTTGCAATATTGACCTTTTGCCCTATCTCCTAACTTACCAACTCACTACCATGCTCATTCCTAATTGCACTCAACCCCCACCACACCATCAAATTAGGCCTCCCATCTTGGTTACCTACACTCAACCTTACTAGTCTGATCTCCCTCTCTCTTATGAATGTTGACCTAGCCTTCCTCTATACCTTTCATTTATGATCCATTCTCATTCCTCACTTTTTTTCTTCTCTTTTCTCCTTTTTCTTTGTGAAAAATTTCCCCAAGTATTTACATCCCTTTATTTGCCTCTTCTCCACTCTACTAAAAAAAATAATAAAGATTTACTATAATTTTCTCCCTTCTTTGTGTGATTATTGTGTTCCTTTCTCTTCTTTTAATATCTGTTGTAGTTCTCTCCTACTTTCCTTAAGCAAGGAAGAATTAAGGTTGAAAAAAGGTTAAATATTTCAATCCTTTCCATGACACCATATTTTTGAGAAACAAAGTGGTGTTTTGTCTTATTCTTCTTATTTTAATTTTTCTTGATTTTAATGAAGTTTTGAAGGATGATTTTTAATGGTTTTACCTTTGAATCTCTTATGTATCAAGGTTTTTCTTGATAACCATCAAGTAAGAGCTTTTGTACTTAAAAAAAACTAATTTAAGCTAAGACATTCTTAACTTTAACATAAATGGGGTTTTATAGTTTATTGGGGTTGCATATGTTTGGTATATATGTGAGCATGATCTAATTGTATACCATGATCTGAGCATGTGGTATAATTCTTCCCAAGTTATTATTGTTGAATTTCTATTATTTTATTCATAAGTTAACCATTTTAGCATGATTTATTACAGTATGTACATTACCATGTATCCATGTGGTTCTATGGGTGTAGTGTATATTTTTATGTGTGTTTTGACATATAAATATGCTAGGATTAAAATGAAAACCCATGGTAAATTTTGGTGTGTGTGTTGCATGTCTGGGTAGTGTTTTACCCAAATAGTTGATCGGTTCCTCAAACCCATCAAATGGTTATGCAAGCAGTCGAATGGTTTAGAGTTTTGGATCAGTTGGTCACGAAATCAGTCGATTGGTTGATAAAGTATTCAACTAGTTTCAATGAAAAGTAGATCGGGTGGCCAAAGGCATAGAATTGTTTCCTTACAGACCAAAATGGTTTGGCCTCTACTTAGACCCATGAATAGGTTAGACCAAACCAGTTGACTGGTTCTATAACTAATTGATTAGTTTCCTTACAGACCAGAATAGGCTGGTCTCTACTTAGACCTACCTACTGGTTGGACCAAACCTATCAACTAGTTCACATGAATAAACGATCGATAAGGCCAACAAGTCAATTGGTTCTCTAGTGTGGTTTTTGTCTAGGTTTGGTACGACTAGACTTGTCTATTGGTTTGAGGGACCGATCGAATGGTTCAGCTAAAAATTAAATGGTTTATTTATAAATTATTTTGTTTATCTTTGGCCTTTTATGATGATACCTCCATGTATTTACAACATTTAGATTATTCATGTAACCTAATTTACAATCTTCACAATTATTGTGTTTATCTTTGGTTCAACAATCTTCCTCTTTAAATGGTTAGTGTTTTATTCATGTCTTATTCGATAGACTTTCACCCTGGTGCATGTCACAATCGGCCTACTATTATTCTCCCTAGAGGGTCCGTCCCATATCTTGAGACTTCTGCACCTCCTAATACACCCTGACATCCTTTCCTTTGTCCACTTACTTACACTGGAAGCCCAACTCCTAAGTATATCAATAAAGGCCCACTATCTTATACCATTTAAGCCCACTCACTACCTCCCCCTAGAGTTTTCCCTTGCAACCCTAATTGGCCCTATGTGGCTCATCCTTTTCTACCTCACATAACTAAAGCTCCTTTATCACCCCACACATTACCTCACTTAGATTCAACCCCAATCATTTCACTCTACCCCCCAAATACACATGTGACCATGAAACCTTAGTTGGCCACTCCAAACCCTAGCACCTTTCTTTCACATATGCCACCTCTCCATTTCTCACTCGCTATCCTTACTTTCCCATGATGCCCATATTCACCCTAAAAATGATATTCTTTTACTCTCATCCCAAAATCCACTCAACCTCAATTATTTTTACTTTCACAGCTGCCTCAAATTAAGGTTTTCCTCCTAGACCCTAGCAAGGTCCCCTATGCACCCTTATACCAACTCACGTACTATTTTTCCCTCAAGGTCTCTAATTACTCCAATACCTCTTCCCCTACCTTACTTACATCCCAAGAAAACATTTCACATGTAAATATCATCCCCATGAACACTCCATCCACCCCATGAAAACCCTAGAATTCCTATGCAAACCCTAGATATCCCCATACAAAGTTCACCCCATCCTTTTATTTGGTTCAAAATCCCCTTTTATTTTCCCCCTCATGAATCATGAGATAATTAGGTCAGTCCCATACCTTTTTCCTTTTTCATCCTTTCACCCCATATCAATATATTAATCATCCTAGCATGCATGCATGTCCTAGAGGGTTACATCATCCAACATCATAAGCACAACACACACACACACACACACACACACACACACACACACACACACACACACACACTACACATGCCATAAGAAAACAACATAAGTATGCTTCAACTCCAAGCTATGCTATATGTAAAACAATTATAATAATCATAAGATACACAACATAACATAGCAAATGGTATACAAGGCACATAACACACACATAGAGAGCCTTAACTACATCCTTACCCAACACGACACCGGTCGTGGAGTACGCTCTTATGCCTCCTTAGGGTTTTGATTTGATTCATGTATAAGAGGAAAAAACTAAGGGTTAACTTCCCTCTTACCAAAATTACCATTATTTCCTACCTTACCCTTATAATAGCCTAATATTAGGGTTACTAATATTAATAGTAACTTTATAAGTAAAAGTAGGGTTATTATTCTTAAGGTAGCTAACCATGTTATTACTAGTCAAAATAGGTCTTATGAGGTGCATAAGTTCATGTTAAGGTATTTATAGCCATATTTATATTATTAAAGATAATAAATTTAATAATAATAATAATAATAATGATGATGATGATGATGATGATGATAATAATAATAGGTGTAGTGATAATACTAATAACAACCCAAAGCTTATTAACAATAATAATGATATTAGTAATAGTAAAGTAGTGACAATAATGATACTAATAAAAAAAAGCTAGTAGTGATAGTAATATTAGTGGTATAGGTAATAATAATAATAATAATGACAAAGTAGTAGTAGTAGTAGTAGTAGTAATAATAATAATAATAGTACTAGTAATAATATTAATAACAATAGTTCTAATCTTAATAATAATATTAGTAAGGGTTCTAATAATCATAATAATAGTAACTTAAGTGATAATATGGTCAAGTATAATAATAGTGATAGTGATAGTGATAGTGATAATAATAATAATAATAATAATAATAACAAAAATAGTAAAAATAATAATAAAAATGTTAAAAATAATACTAATAACAATAATAGTCGAAATGGTGAAGAATAATAATAGGGTTCAAATATTTATAATAATAATAAAAGTGATAATATGCCAAAGTTAGCATTAATAATTATAATAATAATAATCATAATAATAATGATGATGATGATGATGATGATAACAATAATAATAATGATAATTGTAATAATAATAAACATACGGTTTTGACCCTTCACAATAATAATAGAATTAATATCCCGAGACTATATTTAATAATGATAATGATATAATAATAATAATAATAATAATAAAAGTAGTAGTAGTAGTAGTAGTAGTAATAAAAATATTAAGAATAATAATATAATTACTAATAAAAAAGATAATATTTGTATAAATAGGGTTTAAGCACTACTACGGAAACAGGAATTAATAACGGGACATTAATAACGGTGGTTCGAAAACCGTCGTCAAATCTGTGAAAATTAATGCGCGGGAATTTTTAATAACGGTTTTACATAACCCTTATTACAAGTGCAAGGTAAAATTTTGCACGGGAATTTTAATAATGGTTGACGTAAAACCGTTATTAAAACATTATTTAATAACGGTTCAAACAAGAACCGTTGTTAAAATTGGTAAGGTTTTAATAACGGTTCCTGTAAGAACCGTTATTAAATCATCTTTTGATAATGGTTGTTGGAGGAACCGTTATTAAAACATGATTTAATAACGGTTCTTACAGGAACCGCTATTAAAATCTCCTTTTATTTCATTCTCTTTTGTTTCCTGCCAAAAATTTCAGACTCTGCCGCTTCCCTCTCGTACTCTCTTTCTCTTGCGAACCCTTGCACCACCGCTCCAGCTCCTCTGAATTAAGGGAAACCGTCGCACCGCCATCTCTCCACCACCCCTCTGCCAATCTTGCGAACGTAGCCAGCATTTGTACCTTCGTCGTTGCCGTTCTCAACCTGTACGCCGTCGCTCCCTTTACGTATGTGTTGTTCTTCCTTCATTGCTTAATTTGTCTCTACTGATATGTATATATATATATATATATAAATGCATGCATGTTGCACTGAAGAGGTTGTGTTTGATGTGTTGTTCGAAAATCTGTCGTTTGATATTTTGGTGAAAAATTTTGCTGTGGCCTTTTTTGATTGTGGCCGGCCGAGACCTTAATATATATGTATATATATATGAATGTGTTTATAATCTATTTTATAAAAATATGTATTATTATTTTAAGAGAATCCACAAGCCTAAAACATATATTATTATCATAAGATATGTACGTTCTAAGTATAAAATTAAGGTATATATATTTTTTTAGCACTCACATTATTATATATGCAGATGATCATGTGTATTTATATGCTTTTTTTAATATATATTTTGTAAGACGTGTATGTTAGGGTTAGGGTTTATCGTTTATTATACTAAATATAAACTAGGGCTATAAAGAAAAATCCTAAGGATAAGGGTATTGTGCATGGGGAAAAGTTGAGGAGGTTGGTTGGGCATCGGTGTTGTGATTGATAAAAATTAAATAGAGATGAATAATTGTGTATAATAATAATAATAAAAATAATAATAATAATTAATCATATAGGATTTATTAGATTGTACTATATATATATATATATATATTATCTTATTAATATCTACTTGATTTTACTATGCGTAGGTTGAATGATTTGATGATAGTTTGATGTTTAGCCAGTTTGTTAAATATATAACTAAAGATTATGTCCTTATTTTAAATAGTTTGATGTTGTTAGGTTTACATAGTTGGTTATGATCTGGTAGAATATATTTATGATTTTTCTAGCTAGTTGAAGATTAGTTTACATATTCTGTAATTTAGATCCTTTTAATTTCGAGAACAACCTTGATGATAAGATTTAGTGGTTCTCATTTGTAGGTAGTGATCAGATGACATACCCTCCACTGTATTTTCATATGGCGCCACATAGAGATGTACGGACTCATGTGATATGGTTATATGATGAGCTATGTCATTTGTACACGAGTGGCTCATCCTATCACCCCTTCCACTTCAGATCTTATCACCTTCTGTTGACCCTGCCTCAGATAGAGCCATGGGCATCGGCTACGTCTACTTTTTTGCAGTGGTTTGTCTACCACACTGATGCACCACACCCGAGATTTATTGAGGGTGAGCTGTTTGCTAGAGAGTATGATAGGATATCGAGAGAACTGATGGTCATCGATGACGAGTGGAGGTATTGTCATAGCTTGCCTCGGAGTATCCACCTCGGTTACCCTAGAGTATCTGTGAGTAGACTCTCATTTGATGATGTCAGGGGTCAAATGATATATCGTGATGAGTGGACTTTTAGAGTTATAGTTTTTAGTCGGGCTCGGCGAGGCTATCGGGGGATTTAGTTTTAGATATGAGTTTTCGTTTTTTAGGTATTTGAGTTGTAGCAACATTTTGGTGTATATAGTGCTGCTATTGCTTAAATCCTGTAGTATGCATATATTTTGTAAATTGAACTATTAATTGTATAATATTTTTCTACGTTTGTATGTATGCATATATATATATATATAATGAACTCTTTGTAAGTATGAGGAGTTTCATTGATCAGCATTAATATAATTTTGGAAACTTGTTAGCATGATTCGTATATATATATATATATATATATATATATATATATATATATATAGAGAGAGAGAGAGAGAGAGAGAGAGAGAGAATAACATGCATGATACATTTGAGATTAATTCTTTCTAAGCAAGAGTGATTTGAAAATTATTATACTTATAATTCAATTGATTTTTAATAATTACTTTCATGTGGGATATATCTAGATTCAAATAATATGGATCGGAAATGGTTGTCTGCAAATCGTCTGTCTAGATAATATAACGAAGGAGTGGAGTTTTTCATCAAGTTTGCAGTTGAACATGCTCGGGACTCTAGTAGAATAGTCTGTCCTTGTTTGAAGTGTGCTTATATTCAGCGTGTCAACGCTAATGATTTGAGAGATCATTTATTTGTGTATGGAATTGATACAAGTTACACTTGTTGGATATGCCATGGGGAAACAGAGTCTAAATATGAAAATGACGATATTGGGAGGGATAGTAGTGGATCATCATTTGATAACTATGAGGGACATTCGTTAGAGGAGATGACTCAAAAGGTTGAGGAAAGTGTTCGGGATTGTCCAAAAATGTTTGAGAAGTTATTGAATGACTCGGAGAAACCTTTGTACGGTGATTGTAAGACGTTTACGCGATTATCTGCTACTTTAAGGTTGTACAACTTAAAGGCATGTAACAGATGGAGTGATAAGAGTTTCACAGAATTATTGTCACTTGTGAAGGATATGCTTCCTGATGATAACGTTCTACCCGATCGTACGTATGAAGCGAAGAAGATTCTATCCTCTATGGGCATGAGTTATGAGAAGATACATGTATGCCCTAATGATTGTATTTTATATCGCAATGACAATGCATCTTTGGATAGTTGTCCTAATCCTGAATGCAAAGCACCACGATACAAGAAGAACAAGGTGCCCGCTAAGGTGTTATGGTATTTTCCTATAATACCAAGATTAAGGCGGATGTTTAATGATATTGAAGATGCCAAGAACCTAAGATGGCATGCTGATGACAAGATAGATGACAGGCTTCGTAGACATCCATCCGACTCTCCACAATGGATGACGATTGATGGGTTGTTTCCTGAATTTGGTAAAGAATCAAGAAATGTGCGCCTTGCGCTTTCTACAGATGGAATGAATCCGCACAATCAAGACAGCTACAGTTTATGGCCAGTGATTTTGGTTATATACAATTTACCTCCGTGACTCTATATGAAACGCAAGTATATGATGTTGTCTTTACTCATTTCCGGGCCAAACCAACCTGGGAATGATATTGATGTTTATTTGGCACCTTTGATTGATGATTTGAGCTTCTTATGGGACATGGGCGTTGAAGTATTTGATGCATATGGTCAAGAAAATTTCACTTTGAGAGCATTGTTATTCTGCACTATGCAGGTCCGATATGTGAGGAGAATACTTCATTTGTTCAGCTAACACATGGCCGAAAGACTGTGTTCCTTGGGCATCATAGGTTTTTACCGAAGAATCATCATTATCATAGGCAAAGAAAAGCGTTCAATGGATTCCGAGAAGAAGGGTATGCACCAATCCGGTTGACGGGTCGATAAGTGTGGTTGAAGATGAAACATTTGAGTGTCAAGTTTGGGAAGAAGAATAAAGATAAGCCTCCATCAGTTGGGTGGAAGAAGATGTCAATATTCTTCAACCTTCCTTATTGGGAATCTTTCTACGTGAGACATGCCCTTGATGTGATGCATATTGAGAAAAATATATGTGACAGTCTTGTTGGCACATTACTTAATGTTCCACGCAAGACTAAAGATGGGATAAATGCTCGAATGGATATGGAAGAAATGGGTATTAGATGGGAACTGACACCGCGAGACAACGGAAGAAGAACATATTTACCGCCGGCGTGTCATACTCTTTCCAAAAAAGAGAAAATTTCATTTTGTGAATTCTTGCACGGTGTCAAGGTTCCGGAAGGGTATTCTTCAAATGTCAGAAGGCTCGTGTCGATGAAAGAGTTGAAATTAATTAACATGAAGTCTCATGATTGTCATATCTTGATGCAGCACTTGTTGCCGATAGCTATACGTGGAATTTTGCCAAAACGTGTTCGAATTACTATCACGAAGCTTTGTTGGTTTTTTAAAGCCATCTGCTCTAAAGTTATACATCCTGATAGTTTGGACGCCTTGCAAAAAGGGATTGTGATTATTTTGTGCCAACTTGAAATGTATTTTCCACCGTCATTCTTTGACATTATGGTACATCTAACTGTTCATTTAGTTTATGAGATAAAGATGTTAGGACCTGTTCATGGGCATTGGATGTACCCCTTTGAATGGTTTATGAAGTTGATAAAAGGTTGTGTGAAGAATCGATATCGGTCAGAAGGATGTATTGTTGAGAGTTACCTAGTGGAAGAGGCAATTGAGTTTTGCACAAAGCACTTGTCAAATGCTGAAGCTCTTGGTATTCCTAAGTCTCAACAGGCGGGCAAATTTGAAGGACAGGGTATTAGAGGCAGAAAGCTTGGGTGTGTAGACCCTAACATGTTCCGTGCAGCACATCTATATGTATTACACAACAGTGATGATGTTCAGCCGTACATTGAAGAACATATGACTTCTTTACGGATTGAAAATCCATCCAAGACTGAGAAATGGATTATCGATAAACATAATCTTTCCTTTATTGATTGGATAAGAGATCGCATCATTCCACTCATCGGTCATACACCAACTTTAATTTCCGAAACCATGCATTGGTTGTCTCAGAAACCTCATTATGAAGTTTTTCAATATACCAGTTATGTGATCAACGGTTGCAGTTTTTATACAAAAGAACAAGATGGGAAGAGTACAATGCAGAACAGTGGGGTGACTTTAGTGGCTGAGGCAATGCATGTTGCTAGTGCGAAAGACAAGAATCCAACTTATGCAGATATGAAATATTATGGTGTGATTGAACATATATGAGAGTTAGATTACACTGTATTTAAAATCCCTGTATTCGGCTGCAGATGGGTTGATAACGGCAGTGGGGTTAGATATGAAGATGGATTCACATTAGTAGATCTTAATAGGGCAGCGCATAAACAAGACCCATTCATCTTAGCATCACAAGCGACACAAGTATTCTATGTCACTGACCCTGCTAATAACAAATGGTCTGTAGTACTATCTACGAAAAAAAGAATTGCCAATGAATGTGATGATGAAAATGATGCCAATTGGAATAGCGAGTGTGTCTCAGCTGTGCAAGCAACTCAATTATTGAACGATGATGACAATACAATTAATGAGGAGGAAATATATGTCAGGGATGATCATCGTGAAGTAATATATGTATCAGATCCTGAATCTAATCCAAAAAGAAGGGGGAAAAAAGAAGGAAAAGAAGGCAATGAGGGTAATAATATTAATTGTAACATATAATATCTATGTTGGTTTTTTTCAACTCAGTTATGCTCAATACATAACATTCTAACATAATTTATTTATTGATTTCTTTTAGAGATATGGCCAATAAGAATATTGACAGGGACAACAATGATGAAGAAGGGAAATAAGGGCCGACAATTATGAGAATCATCACAGATATGAGGAATAAAGGAGAACTAGTCGAGTTGGGATGTAATACTTACAATCTTCCCATTGGCCCTTATGCAGACATGTTTTTGACTTACATTTCACTTGTGATACGTAACCGTGTTCCTATCTCCTATAATAATTGGAAGCAGGTTCCAACGGGTCATAAGGAGTATATTTGGTAGGAAATCACGGTAAATATACTATTTTTTGTAATCATTTATGTATGTAAAATGTTATTAATTTTAATACATTAATATCGGTATACAGAAAGAGTGATGGTTCTCTACGGCAGAATCCACCCAAAGGATACGGTTTCATCGATCAAGAAAGTTGGAATTAATTTATTGCATATCGTCTTACGGGTGATTTTAAGGTATTTGTTAGATAATAATTAATTTTTTTTATCGATCCTAGTATTGTGCATAATATTGAAATAACTATGTCACTATGTTTTGGCTGGTGACATAGGAAAAAAGTGCCAAAAATAAAGAGATTGCGAAGCAGAATAAATACCGGCATAATATGGCTCGCAAAGGTTATGCAGGCCTTGAAGAGGAGTTGGTATGTATTTTGTGATTTATCTATTTACAGCGTACTGACGAATTTTATAATATTGGTACATTATAAGAATATTTTTTGATTTATAGCTCATAGCCCAAGAATTAGATCCATGTACCTCGTCCATTAATATTGGTACATTATGGAAGAAGGCTAGAGCAACAAAAGATGGATATATTAATGAAGATGTAGATGTTGCAGCAAAAAAAATTGTAAGTTTGTAGATATCTGGAACCCTGCTTACTTTTCTTTTAGAAAACTATTATATTATGCTTATTCATGTAAGCTAATTTTACATATATTATATACATTACAGGACAAACTTCAAGCGTCAGATGGTGAGGAGGGGGTAGACCAATATAACATTGTATCATAGGCTTTAGGAATTGTAGAACACCCTGGAAGACACAGGGGTCTTGGATTAGGTGTTACGAAAACGAGCGTATGTGGTCGATCTCGTGGTTCTCGTAACACTGATGAGCAAGTCGCCATCCTTACACAAAAATTGAACGTGGCATTTGAACGGATGGCAACAATGGAGCAAGAGTTGTCATTTATTGAATCTCAAGGTTATAAGACATCCGATTTAGTCGACCATGATCAGCTTCACATACCTAATGTAAATAGTGTCAGAGACAGTTGTGAAGCTGATGCACGTCTTTCTTCTCTTTCCGAGGTAAGCATTACATAACTTTGAATTGTTATTAAATGTATTCGGTGTCATAAATAATTAATAATGTGTAATATTTTCGTTTAGGGTTTGCATAAATGTCACTTGTTAGCGAATGATCTTTCAACTCTTTTGGCGAAAGGAAGGGTCCGCATCAGTCATAGTACCAAAACGCAAACTATCCACGGGTACAACTTAGCCCTACTTATAAGGCCGGTGAGTATTGACACTCCAATCATTGGTAGTGCGCCCTTGCCTTGTTATAAAGAGGGCGATGAGGCATCCACAATGCTAGAAGCTCATGGAAGCTTCGTGCTTTGGCCTGTGGATCAGATACGTCTCACTACTGAAGAGGTATTGACATTCAATATCTTCATTAGACCTAGTTTAGTAGTTACATTGTTTATACCTTTTTCATATATATATGCTCAATACATATTTTGTTTATTATTATTATTTAAGGAATCAAAGAAGAAGACTGCTCCTGCTAGTAAAACACAAAAGAGGGGTACTAGTAGAACGAGCAACACAAAAGAGGGCGCTGCCAAAGGAAAGAGAGCTAAATCTAAAAAATCAGTTGCCCCACAAAAGATTCGTTCTTCGGAAATACGCCAACCTCCACCAGCATTAGCTTTATTGTATTTCTATGCCCAAAACTACCTTGGGAATAATTATATTTCCATTGATTGTCGTCCTGAGTATGTTGGAAGGGACGATGCTACTTACATGGTATCGACAACTGACATAAGCGACATTTATAAACAGGAATGGATGTCAACCACGAGTGTCGCCGTTTATGTCACGTAAGCATTATTTCATATTTCAGATTTTAGTACACTTGGAGACATAGAATTTTTACGACCTCTTAAGCTTATATGAGTTATTAGTTATTAACAAATATCCATTATTATTGTCGTCCATATATAGGTTGGTAGCTAGTCGCGCTGCTTTGGAGGGAATGTTGTCCTCTATTGTTTTTGTGTGCCCATACTACATAGCTGACAGTAGTACAATAACAGAGGGTAGGCACATAAACTATTTAGAGGATCACATTTTGATTGAGGGACACAACAAACTCTATCTCATTCCTCACCTCGCAACTGAACATTGGGTTTTGTACGCTGTTTGACCTGATCTTAACAAAGTTTATGTGTTTGATTCCCTTCGAACCTATGACGTGCCTTTTGAGGTTGCTCGTCGTGGTGGGAAGGAATTTATAGACAAGTTAGTATATTTTTCACTTCTTTCTTCATTAGCTTATTTATACATATATATATTCTACTTTCATTATTTGAGGTATATATACTTACAATATTATGTATCCAACTCTATTTATTAGGGCACTACGGACGACATATCAAAGGAGAGGTGGGAATGGTGTCCCAGACCCAAAGAATCTTCAATATGAGCCTATTATGGTAAGTAGGAAGACAACTATTTTGTATTTTGTTTTAATTCAAATTAATATATGATAGTTAGAGAGCTAATTGAATTCATTTGACAGTGTCCACAACAGCAAAACGACGATGATTGTGGATACTATGTATGTAGAGCAATGGATCTTATAGTCCAGAATAGATCGGTCAACATAGATCCAAGCCATGTATGTTTGCTTTTCCATATTTTTCTATTAATGAATCATGACATATATATTTTTGACCTAATGTCTAACTGTATATTAATTGAAACATGGGTGTTGTAGTTTTTCACCGATGACTATGCACGAGGCCAGCAATATAATGTTGATGAAATTGATGAAGTTAGAGACCAATGGGCCAAGCACGTGCACTCATTCATTCGGTATTAGGTAGCAATCTTTATATTCTACATGCATTTTTAGGTTTGTATTTGGTCTACATCTTTCGATCTTCCAGCCTAGATCTGTGAACTCTTTACTTTGGGGTGTAGAGCTATCAAGTTGTGGTATGCCCACTAATTTTTATTCCTAAGTATAGTTGGTGTATTGAGACATGCATACCAATTATAGATTGATTGAAATTATGGTGTGATACCCTGCTAGTATGAATTGATGTTGTTTTACATTACAGATTTGGTAATTGTTTGAACATACAACTGTGTATGTGGGCAGGAACAAAATAGAAAAATTCTAAAAAAAAAACATATACTTTTAATAACGGTTCTATGAAAACCGTTATTAAAACCTATTCTTTAATAACGGTTCGTAAAAAAACCGTTATAAAAAACTCAGTTTTTAATAACGGTTCTATGAGAAACCGTTGTTAAAAACTCAGGTTTTAATAACGGTTTCCCATAGAACCGTTATTAAAGCATCGGTTTTAACAACGATTTTGTTTACGAACCATTATTAAAACTCCTTATAATCTGATATTTATGCGCATTTAATGCGTATTAGAGGGTTTAATAAACGCATAATCAATGTCCGAAACGGTAATTCGATGATGTTTTAACAATGGTTTTTGTATTAACCGTTATTAATACATGGTTTTCAACAATGGTTTTTTCTGATAAACCATTATGAAAACCTTATTTTTAACAACAGTTTACTGCGAAACCGTTATTAAAAGCTGCATTTTTAACAACGGTTTTTAAGTAAAAACCTTTGTTAAATATGAAGTTTACGGACATATTCGCGGGTTTTTGTGTATTTTTTATGACGGTTATGAACCGTTATTAAAGATATAATAACGGGCGATTCAATAACAGTTGAAAACCGTTATTAAAACTGAAAAATAACCGTTATTAAGAGCCCTTTCCATGGTAGTGAAGTGTTGTGGAGGTTAGGGTACCACCTAGGGATTGTGGTGACTTGGCGGCAACGACGGTGGTGTACGATGGCGGTAGAGGGAGAACAGAGGGTGGAAAGGTAGTCGGTTAGGATAGAAGAGGGTGATAGAGAGGGTGATTGAGGTGGTGATGGTTGTCTTAGGTTGAGAGGGCTAGAATGATGGTGGTGGCTCAGCCAAAGGGGCAGCGCAGGCGGCAGTGGATGTGGTGGTCGAAGGTAGTGGAGAGGGAGGAAGGGAGGAGAGGGAGGTAGGGGAAAAGAAAGGTAGGGGAGGTAGATGAGGTTCTGCTGGTGGTTTTTGGGGTAGGGTGAGTGGTGGTTATGGTTGGAACGACGACAGATGGTGACACGAAGGGTGGCGGTGGGTGAGAAGAGGTTAGTTGAATAACCAACTTTGCATAGCCAAGGTGGCTCATGCAGGAAGAATCGAGAGTGGTGGGTGGTGTAGTTCAGTGGAGAGTGGTGTAGGGAGTGGTTTAGGAGTTATTTTTTGTAGCGGTGCTAGGCGGCGGCGATGAGGTGGTCGTTTGAGCAGGCAGCGATGCAGAAAGGAAGGAAAATTCTAGGCAAAGAAAAAGGCAGAATGGGAGGGGTGTGGTTGAGGGTATTTATAGGCCATTGAAGGGGAAAAACGACAGAGGGGGAAGAGAGGAAAAGTGTGGCACACGTGGCAGGTGCCTGGCTAGCAGCGCACGGCCAGTGCAGGCTTGTAAAGTTATAGACCATGCCTAGTAGGGAAGGGAGAAGGGAAGGGGGAGAGGGGCACATGTGAGGAGAGAGAGGGGAGTTGATTGGGTTGATAAGGGAGAGAAAGTGTTGGAGGAGAGAGGGAAGACAGGTAGGTGGTGAAGTGGTGGCTGGTTGGCGCTAGCAGGCTGGCGTGTAGGGTGATGTAGGTTTGCGCGGGGAAGATGAGGGGTTGGGCAAGAAGGGAGGGGAAGTGTAACACCCCAAAATTCACAATATTTTTTTTGAAAACGGAAATAATAAAAAAAAACTTAATTTAAAACCCGTGAATTCTGGGGATGTTACCGCCACACTTAGTACCAAACCAATTCTCTCCGACCGTTTCAGTACCAAGTGCTAAGGCTAAGAAAAGATTTACATTAAACTCAAACCAACAGTTCATAAAAGAACTCGAAAGATCATTCATTAAAAATTAGAGTACGCATAAACGTTTATAAACCATAATAAAATAGACATCAGAGTGCAAAATCAAAGAGGATACATACTCAATACAAGGTAATAAATCAAAGAGGATAACTCCAATACAAAAGAAATAATAGAAGGAAATAAAATCGCATAAAGACTGAAATACGACCACAACTCTCTCGAACTTCGAGCCAAACATACTCAACACTCAGCCCCACCAGATGTTTCGCCCACCTGCACAAATCAGAAGGGCATACTACTCATAGGAATGAGCAGCACCCATGAAAAAGGTGATCAGTACGCTATGTACTGAGTAAGGTAACCGAGCACTAAGGCCTACACATAAGCACATAAATCATGCAGAATAATAACAGGGCATAATCACTAACACAATAACATAGAGGCAAATGAACGATCAGGTGAAAATGCCAAGGTCCAATATAGTTTAGATTAATTACTTCATTAATCCTTTATCGAAATGTTTTCACACCATGCTCTTTATCAAGTCCATACGAGTACGGGAACCACACTATTTTTGCCGGTGGATCGGTCCCCAGGGCACTCTGGCTCCTGGCCACTATTATAGCTGGTGGATCGGTCACTAAGGGTACATACCCTACCACTATTATACGCCGGTGGATCGGTCTGGCCCCTTCTTGCATGGTGTTCCACTATAAGTAATTAATATCTTCCCACTTATTAACAACACGTATAGTTTGGTTCGTTGAGCTCGGGATCCCCCACTATTTTTGCCGGTGGATTGGTCACTAGGGTAACATACCCTGCCACTATTAAGTCGGTGGATCGATCTCCAGGTTACCAAAGTACCTGGCCACTATTATGCCGGTGGATTGGTCTGGGCCAGGCTCAACATCTTTCACTTTACGTGATTAATGCCTCAAGTATCTTATTCAAAGCTTTCACCATGGACATGTACGAATCATTAACTTTATACTTCACATACATTTAAATCACCAAATGAATATGATAATACAAAAATTGTAAGCAACTACAACAACCCTAATTGTCTACACAACCTTAATTCGGTCTCCTACGGACTCTTATGTAACTCCACGTACTATTTTTCACCCTAAGTGCTCAAACACCCAAACAACACTTACATTACCTTCCTTACATCCCAAATTAACTTTCCGCACGTAAATTTTATACCCATGCAGACATTAATCTCCCCATGCAAACCTTCGAACCTTTTTCATGCAACCCTAAAATTTCACATGAAACCCCAAATTCAACCATGCAAACCCTAATACCGCCATTCAACCATCAATGCCACCATGTAAACCCTAATTGACCACCACAACCATAGTCAATCACTCCAAACCCTAAATTCAATCCATACCAAACCAAATATTCATCCTTACCAAACCCTAGACTCAAATCACATAAACCGAAGATTCATCCTTACCTTATAATTGATTAGATTCTCCCATTCATAACCATAATTTAGATTTTCCCATACAAGACCATAAGTTAGATTCTCCCACATAAAATCATAACTTAGAATCTCCCAAGCAAAATCATAAATTGGATTCCCCCAAACAAATCATAAATTTGATTCTCCCAATCAGATCATAAATTAGATTCTCCCATATAATATCATAAATTACATTCTCCCAAATGACATCATAAATTAGATTCTCCCAAACAAACCATAGATTCGATTCTCCCATATAACATCATAGATTAGATTCCCCCAATTAACATCATGAATTAGATTCGCCCAAACACACCATAAATTCGATTCTCCCATATAACATCATAAATTACATTCTCCCAAATAAAACCATATATTATATTCTCTGCATAAAACCATAATTTATATTCTCTCACATGAAACCCTACATTTCCCATTTTATTCTTCCACTCATAAACCATTAAATTACTTAGGTCAACTCACACCTATTGGTCAACTTCTTTCTCCATCCTCATTTTTCATCCTTTTCCCCTCACAACCACATTAATATCCTCACATGCATGTTTTACAGGGTCACAACACATATCATCATACATAAATAATACACATGCCATACAAAAACATACTTCAACTCCACGTCATCCCATATATGACATAATTAATAATCAAAAACATAGAATACATAGCATATGAAGCACATAAGGCATATAAGCACACAATGGCCTTAGTAAACCCTTACCCGAAACGACACCGGTCTTGGTGCACGCTCCTATTCCACTTGAGGGATTTGATTAGGTTCACCTTTTATATAAAATTATACTAGAATTAGGCTCCCTTATAAATTTTTATTATTCTCTAACTTATTCTAAGATTTAGTTTTTAATTAAAATAATGTTACACAATAATTAACTACACAAAATATTACTTAAAAATACAACTAAATTACTATTTCCATTCGAAAAGGGGTGGTGATATAAGCGTTTCTACCCTTCACCCAAAATAGTAATAGTAATAATAATAATAATAATAATAATAATAATAATAATAATAATAATAAAAGTAAAATATTATTAATAATACTCTTATTAGTAGAATATTAATATTAATAATAATATAAATCTTAAAATTAAAAGGGGCTTTCGCAACCACCCCATTTAATACTAATAGTATTAAAAATGGTAATAATAGTAGTAATAATATATATATACTTATAATATAAAAGAAATAGTGCTAAAATGATAATATATTAGTAATAATGTTAAAAATGCTAATAATAGTAATAAAAGGCAAAATTTGCGAGGCTTAATTAAAATTTTAGGTTTCTACCCCTCCTGAAATATTTACAATATTAAATAATTAATTACACTAATAATAATATTAATTATATTATTAATAATAATAGTAAACATGTAATAATTCTATTAAATAACTAAAATTCGAGGATAATAGTTTTTCTAACTCAAGAATACTCCCAAACCTGTAAAGAAGATTTAACCATTAGATTACAGTTGATAAAAATAATAATAATAATTAGAATCGAATTAACATTAAAAATTAGGATAAAAGCATAATAATCCTCAATAATTCAAAATTAAGTATTTAAAAGGTCTAGGATTTCACCTTGAGTTGGTGGGGATGGGTGGCACCGGCGGTGGTTCCCGTAGGTGGCTGGAAAATGGATCGAAGAGGGGTAAAAAGAAGAAAAAGAGGTGAGAGGGAATGAGAAAAATAAAATAAGTCTATGGGTCGGTGTAGGAGACTTAGCAGGAGTTATTTGTTGGCTTAGAAGGTGGTAAAAGCGACAGATGTGGTGGTGGATGGTGGTTTAATGTTTCGGGGTGGAATTTTCTGGCGAGAGGACTAGCCAACTTTACACAATTATGGAGGCTTGTACAAGATGAATTGAAGGTCATAGATGGTTTAGTTAATTAGAGGGTGTTGCAGGGAAGAGATTAAGATGGAGATGAGGCGGTGAGGTTAGCTAATGGCGGAGAACGAGGTGTCTAAAGGGGCGGTGGCCGGTGGCAGAAATCGGCTGTTGATCATTTTGGTCGGGTCGAAGCTTCGAGAAGCAACAGAGAGGGAACAAGTGAGAGTTGAGGATAATCGATCACGCCAAGCTCATGTGCGGGTTGAGAGGGAGAAAAAGAGAGGTGACTCAGCCGGTCAAAGTCCTCGTAGCCGGTGCCGCCATTTTTGGGGGTGGGAGTTGCAGCAGCGTCGTCGGAGGAGAGGGGAGAAAGAAGGAAGGAGGAGGGGGGAACCGGTCGGTCCAGGGGAAAGAAAAAAAAGAAGGGAACTGGGCGGCTGGCGCGAAGTGAAAGGTTAATTAAATGAAACGACGAGTTTCGGGCATAAAACGTAAGCAACGCAACGCGTTGATGGTGGAAGAAAAGAAACGGGTGCGCTGCGCGGGCTGGGCCGTAGGAAAGAAAAAGGAGAAGTGGGCCGTGGGAGAGGCAGCCCAAACGGGGAAAAGGGGAGGAAAAAGAAAAAAAAAGAAGAAAGAAAAAGAAAGAAAGAAAAGGAAAAAGGAAAAAGGGAAAAGGGAGAAATAATTAGTTTTGGTATTTAAATTAATTAAAATATTTGGGATATTTAAAAATAATAATATTTAAATAAAATAATCTTTAAGTCCTTTTTTAAGCTAAATTAGGATTTTTAAAATATTTTCCATAAATTCAGTTTTAATTAGTAAAACACCCTAAATTTCTCCAATTAAATTATTTATAAAATTCCTATTAATTTGAAACTATTTTCTCCTTCTTATTTTAAATACAATAATTTATTTAATAAATTTTTAAAATAAAATCCTTAATTATTTAAAATACCAAACTTTTCTAATAAAAAAAATCATTTATTATTTTCTTCTCGAATAGCCCTAATTAATTATATTTTTATTTTAATAAAAATAATTTATTTAAATAATTTTTCTAATAAAATCTCATTTAAATATAATTTATAATATTAGAAATTTTTGGGGTATTTCAGGAAGGGAGTGGACCGGCCAGCCCAAGTGGAAAAGAAAGCAAGAAAAAGAGAGGGATCTAGGTGGGTCGCGAGGGGAAAGAAAGGGAAGTAGGCCTTGGACCTCATGGAAGTAAAAGAGAGGGGAGTTTGGGCCACAAGGGCTAGCCAAAATTGGGGAAGAAGAGGAAAAAAAGGAAAGGAGAAAGGAGAGGAAGGAAAGAAAAAAAAAGAAAAGAAGGGAAAAGAGAAAAAAGGAAAAAGGGAAAAAGAAAAAAATAGATGGGTTGGGGTATTTAGAACATTTTTGTATTTTTGAATATTTAAAATAATAATATTTTAATAAAAATAATAATTAAATTTCCTTTTTAGATTAATTTATGATATTTGAGAGGTTTTTCCTTACTTCCATTTTAATTTTCCAAACACCCTAATTTTTCGTAATTAAATTATTTATGTTTTCCCTTAATTATTTCCTTGTAATTTATTTAATTAATTTTTATAATAAATCCTTATTTTTCCATAATTTCGTAAATTAGGGTTTTTGTGTATTTCAACAGATACCAAAAAGGTAGGGATAGTAGGCATACTGGTTACCACACTAGTCTGATGCTTTACGTCTATTTAGCTAATCACATTTAGGTATCCTCTTGAAGGAACTCTTGTAGCAATTCCTAACCCTTAACCCCACTAAAATTGATGAGGCTTTAATCCCCTAGGATAATTGGTACAACTGACACAACTAGTTGGTGATAGAGGAACTCTTAGAGTGTATGGATGTGGCTATTGTATAGATTTGGTTGTTTGAGCTTAAGAGTGACATCACTGAACATTACCACCTCCAAAATAACACTCATATGCTCTTTTTCCCACCATAATACATTTATGACAAGGCACCTTGTTGCCTCCACAATCTAATGTCGGATGATCTACTTTGTAATACTTGTAATGGTAGTGTGTGGGAGGGTGTAATTCTCAATTATGTGGGATTAAGGTTCGAATTGAGTTTAGATATTATGAGAAATTCTCATTGCTGATGTATTAAGAAATTAAAGCTTCAAAGGCGATGTTATAAGGATGAGAGTAGTTCAAATATGGTAGAACAGTGATGATGACGATTCGGTGATGATGGTTTAACAATGATGATGGTTCGAACGGTGTGAACTAATTAGCATATCAATTTGATGATGGTATGGTGATGATGCTTGGTTTTAAAATTTAGGGTTTTCATGATGGTTAGAGTTGTGGTTTAGGGTTTAGGTTAGGGTTTGGTTCATAAATAATGAATAAGGTTGCGTTTGGTTGGTATGGAAAATTAGGGTTTTGAACAGAAGGGTTAGAGCTTCGATTGTGTATATCGAATTAGGGCTTGGATTAACCACGAGTTAGAGTAGGATTTTGATGGTAATTATGGTAGTAAAATATGGATTAAGAATAGTAGAAAAATATGGATTAATCTCTAATTCACACAGATGAAGAGATTGAAACTTTCAAGCTAAACCGTTCACACAAAGTCAATTTGCTTGAATTTGAACTCATATAAAATTCACTTGTTTTCAACTTCAATGTTGAGCTTGAATATAAATTCAATTAAATATCCAATATTCTTGACATTCATGCATATCATAATATTTCTAGCAATAGGCAAAGCATAGTTCAAAAGATTCCAAGCTAAAAGTTATTATGCTACCTTTATGTTAACTTTATGCTAACTTTATATTAACATTACTCTCCCACTTTTCTACTTAATTAATAAATTAGCCAAATTACTTAATAATGCTTGAAAATCCTGCTAATAAACTCCCCATGCTTATGGTCACTCCCTCTTTGCATGCCATGTATGCCATTCACATATACGTAGACACTTAGTTGCTTGTTTATTATGTTTCGAGCAACGTAACCACCTATTGGTCTTCAAATTTGCAAGAGACACTTTCTAAATGGAGACAATTGGTTCCATTATGATGAAATCCAGTTCTTGAGTTTTTCTCCTACATTATAGTTCCACTCTTCAACATGTACCCCCAAACTAAGCTTCAACTCACGTTGCTGACCCCATGCTCTAGACATACTTAGGTGGCATGCTACATCTAGAGTAGGCTTTCATCCTATCCCCCAGATGTTGGCGACCCTCAAACTTCCTTTCACTATTGGGCACTCTTGCCTTGGATGAATCGAGAAGTCTCTAAGGCCTACTCGTACACTAAAACCATGTATGGTGGGTTAGAGGTTATAACCTTTTTTTATCCCCTCTCAAGTTTTTCTCGTTGGTGCATAAATATTTTAAAAACTTTAAACTTTAAGGCACTTGCTTTATTACATCTATGAAGGGAATATTTACCTCTAACTTCTTAATAATATCTAATGTCTCCTTTTCATGATTTTGCTTCTTGGTGATAACTAACTAGTTAGGAAAAGGAGCGAAGGGTTTATGAAGGTTAGGAGAATTTATTTTAGTTACCTCTAGAGGTTTTTCTTTGATATCTTCTTCTACATTAATTGTTTTTTCTCTTCTTGGTTGGTCCCTTGTTCATCTTTAAATTTTTTTAGATTATCTAATTGTTTTCCATTCCCAGTGGTGATAGCATTCACATTTTCTCTTATGTTTGGCTAGGTAACTTTGAATAAATATATTCTTGTAATTTACCTAGAGATTTTTTCAACTGAGTCACCTGACTTTCTATGTTCTTTAGCCTAATTCTTGTTTCTTTGAAATTGATGAGTGTTAGTAGTTAAATATTTAACTCTATCTTGTAATTAAATTCCTTCTAATTCTTGTGCTACTTGTGGCTTAGGAGGTTACACAAATGGTGGTTTTGGTGGCTTCTTATTAATAGGATAAAATCCAGGTGGTTGGCTATAATGTTGTTGATTTTGGCACAATTGTGGTTTATGATTATTCCTATACCATAGGTTAGGATGATCCCTCATGGTTATAAGTTGGGGGTATAGGGATCATATTGTGGGTTTCCTTGAGGTTTAACTAATCCATTCACTTTTTTTACTTCTTACAAAGTGGTACATGCATTAGTAGCATAACCCACATATGAACAAATTCCACCTACTTAAGCAGACACTTCCCCTCTTTCCACCTTTCCAACTAAGGAAGTCAAATTATTTAATTTTTCATTAATTTCTCCTTTACATGTTGAGATGTAGAGATAATATTTCTAGTACCAAAATATTATGAATTGGAGGCCATATTAAATATTAGCCTTCAAGCCTCAGTTGGGGTTTTTCCTACTATTACTCCTCCACTGGCATCATCTTTCATATTATGATCCATTAGTATTAGTCATTCATAAAAATACTTTATTAATAATTGTTCACTAATTTTATGGTTACGAAAAATACCATATAGTTTCTTAAATCTTTCCCCATACTCATGTGAAGACTCTCCCCCATCCTACCTAATACCACATATTTCTTTTCTAAAATTCATGGCCTTAGATGATGAAAAATGCTTTTCTAGAAATAATTTTTTCATATCAACTCATTTATTAACAGATGCAGTAGGTAAATCATATGACCACTCCTTTACATCATCAGTTAAAACCAAAGGAACAACTTTTAATTTAAGTTGATCAAGACTTACCCTGCTAGTTTTATGCAAGAACAAGCTATATGGAATTTCTTGAGAAACTTGCTCAGATCATTAATGATACTTGATCTAGAAGATCTATTATCTTGAAAACCTGTAAAATTAGGAAGCAAATATATCATTTCAAGCTTAATCTCACACTCATCATGTTCATCACGATAATTAATGCAAAGAATATTAGGAAAAAATAGGAGTTACAACCTCCTTTAATGTTTGGTTCACCGTAGATTCTTTAATAATTTCCTCCGAATTATCTTTAATGTTCTCTTCAAATGATGGTGATATATCACTTAGAGGCAAAGGAATATTATGAAAGTATTATAGCATCTTCAAGTTCTATTAACCACTAGAGAAGGAGAATTAGGATCTACCGATTGAATGAGTTGCTAAATGTTTTGCTAGCAAATGCTTTTAAATGTGGATTCCTATTTGGCATGCACAATAAGAGAAAATTGAGTTGTAGTTGGAAGAAATAACAACAAAATATGATAATAGAAATATGAATTGAAGTTGCCTATCCCTATCAATGGTGACAAAATTTAATGTGTCATCATAGATATGCTAAATTAAACCCTAAGCACACACACAAATAGTAAGTAGTGAGTAGGGGTCGATTCCATGAATATTGTAATCTAATTTGTATATTTTATTATCATATAAACTCCTCTATTTATAAAATTAGGAAAACTAATAACTAATAATGAAAAGATTAAAAAATAGTAATTAACTCTAGGGCTAACTACAAATAATGGGATACTAGTGGTTAGATGACAAATTTAGTATAAGGATACAAATTGATCATCGAATAAAATGGTTATGAAGTATCTCTAATGTTAACCTATAGATGCTCACACATGTCAACTTCCTAGAATCCCCATATACAAATAAATCATTATGTTATTATGATTTATCATCTAACCAATTAATAACCTAGGATAACATCTCTAGATTCAATTAATGACAACATTAACTATTAGGGAGCAACTAACTAGAATAATAACTAAAGTTTGCTTGAATCATTTAATTATAAAGATTAATAAATACAGATTAATTTAATATCTTTCTTTCGAAATTAAGCAACCTATTTGCTATTTGCAAATGCATACGTTAATAATTGCGGATTAATGATATGTCTTAACATCTAATAATTAGTCAAATTAACAAGGTGGCTAATCTTGATAATAAAGTTCTAATCTTAGATCAATGATCATTAGACTTGTATTATTAATCTAACTAAGAATACTCTAACAATTAAGTCCAATTCACATCTCACAGTTAATTATCCCGTAACCTTCAATTATTCTTCCACCTAATACTAATCTAGCCTCACAAATTAATAAAACTAGAAAATGTAGATTATAAACACATAAAATTTATATTTTTATTAAACATTGAGAAATAAAGAAAAAAAGATTACATTCATCAAAACAAAATCAGAAACTCAATAAATTAAACTAATAAAGAAAATTATATTAAACATAATAATAAGTATAAAACTAATAAATGAAATAAATAACTTAAGATATTATAGAACCTCAAAGACTATATGATCTTTAATCCCTTAATTGTGCAATTAGCTAACTAAATCTAAATAAAGAACCCTAGTGGCTTACAAATAATGAAACCGAAGTTAAAGTTCTGACGACGATGTTTGTCTTTGTTTATTCTACCAAATATATGTTATAACATAGATAGAAAGTTGTACAAATCAGATATACACTAACGAAAATATATGGTCCATATTGGTAAATACAGGGCACCTATTTTTTTTTCTAACATTATGCACATGGGATGAGTTTATGGAGCATATAGGAGGAGAGCAAAGGAAATATGAACCTTATTTCCATAAATATGGGGGCCACATATTTCCTCTCTACTCATCATCTTCTCCTAATTTTTCTTCACATGACTTCTTTTTTAGGGTCTTGCATGATGGTACATCCATATTCAAATGACTAAGAGCTTTCTTTTTATATTATGCTTCTTTCTTTAGTTCTCAGCCTAAATTACTTGATTTCATCTTTCTCTACTAAACTAAACCAATAGAAAAAACTTAAGGAAAATAGTGAAATGGTTATAATAAATATAACAATATAGGTTAAGATATGTCTACAAACTCTAAAGAATATACACAATCAACCTTTTACTTGTGGGATTGAGAAGATATAGAATAAATGGACACATTAGTATGCTACATACTGAGTAAACCAAGTCATAATCATGTAAGGCCCGCAACAACAATAGAGATCATACGAAAACACAATATCATTTTTACACGATATAGTTAGATATGCATGTATTACCATGATCATGGAATGCATCGGTTTTCCATTCCATGCCAGAACCTAGAAAACTCATAACTTGTCATTTTTATGAACACAACATAGACACAACATAGATATCAATGATAGAAATATTTAGTTATTATACCAGTCACTAGACTCTTCTACTATACACTAAATTTTTTTATCCATTTGACCCATTTTCTATGTTTCATGTTCCAGTAGATTAATCATTTATGAGTCCTTATAACTTTTTTGAGCAATATATTAGTTACCATACCATGGTATCACATACCATAGAATCCTATAAAAAAGAGGATATAAATTTTGGCTGCAGCTATGTAACCACCAATGGACATAAAGTCATGTTGAGGCAAAGTAATCACCAACAGACATATAGTTATATTGAAGCCAATAACCACTAATGGAAATAAAGTCTTGTTGAAACCAATAAGCTACTTAGGTGAAATGACTCTTTAGTATCTATATTCCCTAGTACATTATACGTTTTTAGAGTAGGTAAGGTATCGGGAACTACTATGATCCTACCCAAAGGCACTACTAAATGCTTGAAGGTAAACTAACCTCTAATAGCTAATCGAGGATCGAGTAATCTAGACCCATGTACTGCTCCATAATCTTTCACTTTAATAGGTTAGTGTGTTATTCTCCAAGGCTATGTTATTACATAAGGGTCATATAAAAAAAAATCAACACATCCACATAATCACTCCTTTTTAACCATTGTTACCCTCAAAGCCATGTTGTGAGACTTCCATTTTTTCTTAGAAAAATTTAAATCATATCATTAAGGTAATATATTTATTCTATAAATCTATATTATATCATCCGTTTGTATCATCATTACATACATACTCAAATTCTCCCTTAAAAACCTCCCAAAGGCACTTATTAAGGATCCCATGATTTATGAACTAATAAATCCATCCAATAGGTTAACTAATTCATGCCACAATGTGTGTTCTCATCATTTATGAATGATTTTATAGCATAGTATCAAGTCTCAAGTCATACCAAGTTGATGAGAAATAGAAACAACACTCTATACCTAAACTAGTTGATTTGTTTGGGTTAAGTGAACCCTAGAGTTTTATTCAAAATAATTCAATCGATTTGGTTAAACCAATATACTATTCTAAGCACATTCAATTTATTTTAACAAACTATTTTATGAGTTTAACCATAGTAGAACCTAAAGCTATCAATGACAACTTGGTTTATTGGTTAGGCCAATTAATTGGCTATTTTGAGAACTAGATGATTAATTTAGCTTAATAAGTGGATTATTTCACTATTAGAAAACATATTATAAATTTATATGCAATTAATGCTCAAAAATCCAAGTATAACATGCCATACATCACCATTTACAAATGGAGAAGAGTGGAGGAAAAGTGTTGGAAAATTTCAAATATTTTTAGTTGATAAAAATAGGTGAAGGGGAGAAATAATTAAGTCTATACATAACAATGGAATCAGTCATGAAATGAGTAAGGGAGTGAAATTAGATCACAAACCCTAGTTCACTATTTAAATTTGGGTTGAACTTTTGGATTTATCAAGAGTAGGTTGACTTCTTTCCTAGAGCTCAAAGGGTGATTTTCTACAGAAGGTGGATAGAGATTGTGAAGAAAATGGTTTGACACAAGAAATAAAATTGGAAGACTGGCATGGGAAGCAAATCTCCCAACTATGTAGAGAAATTCAAGAACAAATCATCTCTTCTAGTGTGATACAGAGGATATAAGATAAAGATGATAGAGGACGAGGTTATCATATACCTTTTCTATCAAAAATATATCCTCCAACCTATTAAAGACAAAATTAAACATGGATAAATGATAAATGGGGTTACATATTACTTAGGAAATAGCCTTGAGTTGGATTAAGAAGCTTCCTATTTGATGAAAGCATATTTTTCTTAAAAAGAAAACATTGAAAAACACTCAGCTTGATAAACCAGTTAGTTAGTTTTGTCTGCAAGTTGGTTATTCTATAGACTATTTGATCAGTTCCCTAAAATGTTTAATAAGATTTGTCGAACAAAACTCAATTAAAAAATAACATACCAGTTAATCGGTTCATAGAACCCATCTATATTTTCTATGTCTTTTTTCCAAATCTTTTTCACACCAAACCCAAACTATATTTTCCAATCAAGATAAAAAAAACATCTAAACTTTATTAAACATATTATTTTTACACACTATAAGTCTCAAATTATGGGGTATTATAGTACTACCTCTTAAAAGAGGCTATATCCCCAAACCTACTGAACATAGTTAAGAAACATTATTCGATTACATAGCAGGTACATGTATCTTCTAATAAAATTAGGGAAAAGGGGTTACCCCTTTAAAAAAATGGTTATACCAAGAGAATAATTTATGGTACTTAGCTTGAATCTATTCCTAATCTTCCCACGTGGCCTGCTCAGCACCATATCTTGATAAAAAGACCTTCAATAGTAGGATGGTCTTTTTATGCATCTCTCTAGTCTTTTTGTCTAAAATTCTCATTTGTAATTCCTGATAGGCTAGTGGCTCATTGAGATCAAACCTTTTAGGTTGGACAATGTGCAAAGGATATAATAATTCCTTTCTTAACTAAGAAACAATAAGGATGTTATGCACACGAGTCATCTTTATATGTAGTGATAACTGATAGGCAACATTGGTGATGCGAGTATCAAAATGACACCTTTTGAGGCCTTGTATGACAAGAAGTGCCATAGTCCCTTTATGTTGGAGTGAATTTCGTGAGAGAATTATGTTGGGACCAAACATGATGAAGTAGATGAAAAGACAAATCACACTAATTTAAGACCATATGGGAGCTTCATAGGATTGGTGGAAGATCTGTATACATTTGAAAAGAAGGATCAATGATTATGAGGTGGGCAATATTATCATTTTGAGGGTCTCTTATCAAGAGAGTAATGATTTTCACTATGAAAGGTAATCTCCATCTAAGTTATATTGGGCTATATGAAATTATAGTGCAATTTGGCAAGATTTCCTATTAGTTAATGCTACTAGTATCGTTTTCTTAGGTTCATTAAATGATGCAAAAGTATCTAATTCTTTATTTAATACATTTCAAGAGATAGCATACTTCAAGATTAAACACATCACTATGAAAACCTCTTCACAAAACTTGAATTCCAATAATAGTTTCTTAAGTAATTCATGTAGGCATTTCACACTTTTAAGAGAAGAAGAATTCATAAAAAACAATTAGGGTACATAATAGGGACTAAGCAAGGAATTACACAAGGAACATAGAAGAAAAAGCTACAAGATAAATCTTTATTGCATGATTCATAAGTTTGCACGTCTAGGGTTTGTCATAGCTTTAGTATTTTATGTATACTTTTTAACTTTTTGGTGTTGTAATTGTAGAAGGTATGAAATATGTTTTTCTAGCATATTTTATAGAATTATAATGGTTCTTTTATTAGTTAAAACTTTACTAATAAATTAAAACTTAGCTAATGTTGGATAATTAGTGTTACTAATATTCTTACATTAATTTGAGTTGTTAATGTAGGAATAAAATTATTTTGTAATGGCTAGTTTAGTTAGTTAATTATAGGTATATTAGTAAGATAGGTTTATATTTATTTAGAAATGTTTTTAATGTACGAGAGTCTTCTATAATAGCTGCCTATCGACAATTACACATGAATAAGTCAAGTTTATCATTAATCTTAGAACTTATGAAATTATCTCTTCTTCTCCTAGTGAGTGAGTGCTTAAGAATTGAGTACATTCGAGCAACAAAAAAATTGGTGATATCCTCTTGGAACCATTATTTCATCCGTGAGGATAACATAGAACAACTAAAGATTAAGAGGATCAACTTCATTAAAACCCAAATCATAACTTCTTGGAAGATATAAAGGTTTTTCCCTTTATGGGTTTTATTTCATCATCGATATTCACATCACTTGTGGTATCAAAGATAGTTAGAATTTTACCTTTTAATTTCAAACCATCGTATCCTCATCTTCCCTCAATATCAAAGACATTCCACTCATTCAAACAACCACCACAACTAATTTCTTGTTTAGTTTCATGATTCTGTGTAACATGTTCTTAATAAATATTTTCTAGATATTTTGTGTATTACAACATCAAGATTTGTTTTTTTTTGTATTATAATAATTGTTTCATATTAAATATTAAATACGTTGGATTTTTTTCATGATATTGATAAAAAAGTACATAAGTATATGATTGTCTTCATGGAAATGATTGGTTGAGTATAAACATGTAAGGTTGTGTTTCTCTTAACCATTTTTAGTAAGTTTATCTGTGTAATACCCCGTTTTTAGGAAACCCTAATTAAAATGTATAATTACATGTGATTAGTTAAAATTATTAACTTAAGAGGTTTAGTATTAAACGTATTATTATTATTATTTTTTTTGATGACTTAGATATAAAAATAATTAGGCTAGAAAGTTGATAGAAGCCAATTCTTTATTTTAATCCTAGTTTTACCCGTAAATCTTATTTTAAATTATTTTATTAATAATATTTTGATCCGTAACCAAAAATAATTTCCTAAAACTTATTCTCGATTATTTTACTCTTTCCGACTATTTTTTTTACTTACCCAAATTCTAATAATTTTTCCCGAACTTTTTTATATCTGATATTTTTAATCTACCTAAATTAAAATTTCAACTAGATAAATAAACTCTACTCTAAGCCTTATCCAAATATTTCTTCGGAAGATTTTCCTATCTCCGTCCGTACATTTATATACAGATACTGACGCCATACCTACACACTCTTACACACTCTGCATATTATATACATATATACACGCCACACCCTCGCACACTCTACCCCAAACAGTACCCCATTTCCCGCACACACTTTCGGCCCAAAATACAGCACATGCACAACGCACACACACGACGCACACACAACACTATTCCTCCCAGACTCCCTCTCTGCATATAACACACACATACACTCCCCAACCTTTCCCAGCCTTCCCCCTGTCTTGTTCGATCAACCATCTCGCAGCCACCTCCTCCCTTCATCCCAGCAGCCACCACCCCATCGCCCAAGCCTGCAGCGTCCCACCCGTCGCCCATACCCTACGCCCTTCCCCGACCGCAGCCATCCCATCGCCCAGCTCCCCAGCCCGTGCCTTCCTCTGCTTCGTCCGATTCCCCGTCCCATTTGTTTCCCATGCATTAAACCCCCCGACCACCTCGCAGCACCAGCCCCCGTTGCTCCCCCTCTTTTGTTCGATTTTTCCTCCCACCCAAACACCACCGCATCACCTCCACCATCATCCCCTTGCACTTCTACCAGCCCTGCATCCACCACCGGGCCACCCCACCTTCTCCACCCGTCCCTCCTTTTTCTTTCTCTTTCTCCTGCAGCCACAACCAGCAGCCGCAGCACCACCCAACCAGCCTGCACCCTTTTTTTTTCCCCGTTGCCCAGCCGCCCAGCAGCCGCCAGCAACCGCCGGTCTCCACTGCCACTGCCACCCTCTCCCTTCCCCTACTTTGCCCAGCCGACCCTCTCGCCCATTCGGTCGTGCCCCCTTTCCCCTCGAGCGTGACTCACGCTGCATGCAGCGTGAGTTGCGTAGTGGTTTAATAAAATTTTGGGTACCCATATTAATTGTAAGGGTATTTTGGTAATTTTAGAAAAATAAATATTTTTATACTATAATTATTATTTTATTTGATAGATATTAATTCTGTATTTGTGGTATTATTTTTAGGTACGAAAGTTTAATTTGCAGGACCTAATACATTTTAGTGGATACCACTAATTTTACGTTTTTTCTCGAATTCAGGTAACCGTTATACTCTACTAAAATGATAAAAATTGCGTGATAATACATTAGGGTTTTTGGTGCATGAAATATTTTTATCATGGTTTATTTCAATATAATTATGTGTTAATTATTATTATTATGAAAACGGATAAAAACGAGCATGTTATCTGATATAAAATATTTTGGGTATAAAAGTATGACTTAAAAATAATTCTAATGATGGGAGAATGTTTGGTATGATAATTATGTATATAATTATTAGTTTAGCATGTTTGGATATAGTTGTGGAATAATTATTAGAAAGGTGTGCCCTAGGGGCAATTTAGTCATTTTTGTGTATTATGATATTTATTCTGAAAATCATGTCTAGCATGTATTATCTGTTGTTGATTTTATGATCATGTGTTTTGTACGTTTCAAAAGTTTATGATAGAGTTTCATATGCCGAAATCTATGTAGGGGCAAAATGGTCTTTTGACATGATTGATGATTTAAATTATATAATAAATGATTAGATTATTCATTTTAGCCTTTTCACGATAGATTAATAAATAAGATAGACTTAGTATTTAAATGGATACTAATATGATAATTATTAGCTTCAAGGGCATTTTGGTCATTTTCGGCCTAACGCCCAAATGTGAATAATTGGATATAGGATGGCCTTAGACTTTTGGTAGGTTGACCTTAGTATTGATTTTGACTTTTCTTTATACCGTTGACCGTAGGGTTGACTTGGATAATTGGAAATAAAGGGAAAATGAATAAGTATGGAAATGAGAATAAATGTGTAATGTGTGTTATCTGTGATCACTTTATAAAAACACTAATACGTAAAGTGAAAGACCTCGAGTTTGGGAATGGTTTCTCTCTAGGGGTAGCTATCCTAGAGACGAGGTAGGAGTCCTCGATTTGTTTGGGTTTCTGGTGTGCCGGTTGTGCCCCAGTAAGGCCCTAGTCTACTCTATAGGTGACCTACGGGCCCTATAGGGGGTATCGATACTTAAGGATTAGGTGTCTGAGGTGAGGAGGGTACTGTGTGCCTTGTGCGTCAGTATGACCAGAGTGCTGTTATGCCTCTGGGTTGGATGGTTGGAGGGTATTGTGTTGCCTTGTGTGCTGGTATGACCGGTGTACTGTTATGTCTCCAGGTTATTATTGTATCCCTCTCGAGTAAATAAAAATGGAAATGATATGATTTGATTGGAACAATTATTATTGGATATTGGATTGTTTTGGGTAGTAGCCGTTGTGCCTACTTGTTGTTTTGGGTAGTAGCCGTTGTGCCTACCTAGGGTTTCGGTAGCAGCCGTTGTGCCTACCTGTGGTTTTGGGGTAGCAGCCTTTGTGCCTACCTATGTTGGTATTATGTCTGTGAACATATACGTGATGTGATGGATTTTATGATACTGCACCTGTAATATACCTATGAGGTTATGGTTTTGGTTATTACATGTAACTCTAAGTATGCCTGTGACGTTATGTATATTATTATACTATATCTGTAAATATACCGTTGATGTTTTGTATTTTAATTTACTGTACCTGTAAGTGTACCTGTGAGATTACGGATATTATTATTCTGTGTCTGTAAGTACACAAGTGATGTTATGTATTTTATCATATTCTACCTGTAAGCATACTTTTGATGTTGTGGATTATGTTCTTGCTTACTTGGGAATACACTTGTGATGTTATAAATTTGGTTGGTAGTTACGCTGAGATATGAGTCATGCTGCTGATGTTATAATTGTTATGCTGGAGTTTAGGTTCTAGTCATTACTTCTGAGAATACCTTTGGCATGTTAGTCTGGTAAGCGGTCGGTCGTTTTAGACAAATGAAAATGAGTAGCATGTGGCTTTAATAGAATTTGATTGTCTAAATGATTATTGTATATCAATCCTCGTATGAATACTTAAATGTCTTGTACCTGTTAATCGTATGCCTTGCATGTGTTCCATGCTAGTTTCTCATATTAGTTTGGTATAAAGGGTTATTCAGTACCGTAGTACTGACGGGTTCCTTTTCATGGTCCCCTACCTATTCCACGGGTAGTCTTTACGTTGCAGGATCACTTTGAGGGTAGGGTCTGACGACTTCAAATAGAGGGTTGAGAGTTAGGACTATCCGGTGTTCGCCTCGCCTTCTTTTGGTCCGGATATTCCTTGGACTCTTAAGTCCCCTGCTATTTCTCTTTTGTTACATTACAACTCTTGCCTGATCTTTTTGTATTTATTCGGGACAATGTCATTTGTAATGAAATTCTATCCTGCCTTTGTTTTAATGTTATTCAAGTAAAGTAATATTTTAGCCTTAGCACTCAGTATAAGAACGGTAGAGGATGCCAGACTTATACTGAGTGTGGCGGTAATACCCATTGGTTTTGTAATTATCGCTTCTGTAAAACGAAAATTTTTAGCAGTAAAAATGGGGGTGTTACAATCTGAGTATGGTTTCATGCATGGTTTAGTATCATAATTTTGTGATTATTTACTTACTAATGGTAACGAAATAAGAGCTATGGAACCATATACACATTACATAAACATTGTGAAATGATCATTGCCATGTTACGTTGATTTGGAATTATTTATGTTGTTGACATTGTTTCATTTTAAAAAACAATGTTGACATTGTTGAAATTGTTTCATTGTGGTTTATTCTCAAGGTAACTATGTATAATTCACTTCATAGTAGGGTGATAATATTGTTCCTAACATATTACATGATATGTTATAGAAAAATATTCATGGTTTTTGGAGTCCTACACTAAGTAGGATATATTTTGTTTTGTTGGTTTTTATCATAGAAACCTAGAAAGAATCGTATATTTTATGATCTTATCATTTTGTTTTGATACAATTTAATTTTTACGTATCACTTAACTTGTTAAAGTCTAAAATATAACAAAGAAATTACTTATGCTTCGTAATATAATAAACATGTCATTCCATTTTTAAACCCTAAGTGCGTTAACTATCCTTTGAGCAGTGTATATTTGAATGATTCCAAAATGGATGATGGTAATAAAAAAAATTATCTCTTTCCAAGGCTATCAAGAAACTTTTAAAAATTTTAGATGCTAAAAATGCTTAGGTAAAAAAAACTTCCAACATTATTCACTCAATTTATATAGTTGGAGTCTTGATTTACTAAGCAAGGTTTAGTTCACAACATGCGAGAAAAAATAGAGTTTCATTGTGACCGAATGAAGAGTCTAGTAAGGTAAACATGTCTATAGATAGGAAGATATTTAAACTCACAAGTGGATTATGAAGAAGAATCAAATTGAAATGTAATCCATTAATCCTTCTCTGACCATAAATTGAGACATCATCATCAAGAACACAAATGTATAAAATTTGATCTTATTGATTTTTATGACGAACTTGATGTTGAATTATTGTTTTAGTGCTTACATGAAGTAGAGGTGACATTTGAGTTCATGGATTAAAATGATGAGTAAAAATATAAACTAGTTTCTCTTATGTTTAAGAAATTTTGTAGAATATAGTATGAGAATTTGAAGAGGACTAGACAAAGCGATAGAACATTGAAAGTAAAATTTTGGGATGAGCTTAAGTAACCCTACAGAAAGAAGTTTTTACCTATGGATTATTAGCAAGATAATTATATTAAACTAAATAATCTTATGCAAGGGCTTCTAAGTGTTGAAGAGTTTGTTAGAGAATTTGATAAATTATCACGAATATGTGATATTCATAAGAAATAGAAGAAAAATATGTTAGATTTATTAGAGGCCATGATATCATGATTTGAGATAATGTCAAATGTTTCATAAGTGACTCTCAATGTGATATGATCAATATATCATTGAGATTATACAAGCAAATCAAGTCCACAAATCCTAATGCAAAGGAAATTATTATTCAACCGTTGAGGCCAAGGAAGTCTCTACAAATTAATATTTCAAATGTTGAGGATATGAACACTTTGCTCAAGAATGTTCCAATTAAAGGGTGTTGTCCATAAAATAGATTGAAGCTATAGATACATGTTATCAAGGCATTGATTACGATTCAAGTGAATTACTATCAAGTGAAGCAATGATGAGGGAAATTCAAGTTATTTTCTTTAAGGAGTTCTTCAATTTCAACCTAATGAGCCACCCAATCAATGAAGGAAGATATATATGACTAAATGAAGAGTAGGAGATTTGATTTTTTGAGTAATCATTGCTAGTGATTTATGTAAAAATGTCGCTAATAAGAGGATGGAGAAGGAGCTAGGTTTGACTATGAAATCAAACCTAAAGCCTTATTCTCTAAAATAGCCAAAAAAGAACATGGATTTAAGTTAACTAAATAGTTTTAAACATCATTTTGAATCGGTAATTATCATGATTATGTGTTATGTGATATTTTGATTAGAGTTGCATGTATAATCTTATTCGGTAGACTATGGTAATATAATATAAGTGTTCTTTGCAACAGTATTACTAATGAGTATCTCATTGAGAAAGAAAAGAAAAAAAGAAAAACTTAAGCCTTTGGATTCTGATAATACTACCTTAATAAAAAATGACATTAGTTTGTTTTTGCACTACAAAGATATGGTGTAATATATTAAAGAAGAACATAGTTGTTATGTTTTGATGATTATGTAATCTCTATGAGGGGAGAAAAGAAATAAAAACCCTTGAGTACATGAGTTTCTCAATGAAAATAATGATTTATAAGGCATATAATATGTTATAAACTTAATGCTGGGTGATTCTTTACCTTATCATCCTATATATAGATGTAATCTTGAGCAAACTAAGGATTTATCGAAACAATTACAAGAGCTAATATGAACATGATATGTGTGAGAGAAAATGAGTCCGTTTTGTACCTGCATTACTTGTTCCAAAAAAATATAATATGTGGCTTATTTGCATTGAATCTATATCTATAAAAAATAAAACAGTCAAATATCAATTTCCTCTACCTAGATTAGATGACATGTTAGCTGAATAGTGGTGAGCACAAGTATTTTATAAAATTGATATAAGGGGTGCATATCAACCAATAAGGATATAGGAAGGGGTGAGTGGAAAAAAGCGTTAAAAAAATATGGTATTTATGATTGGGTTGTGATGCCTTTTTGTTTATGTAATTTACTTAGTTCATTTATGAGACATATGAAGAAATTTCTTCACCATTTTATTGGAAACTTCATTATAGAGTATTTTTATATAACAAAATTGAGTGTGATCACCTTATTTAGTTGAGATGAATATTTGATAAAGTAAAGTAAGCTAAACACTATGAAGAAATGGCAAAATATGACTTTTTGATTTTCATTGTTTCTTTACTTAGTTATTTAGTAATTTGCAAAGGTATAAAATTTGATCTTGTTAAGATTCAAGCTATTTATGATTTCCTAATACCCAAAGAAAATCATAAGATGAGGAGTTTTCATTGACTAGTGAGATTTTATTGAATTTATATCAAGGACTTATGAACTATTTATTTTCCTATTACACATATAATGGAGAAAGGTAAATTCAAGTAGGGAGATGAAGCAACTAAAACCTTTGAGACTGTAAAAGACAACTATATAATGCATCAGTATCATTTTTACCTAACATTGATTAATATTTTAAAGTTGCATGTGATGCTAGTGGGGTAGGGATAAGAGATGTACTCTCATAAGAAAAAGAGCCCATTATATACTTTAGTGAAAAATTAAACGTGGTTAAATTGAACAACATCACATATGCAACTAATTCTTGGCCATTGTAAGAAGCTTTGAAATGTGTATTCATTATTTGTTAATTATACCATATTTTTGGTATTTGGACCATAAAATTTTGAAATGTTGGCATAGATAAAATAAAATTAGTCTTACGCATTAAAAATGGGCTAGTTTCTTAAAATCCATCATGTTTTGTATCAAATATTTTGTTGGTAAGGAAAATATGGTAATAGATGCATTATTGAAAACATCTTTGATACTTATCGTACTTGATGCTATGTTATTAGGTTTTGAAATTTAGAAAGAACTGCATGTCAAAGATGAAGATTTCTTTTAGATTTATATTCCATGTAAAAAGAATTATAGTCATGATAATGTTGTCCTTTAAGATGAATTTCTTTTTAAGCATAATAAATTGTGTATACTTATATCTAATATACCTGACTTATTTGTTAAGGAAGTACAAGCATGCCATTTTTGTGTGATTAAGGCTATTGAATTATTACAAGAACATTTATATTTTCCACAAATGATAAATTTAGTATAAGCTATTATTGGGAGATCTGTGGCATGTTAAAAGAGTAAGAGTTTCTTCCATAACATTTTGTATACTCCTTTACATTACCCAAGTGAACAAATGGAGGGGGCTATTATAAAATTTATTATAGGGTTATAGATGACATAGAAAAGAAAGGATTCTATCATTGTAGTTGAAGATAGATTTTCTAAAATGGTACATTTCATTCCTTATAATAAAAATGATGATGTGTTGTACAACCAGAAGTATAGTGTTAGATAGAGATGTTAAGTTTTTAAGCAATTTTTGGAAGAAACTATGTTATATTTTAGATACTAAGTTATTGTTTAGTATGTATCATCCTCCTGAAGTGGATGGTTAAAATAAAGTTACTAATAGATCTTTTAGAACTTCATTACTAAGGTTAGTAATTTAGATCCTAAAAGATAGTAATATAAAATTAGCATGTGCTGAGTTCGCATATAATAAGAGTTCTTCTAGTGCAACTCAATCAAGCCCTTTTGAGACTATCTGTGGAGTTTACACTTATTTTCATACTGATATTTTGTAATGAAATAAAGTAGATATTAAGAATTTTGATGCTAAATAAAGAATTGAGTTCTTTAAGAAATATTATGAGAATATTAAAAAAAACACTTAGAAACCTTACTTTAAATATCAAGCTCATGTTAATGAGAAATAAAGTTAAGAAGATTTATCTCTAGCAGAATTAGTATGGGTGAACTTAAGAAAGGAAATATTTCCAAACTTAAGAAATAATAAACTAATTTCAAGATTTGATAGATCACTTAAAATCATGAGAAAATTTGGAGATATGCTTACAAATTTGAATTACCTGAATATTATGGATGAGTTTCTAAAAATTGTAATGGTTGTGATCTATCTCCATACAACATTGATGATAATTTCTCATTTATAAGGGTTAAATGTTGCAGGAGCATCTAAATCTTCTTCAAATGAATTTACGAAGTTTTCTTACTTGGAGATGGAACCCATAATTGTTGATACCTATTCCCAAAATATAAATTCTACTTATTATTTCTTAAGTAATTCTTAAATGTACTTCACATGTTTGTAAGAAGGCTAATCCATCCAAAACACTTAGTTTGCAATATAAGGATAGATAAAGGAAGTACAAAAGTGACATAGAAGATAATGCTACAAGATATAGCTTAGTTGCGTGATTCATATGTTTTCATGCCTAGGTTGTTGTTTAGCTTTCTTATTTAATGTAAACTTTGTAAATTTTTTGTCTTCTAATCATAGATTCTATTACATATGTTATGTACACATATTGTAGAGTATTTTAGGGATTTTTTAGTATTATTTAAAACTTTAAAAAATATTTGAAACCTACCGAATGTTGGGAGGTTAGTGTTACTAGTGTTCCTTTGTTAATCATCATTCTTATGGTGGAACTAGAATTAGTTGGAAATTTCTACTTTAGTAAGATAATTTCAACTATATTAGTTGGATAGATTGTTATTAATTTTTAAGGTTTTTATCTCATGAGAACTTTGTATATTAGATTTATATCAACCCTTGTTCATACATAATAATCATATAATTTTTGAAATTCCCTCTTCTTGACTAAGAGGGTGAGTGCTTGTGAGTAGATAATATTCTAAGAATCTATGTTATTTCTTCTTAGAACCATTATTTCATTTTTTAGGACAAAATATAACAAATAAAGGTTAAGAAAATCATCTTCATTTGTACACAAATAATGACTTCAAGGAACATATAAAAGTCCTCTTATGTTTGCACTTAATTTCTTCATGAACATTCACATCACATTATTTTTCACACCTCTTTTGACCAATGATGTTATGGCTTGATGAGTCTTTGACCTTTGAAAAATGAAAAATGAGTATTTTTGACATGATGACTAGACAGATATAATTTGATCAAGATATGGTGTCGAAGAGGCCAAGGAGGAGATTTAATTGAAGTACCTTGATTTGTTCTCAAAGTGCATTATCTCTTTGTATAACCTTTTAGGTTAAGGGGTTAGTAATCCCTTTGCCTTGTAGCTTGAACATGATGTGTGATTTGTTATGTTATTAAATGATGATGATTAGCTTTTGTAAGTAAGCTTCAAAGACATAACTTCTTTGAAGACATTAGTGTTGTAATACTGCATGAATTGAAAATTATAAAATGTGATATTCATATGTTTATTGAAAATTTTATGATATTTGATTTTCACTTAGAAATATATTTTGGGCTGGATTTAAAATGGAAGTAGAAAAGTTTGGAAACTATGAGAGAAAATGGGCTTTCTTGGCTTATGAGTTCACAAATTCTATAAACCTTTCCACTACTTTATAAATTTTACCTTAAGTTTCTATTGGACAAAACCAATTTATTGGTTTAAGAAATCAATTGATTGATTGACTAAATGATCAACTAATTCATCGAGCTAAGTATTTTTTGAAGTTTGATTTATCTAGAAAAATTAATTTACCAAAATTGAGTGTTGTTAATCTAAGTCCAATTTTTTTCCCAGTAATATCTAAGAATTTTTAGCACTTATCAAAGCATTTTCTTGCCTTAAGAAGATTTATAGGTCTTATTTAGGCTAAAAATAGGGAGGATGACCTCATCTCTTTTATTCTTCTTCTTCCTTTCTTTTTTGTAACCTCTTGAATGAATGTTCCATTGTATATTGTCTTTAAATTCTTGGGAGATTTTCTTCCCACACCAATATTCTTATTTCCCTCTTTATGTTAAGCCTTTCATTGGAAAATCTCAACCTACGTTCTCCAAAAATCACTAATTGAGGTTGAGGAAGAAACTTTGCCCTATTCTCAATAATTCTGCCCTGTGTGGTCCAATTTTGAATGATAAAATTAAGGTTTTGATCTCATGTACATCTATGCTTCATTATTTAAAAAATTCTCTTATCATAAATAATCCTAATCCTCTTTCCACTTTACCTCTTTTCAACAACTGAAATCCTCTAAAATTTCCCCAATACTTGTGCTCTTCTTTTTCTTTTTTTACCTTCATTTTTATTTAGTTAAATATTCCAATGCTTTCACTTGATGTTTATTTTATCTTTAAGCATGAAATAGTTAGATTTGAGAAATTTTTTGTTTTGATGCTAGTTGATATTTCCTTGGATTCTTCATAGAGTTTTTGAGAGCTAAAATATTGTGGCTAATGGTTTTGCTTAGTAGTCGATTTTTGCTAATCTTTCAAGTAAGTCATTATTGTCTTTGAAATGTATTATAATTGAGCATGTGAGATAGTGTACTCGCATAATTTTGATATTTATATGATTATATAATAATGATAGGTATCTTGGTGACTCATGATAGAATCAATAGATTTTTTGAGAAATGTCACATTATGAGGAAATATGGTTGATTTTATGTAGGTCCAACATGATTAGTATATATTCATATCTATTCTTTGTCTTTTCCTAATGGTGATGATATGATTTTGATATGTTTGGATTTTGGAGCCTTAATCATGTTTCAAATTACTGTAATGTGTTGTCTAGGAGAAAAATAATTATTAGGTTAAGCTATATTGATATATTGGTTATTAGAATACTTGACGTTTAGTCTAACCAATGATTAGGTTTTCTATTATGATATTTTTTGCTTTATGTTTGAACCCATTGATTCATTTTAAGGTCACTACCAAACTTGTTTACCATTATAATAGCCCTAAATTCTTAATTGTACTTCTCCGTATATTTGACTACGTCATGGACCTCCAAGGTCCTATTTTGTAAACTTTTTTGTTGAAATATTGATATAACTTAATCTTGTGCACTTTATTTTAAATTGGTTGGTTTGTTTGTAGCTTTGTATCTAATATGGGATGGTGCCTAACATTTATCTTGGGTTAGGTACAGTGGTAACACCCTATTCTTACTAAGTATATTTAGTATTTTGCACTTCCACATTGTTTTAAAACTGAATTTTTTTTGGTAGTGAAAAATGCGGATGTTATAGGTTCGTATAAGAGTGTTTTCTTAAAACTGTGTTACTTTGAAGAATAATTAAGCTAATACTGCATGTTGGTATTACATATTCTTATTAAATATGTGTTTCTTTCAAGGGTTTTTATGTTGATACTATAGGATGGTATCGATCTTGAGTTGAAACCTTTTGGCCTTTGATGTTTCCTCTATTTTTAGAGTATGTAATTTGAAGATTTAGTATTTCTAAGCATGGAATGTCTGTTAGTGAGAGTTGGTTGGTTATATGATACAGATAGTCTTTATTACAACTTGTTATGTGAGTTTTGGTACTTAATAAATTGATTCTTTCCAAATTAGTTATAGTCATTAAGAATTGATGGCTACTAATTGCTGGTACAAGCACATGAAGGTATTCATGGAGACTATTGAAGCCTACATGGAAGGCCAGATCCGAGCACCATGACCAAAAACGGTGCCCATTACCACACTAATTCTAGAGGATTAGCTCAAGATGGCCAGGAATCATAACCTACTAATCTTCAATGGCCAATAGAACCCTGACATTATAGAGAGATAAGCAAGGGACCTAGAGAAAACCTTCGCAGCATATGGTGGCCTGCAGACATGAAGGTTGATGTGGCATTGTATTATTTGAGAGTAAGGGAAAATGCTTGGTGTAGGAGCATCCAACCTAGAGGTGGACAAGCTAGGGGATGGAAACTATTCCTAGAGGCATTTTATGCCTGCTTATACTCAATACACTTCCATATGAAGAAGTATGATGAGTTCATGGCCCTTCAGTAGGGAGGCATGGCCATTGATGAGTATTACATATGAGTTATGGACTTGGTCTAATTTCCTCTAAATGTTGAGAGCAATGAGGTGATGCAAGTCTAATATTCAAGATCAGACTAGGAATTAAATATCAAGAACTCTTACTGGGAGTTAATTTGCTAGAAGTGGCAAGAATGTATAAATAGGCTTTGGAGACTTCTTGAGTCATCCAAGCTCTAAGTGCTCAATCAAGGAGAAAAAGGAAGTTTGAGGGCCTGCATCACTCCAGCAAAAGAAAGGAGGCTTCTTCTACTGGAAGCATGCCACCCAGGTATGGCAGGAGCATGGGGTCAGTACCACGAGCTTGAGGTCTATCTAGGGGTTGTAATGATGAGAGGTACTACCACTATGAGCATTGCAGAATAGATCACCTAAGAGTGGACTATAGAGGCAACAAGGTGATATGTCATAGGTGTGGCCTATTGGGGCATAGAGCTTATGAGTGCTAAGTTAGGGGTGGAAGTATCTAGATGAGCCAGTCTAGATCTCAGAGTACCAGACTTATTTAGTAGCCACAACTATAGACTTAAAGAGTTCCTCAGTCACAAGCTCGTGTCACTTATTGAGTTACTCAGACAAAAGGTCAGAGGCCTCACACTTTTTGACAAGGGAAAAGGGATCATCTAGTGTTGTAGGAGTCCCTCTAGGAGGACACCTAAGCTCGATGTACCAGGAAGAGGTAGGGTATTAGGCTGGTGTGGTATATGGAATGCTTACTATCTCTACCTTTACAAGATGTGTGTTGTTTGACTCTAGTGCATCATACTCCTTTATGTCATCTGTATTTGTAACTAGAGTTGCCTTATGTCGTTCTGGTCATATTCCCAATTTTTTTTTTATATTTCCATCTAGGTATAGGATTGTATGCTCTAGATTCTATAAAGGAGTGGCCTTTTTTTATATTCTAGAAATATTTTTTGTTAGATCTCATAGAATTTGAATTACATGACTTTGATGTGATCATCAGAATTTATAGTTGGGGAAGTACTGAGCATTGATTGATTGCATACAAGAATTCATGGTTCAATGAGGACCAAAGGGTGCTAGGATCTTGTATTGGAAGTGTGAACCTAATCCCTCTGCAAAGATTGTGTTAGCAATCATGATGAGTAACCTTGTTCTTATAGGGTATCGACTAATCTTGTGTTATGTTCAAGACGTCGAAGACTTTGAGATGTTGCTGAAGTAGATAGTAGAGGTGGGTGAGTATCCTGGCTTATACCCTTAGGAGATTTTGGGAATGCCACCAATTCAAGAAGTCAAGTTCACCATGGACGTGTTGCCACAGACAAAACTAGTATCTAAGGCCCTGTTCCATATGACACCTATGGAGATGAAAGAACTCAAGGATAATTTGTAAGAATTATTGGACAAGGGTTACATCAGACCAAGTATATCACCTTAGGGAGGGATAGTTCTACTTGTGAAAAAAAATTATGGTAGCTTGAGGTTACGCATCAATCATCGAGGATTGAACTAGGTTATTAAAGAATTGTTACCTATTTCCAAGGATCGATGACTTATTCAATTAGCTTGAGAGAGCCAAGATATTCTCAAAGATTGATCTTCAGTCGAGCTACCATCAAATGAGGATAGTAGGACATCCCTAATAGTAATTTTTGAACTAGATATGGCTATTATGAGTTCACAATAATGACTTTCAACCTCACTAATGTGCCAACAAAATTCATATCCATCATGAACCAGATATTCCAATCAATCTTGGAGTAGTTTATTATAGTGTTCATCGACGACATTCTCATCTACTCTAGCAATGGAGAGATGTATGAGAAAAATTTAAGGTAGACTATGGCATTATTGTGATCACACCAGTTGTATGACAAAAACTCAATGTATGGGTCTTGGTTAGGTTAAGTGGCTTTCCTTTGAAATGTATTCTCTAAGGATGGAGTGGAAATAGATCCTACTAAGGTTCAAGGCATTTTTGAATGTCGTACACCAACTTCTATCAAGGAGGTGTGCAGCTTTCTATGATTGCTTGGTTATTGTAGTTTTTATGTGGCAGACTTTTCTAAGATAACGCAACCATTAGCTAATTTACTCAAAAAGGCTACAAGTTTTTAATGGGATTAAAATTGTGGTGAAGCTTCTAAGGAGTTTAAGAAGCTATTGAATTCATCCCAATGCTCACTTCGACGAGTGGGTCTAATGGTTTGGAAGTATATAATGATGTTCAAAGCATGGTTTGGGTTGTGTGTTGATGCAATATGGGAGAGTAGTGGCATTTACTTCTCAAAAATTTAAGCAGCATGAACACAACTACCCAACAAACAACTTATTGCATGTCATGCTACATTCACCTTTATGATTTGGAGGTATTATTTTTATGGCGTTCGTGAAAGTTCTGTACTAACGATAGGAGCCTAAAGCATATATTCACGTAGCGGGAATTGAATTTGAGATAATGGCAATGGTTTGAGTTGGTTAAGGATTATGACTTAGAGTTTATCTACCATGAGCGTAAGGAAAAAGTGGCGGTAGATGTGGTTAGTTGAAAGATGTCGTATTCCCAAGGCAGGACCATGGTTTTAGACCATTTGTGCTGAGAATTCAGAAAGTTGGAAATCAAACTAATCTTTGCTAGTACTCTTGAGGTAAGAATGAGTGCACTTACCATTGCCCCTACAATCTTTGAGGAGATCTGAGCTAATCAACATGACTATGTTAAGCTCGAGAGGATCCAAACTAGTATTACAGAAACTAGAGTTGAAGGATTCTAGATCCATGAGGATGGTAGTATCAGATATCGAGGTAGGTGGTGTGTACCACAATGACGTGTAAAGCTTAAGGGAAGGACATTATAATCTTTATTCTAACCACCCTAAGCTTTACAAGGATTTAAAGAAGGTATAATGGTGGGCCCATATGAAGTAGGAAGTGCCAGAGTTCATTATTATTTTTTTCAATAGGAAATCTCTCTTTTCATAAGTGTAACTGAACCAACTATCCTCGTGAAAATACTGTGTAATTCTATTTTTTTTCTAGAGTTTGGTATTTAGTATTAGATTTCTTAGTTATGCTCTTAACTTTCTCATGAAGTTTCTTAATGAATTAAACTCTCTCTTTAGCATTATATAGTTCTTAATATCACCTGTCTTTAATGAAAACATATCAACAAGCAAATCAAAATTAACTCCATAGTTAACTTAAAATTGACTTAATAGAGTTGCACTAGAAGGACTCCTATTATATGCAAATTTAGCATTTGCAAGTTTTACATCTCAATCCTTTGTACTCTTACTAACTAATAATTGTCATAAAGTTCCAAAGTTCTTATTAGTCCCAAGACACTATAAAACAACTTAGTACTTAACATTAATTATTATGGAACCTCTTATTATCTATGTAAAGAGGACCCATACAAATTTGAAGGTAAACAGATGACTATGTTGCTAGTTAAGGATGAAACTTGCAAAATAAATCACCAGCGATAGAGGCATGTGTATGGCATGTATGAAGGGAAAAAATGTGTTGCATGGAAGGGCCAAACTTGATATTTGCATGAGGAGACTTTAATCAACAATCTAGACATGAAATTTGGAGTATTATCGCATTGATAATTCTTAAAAAGATTAGAAAGTTGAATTAGTAAATAAGTAGCTTAATTATATCTTTTAGGGTTATATTTTTTTCATAAAAGAAAGGCATATTATAACATTATGAAAAATTACATCTAAGTATATAGAATTGATCTATATGACCTATGAAACCACCAAAATTAGCACTTCTACTAGAGTGATTACAAATAGAGGACAAAACAAAGGAAATTTAAAAAAATATCCTTTTCAAGTTCTACCTAATACCTGAGAAAATAAAAGCATTCCTAGCTTTCCAAATCTCACAAATGCTAATAGCATAGAAATCATATTTGATTTGGGCCTTAGCCACTCCTCTACCTCGAGAATAGGACATAGCTCTTAACATTGCATGCCATGAATAATAACTCCTTTCTCTAAAAGTCTTTCTAATAGATACCCAAATCTACTTCAAAACTGGATAATGTACAAATAGATAACCAATGCTTTCCTTATGTTGACAAAAACAACAAAGTAAGATAATGGATAAAGAAAATTTTGCCATAAGATCCTTTGTAGGAAGCCTAGCCAAAAAATGAATTCATGCTTTGGAGAAGCAGGATTGCAACATACTAACCTCCACCAAAACACTTTTGGAGCTGTAAATCTTATGGCTTCATAAACATCTAAGATCTTATATGAATAACTAGCCTGTATTTGCTTAAATACAAGAAGTATCAGAGGTCTTAAATCAAATATACTATGTAGGAACCAAAACGCAGTATAGGGAAGATTATAAGAATCAACCACCTTCTACTTGATGTAATAAGAGTGAATCCATTTAATCCATAAATAATCCTTTTCCTTGCACACATTCCATAGATGTTTCACCATTGCAGCTACATTTCATGTATACATATCAATAATGCCAAGGCCACCTTCGTTTTTAGGTAGGAGCAACAATTTCCATGACATAAGAGCTCTTTTTCTAGGAGCAGCCTTACCTGTCCACAGAAAAGATCTGCACAAAGCAATAATCTTCATCAAGAGCTTTTTGGGCAATAGGAACAGCTGGCTCCAGTACCTAATGCTTTTTAGGGTTTTATTATTCTATCTTTTGAGAGCATTTAGAGTAGGAGGCAAGCTAATGCTTTTTGTATCAATTCTTATCTGATTTTTTTATGAGTATTATTTTTTAATATTAAGGAGGTCCAATAGTTATAAAAACCATAGGAGTACATGACACAAAAATGAAGACAAAACAATGATAAAATTACAATCTCTGCTTAATTGAATTATATCTGAGTTCTTCTTAATATTAATTAATTTTATGCGAGAGAATATTATTAAAATCCTTAATCTCTTTGTTTATGTGAATTAGAGATTATGATCTATCCTTCAAACCTTCCATAAACCCACTTCATTTTAAACCCTGAATGCCATATACAATCACCATCATCATTATCTTCAACATTCATCTTAAACCTATTTTTCTTACTTGATTTTATCTATTTCCAAAATTAAGTTAATATTATTATCATTAACATAAGATAATCCTCAACTTCTAAACTTCATAATCTAATCATCAAATCACCATATATCAAAAAGTTCATCATCATAATATTCACGTCAATACTAAACCCTAATCATAAACCCTAACCCTAGCCCACGTACAAAACCATTCTAAACCTTCATCATTTGAGCATCATCATCATTAATTCTACTTTTTAAACTCATCAACATCATCTCTACATCACTTTTGAATCATCATATTCACTTTACAACCCTAATCGAGCCTTTATACCACCCATTCCATAAGTACATATTCCTACACACATCAAGTAAGTGAAAAGTTTTACATCTCCAATTGATAATATACTTTTGGGAATACCATGTAACCGTAATATTTCCTTGAAATATAAATCTACCATAAGAGTTGCATCATCCATTTTATTATAAGGAATAAAATATTCCATTTTGAAAAGCCTATCAATGACTACCACTAAAATAATTTGCCCTTTGTGTCCTTAGTAACCCTAGGATAAAGTTTATACTAAATCCCTACCACAGTTGACTAGAAACAGATAAAAGAGTATACAAACAGTTAGAGAAGAAAATATTGTACTAACTTTATCTTTTACACCAATAGAAATGCTTATGTAATATTCTCATAGTTTTATGAACACCAAAATGACCACCTATACCCCCTTCATGTATTTCTTTAACAAGTATGTCACACATATTCAAATGAGGTATACATAACTTATAAAGTTGGAAAATAAATCCATTGTCAAGCACATAGTTACCATGACTATGATTATTTTACGTGATTTATAAATTTCAAAGAAATCATTATCTTTTGCATAGAACTTTTTTAACATTTCCAAGCTTGAAAGTTTAGCATCCAAAATGACAATTATCATATATCTTCTTGATAATTCAGTTGCTACTACATTTTCTTTACCATCAAAATGTTTGATAGAAAATATGATGGATTGTATTTCTAGGATTATTTTTGTTTTTCCAACCAAATATTTAGACTTTAACTATCTGAATGCAAAATTAATGGTTCTCAAATAATGAATCCACGATTCTAAGTTGCTTATGATGGCATAGAATTCCTTATAACATATGGAATAATTCAATTTGGAATCATAGTTTTTTCTAAAAAAATCTAATGGATTGTTTATTTTGTGAGAATACACCTTCTATACCTACCCCACTAACATCAAATGTATCTTCAAATCATTTATCTAGTTAGGTAAGGATAATACTGGTGCATTACATAGCTTGTCTTTTAATGTCACTTCCTCTACCATTTGAACTTGCTTCCCATTATGAGATGAGTAATTAGTGTGGCAATAGCTGAGAAGTCCTTAATGAATCATCTATAAAAACTTGCTAGCCTATGTTAACTCCTCACCTCATAAATATGTTTAGGTATATGTCAATCTTAAATAGATTGAATCTTTGTAGAATCCACTTTTATACCTTCTCTACTTACAATATAACAAAGGAAAACAATACTAGAATGCAAAAAAAAATCACAATTTTCTATATTCCCAAAGAGTTTAGTTTCCCTTGGTTTATCCAAAAATCTCCTCAAATGAATATGATAGTCATGCACTTTTTACTATACACAAGAATATCATATAAGTATACCATAGTGAATTTTTCAAGAAAATTTGAAGACCTTCATTCATTCATTAATCTCAAAAATGAAATAGGTTTACACAATCAAAATAGCATCACATTCCATTCATAAGGACCATATTTTGTTCTAAATGGAATTTTCCATTTGTTCCCTTCTCTTATTGTCATTTTTTGATCTTCATTTTAGATAAATTTTAGAATGCTCCATGAAATTAATCAAACATATATTTTAATCTAGGGATAGGAAATAGACATTTTATGTTTATATTTTTCACACCTCTAGAGTCAATACACATGTGCCACAAAACATTTGTATTAGGAATAAGTAATGTAGGTACACAAAATAGACTCATTCTTTCTCTCACATATCATTTTCCTATGAGCTCTTTTATTTGTCTTTGTAAATCCTTAGCCTCTTCTGTATTAAATCTATAGGTAGATCTATTAGGTAAAGGCATAGGAGTTAAGCCTATGGTATGTTCTATTCCTCTTTTAAGCGGTATTACATGTGGTAAGTTATTGTGAAATAAACTTTATATTCACTAATAAGCTCATTTAATCGAGGATTAATCTCATTTTTCTCCCTTTGTAAATATGATGTATAAGTTGTTTTCATGATGGCCAAGTGGTTCAAGGTATGTGCTTGGGCGTATTTTTTTCAACATTGTTTAGTAGGGTAAGCATAAAAATGAAGAATCACACAGTTTTGCAAGTATACATGGTGGACATAAGTAGTAAAGTGATGAGAGGATGTCGCTCTCATAGGGAAAATAGGAATGAAATATGCTAACCAAAGTGGAGTATCCTATGAAACTACTGATGTGACTAAATGTTCATAGGGTGATGCTGATGAATAAGAAATAACTAAATACACAAGGAGTTAACAAATTCAATGTTGGATAGATGTGAAGGAAATTAGGAAATAGAGTTACGAGAGTAGAGTTGTTAACACTATATGTGTGTACTCTATGATTAATCATAGCAAGTCAAGCTCGATGGATATTAATCCTCTTAAGACTCACTAGGTATTAGTTAGTGGTAAAACATGCTCTCCAACTGTCTCGTTGATGGTGCAAGGGCCTTAGGAATGTTACATAGTTAGGGTTGGAGGATTAATGACAACGTCTCTTTAACTTTTAGTGCCAACCCTATCACCATTTAGCATCATAAGTTCTACATACTATCCATATGATGCAGAATTAGGATAAGTGCCTTATATGGCCAACATTCAACACCTTGACTATAACACCCCTAAAATTTACAGTTGAAAATTTTTGTTTATTATGGATAAGCACAGACTAATAGTGGGGCATAGCCACCATGATCAGTATAAGATTAACCCCATGCAAATCTTATACTAACTATAAGGCTAAGAGTACTAAAATTATTAACATGATCGATCAATAAAAAACATAGAAGTTCAACATTCATAAATAAAACAAAAGTATGCAAATGTTAGTGTTAATAGAGAATGGAAATAAGGTAGAATCCATGCCCACTAAAGGAAAATAAAAATGATAAGAAAATAAAAAATGAAAGGTCCGATGAACACCCTCTTGGACCCCACAGTAGGTACACCGAATCATCACTCTATCCCACCGAAGGTATCTTATGCATCAAAATCATCGAAGGCAACATCTTCTACCTACACAGACTCAGAAGGGGCCACTACTTGTGGGAATGAGCAACACCCATAAAATGAGTGATTAGTATGCTACCTACTAAGTAAGTCATTAAGATTAATGATCATTATTAGAAATTAGGCCATTAATTCTTGCTTTACACATCTCTTGAATTATAAAATTTAATTAGGCTAAATTATGTTAGAGGGTGCATATTAAAATTTAAACCTAATTTGGGATTATAACAGGCATCCATTTCGTCAAATAAAACTATTCCAGTATAATCACCCTACCCTTCCTCCTTGGTATAATCATCCATTATGCCACTCTACTGCCATGCACAATTCCCTCCCCTTTGTTTTATTCTCTTTGTTTTGCTCCTCTTTTCCCTATACGCCATGCTCTTCTTAACCCCTTTAACCCTCTAAAAGTCCATAATTTCTCTTTTTACTTGAGCTCCCCCAATCAAGAAGAAAACCCTATTGTCACCATTGTTTTCCACCATTTTTACCTCATTGGCAACTCCCATCAAACCTCCTCTCCATGTTGCATAGTTCCTTGTGTATCCCTCCCATTTTCAGTAGAAAGAACTGCCATTCTGCACCCCCAAGCTGCAGCAAAATTAGCTAAAACAACCCCCAAGCTACACATAAAATCACCATAACCCCAACCCCTTTTTGGTCATTCATGCCAATCTCTTTTCCTTAGCTTTGGCCAAACTTACCGATCCTTACCCCCTTGTTACACCTTCTTTTGCTTCAGCCCCTATCTTTGCTGCAACATTTCCAACCGTTCCTACCCCCTAGCAACACACAATACCTCTGTTGTCCCTCCGCTTCTTCTTGGCAACTTTTGCTTGTTACTCCTTTGTTTCGTGAGTTTTGATTAGTTTCTTGCGGCCTTATTTTACTCGATTAGTTGTCCTTGAGTTAACTTAATCAATTTTGAGTTAATGTTATGTTATATTAAATACTAATATGTATTATTGGATATTAATTTATTAGGTGATATTTGAGAATCTCGAAGAAGATGGTTTTTGGTGCTTTTGTATAAGGTTGGATTTAGGTAAATCCAATCACTCGTAAGATGGTAGAATTTATATATGAGCATGCTAGGATTTTTTAGACCTATAATCCTACTAGGTTTTCATATTCCTCAAGTATTATGACATGTATAATAAAATGATAACATGTTAAATAAATGATTACTGTGATTATCAAAAGTGAAGTATATGCTTGAGTATAGTATATGGTTTACGTATGCATATATAGGGTTTTTCTAGGGTTTTATGCTTGTCAGGAGAGGATTTAAATACAATGCTAAGTACTCCATGATTATTATTGCATGGTGTTTAGGGTTATAAAAAGCATAAAAACATATATACATGACTAGGGTTAAAATATGATAATTGTTATTTCATTTTCTAGGGTTAGAGAGTTTTCCCTACATGTACCATGAAGATAATTACCTTATTAAATGTGATATTATTCTTAATACACACACACACAAAAATACTGCATGGAATGTGTGACATGTGAAGAATGCATGATTAGGATTTTCATGGCACAACTCAATAAATACATGAAAAGTGAAAAATGCAGTCAAATGTTAAATTGTAAAAATTAGGTACGTGCTAAAGTGTTGTGAATAATTATCTTTTAGCCTTTTCATAAAACATTAATCATAATAATAATGTTTTGTATGGAATTAGTAAAAAAATTATGAAATTGGAGTTTCACTTACATTTTGGTCATTTTTGATCTAACACATATAATGTGAATAACTAATCATAGGATGGCCTCAGACATTTTATAGGTTGACTTTAGTGTTGACTTTGACATTGACATAGATCAATGACCTTAGGGTTTATTTGAATAATTAGAAATAATGGAAAATGGTTAAGTATGGAAATGGAAATGATTGTATGGTATGAAATTTTTGTGATCACCTCATAAAATATTAATACTTAAAGTGGAAATTATTAAGTTTGGGAATAGTTGCTCTCTAGGGTTAGCTACCCTAGAGATGAGGTGGTAACCCTCATTTGAGTTGGTTTTCTTGTGTGCCTCTGTGCCCTAGTAAGGCCCTTATCTACTCTATAGCTAACCTACACGTCCTATAGTGGGTATCAATACTTATAGATTAGGCGACCGAGGTTGGAGGATATTGTGTTGCCTATGTGTGCCGATATGACCAGGCGTACCACTATGTTCTAGGGTTCTAGAGTATGGGCATCATGTTGCCTTCGTGTATCAATATAACAGGGTATACCTCAATGTATCTAGGTTGATTGTATCCCCTTGAATAATAAAAATAATAAAGGAATACTTGTTGATGGCCTAAGTATGTTATGTTGGGTTCGATAATTGCCTCAGTGCCCTACCTTAGGTTTTGGTATATATTGGATTAATGGTTTGGTAGTTGGCTCAGTGCCCTACATCGTTAATTGGGGTTTATTTGATTAGTGGGCTTCAACCATGGAATTTTATATGGTTATTGTGTACCTTGAAATGATGTAACTTGGTTGAGTATAGTTGCTTCTTGAGCATAAGATGCTAATGGCATATAATTATATATATGTATTATTCCATGATTTATTATATATCAGTATGGTATGTGCTTGTGTTTGAGCATGCTTTGGATCATTGCGTGATTATGTGAAGTATTGTGAGGTATTGTAATATACTCAGTACGAGGAAGTTGTACTGATACTACATTTGTAGATGACTATGTGAAGGCTATGGAGTGGCATGACGCTTATAAGAGTTGCCAGGATAAGCGGAGCCCTTGGGAAGAGGTTCCATTCTCAGAATAGTCATATGGGTCTAAGAGTTATGGAAAACTTGTGTTGCACCTACGAGTACAATTTTTTTTTTTCGATAAGTAAGAAGATTTATTACTTTCAAAAGAGAAGTTACAATGTAGCAGAATATTCTATATAATCAAGAAGCGATAACCACCTAGCATATTTAGTATGAAGACTATGGTGAACTATTCTCCTAGAAACGTTCATAATGATGATTCTTAAGATCATAGAATTTTGCTTAATCCTATTATGAAACAACTAAAGGTTCCTTTCATGCCAAACAGTAGCAAGGTAAGAAACAAACAAAGCTCCTAAAATGTGCTTTTTCTTAGAATCCTGTCAAGATCTTGTAGTTAATGCCTTCATTTCATGGTCCTAATCAATAAGACGAAATAGAAACAAGTGCTCCCTTGTCTCCACATGCTGCTGACAGAAAACACAACTTTGGTCCACATCCATAACTAGATCCCTTACCCTAGCTTTAGTTAATAATCTATTCCTGCATGCAGGCCATGCTGTAACTCTTAATCTTAGGGCTGTTAAAGGTCTCCATACTAGGTTTGCCCATTTTTACTTGTCTTGTTTAGCACAAATGAAATGGTAAGCTGCTTGAATGCTAAAATCAGTAAAATTCCTCGTCTCACAACTCTGTAATAGAGGTCTTGTATGCAAAACCTTGAGAAAAACCCAAGAAGTATAAGAGGAAGGAGTAGAATCCCACACAATTCCCTACTTAAGGTAGATGGAATGCACCCATTTGACCCACAAGGTATCATTTTTAGCTGCAATATTCCAAAGAAGCTTCCCCAAAGCACAACAATTCCAGAGCTCCAGGTTTAGTAATCCAAGTCCTCCTTTATTGATTGGGTAACAAAGCTTATTCCAAGCAATAAGGGAAGCCTTCCTTACATGCAACTTTCCAGACCATAGAAAACTCTTGCACATGCTAATAAAATAGTGCAACACTTTCCTAGGAATGAAGATAATTTGACTAAAGTAGAGCTGGATACTGAATAAGATAGATTTAATGAGCTGTAAATGACCATCATATGAAAGAAATAAATTGCTCCAATGCCTTAATCTAGCAGTAATTTTATCCAGCAAAGGTTGCATGTGGCTTGCAGACAATCTAGCTAAAGTCAAAGATAGCCCCAAATATGTGATAGGAAAAACACCTACAGGGAACCTGAGAAATGCCAGAATGGTTGCTTGGGTATAGACGTCAACACCCCCAAAAAAGACACTTCACTTTAAAGGGTTAATAGAAAGCCATTAAAGTGTAGAAAATTGAGCCAGCACCTCCTGAAGACACATAACACTTTACAAATTACCCTTACAGAACAACAATAAATCATCTACAAAATTGAGATTGATGAGCCTCAGACCTTTACATCTAGGGTGAGCATTAAACCTTGGATCAACCCATAGCTTCTTCAAGCATCTACTGAAATAATCCATCACCAACATAAATAAATAAGGAGATAGAGGATCTCCTTGTCTTAAACCTCTTCTCCTAGGAAAAGGAGCAGCAAGAACCCCATTAAAGCTGACTAAGAAAGACACGGTGGTAACACATGCCATAATCAACCTTATAAAGTGGGGAGGACAACCAAACAAGATAAGGACATTATGTAGAAAATTCCAATTCACCATGTCATATGCTTTTTGAAGATCAATCTTAAGCTTACATCTAGGTGAGATGCCTTTAATAGAGTATTTTCTGACTAATTCATGAGCCAAAATAATATTTTCTCCAATGCTTCTACTCTTGATGAAAGCATTCTGAGAATAATCAATAATAGTGGGCACAATACTCTTCAATCTCTGGACAAATATTTTAGAGATAATTTTATACAATACATTGCAGCAGGCTATGGGTCTAAATTCAGTCACCCTATTTGCATTTGGTTTCTTTGGAACAAGAGTTAAAGCTGTGATATTTAGCTTTCTAAGTAGGAAACCTGAAGAAACAAAATTCTCTTATAGCCCAAAATACCTCATCAGCAATAATAGGTCAGCTAGCCTTGAAAAAATTTGTAGAGAAACCATCAACCTTGGGAGCTTTAGTATTACCCATAGAGAAGATAGCCCCTTTGAGTTCAGCTTTGGTTCCAAGAGCAGTGAGCCCAACATGTTGAAAATATTGGTTACCCCTCTAACTTCTTTATTTTCAGAATGCAGTTCTCCCACCATGCTATTAGCAGATCCCAAGAGCTACTTATAGTAATCAATGAAAGTAGCTTGAATATTGGTTACCCCTCTAACTTCTTTATTTTCAGAATCCAGCAGCATGACCACTGATTTCCTCTGATGCCTTTCCTTCACCTTAGCATAAAAAAGTTTATGATTTGAATCCCCACAATTGAGCCACTGAATAGAGGCTTTTTGTTTAAAAAATATTTCCTCATAGTACAATAAATGATGTTAATGTTTCTCCTTCAAGTGAAGCTGACTTCTTTGATCACCACCACTAGGATTAGAATAGAAAGAATTTTATAGGGCATCCACCTCCTCCCCAGTAGTCTACACTTTGTGTGAGATAGAGCCATACTTATCTTTGTTGAGTTTCTTCAACTACTGTTTCAAAAGCCCTAATCTCTTGGAAACCGTGCGTAGAAAATTCCCTCCCAAATTTATCCTCCATACTCTCTCGACAATAGGTAGAAAATCCTCAGATTCAGTCCAGAACTAAAAAAACATAAAAGGTTTAGACTTGAAAGATAGGAAATATTCAGATTGATAACCATAGGACTATGATAAGAGATTAAGGGGCTCAGAAATTCTTCCATAGACTGAGGAAAAGACTCCAACCATGGTAAATTCACTAGTGCTCTATCCAGCTTACAACAGACCTCCTCATATCCAACTCTATGGCTGGACCAAGTAAATTGGCACCCCTAACTTTGAAGATAAAAAATGGCCAGCTCCTAAAGTCGTGGATATTAGAGACATTAGGGATCCTACCCTAGAATTTTCAGTAGCATGCAAGTTTACATTAAAATCACCTGACATAATCTAAGGAACATTACCTAGTGAATGAACCTTCAACCATTACCATAAAGCCTTTCATTTCGCACCACTATTATGAGCATAGACAAAAGCCACAAAGAAACTTGCATTAGTATGCAAATTTGTAAAATGATATAAAATAACCTGATCACATAGAGAGTAAGGCCTTAGCACCCAGACATTTGGATTCCAAAGAACCCAAATCTTGCCATTTGGATGATGGGAATAATTATTAAGAGTAGTCCAACCCTTTTGGATCTTAATAAATGCAGCACAAAATTTGTTTCTTTTACTCTAGTTTCAAGTAGACTAAACATAGACAACTTGTGCCTTGCACAAAACCTCATGACTTTCTTATGTTTGGAAGTCTTATTCAAGCCACGAACATTCCAAGCACTAATCATGTCCCCAAAGATCAAGGAATGAAGAACCCTGTCCACCCCCATGAACATTGACTTCTCTGTCCACACGTGAACCACGCCCACCAATAAGACCCTTTTGAGATCCAGTAAGGAGAGCCCTATGTCTAGTCATCCTTGGTTCAGTAGAAATAAGGGAGGGTTTGTGAACAAACTGTGCAAATCTAGACTTCTTCCCCCTACAACAGAGGAAGATCAAGGAAGAGATGGGCCAGATACAAGCAAAATATGATCCTCCCCAGGTGCAAGCACAGATTGATCTAAATCCCCTTGGTGAGGGTTACCATCAGAAGTAGTAACATCTTTCCTAGTAAAATGCTGATCCTCCATAATTATATGCCTAGATGGATCATTCACATTCCCTGGATGGAGAAGCTCTGGAAATGCAGAAGCCTTGACCTTCCTCAGATCCCTCACCATTCTCCACTCTCCTGCTTTATCATGCCCCTCTTTAACAGCCTGCTAAGAAGAATTACATCTCCTCACATCATGACCAAAACAATCACACAAAGGACAATACAAAGGCTTCCAATCATATTCCACTCTTTGTTCCACTTCCATCCCCTCAAGATCCAGAATAATAAAAGACTCCAAAAGAGGCTTTTTTACATCAACCTCAACCAGCACGTGAGGATAGGAAGCTCTATCCCTAGATGCTGTAATAACATCTGTACAAACTGGACTACAAATAGCACTTGCAATCTTACTAAGGGAGCTTGAAGACCAATATTCTAGGGGAAGATTAGGAAACCGAATCCATAATGGTAACACCTACATCTTATCAGGGTTAAATTTCAAGCGCCTATGCCATCTTTTCAACACAAAAGGTTTATTAAAGAACATCCAATGTTTGCTAATAACCCTGGAAACAGCCTCTTGTGAATGAAACCTAAAAACATAAAACCCAGACGTATGCAAAATGAATTTGGGAGGTTTAATACCCGACCATTATCTTTCAACAAAGCCACACATCTGGTTGAAAGAGGGCGCATCTCCACAGACATAATCAAAGTGTTAGCCCACTGAAGAGCTTCAGTCTCAATAGAAAAAACCAATCAAAGGGATTCTATTACCCATAAGCACATCCCTCCAGGATGAGGAGTTATGGGAGATGCAGGCTGCAGTCGATCCCATACTCACTCCTTGGTAATAGAATTCAAAGGTACACCCTCAAGTCTAGATAATCCCGCTGCATGGTTCCTTGCTGGGGTATGAGATTCATTTAGAATCGGTTCTATATTCTTATCCATGTGATCATTGTTCATAATCACGTCGATTAAATCCCCCTCAGTTGGAAGGTTTGGTTTAAAAATAGTCTCGGCATCCTTGGTCATAGAACTGCTTTCAATCTTTTTTGAAACAACATTATTAGACACCATTCCACTATCACCAATACCCTTTGTCCTACCCGACACTAGAGAACATGGAAAGATCTTCTCTTCTTCGCCATAACCAAAATGCTCACTATTGTATCAGTTTTTCTTTTGGACTCTTATGTCACTTGCTATATTTTGATTATTTTTGTTGTACGAAAAATATTTATCCATAACTTTTATATTTGTAATCTCTCTTATTTCTACTGTTTTTGGTTTGGTTAGTTTTACCTTAGAACTTGGTATAAGATAGGTGAGGGAACTAGACTTATGCTAAGTATGGTGGTAACACCCATTATCTTTAGTAATTAACAGTTTTACAAAATGAAATTTTTAAGTATGAAAAATGAGGGTGTTACAACTATTATTCGTTGGTTGATCGGTCTCTATGGTATAATGCTCCTAGCCACTATTCTTGCTAGTGGATTAGTCTAGCCCAAACTCATATGGTGTTCCACTATAAGTGATAAGTATTTTCCCTATGATTTGTAATCATCCAAGGTTTGGGTTATTGAGCACGGGATCCTCCACTATTATAGCCAGTGGATTATAATATAATCTCGGGTTGAATACACCTAACCACTATTGTTCGCTAGTGGATCGGTCTGAGTCTGACTCAATAGTCTTCCAATTTAAATGGTTAGCGTTATATTTATGTCTTATTTTAAAAGTAACTCCTAATGAGACATGCATGCCCCTAATGGAATTCCCTCACTTATTATCACTCTATACTTTCTGAATGACCTGGTCCTATAGCTTGGGACCTCTACACTATCTAAGACACCAAGACCTCTTTCTCACCTTCTACGCTACTCACCATGAATCCAAAATCACCATATATGAGGGTCAAGGCCTACTTTTCCATTCCTCTACCTAAGCTCACCATCACCTACTATGCTTTCCGCTTAAAACCCTAATCTGGCCTATGTGGCCCTAGCTCCTCTTTTTCCCATATACCCTATAATCCCCTTGACTCCAACATCAACACTCCACTCAATCCGCTCCAAACATCACAACCCTACTCTCCAACTTCCACATGTGATAAGAAACCCTATTTGGTTAGTCTAAAACCCTAATACACTTCTTTTCTTTTACACCTTCTCTTCACACACAAACTCCGCCCTCCTTTCCACTTGACTCACACCCTTTATAATACACCCCCAAATCTTAACCCTAATTCCAACCAATCTCTATAAATTCTCAAATAACATCACCATACTTAGGGATTTTCCCCAAAACCCTCGTTAGGCTCCCATGTATACTTCTACCAATTACCTTACAATCTCTTTCCCAAACACTCCAATCACCCAAAATATTCTTTGCTCCCAATTTTTAAACCTCAAACTAACTTTTCCCATGTAAAGAAAGAACACCCTATGCAAGCCTCACACTCCCCATTCAATATTTTCTTCTAACCCTTCATTTTATTTTTTCCTTCCTTCATTTTATCACCAATATGTCACAATACACTTAGGAATTTTTCCCACCTCTTCTTATCCACTCCACCCTCTTTTAATCTTTTAGATTTCCACAACCACTCAAGTCCACCTAAGCCCTCTAAACATGCATGTCATATCTTACCAATCATACATAAGAGCATGTCATAAATAACAAGTCATATCACCCTTATTACACTTATCATAAATCATACACCACATACCTTAGCTCCTTACAAGCCAAGCTACACTACAGACCTACTTAGTCCACAATCACATATAAATACAAAACAGATATCTTTACATCCATAAGCACATACATCATAGCAAACTCAAGCTTTAACTATATCCTTAAATAATAGGACACCAAGCTCAGAGCACAAATCCAACGCCTTCTCATGGGAAGGGTTTTGTTCAAAACCTGTGAGAAATGGAACAATAATATTTAACCTTCTTCCCACTCCTTTTTCCTTTTTATTTTTTTTCCTAACAAAATATTAGTAATAATATAAGGTTAATAATTATAAAATATTTAAAATTAAATTTACTATATAAGTATACAGTTAAGGGCACAACTAGACAGGGAATAGTAGGTAAGGACGGTGACAGTGGATCATGGTGGCCTCGACAACGTAGGGTAGTGGTGGTGATTGAAAAGTAGAGGTTTTATTACTAAAAAGAGGAGAAGGGATGGATTTTTAGAAACCCTAATTATAACAGGTAATTATGTGTATTAGTTGTAATAATTATTTAAGGATATTTTATATTAAATAGATTGTTAATATATGTAATATTATGGATTATTACTTATAAAATTTAATTCAGCTAAAATATGCTAGAGGGTGCGTATTAAATTTTAAACCTAGGTTGGGATTGTAATCGGTATTCGTTTTGTCAAATAAGTCTATTCCAGTTATCAGATAATTTTTATCAAGATATTTTACCCTAAATTTTTTCCAAGATAATTACCTTAGCCTAAGTCCCTAACCTATGCTAGATTAACCTTATTTTTTCTCCTCTCTTTCCGGGCAAGAATCTTCACACCACACCTACACACTCTCCTGCCAAGCACGATTCCCTCCCCCTTGTTTTACTCTCCTTATTTTGCTCCTCCTCCCCTACATCCCAAGATCTTCTTAACCTCTCCATTTCATTTATTTTATATCATTTGTTAACCCTCCCAAATAGCCCACACACTCCCTCCTTCTGCTAAGCTCCCTTGTGCAAGAAAAAAAAAATCGATCTTTGTTCTTATTTTCCACCTTTTTATTTACCCCATTGGAAACTCCCACCAAACCTCCTCACTTTGCTACAAACTCCATTTATGAAGCCCTTAATTTTTCTACAGAAAGATTTGCTATTCCCCACCCCCAATCTACAGACAAAATCACCATAACCCCCACCGTCTTTTTGGTCATTTTTTCCAAACCCTTTACCTTAGCTTTGGCTAAAATTTCTTATCCTCCCCCTTGCTACACCTTCCTTTGCTGCATCCCTTACCCTTGCCACATAATTTCCAACCGTTACCACCCCCTAGAAACACACAACACCACTGTTGCCCCGCCTCTCCTTATTGGCAACTTCCGCCGGTTACTCTTTCTTTATTTCGTGAGTTCTGGTTAGTTCTTGCTGCCTTATTTTAGCAAGTTAGTTGTTATTAATTTAGTTTAATTAATTTTTATTTGAGTTTATGGTTTATTAAATTCTAATATGTATTATTGAATATTAATTTATTAGGTAATATTTTAAGATCTCGGAGAAGATAATTTTTGGCACTTTTAGTGTAAGCTTTGGTTTAGAAAAATTCAATGACTCATAAGGCGGTAGAATTTATATGTGAGCATGCTAGGATTTTTTTGTAGACCTATAATAATGCTATAATTTTATATTCTTCAAGTACTATGACAGACAAAATAAAATGATAACATGTTATATAAATGATAACCACGATTATTGTAAGTGGAGTATATAACGTGTTGTATGGTTTACATATGCATGCCGGGGGTTTTATTAGGGTTGTATTCTTGTCAAGTGATGATTTAAATTCCATTTTAAGTACTTATTAATTACCATTGTATGGTATTTAGGGTTGATAAAAAAAGCATAAAAACATATACGCACAATTAGGGTTAGAATACGATAATTATTTTTCGCATGTTTTAGCATTTGAGATTTTTCTCCTACATTAATCATGATGATTATTACCTTATTAAATGTAATATTATGTTTAGAATATATATATATATATATATATATATATATATATACATGCCGCCTGGAATATATGATATGTGAAGAATGCATGATTAGGGTTTTGAGGGTGTAACTCAATAAATATGCAAAAAGTGGAAAATATAGTTTTTCGCTAAATCGTAAAAATTACCTCCATGCTAAAATATTATGAATAATTAAATTTTAGAATTTTTCATGAAAATTTTCTTATAATAATAATGTTTAGTGCAGAATTGGATAAAAATGACAAAATTAAGGTTTTGAATGCATTTTGGTCATTTTTGACCTAATGCACCTAATGTGAATAACTTGACATAGGATGACCTTAGAATTTTTATATGTTGACATTAGTGTTGACTTTAACTTTGACATAGATCGATGACCTTAGGGTTTATCTGAATAATTGGAAATAATTGAAATGGTTAAGTATGGAAATGGAAATGAATGTGTGGTATGAAATATTTGTGATCACCTCATAAAATACTTATAATTAAAGTGGAAGCTCTTGAGTTTGGGAATTGTTGCTCTCTAGGGTCAGGTACCCTAAGAGATGGGGTGTTAACCTTTATTTTAGTTGGTTTGCTGGTGAGCCCCTGTACCCTAGCAAGGCCCTTATCTACTCTATAGGTAATCTACGGACCCTATAGGAGGTATTGATACTTAAGGATTAGGTGACCGAGGATGGAGGATACTATGTTGCCTATGTGCCCCAGTATGACCAGGCTTACCATTGTGCCCTTGGGTTCTAGAGTTTAGGTATTGTATTGCCTTCATGCTCCAATATGACCGGGTGTACCTTAATGTTCTTGGGTTGATTGTATCCCCTCGAGTAATATAAATCATATAGGAATACTTGTTGATGGCCTCGGTGTGTATTTTTGGGTTTGGTAGTTGCCTAAGGGCCCTTCCTCATTTTTGGTACATATTGGATTGATAACTCAGTAGTTGTCTTAGTACCCTACTATGTTAATTAGAATTGATTTGAGTAGTCGACTTTAGCCATGAATTTTGATATGGCTATGATGTACCTTGAAATAGCATGACCTGGTTGAGTACGGTTTATTGTTGTGCTTGTGACTCTAATGGCAAATATTTATATGTATGTATTGATCTATGATTTATTATATATTCTTATGGCATGTGCTTGTGTTTGAGCATGTTTTGGATCATTGCGTGATTTTGTGCAACGTGGGCATGCTATCTCGTATTAGGTATTGTGATTTACTTGGTACGAGGAAGTTATTCTGATACTATATTTGCAAATGACTATGTGAAGGCCATGGAGTGGCATGAAGCTTATAAGAGTGGCCAAGATACGTGGAGCCCTTAGGAGGTTCCATTCTTAGAATGGCAATTTGGGTCTAGGAGTTAGGGCAAACTAGTGTTGTACATATGGGTACTTGTTTTTGTTGTATTAGTTTTTCTTTGGACTCTTATGTCCCTATCTATATTTTGATTAACGTTATTGTACGGAAAATATTTATCTGTAACTTTTATTTATGTAAGCTCTCTTATTTCCACTAATTTATTTTTGGTTTGGTTGGTCTTAGCCACATCACTTGGCATAAGAAAGGTGAGGGAAATGAACTGATGTTAAGTGTGGTGGTAACACCCATTATCTTTGGTAATTAATTTTTCCAAAAAATGAAAATTTTAAGTACTAAAAATGGGGGTTTTACATAGGGTTTCTAGGTTAGAGGGGGTCGTGGTGGTGGTGATGGTGTCTTACGGTGATGGCACAGGTAGTGGTTGTGGTGGTGGCCAAACGGGAAGTAGAGAAAAGGAGGTGGAAGGAGGGGAAGGAAAGGGTAAATGGTGGTGTATGAAGGTAGGGGGATGTTTTCTTTTTAGGAAAGGAGGTAATGGAGGTGGTGCTTATTATGGCGGTTGTGGCAGAGGGTGGGGGAGGTGGCAGATATGGGCACAAAAGCATAGCTTGAGTTCCTGACTTTGAACAAGTGGGAAGAGAAGAGGAAGGTGAGTTAGGGGTAGGGGAAGATCTCAATCGGTGGAGGGTGATGTAGGAAAGAGGAAGGAAGGGTGTGGCGATGGTGGCATGGCTCGATAGCAGCAGTGTCAGTGACTAAACAAGTGATGTAAGGAGGGATGGTGATCGTTTTTGAGTAGAAGAAAAGAGGGGTAGTTGAGGCGTAAGTGGAATTTATATAGGGGAAGACGGTTGGGGGAAGTGGAGAAAGGAAGGAAGAAGACCAAGGGAGGGGGAGGTTGGCTATCAGCAGTCGTGTAGGCTAGTGTAGCTTACTAAGTTGGTTGTGTTAGTTTAGGTAATTTTTGGAATTCTAGTAATAATAAAATTAGCAACAATAAATAAATATATTTCTTACTAATTTAGAAATTATTATTAAAATTTACTTGCAATTTATTTTAGTTTAGTATATAATTTTGGCCTCCACTAATTTGGTCTCCATATTATTTTTCTCCTTTTAGTATCCAAAATTATTATTATTATTATTATAATATCATTAATTTACTAAAAATAGTATATTTAATTAAAACTTACCTAATAATACTACTCTGATTTTTAATTCCTAAAATAGGGTCTTGGGGTATTACATAAAAAATTACAGCTTAACAAAATAAAATATCATTTAACACAACCGGACTAGAAATGTTAAGATTACGGTAATAAAGGCTTCCAACTTTTCCTTTCACTAATAAGCTAGCCAATAGTAAAATCCTCCAACGAACATAAAATAAAGTAGAGAAAGAAGGAAAGGGACTAGGGAGATTACGCTAGTCCAACCCTTTTATACCCTAATCACTCCTTTGTTTTCCTCTCTCCTTTTTCATCTCTCCATTAGTCTTCCATTTTCATTACTATTTTTTCTCTGTATTTTTCCTTGATTTTCATTCCATGATCGATAAATGATTCTCCCTTCTTTTATCTTAGGGTATTTATATTGTGCATCCATACATATAGGATAAATGTCCTTTGGTGCGATGATGGTTTGCTCACCTAGGCATTAGGCGGTTATACCTTATTATCAGGCACCCAATAGTTGGCCTAATCATAATCCCATTGTGAATTTCTTTTTTTTTACACAAAATAAAAATGGGTTTCTTTAGATTCATAGAGTCTTTTTTATGCGCGTGTACATCTAGGTCTCAAATAGGTACCCTCGATTACTCTACCCTGTCACCTATTTACAAAATCTTCAAGCAAGCTTATCACTCTACTAAACAGTTTGACGTAAATGCACATAGGGTTCTCATGAAAGTGTCCCTGGTTGCTAGATTTTTTAAACATTGAGGCTCCTATTTCATTTGTTAATATGTTGGGATAGACTCTTAACTAATTGTTAGGGTCATTTCCCTTAAACATATTCAATTATATCATTTATATGGTTGTTATGGAAGGTCTCCTATTACTTTTTCTTGATGACATCATAGTGAACATGTCTTTCTCCTTATGCAAAGCCTATTGGTAGCTAAAGTTATTCCTCATTTCCTTATGCTCAAATGGTTTCAATGTTGCTAGTTTTAATAATCCCTACTTTTATACCGCAAAAAAAAATATATGACCGTAATATCAATATGTCCTATAAGACATTGAATTAACTCACTTATTTCACATATAGGGTAATCAAGTCAATAACTCTATCAATATTCATGTGTGCATAGATTTTATTATAGGGATAATTACTTAGTTCATATGGGAATTGATAGAGTAAGTAGTAGGGCTACCATCACTGTTGAGATTCTGCACATCATTCATCTTAAAAAAAACTAAAAAATCTAAGCAAATAAAAAGCATAAGAAGTCTATTGTATTAATTTGTACTAGAAATTAAAGATATCAATGAAACATACTGATATATTAACTTAGATAGGCCATCTAGTGGACAAAAGTTAACCGTGTCCTCACTATTAAGGTGGGAGGGTAGAGGAACAAAATGATTAATTGAATAGTATGGTCATGCGACCATAATTCAATAAAAAAATAGCCATAACCCAACAAGATTCTTAGCTATTAGGATATTAGTTAAACTAATTTAGATGCTGATGGCTCCACTTGTAGGGTTGTAGATGGTGTGATAGTGGTTGTCATGGGGTATGAGTCTTCTTTCTCAGAATTGTCTAGGTCTTCTAGCACTAGGATGTTAGCCTTGGTATCAATCACTCTATTATGTTCTAAGGTGGGGATAGATATCACCCTACTATGTTATGCGCTTACAAACTTGCCCAATTTTTTCCCCTCTATCAGCTCCTATAAGCGCCCTAATCTTACATCCTCTAAAGAAGAAATTGATAATTTCATCCCTAGCTTAACTCTCCTTACATCCAAATTGATCAAACGAATGAATTCTAGTGTATTTAACAACATTGTAATGATTGTGATGATCTCCTCCTACTCTCTTAACATTATATTCACAATGACCCTACCTGATGTTAGCCTAGATTTTGTTATGGTGAATTTGCTATAGAAGTTGGAAAAGGGGTATTAAAGAAGATATTTATGACAATCAGGTTGATAGAGTGGGGGTTGGTGGCCTTTTCCTTGGTAGGTTCTAGAGGTAATGCTACCTTCAAACATAGGCCACCAACTAAGGTAGAGTAGGAGGTTGGACCCTGTGGCTTTGTGGCCACTAGTTCCAGTAGATTTGGTATAATCCTCCCAACATAGATGGTGCATTTGGTAAGGACTCAATAAAGTAAGACCATATGGTCAAAAGAAATTGATCAGTCATGCGTTGCGGATAGTAAGCGACTTCTAAGAAAATGGTACTAGAGCTTTTCCTAGAAGAGGAGATGTGGGTGGTCATAGTGGCAAGGGTCGTTGGTGGTGACTTTCCATTAAGTGCATGGCTTAGTTAAGGTAGTGAGAATGTCGACTACAATTTCTATAATGGAGTTGTTGATTAGTTCGAAGTATTCATCAACATTGAATGAAGGTAGGCCATAAAGGCTGTTGATGGTAGTAGAGAGGTATAAAACTAACTTTTCGTGGGAATAAATCATCTTTGTTTTTCTCTTTGTGTATAGGTTGGAGTAGAATTCCAGTATTACGAGTGGTGAGAATTGTAGGGGTTTCTGGTAGAAAGTGGCCATTATTGGTGGCTTATTGATTGGTGAGGTACTCTGGTAGGTTAGGTATGGAGAAACCTCTCTCAAATTAGAAATCATGGTTGGCTAGGTTGTTGAAGTCTTCCTAGGTAGTTTTAGATTGAAAAACAATAAGAGAGTTGGTTAAGTGCATTAAGTGCTTGGTAGGTGGAGTCGAAAAGTATGTTTCCTCATTGTCCTCTATGGAGGATTACTTATCTGAGGTGATTGATGGTGCTAGGCATTTTTTAGTAGTTATGGTTTTCTTATATTTTTGAGGAGGTTTAGTCACTGCTTTGGTTGTTGAGTGAGTTGTTCTTCGTAGAATTTTAGGATTGGAAATAGATGGTGAGGATGAGATAGGCACAGTTATGAACGGTGGTGTTTTTTCTTGTGAGGTGGTAGCGGTAGTTTTCTTAGCTTGCTTGGCTGAGGTGGGTGAGATGGCGAGATAGTTGTAAACAAAGTGTTCCACCTATAGTTAAAGACTCTACAAGACTTTCTTTGATATTTGGAACAAGGAGGCTAGAGTAGCTTATTGAAAATGGGCAAACAAGAGGTGACTTAGAAAGATAACTGAGGGGAATGGGCATGATTCAAAAATGAAGCATAGCTGGATAGGTGGGATGTAATCTACGTAAAGTGATGGAATTATAGATGCATGCTAAGTAGTTGTCTGGCATCTAATATGCGGAATCTACCTATAAGATTGGAAGCAACTGCAACTTCTATCCTTGTGACACATGAAGCATGCCTCTCTACCCCTCCTTCCACCTACTCGATAACCTGGTCATTCTTGCACTGAGAAGGTATAGACATTATAGTTTCCATTTTTGAGAAAATGCAAAAAAAAAAGCATACAGAATATGAGGGAAGGTAAGAGAAATATCACAATGCCTCCTATGAGCACTTAGTTTTATGCCCTCAATCTGATAACCTATTGCCACTCTATGAGGTTCATAGGGAGGGTGTCTGAACTTCCCTTTAGCTCAACAAGATTTTACAAGATGGCTATTCACCTTAAATGTTCTTGCTATTTTTTGATCTTTAAGTTCCACTAACCATAGGGATACATCAATACAATCTTTTAGTATCCTCATCTCAATTTTAACTTCCCATGGAACAATTTCAACCTTGAGTTATAGAGCAACACCAACTTCCTATGATACAATTCTTTTGACTCTATGTTTGGGTCATGAGTAGTCTTTATCATTTCCTTGTAAAACCATGCACTATTATATGAAGCATTTCCTAGTTCCTCAAGCTCATTTATATATAACTTTCATTCCTCTCTTTAGATGGCTAGATCTAAGTAAAAAAATTTAAGAGCCTAATATGATTTGGGACCTAACTCTTCGTAGGTCACAAGCTTTTACAAACACAATGCCGTAGGGTAACATCCTCGAGGGAATTTTGAATGCTTTCTTGTCTGCCCACAATGCGTCATTTAGTCCCGTTGGCAAGTGTTTTCTGTTAGTGTTGACTAATATTTCTTAGATTCTTTTGCTTTTCCTATTAGACACCTCATATTAACCATTCCATGAATTCCATATTTTTGCATGAGTTGTTGAAACAGCTTATTGCAAAAAATGTGCACCACTATTGTTGATAATTGCCTTAGGATTCCCAAATTGCATTATGATATTTTGCTGGAGGAATTAAATCACCACCCTAGAGTCATTAGTTAGTATAATAGTGGCCTCTATTCACTGGAAGACACAGTCTACAACCACCAAAATGTACTCGTTACCAAAGGAGGATGGAAATGGGTCCATGAAATTGATGCCCCATGCATCAAATAATTCCACTTCTAAGATTCCTGTTTGAGGCATCTCATTCCTTTCTGAGATGTTCCCAATGTGTCGACATTGCTCACATTTCTATACCTCTTCCCTAACATCTGTGAATATTGTCCACGAATAGAATCCACTTTGCATGACTTTAGCTGCAGTCCTTATTCCTCTATAATGACCTCCATAGGTTGTGTGGTAACAGGAAACCAAGATTTCCTTAGCTATCTCTTAACCTACACACTTTCACATTAGTCCATAACACATTAATAGAATAGGAATGGTTCTTCATAGTAGTAGTATTTGAGGTCATGTAAGAACTTTTTCAACTATTGGAAATATATGTTAGGGGGTGGTATTCTACATACCAGGTAGTTAGCAATATCATCATATTAGGGTGGTTGACCTTGCCTGACCTTTAAGAGTTGTTGGTTTGGGAAGTAATCATTAATCTAGACTTGTTTCTTATCCTTTGTTACCTTTCCAGTTAGGAGAGATAATCAATAATTTGATTGTCCTTCCCCTAAAGTTCCTTGATCTCAATGTCAAACTCCTATAAGTGTAAGATCCATCTGAGCAATATAGGTTTGGCATATTTTTTAGCAAGTAAAAAATGAATAGCATCATGGTAGGTGAACAATGCCACTTTACTTCCTAGGGGATAAGACTGAAATTTATAAAATGCAAACACTACTACCAATAACTCCTTTTATTAAGAGTTTAATTCAACTGCGCTTCACCGAGTGTTTTACTATTGTAGTAGATGCTGTGGAAGAACTTGTTCTTCCATTGTCCTAAGACTACTCCTATAACGCAACCACTTGCATAACACATTATTTCAAAGGGAAGAGTCCAGTCAAGTCCTAAAATAATGTTAGCTTTAGTGAGTGCTAATTTTTTTTTTCAAAGGCTGCCTTGCAATATTCATTGAAATCAAATTTTATGCATTGTTCCATAAGTTAACATAGGCTTTTAGCAATTTTAGAGAAGTCCTTGATGAATCTTCGGTAAATCCCAATATATCCTAGGAAACTTCTTACACCCCTAATAGTTGTTGGAGGAGGTAATGCTTTGATAACCTCCGCCTTCGCCCTATCAACCTCTGGTCATTGCTGTGAGACCATATGACCTAACATAACACCTTTTTGAACCATGAGGTGACATTTTTTCCAATTAAGAATTTAGTTTGCCTCCTCAAATCATACCAACACTCTTTCCATGTTTGTTAGGAAATCCTCAAAACTTCCCCAAAAATAGAAAATTCATTCATACAAATTTCTACCATGTCTTCTACCACGTTGGTGAAGATAGGCATCATGCACCACTAAAATGTTGTGGGCACATTGCGTAAGCTAAAAGGCATTCACTGAAAGGTGAATAAGCCATAGGGGCATGGGAATGTGGTCTTATGTTAGTCATATAGTGTAATGGCTATTGGATTATAACTTGAGTATCCATGCAAACCAATAATAAAAGGTTATTCCTATAAATTTGTTAAGTATTTGGCTAGTAAAAGGGCAAGGGAAATGATATTTCTAGGTGTCCCTGTTGATTTTTCTATGATCCATGCAAATGTGCCACCCTTTGACTATGTAGGTTGTGATCAATTTTTTTTTTTTGAATTGTGAACAATAGTCATACCTCCTTTTCTTGGGACAAATTTAATAGGACTTACCCAATCCGTGTTAGAAATTAGATAAATGATACTTGTGTTGAGCCATTTAATGATTTCCTTCTTCACTACCTCCTTCATCGTTGAGTTGAGCTATCTTTGCTACACTACCAATGAGCTAGATTGATCCCCTAGTAGAATCTTATGCATGCATATTGTGAGAGTGATTCTATGAATGCCTATCATTGTCCATCCCAGTTGTCTTCTAGTGCTTTTGTAGCAGTCGAACTAGTTTCTCTTGTTGAGATTCAATTAAGGCAAATGATATAATAACTCGTAGGGTGTCCCTCTTACCTAAGTAAGAATACTCAAAGTAGGCTAGTAATGGCTTTAATTCTAGTATGGGAGGCTCCATAATTGATGGTTTGGTAGGCTATATCTCTCCACTATTCAGTCCAAGAGGTTCTTGAAGTGATGTCTAAGTTATCTAGCTTTATCCTACCATATTACCTTCATAATACTAAATTGGAAAATGGGTAGGGTAGCTAGATGCTAGATGGTCCACATCAAATAACCTAGAATCCTCATGAAATGTTCCTACAATAAACTAAACCCAAATAGTTAAATTTCATATAATTGAAAACACTAAACATAATATACTCCTCGTTGACCCTCATCATCAATTCTCCATTCTGCACACCAACCAAGGTCTTACCAATGGCCAAGAAATGTCTACTTATACATATAGGAATCCCCTTGTAAGCCTCATGGTCAAGGATTAAGAAATCTAGGGAAGATGAACCTATCCACCCTTACTAGAATATCTTCCATCTTTCCCATATGGGGGATATATGAGTGATCAGTGAGTTACAACATGACTATGGTAGGTCTCACTTCCCAACTACTTACTTTCCTAAAAGTGGACATAGGCATTAAGTTGATACTAGCATCGAGGTCAAAAAAAGCCTTACTATAATATTTTTCATCAATGAAATAGGGAATGCTGAAACTACTAGGGTCTTATAACTTTCTAGGTAGTTTTTGTTGGAAAATCAAACTACATCCCTAGGTCATAGCTACTATTTCTTATTCACAAACTCTTCTTTTTTATGTTAAAATATGTTTTAAAATTTTTTCATAGTTAGGTATCTATTCGAGGGCTTCCACGCATAGGATGTTTATATGTAACTGACAAAGAATTTCTAGGAATTATCAAATTGAATATCCTGTTGCTACTGCTTGAGTCTTTGAAGGAAATGCATCGATGGAATAAAGGGTTTACGACTGACGATCGATGGATGTACTGGTCTTATATGGCTTAGGTGTTTGAGTGGTTTGTTCTTTTAGGTCGTGGATGGGGTAAGTATATAGTTGCAAAGGTGTGCACTTCAAAATTTTCCTTAGAGGTTCTATGATGTTCTCTTAATTGTTTGTGCTTAGCTTTGTCCATCTAGTAGGGAGATGTAATTTCCTTACAGCAACCAGAAAGGGGTTTTAATAGTAGTTATTTTTTTATTTTAATAATGGTTCTAAATTGTTATTGAATTGATCATTATTAAATCTTTAAAAATGGTTCATAACCATTATAAAAAATATACGAGAAACCACGAATATTGTGGAAAACTTTGTATTTAATAATGGTTTCAATAAAAAAATATTATTAAAATTAGGTTTTAATAATGGTTTGTAAGTCACAACCATTGTTAAAAATAACGATTTAATAATGGTTCATCAAAAACCATTGTTAAAATGTCAACTAATCAACTAATTAGGGTTTTAATCATTGATTATGTATTTATTAAACCCTAATACGTATTAAATAAGTATAAAATGGACCTTTTAATAACAATTTTGAGCTAAAATCATTGTTAAAACACTATGAATTTTGGTTTTAATCATTCATTACACATTTATTAAATCCTAATTGATATTAAATTTATTCTTGTAAAAATGGTTTGTAAGTATAACCGTTATTAAAAAAGGGTTTTAATAATGGTTCTTACTTAAAACCATTATTAAAACATCTATAATAACAGTTAAGGAAGAATCATCATTAAAACTTTCATGTTTTTTTTTTATATTCTTGTTGTTTTGTTCCAGCTCACATACACCATTGTATGTTCAAATACTTACCTAATCTGCAATGTAAAACAACATCAATTCATATATACATACATGCCTTCCTCCCAAATGATACTACATATTTTCAATTAATCTCTAATTGTATGTCTCAATACACTGAGCATACAAAAGAATCAAAATTAGTAGGCACATCGCAACTTAGTAGCTCTACACTCCAAGGTTAAAAGTTTATAGATCATAACCTAGATGTGGAAAAGATATAAATGAAATACAAACCTAAACATGCATGTAGAATGTAGATCCCTAATACTGAATTTATGAGTGCACATGCTTAGCCCATTGGTATCTCCATCACAAACTTCATCATCATTTTATTTTTGGCCTCGTACATAACCGTTAGTGAATTACTACAAATTCAGAAGTTTCAATTATTCATTTAGTACTTAGGTTAAGTACCAAATATATATGTCATGATTTGTGTATGGAAAAACAAACATACATGGCTTGGATCTATGTTGAATAATCTATTTTAGCAATCAGATCCATTACTCTACATACACAGTATCCACAATCATAGCAGTTATGTTATGGTGGACACTGTCAAATGAATTTATTTAGCTCACTTACTATTACATATTAATTTAAATTAAATCAAAATATAAAATAATTATCTTATTACGTACCATTATAGGCTCATATTCAAGACACTTTTGGTCTAAGACACCATTCCCACCTCTCCTTTGATATGTCGTCTATACTACCCTAATAAATAGATTTGGATACACTATATCTTAAGTATATATACCTAAATTAATTAAATTAGAATATATGCATAAATAAGCTAATGAATTAAGAAGTAAAAAGTATAATAACTTGTCAATTAATTCTTTCCCACAGCGACGAGCGATGTTAAAAGGCATGTCATATATTTGAAGGGAATCAAATACATAGACTTTATTAAGATCGTATCAAATGGTGTACAAAACCTAATATTTATTTGTCAGGTGAGGAATGAGATAAAGATTGTTGTATCCCTCAATAAAAATACAATCCGCTAAATAGTTTATGTGCCTACCCTCTCTTATTGTAATACTATCAACTATGTAGTATGGGCACACAAACACAATAGAGAACAACATTCCCCCACAGCAACATGACTAGCTACCAACCTATGGATGAAAATACCAATGCATATGTGTTAATAACAGATAACTCATATAATAGGTCAAATTATTCCAATACAATAAGAAGTACTAAAATCAAATATATGAACTAATATTTACATAACATATATGGAAATACTTGTGGTTGACATCCATTCTTGATTATAAATGTCACTTATGTCAACCACCAATACCATATATATAGTGTCATCCGTCCTAACATACTCAGGATGATCATTAATGAAAATATAATTACCATTGAGATAGTTTTGGGCATAAAAAAACAATAAAGATAGTGTTGGGGGAGTTTGGCTCTTCTATGAAGATGGAATCTTTTGCAGGACAACTGATTTTTTTGATCTATCTCTCTTTCCTTTAGTGACACCCTCATTTTTGTTGGTCATTTTGCTAGTACCTCTCTTTTTTTTACTCCTAGGAGCATTCTTCTTTTTTTATTCTTTAATTGGTAATAATAAGTGAAATATGTATTCAACATATATATATATATAAAAGGTATAAATAAGGTAAAAAATAAATAAGGTCTAATAATGATGTCCAATGTCATTATATCTTTAGTATTGAGATGTATCTAATATGTAGGACAAGGCACAAAGTTTCCATGAGCTTCTAGCACTGTGGTTATCTCATCGCCTTCTTTATAACAAAGCAAGGGCGCACTACTAATTATTGAAGTGTCAATACTAACTGGCATTATATTTCGGGCCAATTATACCCATGGACTGTTTGCATTTGCATACTATAACTTATGCATACCCTTCCTTTTGCCAAAAGAGTTGAAATGTCATTCTCTAAAAAGTCACATTTACACAAACCTTAAAAATAAAATAATACACATTCTTAATTATTTATGATACCAAATACATTTTATAACAATTTATAGCTTGTAATGCCTACCTCAGTATGAGAAGAAAGACATGCATCAGCTTCACAGCTGTCTCTAACGCTATTTACATTGGGTATGTGAAGCTAATCATGGTAAAAATAATCAAATGTCTTATACCCTTGATATTTGATAAATGGCAACTCATGCTCCATTCTTGCCATCTATTCAATTACTATATTTAATTTCTTGGTGAGGATGGCCACTTTCTCATGAGTACTACGAGAACCATGTGATCGACCACACATGCTCGTTCTCAGAACACCGAATCCAAGACCCCCTTGTCTTCTAGGGTGTTCTACAATTATAATTACCTGGGACACAATGTTATATTGGTCCATCCCCTTCGATGAATCTAAGGTTTCAAGTTCCTCCTATAATGTATGCAACATATTAAAATTTAGCTTATTGGAAAAAGCATAATATATTTATTTTCCAAAATAAAAATAAGTAGGGTTTGGGATATCATTAAGAAATGTATAATTTTGTGTTGTTGTTACATCTACCTATTTATTAAGATATCTATCTTTTATTACTCTAACCTTCTTCCATAATGTACCAATATTGATGGATGAGGTACATGGATCCAAGTCTTGAGCTCTGAGCTGTTAATCAAAAATTAAGCTTACATTAAGAATATTATTTTAACATTAGACTTTTACATGTAAATAGATAAATCAAAATCTCATACTAACTCCTCTTCAAGGCAGCATAGCCTTCGCCGGCCATATTATGCGGGTACTTATTCTATTTAGCAATATTTATTTTTTGCTCTTTTTGCCTATGTTACAAGTCAAACTATAATCACATGGATAATTAAATATCAACGAAATATTCTTAATAAAAAATATTAATTGTTATCTAACAAATACCTAAAAATCCTTTGAAAGACGATATATAATCAATGAAACCATATCATCTGGCTGGGTTTTTCCATAGAGAGCCATCACTCTTTCTACTAGCCAAGTACACCCTTAAAGTTCTTGGATGCTCACTATAATGTCTAATAAGCCATTTTTTTCTTGTCTCTGGGACACTAAAGACTCTCTACAAAATAAGATATATGGATGTATATCGATGTTAATGTATTAAAACTAATAACATTTGACATACAAAGGTAATTATATAAAATAGCATATATACCGTGATTTCTTGCAAAATAAGCTTCTTGTGACCCTTTGGAACCTACTTCTAACAATTATAAGAGATAGGAACACGGTTATGCATGACGAGTGAAATTTATGTCAAAAACATATCTACGTAAGTGCCAATGGGAAGATTGTAATTATTCCATCCTAAATAAACTTGTTCTCCTCTATTCTGCATATCCGTGATGATTCTCATAATAGTAGGTAATCTATTTTGTTCTTCATCACTACTGTCCCTATCAACTTTTTTGTTGGCCATATCTCTACAAAAAATCAATAAATAAATAATGTTAGAATATTATGTATTGACTATAATATACCACTAATTATTTTTTGATACAACAAATATCTAATGAGGAAGGTCAAAATATGCATTTAAAGAAATAAGCATGTATCATATGTTATAATATTATTGCCCTCATTGCCTTCTCTTTTTTTCCTTTGTTTTTTGATTGGTTTCAGGATCTAATATATATATTACTTCACAATGATCATCCCTGATGTATATTTCCTCCTTACTAATGTCATTGTTATCAATGTTCAATAATTGAGTTGCTTATACAACTAAGACATACTTTTTATTTCAATCGGCGTCATTTTCATCATCACATTCATTGGAATTTCTATTCATCCTAGATAGTACCACAGACAAAGTGTTATCAGTAGAATTAGTGACAAAGAATACTTGTGTCGCTTGTGATGCCAACATGATTGGGCATTGTTTATGCCCTGCCTATTGAGATCTACTAATGTGAATCCATCTTCATATCTAATCACATAGCTATTATCAACCTATCTACAGCCGTATACAAGAACTTTAAATATAGTGTAATCTAACTCCTATATTTGTTTAATAACACCATAATAATTCATATCTACATAGGTTGGATTCGTGTCCTTTGCACTAGCAATATGCATTACCTTCCCAACTAAAGTCACCCCATTGTTCTACATTTTACTCTTTTCATCTTGTTGTTTTATATAAAAAGTGTAATCGTTGATCATATAATTGGTATATAGAAAACCATCATAATGAGGTTTTTGAGACAACCAATGCAAGGTTTTGGAAATGGAAGTTGGGGAATGTCCGATGACTAGAATGATGTAATCTCTTATCCAATCAACAAAGGAAAGATTATGTTTATCGATTATCTATTTCTCAGTTTTTGATGGATTTTTTGTCCTTAAATAAAGCATATGTTCTTCAATATATGGCTGAATATCATCATTGTTGTATAATACATACAATTGAGCTTTACAGAAAATGTCAGGGTCTACACGCCTAAATTGTTTGCCTCTAATACCCTTCCTTCGATTTTTCCTACATGTTAAGACTTATGAATACCACGAGGTTGAGCATTTGAGGAGTAATTCATGAAAAATTAAATTGCCTCTTCTATAAGATGGCTCTAAAAAATGTATCATTTTAGCCAATATTGATTCTTTACATAACATTTTATCAACTTTATAAACTGCTCATAGGGATACATCGAGTGCTCATGAATAGGTCCTAGCATTTTTATCTCATAACTAAATAAACAGTTAAGATGTACCATAACGTCAAAGAATGAGGGTGGAAAGTACATTTAAAACTGGCACAAAGTAATCACAATCTCTCTTTACAAGGCATCCAAACTATTATGATATATGACTTTGGAATAGACAATGTTAAATAACCAACAATGCTTTGTCATAGTAATTTGAACACGCTTTGGTAAAATTCCACGTATCATTATCGGTAATAAGTGCTGCATCAAAATATAACAATCATGAGACTTCGTGTTAATTAGTTTAAACTCTTTTATCAACACCATCCTTCTTATATTTGATGAATACCCTTTTGGAACATTGACAATGATAATGAACTAATAAAATGAAATTTTCTCTTTCTTGGAGAGAATAAGACACGCCAGTGGTAAATATAGTCTTCTTTCATTGTCTTTTGGTGCCAATTCCTATCTAATATCCATTTCTTCCATATCCATTCAAGGATTAATGGTATCTTTAGTCATTTGTGGAACATTAAGTAATGTACCAACAAGACTATCACATATATTTTTCTCAATATGCATCACCTCAAAGGCATGTCTCATGTATAGATATTCCCAATAAGGAAGGTTGAAGTATATATAAATCTTCTTTCACCTGAGTAATAGAGGCATATATTTATTCTTTTTCCTAAACTTGACTCTCAAAATTTTTAAATTTAGCCACACTTGTCGACTTGTCAACCAGATTGGAGCCTGTCCATCTTCCTTGTTGCTATTGAAAGCTTTCCTTTGGCTATAATAATGATTATTATTTGGTAAAAATCTACAATTCCCAAGGAAGACAGTCTTTCGGCATGTGTTAGCTGAACAAATGAAGTAGTATCCTAACATATTGGGCATACATAATGGCCTTTCCCACTATAACCTGACAAGTTACCTTATGCTGGAAAATTATTTATAGTACAGATTAAAATTTCTCACAAAGTGAAATTTTCTTCACTATATGCATCATAAACTTCAATGCCCATCTCCCAAAATAAATTTAAATCATCATCAAAGGTGCCAAATAAAAATCAATATCATTCCCCGGTTGGTTTTGTCCAAAAATGAGTAAAGACATCATTATATAAAGTGAAAGGCATAAGTTTCTTGCCTCTTTATCGAATTCAGGGAACAAGCTATTGATCATCATCCATTATGGAGAGTCAAATTAATGTTTAAGAAGTCCATCATCTATCTTCTCATCAGCATGCCATCTTAAGTTCTTGGCATCTTCAACATCATTAAACATCCTTCTTATCTTGGTATTATTAGGAAAATACCATAAGACCTTAACCAGCACCTTGTTCAACTTGTATCCTAGTGCTTTACATTCAGGATTAGGACAACAATCCAAAGATACATTCTCACTGCGAAATAATATACAATCATTAGTGCATGCGTTTATCTTCACATAACTCATACCCATAGAGGAAATGATCTTCTTTGCTTCATAGGTACGATTGGGTAGAACATTATCATTAAAAACTATATCCTTTACATGTGTCAATAATTCTATGAAGGTCTTATCACTCCATCTGTTACATGCTTTTAAGTCATACAACCTTAAATAGTAGATAATCAAATAAATTTCTTACAATCATTGTAAAAGATTTCTCTAAGTCAATCAATAACTTCTCGAACATTTTTGGATAATCCCAAACACTTTCCTCAAACTTTTGAGTCATCTCCTCTAATGAATATCCCTCATAGTTCTCAAATGTTGATCCTCTAGTTTCCCTCCAAAATTCCTCATTATCATTTTTAGACTTATATCATTATCAACAAGAGTAACTTACATCAATTCCATAAAAGAACATATGATTTATCATATCATTAGCATTGACACATTGAATATAAGCACAGTTCAAATAAGGACAGACTATTTTACTAGTGTCCTTATCATGTAAAACTACAAACTTGATGAAAAACTCCACTCCTTTGTTATATTCTCTAGACATACCATTTGCAGACAACAATTTCTAATCTACATTTTTTTTCAATCTCAACGTATCCCATGTAAAAGTAATTATTACAAATTAATTCAGTTATAAGTTTAATAATTCACAAACTACTCATGCTTAGAAAGAATCTAACTGCAATGTATTATGCTATTCTATATATATTTGTACAAATTATGAGAATCAGTATTTACGTTGTTCATATTTAGAAAGATTTCATATATATATATATATAAATACATAAACAGATAGAAAAACATTATACAATAGTTCATGTTGCAAATGATATTCATACTCTTGGATTAAAGCAATAACAGTACTATATACATTAAAAGGTTGCTAAAGCCCAGACACCAAACCAAGAAAAACTCATAACCGTAAAAATAAACCCCTTAGTAGCCTTGTCGAGCCCGATTAATGACTATCACTCTCAACGTCCACTCATCTTGATATGTCATCTGTTCCCTTACATCACAACAGGGAGCCTAATCATGGATACTCTAAGGTATATAGGGTGGATACTTGGAGGTAAGCTATGACGAAACCTCTACACGTCATCAATCACTATCAGCTCTCTAGATATCCGATCATGCTCTTTGGTAAACACCTCACCCTCAAGAAATCTCGTTTGTGGTGCATTAGTGTGGTGGACAAACCAAAGCAAAAAAGTAGATGTAGCTAACAACCATGGCTTTTTTGAGGCAGGGTCAAGAGTAGGTGACTTGATCTAAAATGGAATGGGTCCTATGGTGTACTACTTGTAGACAACCGACTAAGCTCGTTGTATAACCATATAACATGAGTTCATAGATCAGCATCTGGCGCTATGCATAGATATGGTTGAGGGTATGGCATAGCAATGAGTGACATCTCACTACTTATAAATGAGAACAACCACTAAATCTTATCATCAAGGTTTTTCTCAAAAGGATCTAAATTACAGAATTTGTAAACTCTTCAACTAGCTAGATAAATCATAAATATATACTACCATATCTTAACTAACTACAAAAAGCTGACAACATATCCACATAAGATATTCATCATAAAACATATAATCTTGAAATGATTTTTATTTGTTTCTCTATTGATATAAATGTGTCATTAAATATAAAAAAAATTGCTAAACATGTCCCTTCATTTACTCCTACTAGATTTGTCATTGAGTTAAGTTGAATCAAACTTCCTCTTATTATATTTGACATGTTTAAAATAAGGACATAATCTTAAATTATATATTTAACAAACCGGTTGAACATAAAACTATCATATAATAGTTCATGTTACGTATAGTAAAATCAAGTAGATATTAATAAGATAATATATATGGGTTAAGTATAATAATATGAAATTATAAAAAGTAGAGTTGAGAATAATGTATATAATAGCTTGTTATAAGGGAACATATTAATTATCATATTCAGTATAATAATGCTAAACCCTAACCCTAACCCTAAACCTAATAAAATATAATAAAAACTGACTCTAAACCTAAAAAAACCCTAATCCTAAACCTAGCTAACTATAATTACACCCTAATGAAATCTATATGTTATTATCATCATCATCATCATCATCATTGTTATTATTATTATTATTATTATTATACAAAGTTATTCCTCTCAATTTAATTATTAAATTTTATATCTTCTTTATTTTCTTTGTCTATTTAATCCTCATCAATTAAAAATTATTTCCATGTAACTCTAATTGAAATTTTAATTTAATGATGTACATATGTAAAATATATTTTCATTTAATTATATGGTATTTCCTAACATACTAGTTGTAATACCCCAAAATTCACTACTTTTTTTTAAAGCGGAAGTAATTGAAATGCTTAATTTAAAACCCATGAATTATGGGAATGTTACCGCCACACTTAGTACTAGCCCGGTTCTCTCCGATCGTTCCAGTACCAAGTGCTAAAGCTAAGAAAAGATTTACATTGAACTCAACCAACAACTCATAAAAGAACTTGAAAGATCATACGTTAAAAATCAGAGTACGCATAAACATTTATGAACCATAATAAAATAGAAATCAAAGTGCGAAATCAAAGAGGATAAATACTTAATACAAGGTAATAAATCAAAGAGGATAACTCCAATACAAAAGAAATAATAAAAGGAAATATAATTGTATAAAGACTGAAATACGGCCACGACACTCTTGAACTTGAGCCAAACATGCTCAACACACAGCCCCGACTATTGTCTCGCCCACCTGCACAAATCAGAAGGGCATACTACTCGTGGTAATGAGAAGCACCCATGAAAAGGGTGATCAGTACGCTACGTACTGAGTAAGGTAACCGAGCACTAAGGCCAACACATAAGCATATAATCCATGCAGAATAATAAAAGGGAATAATCCAACATAACAACATAAAAGCATATGAACAATTCAAGTAAAAGTACAAAGGCCCATTTATAGTCTAGATTAATTACTTAATTAATCTCTGATCAAATCTCATTTCACACCATAATTTTTATCAAATCCATGCGAGTACGGAAGCCACCACTATTATAGCCTGTGGATCGGAGACAAGCAGGGCACAATGCTCCTACCCACTATTATTAGCTGGTGGATCGGTCGCACATAGGGTGTCATACCCTAACCACTATTTCTTACCGATGGATCGGTTGGCCCCGGATCACATGGTGTTCCACTATAAGTAATTAGTGTCATTTCCAAGACTTAGCAAACTGTTAGTTTTATTGAGCTCGGAATCCGCCACTATTATAGCCGGTGGATCGGAGGCACATAGGGTATCATACCCTAACCACTATTATAGCCGGTAGGTCGGAGACACATAGGACTACGTGTCCTAACCACTATTTCTAACAGGTGGATCGGTGGGATCCAACTCAATATCTTCCACTTTAAGTGATTAATGTCTTAAGTGTCTTCTTTAAAAACTTTCACCCTGGACATGCATGAATTATCACACATCCCAAATAACAATTACACTTTAATCACCAATTACACATGATCCAATAAAAACCCTAAGCAACTACACCAAACCCTAATTAACCACAACAAACCATACTTAACCACTCCAACCCTATTCAATCACAACAACCCTATTCAATTACTCCAAACCATAATTCAGTCTCCTCCGTACCCTTATAAGACTCCATATATTATTTTCCGTCCAAAATAGTTCAACACCCAAATAACACTTGTATTACCTTCCTTACATCCCAAATCAAACTCTCATACATAAACTTCACTCCGATGCAAACTTTACACATCCCATGCAACCTCTCAAACTTTTCGTACAAACTCTAAATCCCATATAATCATTAACTCCCATGCAAACCCTAATACCACCATACAAACCCTAATACCATCATGTAAGCCCTAATACCACCATACGACTATTAATACCACCATGCAACTATTAATACCACCATGCAATCGTTAATATCACTATACAAAACCCTAGATTTTGTCATACAAAACCCTAAATTCAATCCACACAAAACCAAAAATCCATCCATATCAAACCCTAGATTCAAACCATAGAAAACCCAAAGATTTGTCCATATAATACAATTGATTAGATTCTCCCATTCATAATCACAAATTAGATTCTCCCATACAAGACCATAAGTTAGATTCTTCCACATAAAATCATAAACTAGAATCTCCCGTATAAAACCATAAATTAGACTCTCCCATATAACATCATAAATTAGATTCTCCCAATTAGCATCATAAATTAGATTCTCCCAAACACACCATAAATTCGATTCTCCCATATAACATCATAAATTACATTCTCCCAAATAAAACCATATATTATATTCTCTGCATAAAACCATAAATTATATTCTTCCACATAAAACCATACATTAGATTATTCCTTATAAAACCATAAAATTAGGTCAACTCACTTCCCTTAGTCAACTTCTTTCCCCATCCTCCTTTTTCATCCTTTCTCCCACACAAACCACATCGCCATCCTCTCATGCATGTCTTACAGGGTCACAACACATATCGTCACATACACATAGTACACATGCCATACAAAAACATACTTCAACTCCATGTCATACCACATACAAACTAATTAATAATCATAAACATAGAATACATAGCATATGAAGCACATATTGCATATAAGCACACAATGGCCTTAGTAACCCCCTTACCTAAAATGACACCGGTCTTGGAGCATGCTCCTATGCCTCCTTAGGGCTTTGACTGGTCTCACCTATTATGAGGGAAAAGCTAAAATTAGACTCCCTCCTATCAAAAATAATATTAAACACTAAATTAATATAAGACTAGGCATTTGATAAAATAATAATAACCAAAATACCAAAAATTATATCAATATTAATATTAACAAGAATAATAAAAATAGTAGCAATAATAATAAAAAAAGCATTACTCAAAAATAAAGTGAAATAAGGGCTTCGACCCCTTTAACAAAATAATATTAAAATATTATTTGTAAATTAAATATCCAAATTTAGTAATAATAATAATAATAATAATAATAATAATGATAATAATAATAATAATAATAACAATAATAATAATAATAGCAAAAATAATATTAAATTAGTTGTAATATTAATAATTAAATAGTAATAACAGTAATTCGAAGTAGTAATAACAAAAATAATAATTATAATAATAATAACATATTAATATTAATAATAGTTATAATAGAAATAAGAAGAAGAATAATAATAAAATCGAATTAAAAAAATACAATAGGGCTTCAGCCATCAATAGAAATAATAATCAAACATTAATACTAATAATAATAATAATACATATTAAAACTATTAATTAATAGTAATAATAATAATAATGGTATTTATATGCAAATAATTGAAATAAAATAATTTAAGGGTTAGAAAAATAGGAAAAATAGCTGAAAAGGTCTAGGGTTCAACCATAGGCTGGCGGGAATAGGCGGCACCGGCGGTGGTGCACGGAGGCGGCGGCGGTGGCCGGAAAAAGGAAAGAAAAAGGTAAAAGTTGCATGCGGGGAAAAAGATAGGGAGAATTAAGGTGGGAGCTGGGGTGTTTTGAGTTACTCAGAAGGAGAGGGGCAGAATGATGGTGGCGGCGCAGCCATAGGTGGCGGCGCACGACGGCGGCAGGTGGTGGCCAAATGGAGGAGAAGAAGAAAGAGAGAGGATCAGAATATTTTGGGAGGTGAAAGAAGTGGCTGAAGCGGCGGAAGAGGTGGCGGGCGACGACACGAAGGGTGGTGGTAGCAGAAAACAGGGTTGATCGGGAAGGATATTTGGCACAGCTGGGGTGGCTTGTGTAGAGAGAATCGAGGGTAATGAATGGTTTGGTTAGCTAGAGCGAGGCGCAGGGAAGAGTTTGGTGGCTAGGTATGGCGGCTAAGTTGGCCGGAGGTAGAGAACGAGGCGTCTAAAGGAGTGGCGGCAGCAAGGAAGGATTTCTTGGTTAGGAAATCAAAACTCGAAACATGGTAGATTGTGAGGATATTTATAGATTTAGAGGAGAGGTTAGGGTTATTTGGGTCGGTGAGGGGATAATGCAGTAGGGTTCGGGCTTACCGGAGGCGAGGGTTGGCTGGTGGTAGCAAAATGGGGCAAGGGTTGCGCATGGAAAGGAGAGGGAAAAATCACGCGAGAAATGGAGATTTGGTTGGGTCAAGAGGGCCGACGATTCAAGGGGATAATCTTGGCTGGGCGGCGGAGGTTGCAGGCTAGCGTCGGGGCTGGCAGGTGCGAAGGAGGAAGAAGACGATGGGGCTAGGCCGGGCGGTTTGCTGAAGAAAGAAGAGAAAAGAAAAGAGGGAAGACCGGGCTGGTCGGCGCAAGGAGGGTGAGTTAAATGAAACGCGGCGTTTAGAGCGGAAAAATATTAAAACACAGCGCTGAGAAGCACGAAAGAAGGGAGCGGCTGCGCGGCACGGGCTGGGCCACGGAAAGGAAAGAAAAAGAGGAACTAGGCCGCTGGGCTGGCCTAGTTCGGCGAGAAGAACAAAAAAGAAAAAGAAAAGAAGAAGAAAGAAAAAATAAAGAAAAGGAAAAAGGAAAAATAATGGTTTGGGATAATTAAATTAATTAGAATATTTGGCATATTTCAAAATAATAGTATTTAAATAAAATAATATTTAAATCACTTTTTTGGCTAAATTAGGATTTTTGAAAGATTTTCCATAAATTCTATTTTAATTAGTAAAACACCCTAATTTTCCCCAATTAAATTATTTAATAAATTATTATTAATTTCAAACTATTTTCTCCTTTTTATTTTATATAAAATAATTTATTTAATTAATTTCCAAATCCTTTATTAGTTAAAGTACCCAAATTCTTCCTAATTAAAATACTTATAAATCTCTTCTTGATTTTCCCTAATTAAATATCCTTTTATTTTTTTAAAAATAATCTATTTAAATAATTTTTTTAATAAAACCTCATTTAAATATAATTTATAAAATTAGGAATTTTTGGGACATTTCACTAGTGTCCTATACTTATTGATGAAAATGTATGTATATATATATGTATATAAGGTCAGCCAACACACTCTTTCATGTTAATATATAACACTGACAAATTCAAGAGTGAATAACAACATTTTTCACCAGCACATTCAACAACAACACAACCATACATTTTTCGACAACAAACTACAATACTTCAATAACACACACTACAACCTGCATCAACATGCATACATCTATATATATATAATAAGCATAGAGAATAAGCTATAGAAGAATAAAACCATATGTAAGGTGAGCAGAGGTAGTAAGAGAAGCAGTGGTGAGTAAGAGAATTACCGATGAGTAAGAGGATGGTGGCGACCACCTACAAACACGATAGAGCAAGGAGGACCGAATGGACGTAAAGTGTGCATGAATGGTTGGACATACAGTTCTAAGAAAGGTAGTGATGTGGTGGTGCAAGAGATGAAGTGGCTGCTCGAAGTTGGTGGTGCAAAAGATAAAGGTTGGTGGTTGCCTAATGTTAAGAGAAGAAGACCAAATGCAGGCAAGGGTTGCGCGTAATAAGAGAATCTAAAATTTTTGGCATAAAATAAGGACTGAATGAAATAAGAGGCAGAGGATTGGGTTTTTAATAATGGTTCTTATAGGAATCATTTTTAAAACTAATGGTCCTTTTAATAATGGTTTTTACATGTGTCATTATTAAAAATACCGTGTGTAATTTTAAGGTGGAGATTTTAATAATGGTTTTAAACTATAAACATTATCAAAACTTCCTCAACTATCTTGTACATTAATATTCACACATTAGGTAACGGTATCAAAATCACCATTATTAATGTGAAATTATTATTTTCCCTTTCTATAGTAATGGTACCCGATCTAAGTTTAATAGCTTTACATTACTCATTTCCTTCTCTCTTAGGTTCTTAGTACTAGTAATAGAGTGCAATGGAGTCCACTACTCTGGGCTGTAGCTTGCTACCCTATTTGTATTTCTAAGGTTCTTAGGGAGGTTGTGTTGCTATTGATTGCATCATCCATTTTTACCATATATTCGCTCAAGAGAACTTCTAAAGAGTTAGGGCTATTGTGTTGAGTAGTGGGTTGGTGAATATGTGATTGTTGAAGGTGCTAGGGTTGAGGTTTTTAGTAGCACTATTGGTAGTATTAGTTCACTAGGTTTTGCATGTTTTCTTGTCAGACCATGGGAATTTAGGATATTATCTCCATGTTAGGTTGTAATGACTGTTGTAAGGCTATTGGGAGTTCCTAGTCTAATTTCCTATGTAGTTTATTGACACTGAATTTGCCAGACACTATGCAAACAAATGACCTTCTCCATAATATACACTTGATACTATAGTTGTGGAAGTAGTAGAGTGTTCCTCTCTTCTCTATACCTATGAGTTAGTGGGAGTAGTATTTTTGAAGAGATTAACTATAAACGATGCCTCAGCTCATAGGGCTATGATGGTATCAACGTCAAATGATGTCGTTGCTCTCACATTATCAATGCTTTTGGCAATGCCTCACTAGTGGTTTTTACATTTTATGGTCTTAATAATCTCATAGACTTGGTTATAATTTTTACTTAGTAGGGTACCATTGGCTGAGGCATCCACTAAGTTTTGTGTTTGAGGTTTGATTCCATGGTAAAATGTTTCTATTTATAACCATTGAAGGATTCTATAGTTTGGAAATTTTCTTAAATTCCTTAAATCTCTCTCATGTATTGTGGAGTGTCTCATATTCTTTTTACAAGAATGTAGTAATGCTATGTCTAAGTTTGGCATTTTTACTTGGAGGGAAATATTGCATGAGGAATTTCTAAACTAATTCATCCCAGAAGGTGATTGCACCAATCAGTAGGAAAGTCAGCCACTCCCTAGTAAGATCACTTAGAGAATAGGAGAATAAGTTAAATTGTAGGGATGTTTTAGGAACTCCATGAATCTTAACGGTGTCACTAATTTCTATGAATGCTCTTAAATAAAGGTGTGGATGTTTAATATGTTGGCCATAAAATTTCCCTATCAATTATAAAATGTGGAAAATGAAAGGTTTAAGCTTGAAATGAGGGGCTCGAATCTCATGATGAGTAATGGTAGGGTTTAGATGGTCTTAGACTAGTAGAGCATAATCCCGAATAGTTCAGTTGCGATAATCTCCTACAGGTGGAGCTTTCCTACTTGATTTATATTTATGTAAGGAGGTAAGATCATAGGTGATCCTTCCTTCTAGTTTGGCTATGGAACAAGCATTTGGTTGTTACCATTGTCAGGCTATTGTGTGCCTAAATTACTCATGTTGCCATAACCTTCTAATGCCGATCCTTCTTCTTGATATTGGTTATGGTATAAGGCTACCCAAGTTCTCTGTAGAGTGTGCTCTATTTCTAGATTGATTGGTACTATGGTGCCCTAATGTATTCTACTTTTAGAAGGATTCGTCCATAAAAAAAGGAATTTAAAATTTACAAAAAAAAATTCTATCATTAGCCAAGCGCAAGAAAAATTCACAAGATGCTATCCTTCAACTTATATTATTTTTAAAAATTCAACCTTTTTGTCCCCAACATGGTGTAAAAAACTCTGTATAAGGCATGTGTTTGTGTGTGTTTAGTGAATGTTCAGTAGGGTAAGCATAAAAATGAAGCATAGCACAGTCGTGGAAGTATACACAATTGACCCAAGTAGTAAAGTTATGAGACGATTTCGAACCCACAAGGATAAAGAGGAGTAAATTATGCTAGCTGAAGAAGAGTATCATATGAATCTACTGATGTGCTAAATTTGGATAGGGTGATGTTAAAAACATAAGAAATATTTTAATGCATGATAGATTTGAAGGAAATCGGGATGTAGAGTTATAAGAGTAGTGTTGTTAATGATTTGTGTGTACTCTATGACAATTCATAGCATGCCAGGCTCGATGGATATTAATCCTCTTAGAATCATTGGGTATCACTTAGTGGTGAAACATACTCTTCGTCCATCTCCATCATGGTGTATGGGCCTTGAAAAATTCATGTAGTGAGGGTTGGAGGATTAATGACAAGGTCTCATCATCTTTCAATGCCAACCCTATCACCATTTGTCATCATAATTTATGCACACTACCAAGTTGAGGTATGATTTGGATGAGTGTCTAATGTGGCCAATATTCAACACCTCAATAATTACAGCTTAACAAAATGAAATATCATTTAACTAAACTAGACTAGAAATGTCATGATTACATGAAAAAAGGTTCCTAACTTTTCCTTTTACTAAGAAGGTGGCCAATGCTAAACTTCTTCCATCCAACATAAAATAAAGAATAGAAAGAAGGGAAGGGATTAGTGATATTACTGTAATACAACCCTTTTCTTGACTAATCGCTCCTTTTTGCTCTTTTAATGGAGCTTTGTTAGGACTCTTCTCCTTTTTTCCTCTTTCTAGTGCTATTCTATTATCATTATTATTTTTCTCTCTCTATGGACTCCCTGATTTTCTTTCCTCGATCAATCAATGATTCTCTCTTCTTGATCCTAAGGTATTTATAATGTGCATCGATGTAGATAGGATAAATGTCCCCTAGTGTTGTGATGGTCGGCTACACCCAGACATTAAGTAGTTGTACCATAATGTTAGGTGGCAGCGACCTATAGTGGTCCTTGGGTGAATGCTACCAAGTTTGTGAAAATTGTGAGTTTTTTTATCGACATGTATATTTTTTATGGCAATTTGGGTGACAAATGCCATGCTCTTGATAGGGTGTAGAGATACTTTGAGATATGGGGTATCGTCGATTCTACACTTATCTCGAAAGTAGCAAAGTAAACTTATTAAGTTTATAAGGAGTCATGAGAATGGAGAGTGTCAATTTATAGGATAAAAGAGCTATTTTCATGTTAAACACAAGAAAGAGGAAAAAATCATGGATATAATGATATTCACATGGTATTTTAATCAACTCAAATCCATTCATATCACCTAGCATGAAGATAATATGATGCCTGAAACCCTAGCTCCTATAAATTCCATGCATAAATTATTGACATTCTAAGTATGATTTTGGCATTTCACATGTTAACCCATGAATATTGCTTGATATAAACCTTAAATGACATGTAATTTATGTTCAAATTGATGGAATTTGTGGAATTTAATTACATGTGTGCTTTATAAGGGCTAATTTCACCCCAACCGATTGACTGGTCTCCTTGATTGATGAACTATCCCTAAGATCAATCAATTGACCTAGTATATCTGTAAATAGACGGGCTTGTAACTTAGTTGTTTTATTCTTAGATTAAGCCCAATGACTTATCTAACTAAACAATTTGACTAGTTCTTGGAATAAATAAGTGGTGGAGTAGTTCAAAAAACTAGTTGGTCTACAACCCTAGTAGTCTTATCCTCTACTAAAAATCACTAATTAATTAACCCTAACTAATTGACTTGTTATTTTTAAATAGCTAAAAGTTATAGTTTAATAGTGTGCTTGTTCACCACCAATGTGAAGGTTTGGCTATTCTTAAATTGATTTATTTGTCAGCACCACCAATCAACTAGTTCCTCGAAACCTATCGATTAATCTCAATAAGAATTACTTTTCTTAACTATTTCTTTTTCAATGTGGTGTTGGAGTTTCCTTATGCATGATAAGTGACCTAAGATGCTAGTATATTTTAATTTATTTAGATTAATTAGGTTTAATTGATGGATTAAAGTTAGATTGAGCCTTATTAACTAATAAAACATTAGCCTAGAAAATAGGCTATTCCCTTTACCATAACATAACTAAATGAAGAGATGGCCAAAAATGGATCTTCTATTGCTAGGTCTATGTAATGAATTTTATGTATGGCTAATAGACTACTAAGAAAATACATCATAGCCTTCAAATGAATGCCCTTGTAAGTTTAAATGAATAATCAATGATGAAATAAAATAACATGGACCTATGTGATGGTTTTAAGCTATCCTTCACTTGGATACTATGATAAATGGATAAATAACATGATTTAGGATTGTAATCTTATTGATCCACAATTCAACCTTCATCCTTTTCCTGAGGGATTAACTTGGAATATTTTTTTTATGTGGTATGACTTTGATTAAGTAATGAAACTAGGATATTGAGATACATTTAAATTGTGAACAAAAGGAAATAAATGGAAATAAGGTGTTCTTTTGGACATATATGGTGGTAATGAACATTTCATAATTCCTCCTTTTGCATAATTGGTCAAAAAATGGGATGATCACTTAATATACTGTTAATATGAACACTTGAAAAATTAAGAACCTTATATGGTTATTTTGGTATTGAAATGATTTTTTAAATGTTATGATATTATATACTTTGGGGGTTTATGAGATCATGATTTAACAAAATATCACTTGAAGTGGAGAGAACATTATTATGGGTCTAAATTATTTGATCCTTGATTAGCTATAGGGGTTAGTCTACCTTTTGGTGCTTTAGGACAACACCCTTGTTGATTTTAGGATCTTAGTTAGACCCATTTCCCTTCCTAATCTATATAATTATGATGTAATATGGGGTATCAACACCAAAGGATTAGATCACCATAGGAGAGTTACTTTAGCATTAGCCAAGTGTTTTGTCCATAAGGGTACTATGGCATGAGCAAGAACTTATGTCCAAAAGTTACATTAGATTTGTCCTAACTTTATGTCCATTTATTGGTTTTACTTCCATGGGTATGGAGAGATCATACGGAATGATCCCACCCATGTCTCAATAATTTTGTAAAGTAGTTCTATGTCCCCCTAACACAAGATAATAACATAAACGATTCTTAAAAATGCCTCAAATTTTCCTTTTCCTATTTTATGCTCGATTTTTATATGATTATTTTTTTAAATTGATACTTTGTTTTGCCTTATGATTATTAAGAAATCATGCATTACTTAGATTAAGAATTATTATACAATCATCTTCATTGCTCATTAAGTTGGTGTAACGAAATGTTATTACCATTATAACCAAAGATAGCATCCAATTGGTTCTAAGCAAGTTATATAACCTACATTCTTTAAATTTTCAATCATTAAAATGTTTATTTAATGCTTAATATGGCATATCCATCATGATGTAAATATATGTATGGGTAGATACAATATGTGCTTTCATATGTCTCACACGAGTGTTGTGTTATTTTATTGTTTCAAGCATGTTCCCTTGAATTACCACATGTTCTACTTTTTTTATAATCACAGTCCACCTATAGTATGAATCTATGGTTAATAACTTGTATATGTATTTGCACATTACCCCACAAGCTACACCCTTAACACTATTATCAAGATATTCCTAATAATATGATAGGTATGATATAGCCTATATATCCATGTATGCTAGTGTGATTATGATCATGCATATTTTGGTGGATCCAAATATTTCCTATATGATTTGGTGTTATAGTATATGAATGACATAGGAAAGAGTATTGCTTGTGCATTTTGGTACGTTTTACTATGAGTATATTATGCTTGTCTTGCTAGTACCTTGATCTACTTATCGGTGGATTTGTTTGCTCAGTATGTATGCATACAGATGGGGTCTTTTCTTCAATCTTCTACTCAATCCCTCAAGTACGAAGTCATGTGTAGATTTCCAAAAGATGGTAAGTGAATGGTCCATCCTCTTCCGAGGTGTAGATGAGTTGCTTGAGCGTAAGATTTTTTGGAGAATTTTGGTTTTGGTCCTTCAGCTACCAAAGCATCCTCCCATGTAATAAATTTTCTCTAGTTAAAATTTTCATTTTGTGTACCTTTTGTACATAATTTTGGGCTTACATAACCATGGGTTGTGCACCTTAACTTTTATTTGTTTGATACTTAGCCTTATGTTTAATGCAATGTAGGTAATGAGGCACCTATCGTATTTTAGATACGGTAGTAGCACTACATTTTTCATAAGGTTATCTTACATTTCTACTTTCAAAATGTTTATAAAATAAAATTTTTTAGTAGTGAATAATAGGTTGTTACAATTAAGCCTAGGTAATTGTGTACATTTTTCTATAAATTGATGGGATGAATATGATCAATAATTTACCAATCCCCCACCTAAAAGTTATCGGTTTAACATCTTTCTTGACAAAGAAATAGCTTATTACTACAATGTGAGTAACATAATAAATTTAATATTTAGAAGATAAGATTTGAATTTATCAAGAGCATAAACTATTTCAAGGAATTCTATCTCTGCCATAGTATTATTAAAATTTCACACACACACACACACACACACACACACATATTAATAAGTTATAAAAAAATGTGCAATGTGTTGGGTTTATCATGGATGGAGGATGCCATTACCTCTTTAGTTGTAAGGAAAATCCCTTCTACGGGCCAAGGTACAAAGTTGCATGAGCTTCCAACATTATAGTTTACTCATTGCCTTCTTTATAACAAGGTAACGGTGCATCTCCAATTATTGGAATGCCAATTCATATGGGCCTATAATTTAGGGCTAGGATAGACCCATGGACTATTAGCATTTTTGTACCATGGGTGATGCATACCCTTCCTTTCGCTAAAAGAATATAGGGGTCATTATCTACCAAGTCGCATTTGTACGAACTCCACAATAAAAGGGAAAGAGAATTACTAGTGGAAGGAGCAAAACAAAAAAATAAGGACCCTAAGTCAAAGGGAAAGAGAATTACTAGTGAAAGGAGCAAAGAAAAAAAGGGAATGGAGAAATAAAATAGAGTTAGATAAAAAAAATTGGTAGCCCCACAAAAGATTCCATCCTCAAAGGAGAACTAATTAATATGAGAACCTCGTCAAACACCTCTTACTTTGGTAATGTTGTATTTCTACCCCCAAAACTACCTCAGTAGGGTTCTATTTATAATTGATTATTCTACTGAGTATGTTGGGAGGGACGATGCCATGTATATGGTATCAACCGAGATTATCAGCAAAATTTATAAATTTGAATGGATGTTAACAACGAGTATGGTCATATATGTTAAGTAAGTATTATTTTATATCATATATTTTACACTTTTCACTGATTTGTATAATTTTATGACCTCTTATATATATATATATATATATATATATATATATATATATATAGATATGTATAGTAATATATGATTTATCATTATTAACAAATATGATTTATTATTGTCATCCATAGATTGGCTGCTAGCCTAGTTACGATAGAGGAGATATTTTCCTCTACTATATTTGTGTGTCTAGACTACATATTTGATCGTATTACAATAAAAGAGGGTAGGCATATAAATTATATAGCAAATCACATCTTGAGTGAGGTGTATAACAACAAGCTTTACCTCACAAATGAAAATTGGGTTTTGTATACTATCCATCTGGATCAAAACAAAGTATATGTGTTTGATTCCATCTGAAATTATCCTATTTCTTTTACAGTCATTCATTCTAAAGGGAAACATTTAATTGACATGTTAGTTTACTTCTTACTCACATTACTTTATTAATACATATATCCTCTTATATAATTTTTAGGCATATAAAGTTACAGTATTGAATATCAACTGTATTTATTACATAGGGCACTACAAACGACATATATGACGAGAGGCGGGAATGGTATTCCAAATCCAAAGAATCTTGAGTATGAGTCTATAATGGTAAGCAGAAAGATCTATATTTTTTTATTTATTTCAATTCAAAATAATATCTAATAGAACAACAATCTAACTAAATTCATTTTACAATATCCACAATAGCAAAACGATAATGATTGTGGATACTATGTTTATAGATCAATGGATCTCTTACTCAAGAAAAAATCCTTAAACATAGATCCAATACATGTATGTTTTGTTTTCATATTTTCTCATTATATAGTCAATCTATGACATATTTGTTGTTAACCAAATGATTAAATCATATTCATTTGTATTTTTTCAATGATGAGTATGCACAAGGCCAGAAATATGCTGATGATGAAATTGATTATGTTAGAGATGAATGGGTCAAGTTCATGCGCTTATGTACTCAGTATTATAGATTTATGTGCATGCATTTTAGGTTCGTATATGTTATATATTAGGTTCTTCTATACACTACTACAAAAATAGGAAATAATAACGGGACATTAATAATGGTAGTTCAAAAACCGTTGTCAAACGTGTGAAAATTAATGGGCAGGAAGTTTTGATAACGGTTCTAGTTAAAAATCGTTATTAAAAGGGCAACGTTAAAATTTGGACGGATATTTTAATAACGATTTATGTAAACCGTTATTAAAAGAGGATTTAATAATGGTTCATATTAGAACCGTTGTCAAAAGTCAGAAGCTTTTAATGACGGTTCCTTGAAGAACCGTTATTAAAAGATGTTTTAATAACGGTTCTCTCAGGAACCGTTATTAAATCCTCTTTTTAATAACGGTTCTCTCAGGAACCGTTATTAAAACCCCAAAATTAAACTTTTATTTCGCTCGGTTCTGTTTCATGCCAAAGTTTTCAGACTCTCTGCACTTTCGTTCTCTTGCTCGGTTCTGTTTCGTACCAAAGTTTGTAAACCCTCGCACCACCACATCGGCTCCTCTCAAGTAAAGGAAACCCTCGCACCACCAACTCTCCACCCCGCCTCTGCCATTGTCGGCTGTGCATGTGCGTGTCTGAAGCTATCTAGCAAGCACTTGCACCTTCATCCTCCATTGTGTTTGAAGCCCTTGCCTCTCTCAACATTCTCACCGTCATGTTTGTAGCTAGCTCACTTTATGTATGTGTTTGTTCTTCCTCTCGTAGCTTTTTATCTACTTATATATGTATATATATATATAAATGCATGCATGTTGCTACAGGGTTTCGTTTGTTTGTTATTGAAAGATTGTGGTTTGTCATTCGAAAATGTGTTGTTGAATGTGTTGGCTGAAAATTTTGCTGTTTGTTGTTGAATTTGTTGCATTATTGTTATATATTAACAAATGCATGTGTTGGCCGAGACCTTTACATATTATTGTTGTAGTTGTTTGTACGGAGAATATAGATTCAACATTATTGTTGAATAATGGCTCTTGGGAAATAAATTTGGGTACTATGGATCAGAAATACAATATATTTAGAGCAATAAAATCACTAACATTAACACCATTCAACATATTAGTAAGTAATAAACAAAAGAGAAGACATTATTACTGTAAACTTTAGAGGGTCATAACTTTTTCATGGGACCTCGGATTTAGGTGATCTAGGAGGCTATTTTGGGTATTTTTTTGAGATCTACAACATGGCAAACAGCGGAGCCGGTTTGGGCACTCGGAGCTTAAAAAAGGCCATTTTGGCCTCTAAATTGAGGTTTTTTTGTTACATACAAGTGATACAACCTTGAGGGTATATTTTTAGGGCATTTTTTACAAATTGAACCTTTAATTTAGACTATCCTGAAAAAGATTTTTCACATTCTAGGGTATGAGGGTGTTATATAACCTCTTGATTAAAGTGGTATTACATGTTTCCTACCTTTGTATGTAGGCTAATACATGTTTTCAGTTCCTCTAATTTTTTATCTCTTTATCCAGCCATCCATCTATTTAGCCTCATTGGGTATCTTACCATGTCTTAGCTGGTGAGGGTTGTAATAGTATTTCTAATGGGGCTATTACTTTCTTTTGTTTTCATGGTTACTAAGATATTCAAATTTAAAGACTTCTTAGTTCTCACTGTAATTATGCCAATTATGTGTAATTATGGATGAGATAAGATCTTTAGGTACCTCCAAAGAGCTACTGGAACCAGATCTTTGAGACAAAGGAACTTAGATGATGATGATTAAATTGAAGTTTTTAAGGGTTCAAGTGAAGAAGACGAGCAATGGATCTTATAGTCCATAATATATTGGTCAACATAGATCCAAGCCATGTATGTTTTCTTTTCCATATTTTTCTATTAATGAATCATGACATATATATATTTTACCTAATGGCTAACTGTATATTAATTGAAACATGGGTGTTGTAGTTTGTCACCGATAACTATGCACGAGGCCAGCAATATAATGTTGATGAAATTGATGAAGTTAGAGACCAATGAGCCAAGCACGTGCACTCATTCATTCGGTATTAGGTAGCGATCTATATATTCTACATGCATTTTCAGGTTTGTATTTCGTCTACATCTTTCGGTCTTGCAGCCTAGATCTGTGAACTCTTTACTTTGGGGTGTAGAGCTACCAAGTTGTGGTATGCCCACTAATTTTATTCCAAAGTATAGTTGGTGTATTGAGACATGCATACCAATTATAGATTGATTGAAATTATGGTGTGATTGCAGATTTGGTATGAATTGATGTTGTTTTACATTGCACATTTGGTAATTGTTTGAACATACAACTGTGTATGTGGGAAGGAACAAAACTGCAAAAAAAAAACTGGAGTTTTAATAACGGTTTTCATCAGAACCGTTATGAAAAACTGGAGTTTTAATAACGGTTTTTAAAAACCGTTATTAAATATGAAGTTTATGTACATATTCGCGGGTTTTTGTGTATTTTTCATGACGGTTATGAACCGTTATTAAAGATTTAATAACGGGCGATTCAATAACGGTTGAAAACCGTTATTAAAACTATAAAATAACCGTTATTAAAACCCCTTTCCGTGGTAGTGATATATACATATATGCAAGACTGAGATGCACTTGCATGTATATGCAAGACTGTGTATATTATAGTATAGCTACCAATTTTGAGTTTGTAGTTATATATCTAAAAACTTTGAGTCTGGAGTGTGTAGAGATACTAGCTTCTGGTATGTTTATTAATTTCTATATTTTTAGAGTTACTGGTTGTAATAACCCGTATTTTTAAAATCCAGATTTATTAAGTTTAATGATTCTATTAGCGTAATTTGATGTAAATAATTAATTATTTTAATTTCGATTGTTTTACAGATTTATTGATGATTTCGAATTCATAATTGAATGTAATTAATTATTGTCGTTGCGAATCATTCTAGACAAATTCGTTCACGACAATGATTTTATTATATTCTTATGATTTCGATCTTCGGTTAAAAATATATATTCCCGTTCTTTCTCGTATTTTGGGTTTTAATATTTTTAATTCGTCTGCGATTATATCTTCGTCAGGTGATTACGACCTTGTTTTGGAGTTATATTTCGTTAACGAAATATATTAATTAAATTATAGAATTTCTATTTAAATAGTTAAATTTATTTTAATGATTTTATCCGTAGAAAATATTTCCAACTTTAAATTTATTCGTTTTCGAAAATTGTTAATATCTTCGAGAAGTTTTAAATTAAAAGATTTCGGAGTTTATTGATGAATTTCTTTCCGGAATTAATTTTCTTCCATTTTACGATTTTTGGTTTACGGAAAACCAATTTCGGAAATTATTTGAATTAGTCTCGGTTTATTAGAATTTAATTTAAATATTTACTTTTATGCTTTTAAATATTATTTTGAGGTCTTATAATGTATTTCCGTAAATAATATAAATTTTTACGTACGTTGGTAAGTTTTTCCAAAAATGTTTCCGAAATTCTTTATGTAGCTTTTATATCGATTTTAAGCCTTCGGAACCTTACGAAATAATTTTCATTTAATGAATTTTAGATAAAATTCCCCAATAATAGTTTTTAAATTTTTAGTAGTTTATTTTATATGTGTATTTGAAAAAAAAAAAAAAAAAAACCCGGCAGCCCTACCCGATCGGGACCCCGACCCCCATCCCTTCTTTTTTCTTTCTCTCTTCTCTTTCCCTGCACCTGCTCCCCGACTCCCCTGCCCTTCTGCTCTCGCAACCTAGCCCAAGACCCTAGCCTCCCTCACCACCTCTTCTCCTCAGCTCCCCCAGCTCCTCCTCGCCAACCACCGTCGGCCACAACGGGCGACCGACCAACGCAACACAACAGCCGCGCAGGAGCAGCAGCGACTGAAGCCGAGCCACCACAGCAGCTGCGCGCAGGAGAAGCAACCGCAGGCAGCACTGCCACCGTCCGGTCACCGTCGACGCCTGCTGACCACCGGCGAGCCACCCCTGACCCCGGAGGAAGCTTCCCCAGCCTTCCTTTGCCCGATTTATCGGTTTTTGTTCGGTATAAATTCCTGAAAAACCCTAACCCTTGTTTTGGTTAATTGGGTATGAATTAGCTTATAAAAAGCTAAATTGATTGTTTGATTATGTATATATGTGTTGTAAGAATGATTTGGATAGGTTAATTGTATGGTTGTTTTGGAATTTTGGAAAAATTGGATTTTTAGCCGGGTTATGCCCGAATTTTTCGGACCCGCCCGTTTTTGCGATTTCGGACAAATTGATTATATAATATGTTTTTAAATGTATCTAATTTCATGTCGGAACCGTCAATTTGAGAAATTTATGCAGAATTTATCGGAATTTGAATTCTAGGTCAAATTTTGGGTGTAATGAAATTGGGTCGTATAATTGAGCCGTTTCGCTCAATTGATTTTACAATATTGTTTAAAATGTATTTAATTTTATATTGGAAGTATTGATTTGGGAAAATTGTACGTAATTGATCGGAATTGGATTTTTAGGTCAAAACTCCCGTGGGTTTAAATTGAATTATGTAATCGGGTTATTTTATTCAATTGACTATATAAATTACATTATGATATGTTTAATTACATTTTCGAACCGTCAATTGATATGTTTTGGCAAGAATTGATCGGATTTGCGTTCCGGGCTCAAAAACCCTAATTGTGCTAAATTGAATATTTCTATTATCGGTTTTGATCAATTGATTATTTGATATGTTATAAAATGTGTTTAATTGCATTTCTAAACATTCAATTTGATCAAACTTATAGAATTTTACCGAATCGTATTTTCGGGCCCAAAACCCTAGATTTTAAGTAGATTATGAAATTGGTTATTTGTATAGTTGTTTCGCTAAAATTAAATTTATAAAAGTAGTGGAAATGTCCCAAGTGCTATTGTATTAATCCGTTTTGATTTAGTTTTAACCTTAAATCTTAATAAAGCTATGCTTTTAAGTTCTAAGTTTTGGACACGTTTTCTAAGAAAGATCATTTGTGTCGTTTGTGTTTATTTAACTAGAATATATGGATTATTGATTGATAGGATAGTTCCTAATTTAGTTTTGATTTCTATCGGATCTAGGAAAGCTTTCTCGTGGACCCACGAACTAGGGATCTCTTTCCCTCTTATAGGTGAACCGGGTCAAACCCCGAGAGGTGTAGGAGCGTGTTCCAAGCCCGGCGCCGATTTAGGTAAGGACGTAACTAAGGCTCTTGTGTGCTCTGCATGTTTTAAGTGTCTTATATGCTTTGTACAATTGGGTGTTATAATATGTATACTATATGCTTGTTTGTGAAGCGCTGCATGGATCCGAGGTACGTCCCCGTATCCTAGTCTTCGTGTGCTAATATGCTGTGATGTAGTGTGATGTGTTGTGATGTAGTGTGATGTGATGTGACCCCTATGTCATATAGGTTGGGTTATGTGAGTGAGTGGGGTGAAGTGGAAGACTTGAAAAAGAAAAATAAGAGGTTAGAATGACCAAAGGGGAGTATGTTGGCTAAACAAGGTATAGACGACCTAAGTAGTTCGCCATTTGTGAAATAATGAGGAGAAAGTGGAATTAAGTAAACAACAAGGTGGGTATGAATTAAGGTTGTGTGGGGGAGTCTGTTGCTTGGTGGTATTGGAGTGTATATAGTGGTTTTAATGAGTATTTGGTGGTATTAATGACTTATGGTGGTATTAGGGTTTGTAAGGTGGCATTAGGGTTTATATAGTTGTTTTAATAATTACTGGGTGGTATTAATGACTAGGGTAGTATTGGGCTTTGTAAGATGGTATTGTGGTATTAGGGTTTGGAAGATGGTATGGCGGTTTGTATAGTGGTTTTAATGATTTATTGGTGGTATTAATGACTATTGTGGTATTAGGGTTTGGAGGATGGTATTGTGGTTGATATAGTGGTTTTAATGTTTTCTTGGTGGTATTAATGACTTATGGTGGTATTAGGGTTTTCGTGATGGTATTATGGTTGTTATAGACAAAAGAAGGTTGAGAGTGGTTAACCATGGCTTGGTGTGGACCATCATGGTTCGTATGGCTGTTTAGAGTTGTTTGGCGTTATTATGTGTATTATTGAGTCAAGTATAGTTGTGAATGTGGAATTTTACCATGTGTTATGTGTAATGAATGTAGTGAATGACTTATGCATGTCAAGGACCTGATATGATTCAATAAGATACGAATAAGACATTAACTGCTTAAAGTGAAATACTGATGAGCCCGACCCAGTCCGTTCCACCGGTTATTAATAGTGGTCAGAGGCGTGTTGCCCTGTAATTATATTTCCGGACCACCGGCTATAATAGTGGAGGGATCCGGGCTCGACAGACCCAAACTAATAAGTTAAATCAGGAAAGATACTGAGAAGACACCAATAACGTAAAGTGAGATTGTTGAGCCGAGCCCAGTCCGATCCACCGGTTATTAATAGTGGTCAGAGGCGTTCTGCTCTGTGTTTATTTCCGGACCACCGGCTATAATAGTGGAGGGATCTCGGCTCAGTACATCCAAAGTAAATAAGTTAAATCAGGAAAAATACTAATCACTTACAGTGGAACACCATGTAAGTGCGGGGCCAGTCCGATCCACCGGTTATTAATAGTGGTTAGAGGCGTTCTGCCCTGTGATTATATTTCCGGACCACCGGCTATAATAGTGGAGGTCCCCGTGCTTACAGGTTAAATAAAGATTGTTGGTAAAAGAGATTGTTATTATAATAAGAAACAACGGACATTGTATGAGCATGATTCAGCTTTCCGTTTACTCATCCTGATGTATGGCTGACATATTGAGCATGTATCTTGTGTATTAATGCATGTGGCTTCTATGATCGTGTGTGATTGTATGCTTGGCCTTAGCGTCTACGCCTTACTCAGTACTGGACCCGTACTGATACTGCCTTGATTGACCGGGTCCTGTGATGATCCACCGATGGTGGGGAGCAGACCTTTGATGCAGGTCCTGATCAGTTACTAAGTTGGGGTGGAAGGCTGGATATGAGTGAGTAAGTGGTCCGGATCATTACCTTCGAAAATCGCGTGGTTTAATCGTATTTACCTTTAGAGGATACAAATGTCGTATTTAACTTTTCAAGGGTTCTATCGTATCTTGCTATTCCGTTATTTTAAGTATTATGATATATGGACCTTTTAAATTGTATTTCGGAATGTAACTTTTACCTTCGCACTCTGATCTGTAGAACTCGTGTTTTATGAATGGTTGGTTTGGGATTTTATTTCTTTCTAGCCTTAGCACTTAGTATCGGGTCGGTAGTTATGGATCGATCTGGTACTAAGTGTGGCGGTAATGCCCCCGAGTTTACGGTTTTAATTCTCTTGCTTCCGCTAAAAACTTTGATTTAAACGAAATTTTTCAGTAGTAAATTTGGGGGTGTTACACTGGTAGTGTCATACTTATTGCAGATTTAGTAAATATTCTAGAACAAACTGCACTATATATAAAAAAATTAAATTAATGTTTTAATAATGATTTTAGTAAAAATCGTTATCAAAACAACATTCAATAACAGTTATAATGAATAATCATTGCCTAAACACCCTTTTAAATAATAGTTTTACCGAATAACCGGTAACAAAATAACAAATTTTAATAAGGAATATAGTGAATAACTGATGAAAAATATTATATTTTAATAACAATTTTAGCTGATAACCATTATAAAAATAAGCATATTTCGATTAAATTTGGCATAAAATTTAATTTTTTTTTATGATGGTTTTATAACTGTTATTAAAACTTTAATAATATGTGATTCAATAGTAGTTGGTGACCATTGTTAAATCTATTTAAAAACCATTATCAGAAATATTTTCTAGGGTGATGTTTGCAACTTAAGAATTTTAGGAACTAAGCCTCAATTTGATTTTTAGATTTTTGTTTTAATATATAGGAAAACTCTAATAAAAAATTTGAATATCGAAAACTAAAATCATGCCCAATATACGAATGTTTGAAATTTTGGGATAGAGTGACATGACAGGGAAATAACTATTAGATGAACTCACTAGCATTTTTAATGCGGGCAATAAAGTTCATTAAATTTAAAGTTAAGACAAATGCTATTTTGTTGTACTATTTTTCACAGCTCTTGACGTAATTCAATAATTTAATATAAATGTTGTATACGTTACTGTTGTAATTTATAAGATGATAAAAACATTACACGACACATGCATAAACCCATCAAATGCATAAAGCACGAGGTAACATAATAGGGGGGGGGGGGAGGTTGTTCTGTAAATTATTTTATATGCATTATATGATGATTTTATTTTATAGAGGCTAATGCCGCAATATATTATTGAGAGTGGGAAATGGATGAGAATCCAATGTTTATAAATTGCTTCGTAGACTAAGCCTTAGCCGTCTGTGCATGTGTGCGCAATGGAAATGTATCATTGACCTCCAGCAAATAGCAGGATTTATAAAATGCCAATTTAACCACCGCACGCCTCGCGGCCTATGTGTTGATTATCATTTCAATCTAAAGCAGTGCTTTCACGGTTGTGTTTGGTTGACGACAGAAGAAGGTAGGAAATGTGGATAACCAACTTTGGCCGAATATTGTACGTTTCAAAGATGTGCCAGAAGTATGGACGTAATATTCTGTATTGATTAATGGTTTGACCCGTATTTTACGGGTGATTCATGATCGAGTATTAATGCGCTAGCCATCAAGAGGTATATTCAACGAGTAGGTGTCATAATGTATATATAAAATCCTGTAAGATTCATCATGATTGAAACAATGAAACAAAACTCAAAACAACTCGCCTTTTTAACGACTCTGATTATTCTTTCAAATCTTTCCTTTGCCAGTTTCGTTTTCTTTTTTTTTTATACATTATGAGTTTATTAACAAAAATTCTTTAACTTGCTTCATTACATAAAGAAATTAATTACGTAATTGGGAGAAAAATATTAATTTGAAACGTTTCAACAAGTAATCAGTCGTAATTTGCACGGCTCGTCCAAAGGCTGTGTTGGTGGTGCGGTTGTATTAAAATCTATTGTTTTGAGGAATCGATATTTCATATTCGATGGGCATTAGATGTTGGTTTGTGTGAGTTGAGTCTCACATTACACTACAAAAAACTAGGCTTTTAACGACCAACAATTTTGGTCGTTAATGGCCAAATTTTGGTCGCTAATGTCATTAACGACCAAACAAATTGTTGGTCGTCAGTGGTCGTTATTGCTCCTTCGCTAAAGGCTTTAACGACCAACCGAAATTTTTTGGTCGCTAAAGCAATAGCGACAGCATATAACGTTGGTCGCTATAAGCAATAGCGACAACTAATAATATTGGTCGTTATAAGTAATAGCGACTGCGTAAAACGTTGGTCGCTATTAGTAGTAGCGACAACAAATAATGTTGGTCGTTATAAACAATAGCGACGAACAAAATATACTGTCGTAAATAATATTAGCGACTAATTTCACACCAATAACGACCAATTTTTCCTTCACTACTAAAATCCCTGTACCTGTATGCATATATATCCCTTTTAACGTATGAATCTAATTTTCTAAATACCTGTCTACAAACATTCAACTAAATATTCATACAGATAATTTGTATCAAATATCTCGTACAACAAAATATTACAAAAGAGTTATAAGATACCATTACATTACAAAAATATCATGATAAGCAACCACCTAAAAATTAATCGTTCTATTTACCGAACCTAGACTTAGTCAGCTTGTCAAAATGAGTTGGATCTGCAACAACAGAAATATAAAAACAATAATTAATATAAGTATCAAATAAACAATGACATATCATATCAAAATAAAATAAAAACACAGAGCTTATCCCATTTGGACTAGTGTATACCTTTGGGTCCATCCCATTACTCCACCAAAATTGGGCAATTGTCTGTTGGAGCTCATTGCATAGGTTGTAGGCATAAAAAAACAGTTCATGAGGTAAATAGGGATCGCTTGGGCAATAACTTTTATGAGCACCATTTTTCCAGCCTTCAAAAGTAATTTTTTCTAGCATGCAGATAGCTTCTTGTATACCCTTTCTTTCATAGCTAAGAAGGTGGCTTTTTTGGATCTTCCAACCATTGCTGTCAATCCAAGGTATCTCCTGTAACTGTCAACCTGTGTAACACCCAAAGCATTTGTCACTTGCTCTTGTGGCTTCTCCTCTTGAAAACATAATTTTGGACTTTTGAAAGCTAGCTTGTTGCCCTGATAGTTGTTCATAGTGCTGCAGCAGACATTTCAGCTCTCTTTCTTTTTCCTTGTTTGCCCAAATGGTTATGAAACTCTTCAAAGCCAAGAAAGGTGTTATCCTAATTGGTATTATACTTACATGAAGGTAACTCTTTAATCCATCGTAATATTTTTGCATGCCTTTATTCCAAACAGTTCAGTTATCCCCTCTGTTCTTTGGTATTATTTGTCTTTTCAGCATTAATTTAATGTTTTCAAGTATCTCTCACTTCAAGATTTCAGTCTAAACAATAAGAAAAATTCCAAAATTATTCCGTTAGTTGTCCATTTTCCCATAAACAAGCTATATAATTATGATTTATTATCTCCTGAAGCTTGTGAAATTTAATTAGGACCATTTCAGTCAAGTTTAAGCATTATAATAACTATCTCAATCTGTGTGTGCATCTCTGAAATGACAAAATTTAAGAAACAGGGAGAGTGTATTTGTTGTCATAAATCAATTCTGATACTTTGGGGACATGGAGGGAAAAAAATGATTGTAATATTTATGATAGTGTTAATGCCACAGATGCTAATGCTTATGCTCCTCAGCAGGTAAACTCAAACAAAAGGCAATGGGTCAGAGTGTGCAATTGGGATAATCTTACCAGTGGTAAGCATCAATCAATAACTTAAACTGGGATAATCTTTACTTGCAGAAAGCTCCAATATATCATGAGCAAAAGAGGAACCCTTTCTGATTTTCCTGTTGCACATAAGAAGCATCAGCAAGAAATACAAACCCAAAAAAGACTCACCAAAAAGAAGGGGTAAAGGATAGTTGAACTTCAATCTTGGGTAAAAATATATAGAAGTTTGAGCAACAATTTCCTCACTAGCTTTCTTTGCTTATAGCAAGTTGAAAAAGAGATGGAATAATCCTTAATAAGGGACAGGCAGAAGGTGATAGCTAATAGACAGAAGCACAAGGCATGCCAGGGAGAAAGTAGGACCAAATGAGATACAACCTTCGTTTCTTTTGCATTAATTCGTAGGTGATTGTTTCTCATACAATCTTCGATCCAACCTTCCGTTTACTTTCATAAAACCACATCAAGTCCTTTTTCCCATAATTGAAAATTTTGGTCTAATGATACATGAGGAAGAAAAATAAGGGAATGGAGGTGAAATTACTGCATAAAACATGAAGAGAGGTGTGATCATTCACCTAATTCAATGCCCCATGCAAGGCTAAGTGTAGTATATCCAAAATTTTACAATAATAAAACCTTTAATAAATAAGATAATGATAGGTTAGTGATGAATATAATTGCATACAATGGAGAGAAAGAACATAGATAAATGAGCAAGTAGTTAAGGAAATTAAAATTCAACAAGCCTAGGCTATCATCACTATCCCAATCAAGAGCTTCAACAAAAATTTTACAACTTGAAAAACATCACTAAATACTCCTCCAAATAATCTCCTTTCAAATGTTCCATATTAGAATAATCATAGCTAGTTTCTTTGTTGTTATATGTAGAGCTGGCACATTATATGCAGGAGGCTAGCCAGCTAGGGGAAAGGAAAAAAAAGCATAACGAGAACCAATAAGATCAACTTAGTCTGCCGAGTCTCTCCCCGACTTCTTCGACAAATAAGATCAGCACTGATGAAATCAAATTCAATGTATCCGCTAATAATAATAATAGTAGCAGTAGTAATATCATATTGATGGCTTGAAATTATGGGGATAAAAGGAGCTGGCGTATATCGGTTTTTCCGACCTGATAAATTTATTCTTGTATCTCCTCGGTGTGATGACAAATGGCCGCTGTATAAGTTTATTCTGAGACTATCTAATTGGATAGCCATCAATACCTCAAAATTTACAAGTTGGTAATGGTCGATACCCTTCAATTCCATTCGGCCATATTGATGACCATCCGATTAGCATAGACTACGGGTAAACTTATAAGTGGAAATGAACATGACGGAGACTATGGTGATTCAAAAAGCAGTGACGTTGTCCCTGCATAAGAATTGGGTACGTATAAGGGAGCTGCGAATCATGGCGGAGTCCGACTCTAGAAATGTCGTTCATCGGTAATTTTTACAAATCAACAACAACCAATACAATTAACCATTTCAAATCACTCATACAGCACATCTATATATAATTAAACAACTAATTTATCTTATCATAAGTTAATTCATTCAAAATTAATCAAAACCGAAGTTAGGGTTTGAGTTTTTATACCAAACGAATTGCTGCAAAATTGGAGAGGATGAGGGGTGCTGGAGCTTCGCCGGTGGCCAAGGACCACTCGACGGTGCCGAGCGGCGCTGGAGGCTGACGGGTGGTGGCGCGCCGCTGCTGCCTTCGTGCGTTGCTGGCGGCTGCTGCTGTTGCTCGCTGCTGCTGCGCTGGAGGATGACGACGACGAGAGGAGGGCTGGTGGTGTGGTCGAGCAGCCGTGGCCGGTGGCCAAGGACCACTCGATGGTGCCGAGCGGCGCTGGAGGCTGACGGGTGGTGGCGCGCCGCTGCTGCCTTCGTGCGTTGCTGGCGGCTGCTGCTGTTGCTCGCTGCTGCTGCGCTGGAGGATGACGACGACGAGAGGAGGGCTGGTGGTGTGGTCGAGCAGCCGTGGCTGGTGTGGTGGTGCGGCCTGCGTCGAAGATGCAGAGCAGGAAGAGGCAGGGGCAAGGGGTCGGGGGTAAGGCAGCAGAGCAGGGAGGCAGGAGCAGGTGTTGGTCGAAACTCAAAAAACTAAAGATAAGGCTTGGGGCTGGGGCGCTGGGGCAGGATTTTTGTTTTTGTTTTTTTTTTTTTTGAAATTTAAAGGATTTGAAGGGGTTTAAGTGTTTTTTATTTTCCATCACATTTTTTTTTGGATTTTAAATTTTTTTTTAAAGATTATTATAAAACATATATATCTATATATATATATATATATATATATATATATATATATATATATAAGACTTAACCATTTTTAGCGACCAATAAATTAATGTTTAACGACCAAAAATTATATTAGTCGTAATTGATATACCAATAACAACGACTTTTGATGGTGGTTGTTAATAATATATCAATAGCGACCAAAAAAAAAATTGGTCGTTAAATTGGTCGTTAATGGACCAATTTGTTGTAGTGTTAATTATAGAGGTCACCCGTCAAGTTTAGTGTGTGCTAGAGTTTTTATGACTTAATATAATTTTAGCTTCTTTTTGGGACATGCTTGATTTTATTTTATTTATCTTTGAATGTTTTGTTACTGGCATTTTAATTCTTATTATTATTGAACTTTTTTTTTTTGATGAAAGGTCAAAACTACATTAATAAATGGAAGAATTATAATTGAATTCCCAAAACTTATCTAAACAACTCTCGACATAAACACTACTCATTCTCTCATGAGTAGTCAAGTACCTAGCTAATATAGTATAAATAATTCTCTTAATAAGATCCCTCCATCTACAAGTAACTTGTGGAAATATTTTGGAGTTTCTAGTATGCCAACATTCATAGATGCACACAACACATAAGGTTCGAGCCATTTGTATCTTCATTTTTGGACACCCTTGTTTTTCGAGCTAAGGTAACTAGTATTTCGGGCCACCGCTGGATAGGTCCTCTCAGGCTAACACTAGCATAAGTAGTCTTTAAAAGATGCTTCATAACTTGACATGGGAAAAGGAGATGAGAAAGATATTCATTTGCACCACAAAAAACAACAAGATGGATCCTCCACATAAATAAATCGACTGATGACATCCTTAGTGTGGAGCCTATAGTGAGCAGCTATGTATAACATTAGCTTATATTCTGAAATAGCATTATTCAGCTAGACTGATCTCCACCATGAAATAGGGGGACTCCTCTGCTAAACTTTTTCATAAACAAAACCGATATTATAGGACATAGAAGGATTGAGGTAAAGAAACACAAGCTCAAGGGCTTCTCAAAGCTTAAAGAGCTTATTTACAATCCATAAGGCAGTGCTAGGTAATTTAGTACTGAAAGGAGAATCAACCTTGAGGTAATAACTATGTATTCATTTTACCCACAAGCTATTTTATTCTTGAGCAATATGCCATAGATGTTTACCCATAGCTTCTATATTCCAGACTTGGCGATCCAACAACCCAAGGCCTCTCTCTTGTTTTATTAGACAAACAGTCAACCAAGCAATCAAGGCTCATTTGATTGGGCCTCCTTTATCGGTCCATAGGAAGGTTATACATAAACTGATGATCTTGATAAGGAGCTTTTTAGGAAGGATAAAGGTTTGACTCCAATACATCTAGATGCCATAGACAACTGATCTAAGTAGCTGCAATCCTCTAGCATATGGTAATAACTTTGTAGACCAGTGTTATAGCTTATTTGAGATTTTCCCAACTAGTCCCATCATCTAATCAGAACGAAGTCTAGCAAAAGATAAAGGAATCCCAAGATATTTAAAGGGCATCATTCTTTTAGAAAGGGAAAGGAAAGTAATAGTTTGTTGTTTCACTCTCTCTTTGACTCCTCCAAAATAGATAAAACTTATCTCCCGGCTTATCTGAAGATCTGAGGTGTTACTAAAGCCTTGGAAGTGATTCATAAGCAAAGTTACAGAGGGTAAATCACCCCTACAAAACAGGAAAAGGTTGGTAACAAAAGATAAATTGATGACATAAAGCCTTTTGCATTTTGGGTGTCATTGAAAACCATCCATGGTCCATAACTATTGTAGCATTATAGATAGGTCCTCAATAGAAATGACAAAGAGGTACATGGAGAGGGGGTCTCCTTGCCTCAAACCTCTTTATGCTTGGAAAGGAGGAAGGAGGTCATCATTTATAGAGAGAGTATAGTTGACTCGGGTCACACATAACATAATGAGTATAACAAAACTAGGAGAGAACATAAGACCCAAAAGAACAGTATTTAAGAATTGCCAATTGATGGAATCATAAGCCTTCATCATACATCTTAGGGATGTATGTTTTCTTCCATATAGCCTAATGAGCTCATGTGCTAATAAGATATTGTCACTAATCAGCCAACCCTTAACGAAAGTAGATTGGGAGGTGCTAATGATTTCAGGAAAGATAGGTTGTAGCCTTGCTACTAAAATTTTGTAGAGGATCTTATAAATAATAGAACAACATGTAATAGATATGAAATTAGTGACTTTACCGGGGTATTATCTTTCTTAGGTATAAGTACCAGCAAAGTAGAAGTGATAAAGGATGGGATAGCACATGAGAAGAATATTTCTTTCACAAAAGAATAAATGTCTTCACCTATAATATCCTAGGAAGATTTAAAAAAAAAACTAGCAGTGAAGCCATGTAGGCCAGGAGACTTTGTGTTGCTAGTGGGGAACAAGGCATCTTTGAAATTTACAAAAGGAGATTAGCTTGAGAAGTTTGTGTTGTTATTCAGCACAGAGAATAGATCCCTACTAAATAATAGATCTGTCTATCAGCTTTGCATGAGCATTAGGGAAATTAGAATTGAGAAGATCCTTATAAAATTCTACAAAGGCATATTTGATTACCTTAGGGTCATTGGCTATGTCTCCATTCAACTTCTGAATCTTTGAGATCATCCTTTTGTTTTGTCTTACATTCATATTAGCAAAAAAGAATTAGTTGTTTGAATTCCCTAGCTAAGGCCACTTGATGACTCATTTTTTTTTGAAAAAACTCTCCTCATATTTTTACATAATGCACATTTTTTTAAGATAATTATTTTCCTCAAGTTGTAAGTTGCTATAGGTGGGATGAGCCTTTAACCTCTCGTGAATTACTTTAAGCTTCTTTCTCTAGTCAGCAACTCTATGCCTGATGCTGCCAAATTTAGCTTTGTTTAACACCCTACAGTGATATTTTATGTTGATACAGGAAATTTTTTTATCTTAGTAAACACTGAGAAAGGTTGTTAACTATACCAGACATCAATCACAATTTTAAGAAAATCATCATCATAGGTCCACATGTCAAAGAATTTAAATCTCTCCTTAGGTTGAGGTCTAATATGGTTTGGTTCACTAAAGTAGGGTAATGGTATAAGAAATTGGTGGATTGGGAATCCACAGTCAATTTTGTAAAGGTGTCAAACCATTTGATATTACCCAACACCGTGTCAAGTTTACCCATAATTCTAAGATCTCCAAGTTGTCTATTGTTCCAGGCGTAGGTGTGTCCTATACAATAGAGATCTTCAACCATGATATTCTAGAGACATTGTTTGAACTCCTCCACATCCCCTATATTAATTCTTGCCCCTTGAAATTTCTTATAGTTATGTAAAACCACATTGAAATCCCCTAGTGCAAGCTAGGGCATATCTACCATAATAGTGGAGTCAAGCCATTACCATAAATCTCTTCTATCACTTCCCAAGTTGTGTGCGTAAATGAAGAAAATACAAATGATACTACCAGTGGAATTGCAAGTAGCCTTGAATTAGATACCTTGAGCATGAGCATTTAGCAGTTGTACATGCCATTTGCTTGCGTCCTATAAGCAATAAAGTCTACCATTGTGATGGTGGATATAATTGTCAAGAGTAGCAAAATGAGGTCCTAATTTCCTCCTTATTAAAATAGCATTGGAGGATTTTATTCAAGTTTCTAATAAAATAATTAAAGAGACATTATTTACTTTGATCCAATGCCTTAATTCCTTCTTTTTTAAAGGTTTGTTAAGCCCTTGGACATTTCAGGCACTTATCATGATATTATTGAGGCAGGTAGGATATCATCGACACCTTGCTTAACGTTTTCTTCCACTAAGCCTGGATCTACATCTAAGAGAGAAAATTTGTTGTTTATTAGAGCAATTAAAGCTATAAACTCTTAGAAGTGGTCCTTATTTTCATATTATTGTGAGGTTTGTCTAAGGTCATCTTAAAGTTTTCAAGGTCTCAACACAGAATGCCTTTGGTGTGTATGACCAGTAGCCTTAGGGGGAGGCCTGTAAGAAACTTGTTTGGTTTGGTTCACTTTCTAAGAGACCCCAGAGTGTCTATGGACAACAACTTGTTGGTCTATAGTATAAGCTCCTTGGTCCTGAGCTTGATTATTCTTCATGGGGGAAGAGTAATGGTTATGACCAAAAGAGTTGCACAAACTACATCATTCATAAACTACAGATTGTGTAATAACACCTCCATCTGGATCTTCTATGTTAATAGATTCCACATATTTTTTGTTACATCAACCTCCACTAGTGCACGGGCGTATGATATCCTCTCCCCTAATGTTATTATCCAATCAAAAACTAGGGTTCAACCTATAGCACTAGTGATCCAACTAATGGATTCCACATCCTAGTAGTAAAGAGGAAGGTTTGGTATTTTGGCATAAATTGGAAACATTCTCTGACAAATTGGAATTGTCGATGCCATTATTTGAATTTAAATGCAAAAAAACCATCATCATGCAACTATACTTGGGGAATTTAAATAGAAGCCCAGTTGGATCGAATGAAGGACATAATTTGTCCCATACTAGAAAAGATGCAAATAACATAGCCAACAACTGAACCATACCAAATCTTGCAATTCTCCAAAACATTCTCCTTGAGGATAAACACCTTCCATCGATCACTAGAGAGAGTGGGGAGATATAAGAGAGGGTTGTAGATACCTTAGGAGATCGGTTACCAATAACCATATCCTTCCATGATTTCTGTCAAGGAACATCCTCATATATTTGTTTTAAAAACTCATTAGTAGTAGATGTAAGCTTCTGATCTGCAATTGAATGGCGATGGTTATTGTCGTGGGTTAAATCTGTGCTTGTCTTATTCTAATCAAGGGGCATTCATTCCTAATTCTATCATGATTGATGTGTAGCATCATCATTCAAATCAAATGCATATTCAATTTGTTCTTTAACATGAGGATTCAAATTGGGTAAATTATCCTTTGAGAGGGAAACAGACAAAGGAGAAGATGAGGAACCTAAGGCCATTTTAGCTAATGAAAGTTTGTTTGGCAAGGCCAAACTTTAAAAATTCTTTCGTGTTGCAGATTCTTTCCCTGGTTATCATTGTAACCTAGCTGAGTACGTAGATCACCTCATATTGGCCATGAGAGGAGGAGAGAGGAGAGAGCTCACTGTCTTAATTGAACATTTTAATTACCAACATTTGTCACTTTTAATGCCTTAACATTTTATCTCAAACTAAACATTGCTACTAATTGTAAAGAACATTGCTACATTGCTCTTTTCTCATTAACCACGTCATTATTAGCAAACCTTCCATTACACTTATTAACAACATCATTATTAGCCAACCTTCCATTACACTTATTAACCACACCATAAGTAGCTAATGTTTTGTTACCTAATGGTATGTTATCCATCAAATATAGACCATTATTAGCACATCTAAAAACACAATAATTATTCTTCATTCCACTACACTCATACAGTCTCTCTTGATTTATTCAACATTGTATATTTCTTAGCTTTCTAAATTTTTCAATAGAGTGGGTCCTACTATACCAATTAGTGTGCACTAACATGGTAGAGAAATGCATTAACTGTAGAGGTTAAAGACATAAACATTATTTGCATTATAGAGAGGGTCTTTTTGACTTATAGTAGTACAATGTATAATGTGTTAATTTTTTTTTATAATGACTCATAAGTTGTTTTATCTAGTTAAGTTTATACGACAAGTAATTTTATTTTACACTACAACTTTTACAATAGTTAAATGATAATAAAAATTGTAGTTAGATCGGTAATGACATAACTTATTTATTTATACTAATTTGTGAATATCAAGGATTACATGTTCATATTTCTCTTCTCTTCACTAAGTATTATAACATCTTTATGGTGGGATAAAGATAGGTGAAAAACATGTAAATGAATTTCTTATATTTTATAAAAATAATTGTGGTCCACATACCAAGTTAAAGTTTAGATCTTCATTTGCTTATATTTTATGCCTATTTTTGTTTCCTTTTTTCCATAGGTCTACATCTTTTCTAGTTCTTCTGATGAAATTTTCTTTTAAACCTTCCATTAATTGATGAATTTTCTTCTAATAATGTAAAATATCAATGTTTAATAATGTAATACATGTTATATTTTCCTTGTACTAAAAGTATGATAATAGTTTCACTTTAATTGTGGAGTGTCAAATAAAAATTGTATATTTTAATGTAAGTTTCATTATTATATGTTTTAAATTTTATTCATTGTATGATTAACTCTCCTTCATTTTCTTCCCAATGTACACCTTTGGGGGAGGGGAGTAAAGGAGATGTGGGAATACTATGACACATGCTAGAAATCAACCTCATGACATTATCTTCAGTTGAGGTATGGTTATCCACTAATCTAATGGAAAGTTCTTTACTTCTATATTGATTGAGTGTATGATGATGAATATTGTAACACCCCCAAAATTTATTCTTGAAAAATTTTGTTTTACTAAAAATTAAGTGGAAGAAAATTAGGTAAATTTTGGGGATACTACTGCCACACTTAGTACTAGACCGGTTTCCTTCAACCATTAAAGTACTAAGTGATAAGGATTAAAAGAAAGATAACACTAATTACACCAAACCAACTCATAAAACTAAATTATAGTTGCACATTAAATTACATTACAAGATAAAACCCACTACTAGTGGTTATAGACACAAAATTATTACAGAGGAAGATATGAAAGTTTAAAAGATAATTTTAAAAAATTACCCAGAGATTCCTTATTGTTACAGGCCACATCAAAAAGCCTATATTGAGGTTCCACCAGTCTTAGAATAGTCTAGAATATCTTTGTATAATCTAGATAAGTATGGAGAAATATATATGGTTCTACACTCTCCAAGACGGTTCAAGAAGGTTCTAGAGGGGGATGTCTCTAGATCCTTCTCCTTTTGCGTAGATATGTATGGATAATTCTAGAAATCCTAAGGGAGACTCTAGAAACCCTAATAGACTATTCTAGAACCCATATTGGATTTATTGGGCCATTTTAGAGAAATCTATTAGGCCCATATCTAGAATCTTCCTAGGAGAGGGGAATTGGTGGATCTTCTCCTATAAATAGAGGGGTAGAAGTGTTTAAGGATCATCTAATAATAGTTGTATTCAAAGCTTCTCTCTCTATAATACAATCTCCCTTTCTCTCTCTAAAAGTTCTCTCTTGAGTTCTTTTGTGAGTGGTTCGGTGTGGTGGTCTAAAAAGGGTCTCTAGCCTAAGTGTTGAATACACTTGAGAAGGAAGGTTGACTTAGTCTCTCAAGGAGTGAGAAAAGATTAAGGCCGCATGTAGTTAGAGTTAGTGAAGAAGTTGGTGTGTGACATTATACTCTTATTCGAAAGAAGTTGAATAGCACTTGCGGCTAACCTGCAATGGACCCTTACCATTGAATAGGTAGGGGTCCACAAACAGAACCCTTCAGTACTATGGTACTGAGTAACCCTTTATACAAAATAAAAGACAGGACCCGCATGTAATAAATCATACATATATAGGAGGATATGCATAAAATAACATAACAATAAATAAGAATTGTATATCATAAGTCCATTTACTTAGCATTTCCAACATTTACCATGAGGGATAGGCACTAAGGTCATAATCATGTCATCAATAATAGATTATATTGGAAAATCAATAATTTCTACTATTAAGACATTAATTAAACATTATTCAACATTTTCTCTCAATGTATATCCACATAAGTATGGGAACCCCACTATTATAACCAGTGCATAGGAAATATACTCCAAGATAAAATGCACCTGGCCACTATTATTTTCCCATAGACTTATCTCTAAGGTAAAAGGCTCCTAACTACTATTCTCGCTAGCAGATTAGTCTAGCCCCGTCTCATATAGTATTCCAATATAAGTGATTAGTGTCTTTATCTTGATTCATTATCATCAAAGGTTTGGTTTATTGAGCTCAAGGTCCCCCACTATTATAGCCTGTGGAATATAATACAATCCAGGGCAACACACACCTGACCATCAATAAAACCGGTGGACTAGTACACATATATAACCTCCAGGGTGAGATGCTCTTGGCCACTATTATAATTAATGGACCGGTATAAATGATATAATCTATCTTGGCCTGGCTCAATAGTCTTCCACTTTAAATGATTAGTACTTTTCCATTTAATTAACACAATAATTACATTTATTCAACTCAAAGGGGAGATCACAAACATAGGGACCAAAGGTACACCCGTCATACTAGCACATACAAGCAGCATTGTACCATCTAACCATCAACCCAGGGACGCAAAGGTACCCTGGTCACACTAGTACATGATGATACACCATATCCTACCAATAAGGATACCTAATCCATAAGTATGCATACCCTCTAAATAGGTTCGTAGAGATAAACATATTAAGATATACGCCTAGCTGAGGCACTAAGGCACACCAAAAAAATCTAAAATAATCATGGGATAAACCATGTCTTTAGGGTAGCGACCCCTAAAGCTCCACAATTCCCAATCTCAAGGTCTTCCACTTTAATTATTAGTGTCATAATTAAGGCGACCATGAGAAACACATCAATCACATACTTAATCATTTTTTTTTTGTTTATGTTATTATCAAGTAATCCTTATTCGTATTATTATCCATGTTAACTTAAATAATCCTCTAAAGCTATTCTAGGTTCTAATTCTTATACTTAGGCACCTTAGGTCAAAATGACCAAAATGATCCTAAGGTTAAGGCTTCCTTTTATCATCTATTTCCATCATATACTTCATTTTTAGTTATCCACATGCCATAATAGGTTATCATATCATAATTATACTACCATTCATAGAATCAAGTACTCTATATCAAGGGATCATTTAACACATAAACCCTAACATGTTCTTCTAGCACTTCCTGTGCACATTTCCATGCATAAATAACAATTAAAGCATATGTTTCATGAGTATGAAATAAAGATCATATCATAGCCTTAATTATCCATTCAACCCTATACCATGCGTTATCCTTATGATATTCACCAATTTATAGAAATACCCTTACCCTTAAAAAATACATGGTTATACTTAAACAAGTGATACTAAGGCCATAAACCCTTATTCTATTATTTAATATCCATTATGTCTTATTTTGGAGGCTTATTAAATCCATCACTATATTATATGCAAATTACCAATTTACCACTCCTTACTTACAAAATTACTAAATTAACCCTCTTACTTGCTTATTTATTAAAATACCCTTTTACTTGAAAAATTACCAAATTACCCTTCCTACTTGTATAATTTTCAAAATACCCTTCATACTTGTTAAAATTACCAAATTACCCATGGGGTTTATGAAATTAACAAAGTACCCTTCATAATTATTAAATTACCAATATACCCCTCATAGTTGTTAAATTAAAAAATTACCCTTCATACTTATATAATTACCTAAAACACCTTTTATACCAATGAAATTACCAAAAATACCCTTCATACTTATTAAAATTACCAAATTGCCCTTTAGTTCTGTTAAATTACCAAATTACCCTTCATACTTATTAAATTACCAATTTACCCCTTATAATTGTTAAGTTACCAAATTACCCTCAATACTTGTATAATTACTAAGTTACCCCTTTTTCATCCAAAAAATTTCTAAAATACCCCTGAAACATAAAATATTAACACCTATGGTCCACTTGTATCATCTAACACCACTAGCCATTATTATTTATTATTAATACCCATTATGACCTTCCATGTACATTTGTTTAGACCACACCTAATGTACAAATAAAATTACTAAATAGCTCATAAGGCTCATATTAACATTATCTCTACTATAAATGGTTTTATTTTCTTATCACGATATATACATGCATCTAACATTATTATTAATGACAAGGCACCTTTCTTAACCATCATTTCTACACATGACACAATATATCATGCTTTTCATTCCAACTTCTAATATATGTTACAAATCATGATATACTTAACATCATATAATATGCACACAAACATATTCAAAATTCCTAATGTGCATGTATCCACACATTTTAGTAGGGTATATTGGTTACTTTATTTCCAATAATAATTAAACTTTACCGGTACCCTAGTTAAAAGTTTAAGCTTTGATTATTAAAAATTTATTCCTAGAAATAATATCAAAACTAGCATATTGGTATTAGAAAATTAGAAGAATACATTTTTATCCAAAGGCTTAGTAAATAAATATCAATGTTAACTATATTTATATATTAAAATTTTGTTAAGTAGACTTATAATGTGCATTGAAACTTACGCTACATGCACGAAGGGGATAAAATATGGGGTAAATGGGGTGAAGAGTGGAGTTAGGGGAAGGAGAAAAAAGGCTCAGATGAGGGTTCGAGGGTTTTGGTCAAGGGCTTGTGGAGGGGAATGGTGGTACTAGCTGGGTGTAGAAGAGGTGGTAGAGTGTTGGTGATGGGTTAGGGTGGTAGGGACGGAGATAGTGGGGCTAGAAAGCTGGTGTAAAGGAAGGGAGAAGAAGGAGACGGAAGGAAAAAGAAGAGAAGAAAGGAGGAGGCTGCATGGGAGATCTCGACTGGGATTGGTAGGGAGGTGTTAGGGGGTTAAGGGGTGGCTTTGGGGTGGCTTTGGGGTAGCAAAATAGGGGAGATGGTGGTGCAAAGTAGTGGTGTAGGGTGGAGGTCAAGAAGGAGAAAAAAAGAAAAGGGAAGAGAAATGTGGCTTGTAGGGGCTAGTGGCAACTGTTAGGTGGTACATAGAGGAAGAAGGGGAGGCTAGGGGGTTGGTGTTGTGGTTGATTTTGTGGCAGAGACAATGGTTGAGGGCGGCAAAGCAAAAACAAGGGTGATGGGAGAAGAAGGAAAGAAAGAAGAAGAGAGGCTATGCAGGGGGAAGAAGGGGTGCTCGAGGGGGAAGAAATGCGAAGGAGAAGAAGGAAATAAGGAGAAGAAAACGAAGTGGGCAGGCTGGGTCATGCAAGTTAGGTGGCTGTAGGGGTTCGAGTATGTAGGGTGACAGGGAGAGGGAAATGAAGGGGGAAAAGGGGTACGCCTGTAAGAGGGGTTATGCAAGGGGGAGATTGGCTCGAAATGGTATTAAAAGTGATGGAAGAGGGAGGGAGAGAGTAAGGCCAGTTGTCTAGGTTCAAGGGAGAAGAGTTGAAGGTATAGAGGCTATTTGGTTCTGTGTAAGGATGAAGGAAGAAGAAGAAGAAGGGGGATGGTAGACAGGTCGGTCGGGTGGGGGAGAAATGAAAAGCAGGCTAGCTCTTGTGCAAGGGAGAAAGAGGAAAGAAGGGAGAGGTGTTGGGCTAGCCTAATTAGGGAAGAAAGGAGGAAAGAAAAGAAAGGATGAGGGGGGCTATACGGGCAAAAGGGGAAAGGACAGTGGCCTAGTAGGGAGGGGAGAGAGGAGGAAGAGGGCTGGGTAGCCCAAAGGAGGATGAAAAGAAGAAAAAGGAAAAAGGAAGGAAAATGAAGGAAAAATGAGAATGAAAAAGGGAAAAGGAAAAGGGGAAAAGGGAAAAGAAAAATAAAATAACTTTTAAAATTAGGGTATTTATTTATTTAGATGGATAAATTATTTTAATAAATTAATTTATTTAAAATTTTAGATATTAGTTTAAAGGATAATTTCAGTAAAATATAGGTTTGGAAAATTATTTAAATAAAAAGTATATGATAAAATAAAAAAATAGGTATTTTAATTTATTAAATAATCATATCCATTTTTTTATAAATCAAAAGCCCACAAAATAATTAAATTAATAATTTAAATTTAGATTATTAAAAATAAGGGTTAATCATTAAATTATATGTTTTATAATTTTAGGGTATTACAAATATATTATTTTCTCTATGAAAAAATTAGTAAAGAAGGTTTTGAGGCTAAATTTTTGCACTTTTACATTCATCATGTAAAATATTTATCTAAAACTCACTTACTATAATGTGTGTAGACATACAGAGTATGATTTTTGGAGATTTTCATTTGTATCTGTTGTGTGGATTCAATTGTTGTCAAAAAATTAATAAGAATATATTATAATCAATATGAAAGAAAATTAGGATTACTTTCTAATTTATCATAAAATAATAATAATAAACATATTTTTCCTTTTAAATTTTCTATTTATCTTATCTTAGAAAATAAATTAAATGTTTTATTAGAAGTTGGATGGAATAACTAAAATATAGACATTGTACATTGTATGATTTATGAGATCACTATAATAAACATACTAAAAATAAAGACACTAACAACTCAAAGTGATATAGTGTGAGCTTTGGTAGGGTATTGATGGAAATATAACATTATGTTGGTTTGTGTAGATTTTACATATGTTTTAAAGTTGGTATTGTGAGTTCAGTGATAAACATGGGAGGGCCCGTGTCTACTAACAAAGACCATGTTTATTTGCATAATATTTTAGATGAGTTTTAGGCACAAACTTGAGAGTAAGGAACTAAATAGGAGGATATTGTATTTCCTAAATACAGACCGCTTTTTTTATTTACTTTATGAAACATGTTGTTTTGGATAGTAAGGTTTTATCTAATATAAAAGAGATATGATAAAACTCAAGCTATAAATTCATGCAAGCAAGTTTCTTCTTCTTCTTCTTCTTCTTCATCTGCATAGTGGTTTCCATTATTAGAGAATTACTTATTCGTATAATTGATTGATAGATTAATTGACTCATCTTGCAATTACACAAATACACAAATAAAGGTCTCTATTTTTCCTTAATTGTTCCATTTTTTCATGAACTATCAATTGTTCTTTACCTTGTTAATTATGATTTTTCTTTCAGATACATTTAATATATTTTATTCCCCAACAGTTTGGTAGCAAAACTGTGGTTGCTGAAGAGATTGGATAATCGGGATGAGCATAAGATTCAATGTTCAAAAGTTTAATCAGTTTGTTGATTTTGGATTATGGAAATTGAAAATATTGGCAATTTTGATTCAGAATGGGCTTGAAAAAGCATTATCTATTCATTTGAATAAGCAATCCAAGACTAATGACTGATTTGATTGGGTAAACCAAGAGGCTCTATGAACCATACAACTATGCTTGTTGAATGAGGTATTGTAGGAAATGGCAAATGAATTAATGACAAGTGCCTTATGGTTGAAGCTTTAATCATTATATAAGATAAAATCAATAGTGAATTGACAATTATTGAAGAATTTGTTTCATAACCTAAAATTAAGTGAGGATTAATCTTTAAGCATTCATTTGGATGAGTCTGATTCTATTATGATGGATTCGCATCATATATATGTCAAGCTTGATGATAAAGATTTTGCTATTATTCTTTTGTAATGTTTATAAGATATCTTTAAGAATTTTTTTGAGATTATTTTTTATTAGAAGGATGATCTAATCCTTGAGAACGTGAAATCTAACATGCTATAATGGGAATTGATTGATAGTTAGTTGACTAGTAGCAGTACTTTCGAGGACTCACATAATGAGAGACTTATAGTAAGGGGAGGAATCAGAATTGGTGGTTTGGTGACCATATATAATAATTTAAGATCTAAGTTGAAGGGTTGGTAAAAGAATGTGATATGATAAGGGTGTCATAAGAAGGGCCATATTAGGATGTCCGGTGCTAAGTTTAGTGAATCATCCGATAGGAATAATGAAGGTGTTGTTGTCCTAGGTGATAGTAATGGAGATGTGTTGATGGAAACTAATAGAGAGACAAAGATTGGTGATAGATTGACGTTAGATTATTGGTGTTAATACCATATATGTCCCAACTAAAGTTGGTTTTAGACTTTTAAGGTGACTTTGGGTGGAATTATCTTGATTGGAAACAATTTTTCCTGTAAAGTTCCTAGGATTAAGATGATGAAGGCGAGGATTCTTTATAGTGTGATTGGGACACTATCCAACATGAAGCATGTGCTTTTGAGGACCATGAACTTCATCACTTTGAGTTCCTTAGAATATGGTGCGCATAGGTGTGTTATTGAGGTTGGTGTCCTAAGAATTAAAAAAGGGGCTCTTATGGCAATTCAAAGGAAGCGAGTTTGGAAACTATAGGCATTAGTGGGTTTCCCTATTGTGGGAACAAATATTGTGACATCATCGAGGTTAGCATATTCGAATGTTATGAGAGTAAGGCTCATGAGATTAGGTTATTGAGTGTTAGGGGACTTACTTTACACTTTAATAGGGGGTTATTTGATGGACAGTGTGTAATTACTATGGGCTTTTGTGAGCACTATGTGTTGACAAAAAGAAGTGAGTTAGATTTTTGATAGCCAAGTGTAGTATGAGAGCACCTCTTGAGTATATCCATTTAGATTTATAGGGTCTAATGATAGTCATTTCCAAACGTGGTTCTCTGTATCTGCTCACATTTGGTGATGATTTCTGTTAAAAGATATTGATGTATTTATTAAAGCATAAGAATGATGTGCTTGGTATTTTGAAATGCTAAAATATCTTGCTAATGAAGTAAACGTGGATCAAGTTAAGCATCTTAGGATAAATAATGGTATTGAGTTTTTTTAGTAGAGCTTCACTAATTTCTACCTAGACAAAATGATAGCAAGATACAACACTTATGTTAGGAGACCACATAAGAATGGAGTTCCTCAGTGGATGAACATAACCTAATTAGAAAAATCTCATTGTATGCTATCTATGCGAGGGTTAGGTAGAGAGTTTTGGACTGAGACAGTTCATGTGACAGTATACCTAGTGAAACATTAACCAAATTGGTCCATTTAGTTGAAGGCACTAGCGAATTTGTGGTTTGATAAGCTAGCTGATTAGGTTGATTTACAATTCTTTTGTTACCTAGAGCCAAGAAGTATATTTTTCTTAGCTTTAAATCTTGAGTGAAGGGGTATAAATTATGAGACCTAACTATATACAAGTTCTTGACTAGTGGGGATAGTACTTTCAATGATTCTATATTCCTGTAAAAGGTTGAGTCTTGTGATGGTGTATGTAAGGAGGTGCAGCAAAATAGTGCTTTATGGTAGGTGGGGATTGAGGCTAAGTTAGATGATAGAGACCCTTCTAGCAGACCTACAATTCTAAAGTGCATGGATCCAAAAAGTAGGTGTAGCAAAGAGGTGTTCCTATAAGGAAAGCATAGAGGATTGTCAAGATTTTGTTTAGGCATAGGTTTAAAGAATTGGTTAGATTTACTTTATTTAGTGCGAAGACTATTTTTGATGTACATGATCAAGAATCGTTCTTAGAGGTCGTTGAGAGTTCTAATTCTACTGATTGGTGTGCTGCTATAGAGGAGGTGATGGATTCCTTATTAAAGAATAATATATAGGAACATATGAGTGCAATAAGGAAGAAGAAGATAGTTGACTGTAAATGGGTGTACAAGTTCAAAAGGGTAGCTCTAGGGGTATAGAGGCTATGGTATAATGATCATTTATTTCCATGTATATTTAGTAAGATTCTAGGCATGCACTATAATGAGGCATTTTCTCCAATGGTTACATATACTTCTATTCATATATTCTTGGTGCATGTGGCTATGCGAATTCTAGAGTTAGAGCAGTTGGATGTTAAAACTTTATTTTTTCCATGGTTTGTTTGAGGAGGAGATTTACATGTTATAGCCTATTGTGTTTGTTGTTGAGGAGATACATGATCATGTTTTCCTATTGAAGAAGTCACTATTTGGTTTGAAGTAGCCACCTTAATAGTGGTATAAAATGTTTGATTAGTTTATTCTTTAGCATGTTTTCACTAGGGGTGAGTATGATGTATGTGTGTACTTATAGGATATAGAGGGTATCTCACTTGTCTATCTTTTAATAAATGTTGATGACATGCTTGTGGCATCATAAGATATGTATAATGTTGATAAGGTGAAGATAATGTTCAAGAGTGAGTTTGAGATGAAGGGTTATAGAGCTATAAAGATAATTCTTAGCCTGGAGATCATAAGATACCATGATATGAAGGTTTTATACTTGTCACAAGAGTCCACTATAAAGAAATGCTAGAGATGTTTCATATGATGGATTCAAAGATGGTGAGAACATCATTAGCTAGTCACTTCAACTTGTTAGCATTGGATTGTCCTATATCTTAAGAGGAATAGAAGTTAATGGCTTTTATCCCTATTTGAATTTTGTTTGTTGTATCATGTACTATACAGTATATACTTGGCTTAATATCACTCAAGGTGTTAGTGTGGTGAGTTCACATATGGTGAATTTGAGGATGGCTCACTAGCAAGTAGTGAAATAGATCATAAGGTACTTGAAGGTTATTGCATTAACTTATATAGTGTTTGGGAGATCAATTGATTCACTTATAATTTTTCTAGACCATGATTATGGCAGAAACATTAATAAAAGGAGATCAACTAATGGATATATTTTTGTTTTCTTTGTAGGTCAGTTATTTGTTGAACGCCTTTCTTGTATTAGTTGATGGCCTTATCTACTACTAAGGTATAGTATATGTCAATGATAAAGGATTTTTAAGAAGCCATATGGCTTGGTGGTTTAGTATGTCAGCTAGGGTTTATTCATGGTGCTCTAATCGTTTGATGTGAAAAAAAGAGTGTAACTTATTTAGTGAAGAATTAGAATTCTTTTCATCATCAATGAAGCATATTAACATCAGTTATCACTTTATTTAAAGTATTTATGTTAGTAAAGTTGTGTTTGTGAAAATTGGTACATTGGATAATCTCGCCTATATGTACATGAAGCCACTAAGTGTAGGTAAGTTCAAGTGTTTCTCGAACTTGATTGTCGTTCATGGCCCATGAGGCCCTTTATTAGGCTATAGTATTTTTGTAGATGTCATGAGTCACAAACACTACATCAAGGTCAAAAATGGTGAGCCTTGATTGGGTATTTGATGCATAACATAACATTGTGTTGGTTTGTGAAGGTGATATAGATGTTTTGAAGTTGATATTATGAGTTCTATGATAAACACGAGGGCCCTATGCTTACTAACATGGGTCATGTTTATTCATATAATGTATTGGATAAGTTTTGGGTTGAAATTTGAGAGTAAGAAAATTAACATGGTGATCATGTCTTTCCTAAACATGGATCATGTTTTTTCCTTTACGAAACACACTTTTTTCTGATAGAGTTTTATCTGATATAAAAGAGATATGAAAAAAACCTATTCGTAAATTTGTGCCAGCCAATTTCTTCTTCTTCTCCATAGTTTTCTCCATTGTTAGGTAATTAATGATTTGTGTAATTGATTCATTGATTAGTTTAATCATCTTGTAATTACATAAAGTGCATGTATCAAGTTCTCTATTTTCAAGACTTATTTGTTATGTGTTTGAACTACCTATTGTTCATTATTTTGTTAAATCATATATTATTTTTGGAACCATTAAATATGAATTATTATGTAACATAATGTTAGTTGGATCTTAAATTTCTCTTAGATAATGGCTTCAATCCACTATAAATTTATATTTGGGTACTTTATTTTGCGGCTTGACTAGTAGTTTATCTTGGTGCCTATACCAGACCATTAAGGTTCCATGTATACTTTATGGATCTTTTAATAGTTTTACATAGGAGGTATATATATATGTAAGGATTAGATGATCAAGGATATTTGATAACTAAGATTAACCCTATAGGTCAAATAATTTTGGGACTCGCGCAAAGCATGAAGATAATGATATTAATGACCCGAGTAAGACACAACAACAATGGCATTGTTGATCTAGAGAACCCCCCTAAGAAAATGGTTGGCATTCATGCTCAAATAAATAAATGGTTTGGTGTGTATGATGTGATTATCTAATAAAGACGATTCTAATATCTCGTTTTTATAAAACTTTAATCAAATTTGATTAAAGAGAAACATAGTATTTTATGTGATTTTATTTTTTTGATATCTTGATTATTTTCAATTAAATACTTTGGGGAGTATTCTATTTTTTTATAAAACATAATGACATTAATATTATGAGAAAAAATAACTAGACTAATGATCAACTAGCTAGTAGATAAAGACCAACATTTGTTTAGGATTAGTGGACAAATCATGATTGACTAGGAAACACCAAATATTTTTGTAGTGATTTCTTTCGCTATGAAAATGATAAAGAAAAATACATTAACTGTGTTAGAAATTTAATATTTCAATTAAGGACATTATTTTGAGGGTTTTCCTAGATATTTTTAATTCTTATAATTATTCTTATATGTTCTACTACTTACCATTTAAATTAAATTTTCCATAAAAAATGATTGTAAAAGTTATTGAGGCAGGCCTACGTGTCTTTTTTGTAATATGACGTGCTTTAGTTTTTTCCCCATTATCATATTTGAACTTTTCATCTTCAATAAACCAAATATTGGAAAAAATTAAATACATCATACTTCTTTTAAAACTTTATATTACACACTTCACGTCTCACCACACTTCACCATTACAATCAAATAAAGAGAAATCAATCCCCTCCTCTCTCTCCTCTTGATGGCTAATCCTTTTAGCTAAAAGCTAGTCCATTACCATTTTATATCCCTCTCTCTTTTTCTTAACTAAAGTTCCAAAGTGCTTCTCAAGCTTCTCTTTCCTTCCATCTTGGTTAACACTCCCTAGCCTTTGTCTCCATTTTCTTTCTTTAGTTTAGTTCTAAAACAATTATTCTTCCTTTAAACCTTTAATTTAGTATAGTTCTCAAGGTTAGTGGTTAGTGAAGAAATTCTCTATTTTCCTCTACTTGTATATTCACTTTTTTGATATTATAGTATATTTTGTTCTTAAGGCTTTAGTATTTCATTTTAGAATTTTATTATGTTAAAGAGTGACTATAAAGGATATTTTTAATTCTCGGTTGGTTAGTGGCTCTTCTAATTCTTTCTACTTTGAAATTTGGATGATAGATAAATGTAACTATGTTCCTAAATTATAAAATTTATTTATAAGAATTGTTAGGATATTTTAAATGTCGAATGTATGATAGGATTTAATAATTATGTAGTAAGTTAATGCATTTTGTTAAATTGTGTAAATGTATAGTATGTATATTTATAAATATCTAATTCTCAATACAAAATGCATTTTTATATATGCTTATCTTGCATTTAATTGTATAGAATAGGATATAAAAATACTAGCATATATTAAGTGAAACAATGAATAATAAGGTTATATATATACATTAAGTATATCTTTAATTGGTCTTAGAAACCATTTTACATCTTTTTATGTTTTTCATTGAGTTTCTTTCACATTTTATCTTAAGTACAATACCCTAAAATTTTCTAAACATAATTCATGGATGATTAGCCAAATAATTCATTCATAACCCTTAAACTTTATAAAAGCATCTTACTCTTACCTCTTAAACCCTCTTTCTTACCTCTATACCCTCTAAACCCTCATTTTTAAATCATTTGATTAGGCATTACCTTTTTTCAACCATCCAACATCATTCCAAACCCTTTCATTTTGGATCATTCAGTGGTCCACCACCAACCTTACCTAATCAATCGGAGTTAGGCAGTTTTTATCATTCTTAATTTTTTTAATTTATTTTGAACTCAAATAAATTATTTTGCCCTAAAATTTTATATATTTAGGTTCTAAGATTAATTCGTCACTTTTCATATTGTTTTAAACTATTTGACTATTTTTCCCATTTTCAAACATTTATTTGACAATCTACTTTACCTTAACTAATTTTAATACCTTTTAACGTTTTTGGGCATGAAGACTTCAAAATTAAAAGCCACCTACACCCCATGATGAGATCATTCCCTATCCTTGCTTACTCAACAAAAAAATCTATCCATAATAACCTAAATTATCTTCAGCCACCACTCTTACACTTTCTTACTTATACAAACCATCACTACTTTTACATAAAGCAACGTGTGCATCTAAATTCTCTCCATCTCTATAAATCTTACCATAAGTGGCTTATGTCCTTTAGTTTTCCATTTTACACATACCTAAATTCCTATCTTCTACTTTGATATCTCATTTCTCCTATCTTCTTGTTCTTTGTTTATGTTTGTTCTTTGGCATTTACTTTGTAAGTAAACACCACTCCTCATCTTCTCTCCATTTTCCTTCATCTTCTTACCGATAATATATTAAGATTAACTCTTTAGTGGTAGTTTTTAAGCAAATGATAGTTAAGAGATTAGCGAATATTTTTCAAGCTTGCACAAGCCTTTATTTTTTTTGTTTTGCCTAAGGGTTATTCTCCTCCCTTTAATTTTCCCCTCCTATTCTAGGCCTCAAGATTATTATTTTTCCTAATTTTTTATATATATTTTTAATTTTAGGAGTACAAAGTGTGAAAGAGGTTATTAAGAATATTTTGGTTAGAGACCTATGTACTCTTAAATAAGGATGCATGTCTCTTTTTTAGGGCTTAATTGTGGATATGTGTTAATTTTTTTAATTTCTATGTGAACATGTTTTGTTTTATAAATAATGTTTTGGTTTTCCTCATTTCATATATGTGTGTGTGTGTGCAAATTAATGATTTTATATAAAATTTCTATATTGTATGTCTTGATAGGATTTTCCCTAAAATCAAACATAATAGTTTATTAAGTTTTATTAATATATCACTCAATAGGTAAAATTAATTATGTTTCAATATTGTAATTGGTATTATATATTGAGGTTGCAAAATTCATGGTTTTTGATTGTGGTGGTCTTGCCCTTATGCGATTTGAGATTTTGTGGGTTCTTTTTAGTATATATTTTTGATATGCTTATAATGTACGAGCATTTTAGTATAATTTTGGAAGCTTGTGGAATTTTTGGGTTATATGCGATTTTTAGCCTTATGGGTAAATTTAGTCTTTTCGGGGGGTTTTGTGGAAATTGATTACCTCAATGTATTCCTTGAGGTTCTTATATTAATTTTAATTTATAATATGCTATGGATTTTATGAGTTTGACCTAAGCTATAAAAGTAATAATTTTGGAGATGTTTAGGTGAAGCATGTGCATTTTGGTCCTTTTAGGTAAAATCTAGAATTTTCATGTTGTATAAATATTATATGGGCTAAAATTTGATAATTATGATATGTGATGTGAGTTGATAAAATATGAAAAAAATAAGGTGTGATTTTTAAAACAAAAAATTTCTTATATTAGGAATAATAATAAAAACATGTGGCATCAATATTTTATATGAAATGTTGGAGTTTGTTTATGAATTTTAGATAAAGCGTTGTTAATGATATATTGAGATAGTGTGTTAAATTTGGTTATTTGGGATTTGCATGGATGTATTTATGAGTTAGTTGTGAATTAGGGTTTTAGTGAGGACATTAGGGTCTTTTCACATATGTAATAATACTGTATGCTTATTAGCTTGCCTTGTGTATTATCTCTTATTCATGTTGTTTAAAATGTTTACATTAATTAACCTTGTTATATTTCTATGTATTTTAAATAAATACACTACTTGGAATGAATTCATGATAATCAATGATTCTTATAAAAAATTGATAAGAAGATTTCATTATGGTAATTCAATGGCAATAAAAAAGGAAGTATGATGGCATTAAGTAAATCAAGTGATGCATTATTATATGCTATGTGTTGGGTAATAACCTAGGAAAACATTAATACATAAATTGCAAGATCATATGAGATGGGACCAAAATGATTCCGAACCTTAAGACTATGTGATTATGTATTAGTTGGTCCTACTAGAAAGATAGGGCTCTATTCTACTCTACTTAACCAATCCACCACCTTATAGATGTAAGCAAACTTAAGGATTAGAGGTTTACCAATGCTCAAGTGTGTGTTATCCTTGTTGTGTATTTATCGGTGAAGTTGACTACCATTCTTCTATTTAAAAAGGGAAGAGGAGATGAGTACGTTGTTGTATTACAAGTGATTCCTTAATCTTAGTGTGACTATGTAAATAGATTTGTGTGATGACCTAATGATAAAGTTTAAATACATTTTTCTCTTACATCATCTCGTATCTTAATCATCTATATGTATAATATCTATCATGTCATTTGTTATCTATTCTATTTGTACCATTTTTTCGGATATGTATTATTTTCTTACTAAGTACATAGCATGCTAAACATCATTTATGCCAATTTGTAGTGAGTATTTTTTGGGATGGTTCAAGCACATGATTCTGTATTTCTCTAGACTTGATATCCTACATTTACTATCATATATTATCTCTCTTTATATTTTAAAATTGTATTATTATATGATCAAGTGATTTTCATACTTAATGACTAGGTACAAGTTAGCTCTACACCCAAAATAGATTAGGTATAGAGTATATGATGTGAATCTTGTAAATTTATATCTGAGTAATTTTGAAATTTCCTGTGAATTAATTACTTACAATTGTTTATCTTATTTGTTGAATTAATAGGATAATGTTGCAGCTTATGGGATTCTGTGAACTGGAACATGTCTGCTGGGCCGTTCGGATTAAGCCTGGAGTGTACAGTTTTTGTAACTTTTTATTAAAATTCTTGTAATCCCATATGATGCATTCGCCGGTCGGAATGGGCTAATGGGAATTAGGACGGTTGTATAATCCGCCACCCGGTCCTTAAATTGGACTAGCTGGATTGTGGATTAATCAATCCTTAATGACCATGATTAGCTATAGTTATTTTAGCTGATGGGAAATTAAGCCTTAAGCTTAATTGTATTTTGGATCATTTTTGTGGTTGGTTGCGTTGGGCTGGTCGACACTACAGTTGGTGTTGTTTGGTTTTGGGCTGTTCGACACTTATCCTTGGCCCAACAGATTTGTTTCGTCGTTCGTATGTATTGTGTATCATATACGGTTTTTGTGTACATATAAATAGGGGAAATACGATGTAATACGGACACTTTTGGACAGAAATAAAGTTTCATTCGATTTTGCTCGAACTCTCTCGACCTCTTCTCTCTCTTGGCGATTCTCTCTTTCGCTTATTCTCTGCTTCTGTTTCGTTCTCTTCTCGATCGATCTTGATCTTTCACCTTCTAAATTCAGCTACCATTGAATCAATTGTGATTCTGAAGTTGTGGTCCTTCCTTTGGAAAGATTTCCTTAGGCTGTACCGGCGGAAATCGAACGTTGCGCTCGATTAAACCTTCGATCCTTTTGCGAAACCCTAACCGGTTTCCATCAGTATACCTCTCTATATTAGATGTGTCATTACACTCAATATTTTGTTATTAATACTTTCAAACAAATAAAATATTTCAATAGTAATTTTTTGGATGCAACACAAAGTTTCATATATGGCATGATTACATTTAATTTTAGGGTTAAATATGCATCATTTAAGTTGTAATAGCCTTAAGACCATTCTTCTTAAGTAACATGTAATATGGAATTTCTCCAAATATTAAGGGAAATATATGTTTAATCATTTAAATATGAAAATCTTTTCTTTTATGGAATAATAGATATAGAAGTATCGGGGTTTTATGTGAAAATAATATGAAAGATAAAATCTTACACAGTATTTTAGTCCTTTAAATAGCTATTGGAAAATGATTTTCAAAAATATATGTTAGCAAAAATGAATATTTTAATTTATCTAAGTGTTGGTTTGAATTTGGTTAAGTAATTAAATAAATTGGTGATTTTATTAACTAATTTTGGTATTACGGCTCCATGAACATTTTAACATAAATGAGAAAAGATGTGTTAGTGTATATAATTCAACTTTGGTAAACCATAGTTAACTCTTAATTGATCCAAGTGTTGATGAATTATTTTTTCTTTTTCTCTAACTATTGATTTTTATGTTGGCTTTTAGAATAATTGAATCAGAAAGCTAGGATTGTAATATAAATGTTGACATAGAGTATTGCCTCACTATTTTGTGTAGCCTTGGGAAGTGTTACCATGTGTTATCAAATGCGAGTGTTTACAATATATGAGTTCAGTATTATCATATGTGTCAAAGATTACCATATTTTTTCAATGTGATCATAATTTTTGTTAATACATGTGATAAGATGTCTCATTCCCATTCCTTTCGTGATATGCCATATATGTAATGATAGGGCACATTATCTTTATAGAGTTATTTTCGTTTACTAAATAGGAGTTTCATAATGATACAAAATTATTTTTGATAAGTATGTAAAATTGATGAAATGGATAGTTAGGGCTCTGTAAAGTCACACGTACTTTCTTAAAAAAATAATTATTCGACTAATCTTTTCTTCTCTAAAGTTTTAGCATTGTTTTATTTTAATCCCTATATTTATTTTGATGTATAAGTGTTATATTTTCCTCTCAAACACACAAGGTCTAAATATGATTGACGTAGGAGCAAACACTAAAGAATTGGCTTTTATAATTATGGAACCAATTATTCTTTATTTGGAAAGTATCTCCCACAAATTTAAAGACAAATGGATAGTTACATTGGTTGAAATGTACAAAACAAGCTACTAAGTGTCTATGTGCATGTACAAGAAATACATGGAATGCATGGCCACGTGCATGGAGAGTTTAATTGCATTTTGGTCATGCACTATTAATAATTTAGCTAATTAATTAATTAAGTAGTAGGGTTAGATATTTGATAGAGCATAAATTTAACATAAAGTAGTATAATATCTTTTAGCTTGGAATCTTTTGAATTATACCTTTTAGCTAAGTGGTAGAATGGCTATATAGAGACATGAAGGTCACAATTATGGAGATGAATTGATGATCAATATTGAAGTTGAATGCAAGTTGAATTCTATGTGAGTTCAATTCAAGTTAATCAAATATGTGTGAATGATTAAGCTTAAAAGTCTTAATCTCTTTGTCTATGTGAACTAGAGAGTAATTCATATGTTTTCTTCTCTCTATAATCCACATTTTTCCAGCCATCATTATCATCCAAACGTCACCAAAATTGAGCAAAATTGAAGCCCTGAATCGGTACCAACATTCGAAACCCTAAGCCCTTCCATTCGAAGCAAACATAACCCTAACCCTTCCATTTAAAGCTAAACCCTAACCCTAAATGATGACATCATCCTCCATCCAAACCCTAACATTCGAAGCTCATCATCATCAACACACCATTATTAAATACACATCTTAAATACCACAACACATTTGAATCATCACCATTAACTACTCATCATCACTGAATCATACTTACCTTATTCGAATTATCCTCATCATCCTTTCTTCAATTTGAAACTTTAAACCCTAATACACCATCAACGAATCATCTTCTAATCAACACCAACACAACAAAGCAATATTCTCACTAATTTGAGAATTCCATCCTCCCACACACATCAATTATCTTGCTTGAGATAAGTGATGAAATATAATATTTTGTCAAGTTTAGAGGTAATAATGAAGCATCATGTAACAATGGGGAGTAGTTGGCTTTCTTACTATTAGAGACCACTCAATTTTTTTTATTTAAAGACTTAGTAGAATTAGGTAAAAAGAGCTTAATTAGGTTGAATGAGAGATTAAATTATTTAAGCATAGATTAAGCCAAATTATGATGTCATTATGGGACAAGGAGGTCATTAATCAAATTACAATCACTTGCAAGAGGTGCGCATGGATTTTTCCTGTTCACAAGGTTGTTATTCTTCATGTTGATTAGAAGTTTTTAGTCACTAATTTGCTTATCCATTAAAAATCTTCTTTTTTTAAGATATTAGTTAGTGTGGTATGTTTGATATCATATCTTCTAAGAATTCTACCATATTTATATGTTGTATATATCATCTCTTAGAGAAGGTTAATTATGGATGTACAATTTAGCTATAAAAGCTATATAATTCAGCATGTCTACTATTCATCTTGAATAGTTAAATAAAGTATGAGTTTTTAAATTAATTTATATGACAATTCAATTTTCCTTTAATATCATATATCTGTGATTGCTATTCTGAAATCCTTTAATATCTCCTCCATCTATAAGGGTTTTAAGAGTCCAAGGCTTCAAATCATTATGCTTATTCACACAACCCACTGCATTAGACATTAGAGTTGCATTTCTTTGTTTTAGTTCTAGCACAAATGTTTTGTGTGTAACCCTGACCATTTATAGCCCACAATCTCCAAGGGTGGCACACTCAATCTTCCTATTTCTAGGTGTGACATAGTTATAATATATCATTTGACTTCTAAAGTAATTTAACATTGTGAGGAACAAACCTTCCTCTAAATCAAGGTGTATATGCTCCTTGACACCTTCCAACTTGAAACCTCTTGGTATTTCAATAATTTAATCCTCCATAAAACTTCAAATTTCATGTATATTGGGATGTAAAAATGTTTATAACCTCTAAGGTCACCATTACCTTCTCATACATTATGTTTAGGTTAGGAGTAGCCACTCTTACAAACTATTCCTATAAATAGATTCATAAGCCCAAATAAAATCAACGCACCTTCATCTTTTCATTTTCCTCTACCTCAAGGAAAAATGAAGCAAGTCCATATTTTATGTGCAATACTCTTCCAAGTCACATGAACCTTGATGCAAAAATTGGAATTCATCATTCTTCACCATGTGGAAACTTGTAGGTTAGAAGTGTGGAGCAAAACAAAAATGTCTCCTAAAAGGTTGGCACTTCCCGTTTCAACTATTAAATGCTCCGCCAATTATGAGCTTGATCCTATATATAGAACACAACCATAAAAAACTCTTTTATCATTAGTTCATCTATAGGAAGCAAAAGTTTTCTCAAAATCATCAACCCATTATTTGAGAACAATCGGGTCCATGCATCCTTCATAGATTAGTGGTGTGCGGTGATATGCCCTACACAACTAGTCCTTGAGAGGTAGTGCATAGAAAGGAGGAGGTGATCGTGCTTTCACTTGTATAATACACTTGGTGCAATTGAAGTTGTATGCAAGTCTCAACTATATCCATTAACTCATCAAAATGATGATTGTGTGCGTTCACCATCACGTCTTAAAATACTAAGGGATAGTGGGGGGAAAAGGTGCTATGTTAGAGACATATAAGGTTTGTATGACACATAAACATATACTAAAATGAATGTCTAACATTCAAAACAACATCCCAACTCATCCCCACAAGATAAACCAAACTTGGAGCTCCTAACATTCAAAACAATTCTACAATTCATTTTCAAGTTGAAAAATATAAACTCCAATGCTAACTTTAGGGTACCAAATAAAAAAACTAGAAAAATAAGGAATTTATAACCAAAAAAATTCTTTGATACTAACTTATGACGCACTCTATTTCCATAGCCAAGAGTTGTTTTTAATAAACTAGAGTGGAAGTAGAACCAAAATTGATGGTGAAACTGTCACAAAAAAGATAGGTAGAGGTGTGGCCGGTCACCAAATTGATGCATGGTCAAATTCTATTGGTGAAATGATAAAGCATTCAAAAGCATGATCACATAAGTAGATCTCTTTGAATGAGAATGAAATTTTTTTAAGGTAGAAAAAATATGAAATAATGCATTAAAATTATTAAAAATATATATATATAATAGATAGCTTAATCAAGTAACTAGCTTAAAATACACACATGAGAGAGTAAAATACAACTATAGGTCAGTTGACTTAACTATATACTAACATCACTCCCAAAAAGCCAAGATCATTGGTCATTACCAGAAATTTGTTTGTTCTAATATTCTATAACAAAAGACACAAAATCCTACACACAAACTTTTTCTTCTACCCATTTGAATTGGGTAGTGACCAAGAAAAAAATACATCAATACTCATATATTGGTAAAACTAAACTACTATATATAAGTATAGATAGCATGAAATTAATATAGGTGTTAGATAACAATATTCATATCGATAACATATTAAAATGCATAAACAAAATATATAAACATCCACACCATTGAAATCAGATGGAAACTCTTTTCAAAATACCATGGGTTCTATACATACCCTCCACACATGATTTATCACAAAAAAAAACACCTTGAAGAGTTATTAGAGGTGGTTTTGTGTTATTTAGAAAGTGCAAGAAAAAGGCTTGTGAATTATTCATCTATTAAATGAAAGGCTTGTGAGTTTTTTAGGCGTTGGATCGCATACCATAGAATGTAACACAAGCACAAATTATATATACCCTTATATATATACGCCCATACTAGTAATGTAGAACATATAAGAGATTAGATTTCTAGAGGGCCTAATTGTTTTATTGATATATAAAGAATGCATTTCTAGACTCATATATTTTAAGCTATTGATCTAGCACATATTGTAATACCCTAAATTTTTACCTAAACTTAAACTTGAGTAATTAATATCATATCCTAATCTAAATATTAAAAAATGAATATATCCGCATTATCCTAGTTCTCTAACCCTAAAATTTAACCTAATTCCGATTAATTTATAATTAATCTATTCTATTAGAATAATGTAAATTTTATTTATCTAGTTATAATAAAAATCTAAAAATATTATCCCCTATTCTTTCAGTTTTTCCTTTTCTCTCCTTTCCCTCTTTACCCATCCCTCTCCTTCTCCTTCCCCCCTTCTCCTACATGAAAAATTGTGGATAGATAATGCCTATGCACCCATCATTTCCTACCATTTGCCAAACCATTCCTTACTTCCATCAACTCCCACCTCGTACATATAAGAATTTCACTTCCACCTCTCACTCATCTCTGCACCTTGCATGGAGGTAAATATGCACATACTTAACCTTCATTAAATGTTCCTACAACCACTATTATTTCCTTTTTGTTCCTACAAAACAATGCACCACCATTTCCCATCCTTCACCACCTACTTGCCATTGTAAAAACAACCCAAAAAGAAACAATCGACAAGTGAAACCTTGACAACCACCCCACCACAAAAAACTTTACCATTTCTCCCTCAAAACATTTGGCCATCCTTAACAAACATCACCCCTATCATCAACCAAAATAGCCACAACCACCTTCTCCCTTTCCCATCTCCTTGATGTAGCAGCTCTCACTATAGCCTAACACCAACTTTTGACAGCTTCTAGAACTATAATAGGAACCCTCCATCCATCCTTCAACACTCCCAACCATAACATACCACCTCCCTTTAATTCCTACAACCAAACACTAGCCGCCGTATTTCACCTCAGCTCACGTTACCTCTCCCCTAAAGATAAAAAGTTATGTTGTTGCTTACCCACCTTTCCTACAACACAAAAATAATGGATGCAAAGCTTTTGGGATTCAGGATGTTATGGAGTCAATATTCCATGGATGATGATTTTGCTATGATCTTTGAAGATTTCAAGAAACAAGGAAGTTATGGAGCTTATGTTCCTTAAGATGCATTCTTATTCAGGCACAACAAATTATGTGTGCCCAAGACCTCAATTTGAGACTTACTAGTCAAAGAGGTGCATAAAAGAGGAATTGTAAGACACTTTAGAGCTCACAAAACTATGGAGTTGTTGCAAGAACATTTCTATTGTCTTAGAATGAAAAAAGGAGTATAAGCCATGGTTGCTAGGGGGGCTACATGCCAAAGGAGCAAGAGTTTCTTCCACAAAGGGTTATATGTGCCTTTACCCATACCACTCAACATTGGGAAGGTGTTAGTATGGATTTTATTTTGGGATTTACTAGGAAAAAAAGGCAAGTATTCCATTATGGTTATGGTGGATTAATTTTCCATGATGGATAATTTTGTTTCATGTAACAAGACTAATGATGCTACTCATGTTGTAGATTTGTATGCCAAGGAGATTGTGAGATTGAATGGGATTGCAAGGAGTATAGTTTTGGATAGAGATGTAAAGTTTCTAAGTTATTTTTGGAAGACAATAGGGCACATGCTAGAAGTGAAGCTTCTATGTACCACATCACATCACCCTCAAACGGATGGGAAAACCAAAGTTAGTAATAGAACATTGGGTACTTTGCTATAGGGATTGGTGAGTAATAGTACTAAGGATTGGGATGTCAAGTTAGCACATGCAGATTTTGTTTATAAGTGAAGTCCTTCTACTATAACCAACTTTAGTCCATTTGAGATAGTATATCGTATTCATCCATATATGCCGATTGATATGGTGCCATTGAAGAAAGGTGAAGTGAAGAGTTATGATGCACAAGAGAGAGTGGAGTTCTTCAAAAACATCATAAAAAAATCAAGCACAATATTGAGAAGGTGAATGAAGTATACAAGACAATAGAAAACAAGTATAGGAGTCAACATGTTTTAAAACTAGGACATTTGTTATGGTTGAACGTCATGGAAGAGAGATTTCCTAATATAAGGAAAAACAAGCTTATGCTAAAGGCCGAATGTACTTTCAAAGTACTTCAAAAGTTTAGGAAAAGTGCTTATGAGCTAGATTTGCCAGGTTCATATGGTGGGGTATTAAAGACAACTAATGTTGGAGACATTAGCCCATACTATGGCGATGCAAATTTGAGGGAAAATTCAAGTTAACAAAGGGAGAATGAACCAGGAGAAAACACTCAAGAATTGTAATTCAACATTATGGAACCAATTTTTCTTCATTTAGAAAGTATCTCCAAAAAAATTGAAGACAAACGGATGGTTACATTGCTAGTTATAAATGAAACATACCATATAAGCTACTAGACATATACGTGCATGTGTATGGCATGCATGGAAGACATGGATACGTGTATGGGTGGAATAAAAGGTAGATTGGACTTGCATATTAGTTGGTTTAATTAATTAATTAGTTGAGATAGAGATTAGCTAGAGATCAAAATAGCATAAATCTATCTTTTGAAGAATTATACCTTCTTATGTCTTTAGGTAGGTATCTTTTGATGAATATACCTTTAAGCTAATGGATGGAAATATGTTAGTGATCGGTGACCTTGGTTATATAAGCCATAGAACCCATGATTGAATTTAATTTGAATGAAAATTCTATATATTACATATTGATTTCTGTGTGAGATTATCTCAATTTTAATCGAATCTATGTGAACAACTAATCTTAAAACTCTTAATCTCTTCATCTTTATGAATTAAAGCTTAAGCACTATCTTTCTAAAATCCATAACCTACTCCATTATTAACCATAGACAATGCCCAAATTTAATCAAATCAAACCCTAAACCCTAACCCTAATTTGTAAAACCCTAACCCTGACCCATGTAACCTTCAACTCTCAAACCCTAATTGCCAAATCATCATCATCATTATTCTACCATATTTTTAATATCTTCATCTTCAATTCACCACTTTCGAGTCTTCATCTTCCTAAATTCCAACATAATCAAGCCTTAGGTTTACATAATTGATAATTCCCTATTCCCTCAAGCATCACCTTCATCAACTCATTCCTATTCAAGTTGTTCTAGAGGTATTACAATGATTTTTAATATAATGAAAATAGCTAATAATAAATCTTGAACAAAGAAAAATCTAATTTAAAGACCATGAGCATTACGGAGGTGTTACAAAATCAAATCACTCAATTCAAGGGCAAATCTTGATAAAGAAGGCACACAACATATTAGTTCCCATAATAAACCTTATCACTCGAGTCGTTAAGTAGATGTACCATCTAGAAAGTGTATAGAAAAATTATCAAGAAGAAATATTCCTTTTCTTTAGATCTCTTTCTAGCTATACACTCATGGGTCTATTCTAAAGCATGAGATCTCTTTCTAGTATCAATTGTTTCTCTTTACCTGATTAATCTCTTATTAAATCAATACTACTATTACTTCTCAAAGGACACTTAGGGCAAAAAAAAAACAATAAAAAAAAATAAGATCCACAAAGATAGCACAATAATATAATATTAAATTTAATTATAGAGGACCATATGAACCACAACAACAATGCTATCATGGCCTATGATTAAGCTTTATATTGTATCCTGAATAATTTCCAATTCACACAATTAAATTCTTCTTTTAAATATTATCCTAAATTATTTGAGCTCAATCCTAAGTTCTACTAAGCTAATATTGACCAACTATTTACACTTAAATACATTTCTGTCGTATATAACCAAAAATCCTAGCCACCTCATAATAAACCATTTATTTCAAACAAAATTAAATTTATGAATGCACCATGAATAGGATAAAATAAAATAATTTTAAAATAATTTATCATATAATAAAGTTCTAAAACATAGGAAAACATTATAATGTCCCTCGACCTTAATCTAACTTATTACACAAGTAAACCCTTAGTATGCATTTTCTCACATATTATAACAATTATTTTAACCTACCATAATAATTTAAGATAAGAATCATGATATAAATAAATTTACATTTCCATCCCTATAACATGAAAATTAAATAATCATATAATAATAATCTTAATTATTATCATAAACCAACATATTATATATCTAAATATGTCTAAAATATGTAAGGGATGTAAGAACTTAGTTGGCATGGCCAGTAAGGAATCAAAAGGGAAAAGTAAAGAATTAAACCCTAACCCTGATCATGCATTATATTTCTAGCAAGAATTTATGTATCCATGTGTGCATACATAATCATATTTCAAATACTTCCAAAGCATATATAATAATTAACTTACAACATGCTAACAAACATTATTTTTGAAACTATATAAATACATATGGAGTCATAATACTTCTTGTATTCACTTTATAACAAAACCACAAGAATAAAATAGCATAAGCCTAGCATGATTCTATTCTATAATAACCTCACTTTCTTATAATTAAATTATATAATCTATAAAGCATTTAGGTTTACCTTTTTCATAAGTGATAGCAAAATCAATAATCTAATAATTCAATTATATAATCTATAGAGTATTTAGGTTTACCTTTTTCACAAGTGATAGCAAAATAAATAATCCCTACACCTCCAAACCTAACCCTTAAATAATATTCCTCTTTCACTCTCTCATTATTAAAACGAAATTATATATTATAATCTAATTTAATGTAATAAAGAAAAATCATTAACAAATTAATAACAACTAATGCTAAGAAAAATCCTACCAATAAGAGAAAGAGATTGGTTTGGTGGCTTATGATTGTGATTTATTAGATGCTCGAGGGAATCAGGGAAGAAAGAATGAGGTGGGTCGGTGGTCAAAGGAAGGCCCACTGGCATAAAAAATAACAATGTATGGGTTGATTGTTTGGAGATATATGCCCTAATGGGTTGGCAATGTCATGGGTTGCATATAGGTCAAAGGTAGTTTAATGATTTATTCACGAAGAAATGGCTAGATTAATTGAAAAGACAAACATTGGTAAGATTCGGTTATGTGGGTGGCTCAAGTATTTGGGAGAAGCACTAGATTATTGTGAAAAACTTTTTATAGGTAGTTTGATAAGAGGGGTGATGTGGGTTTGTCAACTACTACACTCTAGGGGTTTGTTTTGACAATGATCTAAGTAATAGTGACATTTGAAAGCTAGGGAATTTTTTTGTGATGATGCTTTGTTGTGATGGAAAAAAGGGAGAAGGTAAGTACGGAAATAGTTGTGTATATTGCTAATAATGAAGCTTAGAAATGAGGCTTCCTACACAAATGCTAAATGCCACTCAAAAATGAGGATAGTGCACTAAAGAAAGTGTTGAAGGTACAATTATAGTGTAGGGGCAAGTTGGTAGCATGAGTTTGGTAAATTGGGAAGGGTAGGATATGGGGGTTTAAGAAAAAGGCCATGTTTGGGAATAATATTATTTAGCTAAACAAAATGTAGAACAAATGGACAAAAAGAAATGGGGGTACAGATTAAGTAGTCTAGAGTTTAATTTAGTTAAGGTTTTTTATGAATGAGCATCCATAGATTTTCAAGATGATAACGGTTTTCCATCCTTGAATATGGAGTCGATCACATTATATGTCTTTGAGAATAATAATATTATGACTAACCTTAATAAGTTTACTTTAAGTTATTCTTACAGTTTGTAACATATTTGCAGGAAGAAGATTAAGTCATTTAAGATGTCAACATACATAAGATTTCATTTGTTACAAGCTATTACAAATGGAGCTATTATGCATAAAAGTCAACTCTACAAGTTATAAGGCCTAGTCGAAAATTTAAGTCGACATCATTATTTTAAATTGGGTTCTTATAGTTATTTTCATGTACTAATTAGCTTACATCATTATTGATTCATGTATTATATAGGATATTGTAATACAAAAAAAAATTTTAAAACCTTAAAATTGATTTAACAACATTATAATTTAACCTAATTTTTAAATTTTATTTTATTTAATTATGTTAAATAAATTATAGGAAAACTATTTTATTATTACTAATCAAAGAATTTACTCTTAAAATCTAACCTAAATCCTACACTCAAAATTTTCTTTTCTCCCTTTTTTTTTCTTTCCTATCTTTTCCTTTTTCTTCCTTTCCTTTTTCTCTCATTTCTTTTTTTTTTTCATCTTCTCCATCTCCTAAGGATGCGTCATCCTAGGAAAGGCCCTTTTTCTTTTCCTTTTCTCCTCTACCCTAGGCGATTCAAGCCCATTTCCCTTTTTTTTCTTTTCTTTCTCTATTTGTCTTTTCCTTTCTTACTTTACCTTTTTTCTCCTTTTCTACCCTGAAAATTTTCTTCCTTGCATCGCCCTCCCCTTTCCATTACCAAAGCAACCATCTACACTCGTCATGCTAATCCTCTCCCTCACCTTTCTTCTCTCAACCATACAATGCCATGCACACTGGCATGTAGCATAACTTTATCCTAAACCTACTCCCGACACCCTACCTGTTGTACCCCTACCTAGTATTACTTGTAACAGCCTTTCCCCTATAGCCATGCATGGCGAAGTTGTCCGTCTCATTTATCATATTTCTCTCTCCCTCAAGTCTCCCCCAACTATAAATACCCCCTCGAGCCTCTCCTTACTTACCTCCCCCACCTACAAGTCTTGTTGCCCCTATTTTTGTTCCTTCCTCCATCCATGTAACCTCCAATGTCGCTCTAGTCATTAATTCCTAGCTATACCCTTTCCATTTCTCTTCTCTACCTACACAATACCTTCACCAATTGAGAAACCTCAATCACTTTCCCTCCTCCCTTTTCCCTTCTCCCGCGCTTGCACCTAGAACTAGTTACATTCCCACTACCAACACCATCAACTCTTTCTCCTCCTTCTTTACCACCACCATGCCAGAGCTGCCCTACTCATCTATCCCATCTTATGCGACCACCCCAAAAAGCCCTACTTTCTCCTCCCCTTTTATTTCTCCCTTTTGATCATGTGCAACCCTACACCACTAGCAGTCGCCAACTCCACCACTACTAACCACCACCAACTATAGCTAGTCCTAGTTCCACTACCATCTTGACCTTTAACCATCAACCTTCATCCATTCCTTCAAATCAATCACCACCTACATTATTGTTACCACCATGGGAGTTTCTATACATCACCTATACCATTTTCCTTCTACTCCGGGAACCTCCATTTCCCTTCTCCTCTTTTAGCTTTTCATAGGCAAAAGTCTCATTGTTTAGTGAAAAAATAAGAAAGGAATGTCTAAACATTGTATATCCTTATTTTTAAATAATATTCTGGTGATAGCAAATGAACAAGCATAGATCGTGCATAAATAGAAACTAGATCTACTTTGGTAAGGATACAGTCACAGATAAGGTTTTAATATATTTTAATATATGTCCTCGATATGTGTCATGTGATGGCATGCATGAAATGATAAATGACTTCGATGTTTTATATGTAGTTTGCGCTTAACAATAACTAAAGGTAAGAAAGTTCTGTAGCTTTGACTATATTGATTTCAAGAGTTTATATATATCCATGTCTAATTTTTATGATATTTCATGTGTGTAAACTTCTAGAGTATTTGTGTTGGATGCCCTGTGACATAGGTAGGGTTTTTGAGACCAAGGGGAAAAGTTGCATGGACGGTACTTTAAGGTGTTAATTTACATAAAATAGGCTGTATATACTACATAAAATAATTATTGAAAAAATAAAGAGGATTAGTATAAATATAGTATGCAGAGAAAGACCATAAATGTGATGATTAAAACCTAAAGGGGATTATAATCATATGTGAGTAGAGTTAGGGTTTGGTATTAGGGGAGTGGATATGAGTTTAATAATGGCAATTTTGGTAGTCATGCAATTTGGGCAGTCCTATGAGCACTATAGGCGGAGATATGACTATAAGGTAAAATTATTATTTAGGAGGCTAAGGTGCATAAAACTAGGGGTAGGCCAATATTTCTTGTACAAGATTGGGGATTTGGAATGCAACCTTAGAACGTGATGTTAACCATAACATTTTGGGATTATATACCAAATTTAGTAACCATGTAGGGTTGAGGGAAGTAGTTATAGCCAAAATGAGTAATTAGAGTTTTGTAGAGCGCTCAAATAGGAAGGGTATGATCACAAATGCAAAATGGGGGAGTTAGGCCACAAAGTTTGATTTAATGGTTAACTATATCATTTTATGCATAGGTATGGAATTTGATGACTAGATAAGCAATAGAGAAGGGACTATACCTAACAGGAGAAATTAGGGTTTTAGAGGGGTAACACAATAAGATAGTTATTATCATATGTGTAAATTGTGGCTAATAAGCCATGACTCTTGACAATGGATTTTCTAATGACATGTTTACATTTTTTTGGTAGATTAGGGACTAAACTGGGGATCTAGAAGTAAAGATATAGTAGGGTTGTGAAATTAGGGCTTCTAAAAAGAATAGGCATTTAGGTAAACACTGTCAAAAAGTGGCTTCAAGGGTAATTTAGGGTGTTAATTGGCAGAAAATAGATTGGAGATACTACATGAAATAACTGTGATAAAAAGAATAAGGTTTATGGTAAATAAAATCTAGGGAAAAAGACCATAAGTAAGATGAGTAAAACCTTAGGGGGGTTATAATCATATGTGAAAAAAGTGGGGGTTTGGAAGTAGGGAGTGGATATAAGTTGAATGATGGAATTTTGGATATTCATGAAAATTTGGGAAGTTCTTTGAGCCTTTGGAGAGGAGATATTACCAGAAGGAGAAATTATGGTTTGGGAGGCTTTTATGCGTAACCTTAGGGGTAGGGTATTATCGCGAGTACAAGATAGAGGAGTTGGACTGCGACCATGGAAAATTATGTTGACCATAACATTTTGGTAATATGTACCAAATTTAGTAGCCATACAGGGTAGAGGGATGTAGGTACGACTAAATCAAGGAGGTAGGGTTTTGGAGGGTGGGTATTATACCATATTCAAAATGGGGGAGTTAGGCCACAATATCTGAATTAATAGCTGACCATAGAGTTCTATGCAAGGTTATGGAGTTTGAGGACCAGATAAACAATAGAGAAGGGACTATGCCAACTAGGATAAATTAGGGTTTTAGAGGGGTAATCATAGTGGCTAGTTATTATCATATGTGTAATTTGTGGGTAACATGCCATGATTCTTGATTATAGATTTCTAATGATATGTTACGATTTTTTTGGGGACTGAAAGGGGGAACTGGTGGTGAGGATATGCTAGAGTTATGAAATTATAATTTATAAGTGATATACAGTTATTTTAGGGGAGTAGTTGTGATAGCACCTTGTATGAGTAGGTTAACATGACTGGGTGATGGCCGCCAATTAGATAAAATGGAATATCACTGGAGTCGGGCCAGTTGTATTGACTAATCAACCAATAAGAACGGTAGCCAGGAGCATCTTGCCCTTAAAGTTGTACCTTGTTATTATTCCACTAGTGAGAATAATGGGGCCCCTAACTCAATTAAACAAAACCATTGCATGATAATAACCTATGGTAAGACCCTAATTACTTATAGTGGACTACCACATGTGTCACAACCGGCTGTACCTTGATTATCATTTGACCGATGAGAATGGTGGCTAGGAACATTCAACTCTAAGGTTGTACTTTGATTACCAATACATAGATGAGAATAGTCGCTAGGAGCATCCTACCATGGAAGGGCGATTACCGTTATAATAGTTGATAATAATATGGTCCCTGTACCTAATATGATTAAAATCATGAGATAATTATCATTATGCTAATATTATTTGTTGGGAGAATATTAAATAAGTCGGTATGATCAACCTATGCATGTGTCATCTCTTATCTTGGTCCTATTAATTTATGTGATGTTCTTAACTTTATTGTTACCTTACAAAATACATAGTAAACTGATCACCCTTATTTTGGGTGCTACTCATTCCCATGAGGAAATACCCTTTGTAAGTTTATTTGGGCAAATGAGGACTTGCTATACTATTTCATTTCATATGATGCTCTTATCGGGGCTAAGTGATGCTGATGTGACACAAGCTGAGGATGGGAGAGTTGTGTTATCTAGTCGTTATTTTTTCAATCAATTTCCTCCTTGTTAGTTTCATTTAGACACTTATTTATGTATTTCAGTTCTACATTTAAAATGAACACCTAACTTTTATTTTTGATATGGATTGTACTTGTTCTATATTTATCATGGTTTGTGTTATGTTTTACCTTTGCTTTATAGTGGGTATGAGGATAGTCTGTTGCCAAACTTATACCGATTACAATGGCACCACCCCTCATTCGTTAAAAGTTTCGTTTACTTAAATGAAATTTTTTAGTAGTAAATTTTGGGGTATTTTAAGTTTGTATCAAAGCCTAGGTTTTAACTACCATGGATTATTTTCATAAAATTTGGCTTCGAATGATTTCCCATCTTAGTTTCTTATGGCTTTTCAACATTTTAAAAATCTCAATTTTGCAAAAACCTAGATTAACTAGTGAGGAAACTAAAATGAGTAGCTAGGTTGCCTCTAAAGATGACTTATGTGATATATGTTCGTAAAATAGAAGGTTTAACCTAACATACCATTTGTTTTTCAGCTAACTAGCCACAAGGTGAACAAACAAGTAAGATACATGGAGGAGACTTTTGAGGCCTTCATGGAATTCTTGCAATGCCACCCTCAGCCTTAGCCTCCACCTGCACCTCCACATCATCATTAGGAGGGAATCTAGTAGGACAGGCCCCGACGGTTTACTGGATACCATCCTCTACTCTATGTTGGTGATGAGGTCCTAGTTATTCTAAATCATTAGATATAGGATATGAATTGCACTTTTGAGGTGGCTGATTGCCCACCTGCTTGGATGTCAAGCATCATAGCATATAATCTTTATTCCATCTCTATAGGATCAGAGATGTCTTATCGATAGGCTACATTACCTAGGATTGGACGTAGATATCCTAGGAGGATTTTATGATGGCAATCCACACCAAGTTCTTACTAGAGAGCCTCAATACAGATAAACTAAAGAATATCATGCATCTAACCTAGGGAGGTATGACAGTGAGGTAGTACTATGCCTAATTCATAGAGCTTTCGAGGTTTTCACCTGACCTAGTGGCCACCAAGCCAATAGTGGCATATGAGTTTGGGAAAGGGATCCATTTTAGCATCTGCATGATGATGTGTGTAGTAGATTTCTCTTATCTAGCCATCCTATATGAGTGAGCGTGCATCACCACCACTATGGTTTGGGGGAAGACATCTATTATACGTAGGAGAATGCTAGAGATGCAAGGTTTTGGGGGTAAGGCCTAGCCCAGATGGATCGAACCTTTAAGATTCCAATAGAGGGGTCTTGTTAGGAACCATGATCCACTAAGGGGTTTTGCTAGCCAACAGTGTGGTAGGAATCATCCATGACGCGATTGTGGGGGCAGACCTATGCATTGCCAACTCTATAGCAGGTAAGGCCATCATCCGTTTGAAAGTCAGTACCAGAGGAACTTTTACCAGCCTTAGGGAGGTCACTTCAACCAAAGGGGGACTTTAGTGTCTTTGGAGCAAGCCTCCTAGTTGCAAGCCTACAAGCCTCTTCTTGAGTAGTTTTAGCAGAGGGCACCTACCCCAGCTAATACACAGACCAAGGATTCTAAGGGGAGACTATAGGGGTCTAGTCATTTTCCTTAGAGGGGAGGACATACGTAAAGTACGGGAGGATGCTGAGGAGGTTATCGAGAGGTCAATTAGGTTGCCACCTAAACATTATCATCCAGCCAGAGGCTGATCTATAGTTAGATGTTGAAATAGGTATTTTCACCATCCTTTCTCTACCATTGCATGTGTTTTTTTATTAGGGTGCATCTTTGTCATTCGTGTCTACTACTTTTGTTGCTAGAGATTCCTTATCACCATCTGCTAGTATACCTATATCTATGATGTGGCCCTTGGGGGATAGATTAGATTGTACCAGCTCTACTTGGAGGTGCCCTTAGTGATGGGCGGGTTAGAATTCCTAGTAGACTTGGTTGAGATGGACTTATAGGGGTTCGATTTCAAACTCGGGATGGATATGTTGAGGAGGTAATGAATAGTTATAGACATCATAGAAGAATGGGTGGTTTCTCGTGTACCACAACGTATTAGGTTTCGTATAGTAAATGCAAACCTAAACTCGCAACCAAAGTTGTATCCGCTCACACGCTCCAAGCATTGATGCGAAGGGGTATCCTCTGTACTAATGTAGTGTTTAGGAAAAGAATAGGGTTTAGATAGCCTTAAAGCACATTCATATGGTTTGAGACTTTCCCGATGTGTTTTTGAAGAAGATACGAGGTATGCCACTAGTAATCAACATCGACTTCACCATCTACCTAGTGCTAGAGGCTACACCTGTGTTGTGGGATCTTTATTAGATTATGTTAGTAAAATTAAGGGAGATAAAGGCTCAATCGGAGGAGTTACTGGCCCATGGGTACATCTACCCAAGTGTGTCTCCATGAGGAGTACCAATCCTGCTCATGAAAAAGAAGGATGGGAGCCCTAATTTTTAGTAAAGAAGTAGTATCATGACCTTTTTAAATAGCTTCAGGATGTTGATGTCTTCTCAATGATTGAACTAAGATTAGGCTACAACCAATTTTCCATTGTTGATGCAGACATCATGAAACAACCTTTGGGGCATGCTATGAGAATTAAGAATTTATGTTGATTCCTTTTGGTCTCATCAATGCACTTGCCGTATTAATTGTACTTATGATGAGGATCTTTAGGCCATTCCATTACTAGTTTATAGTTGTGTTCACCGATAACAACTTTGTGTACTCTTAGGGTAAGAAGGATCATGAACTGCAACTATGCACCAATTTGTGTCTCCTTAAGGAGCATCGTCTGTACGCCATGGGTCAAGCAAAAATTTTGGTAATTATAGAGTAGAAGACGCCCACAAATTTTATCGAGGTTCATAGCCTCTTAGGTCAAGCCGAGTATTACTGACTCTTTGTTCAAAATTTCTCAAGGATTGTAAGACCCTTGAGAAACATATTGAAGAAGACCACCGGGATCTAGTGAGATAATACTTGTTAAGGATCATTCTAGGAATTGAAGAAGTGACTGACTACAACTGTAATACCCCAAAATTAATTACTTTGGAAATATGTCATTAAATAAGAATTTATTGGGAAATTAAATTAATTCATTATTTATGTAGGTTAAGAGGAATTATATAGGGAAAATTAATAAGAAATTATAAATTTTTTATAAAGGGGGAAAATTTGGGCTTTGTGTAAATAAAAAGGAGTTAGGAAGAATATTTTTAAAAGGGCCCTAAATTATCCTAAAAATGAGGTTTACTATTTTATTTAAATATTTAAATAATCTCATTTTGGGTACCCCAAGAAAAACACTCTAAATAATTAAAATATTCTTTTCCCTTTTTTTTCATTATTTTCTTCTTTTCTTCTTTCCTAATTTCTTCCTTCTTCCTCTTGCCAGTTGGGCCTGTCTGCGGCCCAACTCCCGTCCCTCCTTCCTTCTCCTTCCCCGCGGCCCAGCGCTGTTCGGCCCCCCTTTCCATAATCGCGACGCAGCGTTTCGTCCCTCGATTCGCTGAGACGCCGCGTCGCATTAAGTGACAAATAGCCATTGCCAAACGGGCAACGCGACGCAGTGCTTTGTCCCCCCTACCGCTGAAACGCCGCGTTTCGTTTTAAAACCTTATAACCGTTGCCAAACCGGCCGACTCTCCCTCTTTTCCTTTTTCCCTAGACCGCCGGCTCACCACACACCCTGTCGTCTTCCTCCTCGCGCCAAGCCTGCAACTCGCAGCCTGCACGCCGATAGCCACCTGCCGTCCTCCCCTGCCATTTCCGTCCATTTCTTTCCCATTAAAACCCAACCTGCCCGTCCTACCCCTCACACGTACTGCCCCCTTTCCTTTTTCCTGCACCGAGCCAAACACACCATGCAAACTTGCAGGGCATGCGCCGGCTGCCACCACCAGACGGTGACCTGCCGCACCTGCTTCGCGTGCCCTCTCCCTTCTTCGTCATTTTCCCCCTCCAAATTGCCTATAAATACCCCCCATTAGCAGCCATAGCCAGCCTCTTTTTTTTCGAATTTGCCCCAAAACTCTGCCTCGCCGCCGCTCAAAAAGTTGAGTTTTCCGCCACCACCGGTGATCGTCGCGACAACCGCCGCCCACCGGAACCTTCCCCGCACTCCCCTCTACAAAACCAAGCCGCCACCACCCCTTACCTTGCCCTGCACGTGCCGCCCTAGCCATGCGAAGTCACCACCCCGAGCAGCTATCTCCAGCCTTTGTCACCCCTTGCGCCGCCTCCTACCGCCACCCTCGCCGCAACCAATGCTTCCACCACCCTCCAAAACGCCCAGTAGACCTCCCTCTACCTTCCCATACCTTCACCCTCCACTGTCTCCCTCTCCTTCTACCTCCCCCATTTTCCACCACTCTCCACCACCCTTGGCCGCCGCGCCAACCACCGCGCGTCGCCGGTTCCAGCCACGCCACCACCCTCATTCCATCCCTCTCTATCTGTTGCATCCTAATCCACTTCAAACACTCCTCCATCCCCTCTCCTCTAGCCCACACCTTGATCTTTCCACCTCCCTTCCTCCTCCATCGCCGCCGCCGCCGCCGCCGCCACGCGCCGCCGCCGGTCCACCACTAACCTTAGGTGGTTTTTCAACTCCCCCACTCCCTAAAACTATTTTCTATAAGTGTTAGTAATTTTATCTAATATTAATACTATTATCCTTAATAATATTATTATTATTACTACTATTACTATTATCATTATTATTGTTATTATTACTACACTCTTAATATTACTATGTATCATCCTTATTTTCCTAACCTAATTTCAGAAATAGTTAACTAGGGTATATTATTAAAAAGGAAACAACTTTAACATTAAAATGGTTATCCTTATCCTTATTATTATTATTATTATTATTATTATTATTATTACTCCTATTATTGTTATCACTCTTATTACTATCTCTATCACTACTACTACTACTAGATGTGGCTTATTATCATTATCCTATTAATATATGTGATGGACATTGAAATCTTACATTATTATTATCATTATTATTATTATTATTACTATTAACATTATTATTTCTATTATTAATTACATTATTACTATTACTAATACTTAAACCAAAGGTATTTTAGTAATATTGTTATTATCACTATTAGTACTACCTTTATCATTATCCTTATTTTCTTTACTAATATTGTTAATGGTGACCTTGCCATCACTACTTTCATTAATATAAACTTTTAAACCCTTAAGTTACTATTATCCAAAATATGACCTTCATCGTTATTAACCCTAGGAATAATATTACTTTGATAATATTGCAACTATTATATTGTTATTCGAATCCTAACACCATAGAGAGATGTTAAGGTTCTAGCACTATAAACATTAGCGTTACTATTATTAGTTTATTATTATTATTATTATCACTATTTTACTATGGTTAGCATGAACACTATTATTATAAGAATAGAGCTAACGGGTCTAATAATATAAGTGTAACAATAAGTATTAAAAATAATCATATTTTGACTAGTAATATTTAGTATACTAATTTTTAAGGTAAAAACCCTAGTTTTCGTATAATACTCTCTTTAATAACAATAACCCTAATCTTAAACTAGAATAAGGGATGATGGTACTTTTGAGGGAAACTAATACTTAGTATTTTCCCCTTTTATAGGTGATCCTAACCAAAACCCTAAGGAGTTATAGGAGCGTGCTCCAAGCCCGGCATCGCTTTAGGTAAGGACGAAGCTATGGCCCTTGTGTGATGTGTGACCTGTATGTGTTGAATGTTGTATATGCCATGCTATGTCGTGTATTATATGATTGTGGATAACTTGTCTTATGTGTAGCACAGCTTGGAGATTGAGGTATGTTGTATGTGTTTCCTATGACATGAGCATGACATGTATATGTATGATGTTTATGATGTGATATGATATGGCCCTCTAGGACATGCATGTTAGGATAAATGGTAATATGAGTTGGGAATATAAGGATGACAAGAAATAAATGGGAAGTGAGTTCACTAAGGGGGATATCAGGTTGACCTAAGTACCTCATGATCCATGAGAGAAGATTTAAGTGGGAGGAATGTCCAAAATAAATGAGAGTTGGGAACCATGCATAGGACACTACCACGGAAACAGCTTTTAATAACGGTTATTTTCGAGTTTTAATAACGGTTTTCAACCGTTATTGAATCGCCCGTTATTATATCTTTAATAACGGTTCATAACCGTCATTAAAAATACACAAAAACCCGCGAATATGTGCGTAAACTTCATATTTAATAACGGTTTTTACTTAAAAACCGTTGTTAAAAATGAGATTTTAATAACGGTTCTATGGGAAACCGTTGTTAAAAATAAGGTTTTCATAACGGTTCATTAGAAAAAACCGTTGTTGAAAACCATGTTTTAATAACGGTTTTAATAGAACCGTTATTAAAAGTGTATGTTTTTTTTTAGCATTTTTCTGTTTTGTTCCTGCCCACATACACAGTTGTATGTTCAAACAATTACCAAATCTGCAATGTAAAACAACATCAATTCATACCAGCAGGGTATCACACCATAATTTCAATCAATCTATAATTAGTATGCATGTCTCAATACACCAACTATACTTAGGAATAAAAATTAGTGGGCATACCACAACTTGGTAGCTCTACACCCCAAAGTAAAGAGTTCACAAATCTAGGCTGGAAGACCGAAAGATGTAGACAAAATACAAACCTGAAAATGCATGTAGAATATATAGATCGCTACCTAATACCGAATGAATGAGTGCACGTGCTTGGCCCATTGGTCTCTAACTTCATCAATTTCATCAATATTATATTGCTGGCCTCGTGCATAGTCATCGGTGAAAAACTACAACACACATGTTTCAATTAATATACAGTTAGACATTAGGTCAAAAATATATATGTCATGATTCATTAATAGAAAAATATGGAAAAGCAAACATACATGGCTTGGATCTATGTTGACCGATCTATTCTGGACTATAAGATCCATTGTTCTACATACATAGTATCCACAATCATCGCCGTTTTGCTGTTGTGGACACTGTCAAATGAATTCAATTAGCTCTCTAACTATTATATATTAATTTGAATTAAAACAAAATACAAAATAGTTGTCTTCCTACTTACCATGATAGGCTCATATTGAAGATTCTTTGGGTCTGGGACACCATTCCCACCTCTCATTTGATATGCCGTCCGTAGTGCCCTAATAAATAGAGTTGGATACATAATATTGTAAGTATATATACCTCAAATAATAAAAATAGAATATATATATATATGTATAAATAAGCTAATGAAGTAAGAAGTGAAAAATATACTAACATGTCTATAAATTCCTTCCCACCACGACGAGCGACCTCAAAAGGCACGTCATAGGTTCGAAGGGATTCAAACACATAAACTTTATTAAGATCAGGTCGGACGGCGTACAAAACCCAATGTTCAGTTGCGAGGTGAGGAATGAGATAGAGCTTGTTGTGTCCCTCAATCAAAATGCGATCCGCTAAATAGTTTATGTGCCTACCCTCTATTATTGTACTACTGTCAGCTATGTAGTATGGGCACACAAAAACAATAGAGGAAAGCATTCCCTCCAACGCAGCGCGACTAGCTACCAACCTATATATGGACGACAATAATAATGGATATTTGTTAATAACTAATAACTCATATAAGCTTAAGAGGTCGTAAAAATTCTATGTCTCCAAGAGTACTAAAATCTGAAATATGAAATAATGCTTACGTGACATAAACGGCGACACTTGTGGTTGACATCCATTCCTGATTATAAATGTCGCTTATGTCAACAGTCGATACCATGTAAGTAGCATCGTCCCTTCCAACATACTCAGGACGACAATCAATGGAAATATAATTATTCCCGAGGTAATTTTGGGCATAGAAATACAATAAAGCTAATGCTGGTGGAGAATGGCGTATTTCCGAAGAACGAATCTTTTGTGGGGCAACTGATTTTTCAGATTTAGCTCTCTTTTTTTTTGCAGCGCCCTCTTTTGTGTTGCTCGTTCTACTAGTACCTCTCTTAGTTTTACTAGCAGGAGCAGTCTTCTTCTTTGATTCCTTAAATAATAATAATAAACAAAATATGTATTGAGCATATATATATGAAAAAGGTATAAACAATGTAACTACTAAACTAGGTCTAATGAAGATATTGAATGTCAATATATACCTCTTCAGTAGTGAGACGTATTTGATCCACAGGCCAAGGCACGAAGCTTTCATGAGCTTCTAGCACTGTGGCTGCCTCATCGCCCTCTTTATAACAAGGCAAGGGCGCACTACCAATGATTGGAGTGTCAATACTCACCGGCCTTGTAAGTAGGGCTAAGTTGTACCCGTGGACAGTTTGCGTTTGGGTACTGTGACTGATGCGGACCCTTCCTTTCGCCAAAAGAGTTGAAAGATCATTCGCTAACAAGTCACATTTATGCAAACCCTAAACGAAAATATTACACATTATTAACTATTTATGACACCGAATACATTTAATAACAATTCAAAGTTATGTAATGCTTACCTCGGAAAGAGAAGAAAGACGTGTATCAGCTTCACAACTGTCTCTGATACTATTTACATTAGGTATGTGAAGCTGATCATGGTCGACTAAATCGGATGGCTTATACCCTTGAGATTTAATAAATGACAACTCTTGCTCCATTGTTGCCATCCGTTCAAATGCCACGTTCAATTTCTGTGTAAGGATGGCGACTTGCTCATCAGTGTTACGAGAACCACGAGATCGACCACGTACGCTCGTTTTCGTAACACCTAATCCAAGACCCCTGTGTCTTCCAGGGTGTTCTACAATTCCTATAGCCTGTGATACAATGTTATATTGGTCTACCCCCTCCTCACCATCTGACGCTTGAAGTTTGTCCTGTAATGTATATAATATATGTAAAATTAGCTTGCATGAATAAGCATAATATAATAGTTTTCTAAAAGAAAAGTAAGCAGGGTTCCAAATATCTAGAAACTTACAATTTTTTTCACTGCAACATCTACATCTTTATTAATATATCCATCTTTTGTTGCTCTAGCCTTCTTCCATAATGTACCAATATTAATGGACGAGGTACATGGGTCTAAGTCTTGGGCTATGAGCTATAAATCAAAAAATATTCTTATAATGTACCAATATTATAAAATTCTTCAGTACGTTGTAAATAGATAAATCACAAAATACATACCAACTCCTCTTCAAGGCCTGCATAACCTTTGCGAGCCATATTATGCCGGTATTTATTCTGCTTCGCAATTTCTTTATTTTTGGCACTTTTTTCCTATGTCACCAGCCAAAACATAGTGACATAGTTATTTCAATATTATGCACAATACTAGGATCGATAAAAAAAATTTAATTGTTATCTAACAAATACCTTAAAATCACCCGTAAGACGATATGCAATAAATTGGTTCCAACTTTCTTGATCGATGAAACCGTATCGTTTGGGTGGATTCTGCCGTAGAGAACCATCACTCTTTCTGTACATTTTCCTACGAGCTAAAAATGACCTAAATGTTCTTAGACGCTCCCCACAATGTCTAAGAAGCCATTTCTTCCTACTCTCTGACACATTAAATACTCTCTGCATTGTAAGACATACAAATGTATACCGATATTAATGTATTAAAATTAATAAAATTTTACATACATAAATGATTACATAAAATTGTATATTTACCGTGATTTCCTGCCAAATATGCTCCTTATGACCCGTTGGAACCTGCTTCCAATTATTATAGGAGATAGGAACACGGTTACGTGTCACAAGTGAAATGTAAGTCAAAAACATGTCTGCATAAGGGCCAATGGGAAGATTGTAAGTATTCCATCCCAACTCGACTAGTTCTCCTTTATTCCTCATATCTGTGATGATTCTCATAATTGTCGGCCCTCTTTTCCCTTCTTCATCACTACTGTCCCTATCAATATTCTTATTGACCATATCTCTAAAAGAAATCAATAAATAAATTATGTTAGAATGTTATGTATTGAGCATAATTGAGTTGAAAAAAACCAACATAGATATTATATGTTACAATATTATTACCCTCATTGCCTTCTTTTCCTTCTTTTTTTCCCCCTTGTTTTTGGATTAGATTTAGGATCTGATACATATATTACTTCACGATGATCATCCCTGACATATATTTCCTCCTCATTAATTGTATTGTTATCATCGTTCAATAATTGAGTTGCTTGCACAGCTGAGACACACTCATTATTCCAATTGGCATCATTTTCATCATCACATTCATTGGCATTTCTTTTTTTCGTAGATAGTACTACAGACCATCCATTATCAGTAGGGTCAGTGACATAGAATACTTGTGTCTCTTGTGATGCTAAGATGAATGGGTCTTGTTTATGCCCTGCCCTATTAAGATCTACTAATGTGAATCCATCTTCATATCTAACCCCACTGCTGTTATCAACCCATCTGCAGCCGAATACAGGGATTTTAAATACAGTGTAATCTAACTCCCATATATGTTCAATCACACCATAATAATTCATATCTGCATAAGTTGGATTCTTGTCTTTCGCACTAGCAACATGCATTGCCTCAGCCACTAAAGTCACCCCACTGTTCTGCATTGTACTCTTCCCATCTTGTTCTTTTGTATAAAAAGTGCAACCGTTGATCACATAACTGGTATATTGAAAAACTTCATAACGAGGTTTCTGAGACAACCAGTGCAGGGTTTCGGAAATTAAAGTTGGGGAATGACCGATGAGTGGAATGATGCGATCTCTTATCCAAGCAATAAAGGAAAGATTATGTTTATCGATAATCCATTTCTCAGTCTTGGATGGATTTTCAATCCGTAAAGAAGTCATATGCTCTTCAACGTACGGCTGAACATCATCACTATTGTGTAATACATATAGATGTGCTGCACGGAACATGTTAGGGTCTACACGCCCAAGCCGTCTGCCTCTAATACCCTGTCCTTCAAATTTGCCCGCATGTCGAGACTTAGGAATACCAAGAGCTTCAGAATTTGACAAGTACTTCGTGCAAAACTCAATTGCCTTTTCCACCAGGTAACTCTCAACAATACATCCTTCTGGCCGATATCGATTCTTCACATAACCTTTTATCAACTTCATAAACCGTTCAAAGGGGTACATCCAATGCCCATGAACAGGTCCTAACATCTTTATCTCATAAACTAAATGAATAGTTAGATGTACCATAATGTCAAAGAATGACGGTGGAAAATACATTTCAAGTTGGCACAAAATAATGACAATCCCTTTTTGCAAGGCGTCCAAACTATCAGGATGAATAACTTTAGAGCATACGGCTTTAAAAAACCAACAAAGCCTTGTGATAGTAATTCGAACACGTTTTGGCAAAATTCCACGTATAGCTATCGGCAACAAGTGCTGCATCAAGATATGACAATCATGAGATTTCATGTTAATTAATTTCAACTCTTTCATCGACACGAGCCTTCTAACATTTGAAGAATACCCTTCTGGAACCTTGACACTGTGCAAGAATTCACAAAATGAAATTTTCTCTTTTCTGGAAAGAGTATGACACGCCGGCGGTAAATATGTTCTTCTTCCGTTGTCTCGCGGTTTCAGTTCTTGTCTAATACCCATTTCTTCCATATCCATTCGAGCATTTATCCCATCTTTAGTCTTGCGTGGAACATTAAGTAATGTGCCAACAAGACTGTCACATATATTTTTCTCAATATGCATCACATCAAGGGTATGTCTCACGTAGAAAGATTCCCAATAAGGAAGGTTGAAGAATATTGACATCTTCTTCCACCCAACAGATGGAGGCTTATCTTTATTCTTCTTCCCAAAGTTGACACTCAAATGTTTCATCTTCAGCCACACTTGTTGACCCGTCAACCGGATTGGTGCCTGCCCTTCTTCTCGGAATCCATTGAACGCTTTTCTTTGCCTACGATAATGATGATTCTTCGGTAAAAACCTACGATGCCCAAGGAACACAGTCTTTCGGCCATGTCTTAGCTGAACAAATGAAGTATTCTCCTCACATATCGGACATGCATAATGGCCTTTCACACTGTAACCTGACAAGTTGCCATATGCCGGAAAATCATTTATAGTACAGAACAACAATGCTCTCAAAGTGAAATTTTCTTGACCATATGCATCAAATACTTCAACGCCCATGTCCCATAAGAACTTCAAATCATCAATCAAAGGTTCCAAATAAACATCAATATCATTCCCAGGTTGGTTTGGCCCGGAAATGAGTAAAGACAACATCATATAATTGCGTTTCATATAGAGCCACGGAGGTAAATTGTATATAACCAAAATCACTGGCCATAAACTGTAGCTGCCTTGATTGTGCGGATTCATTCCATCTGCAGAAAGTGCAAGGCGCACATTTCTTGCTTCTTTACCAAATTCAGGAAACAACCCATCAATCGTCATCCATTGTGGAGAGTCGGATGGATGTCTAAGAAGCCCGTCATCTATCTTGTCATCAGCATGCCATCTTAGGTTCTTGGCATCTTCAATATCATTAAACATCTGCCTTAATCTTGGTATTATAGGAAAATACCATAACACCTTAGCGGGCACCTTGTTCTTCTTGTATCGTGGTGCTTTGCATTCAGGATTAGGACAACTATCCAAAGATGCATTGTCATTGCGATATAAAATACAATCATTAGGGCATGCATGTATCTTCTCATAACTCATGCCCATAGAGGATAGAATCTTCTTCGCTTCATACGTACGATCGGGTAGAACGTTATCATCAGGAAGCATATCCTTCACAAGTGACAATAATTCTGTAAAACTCTTATCACTCCATTCGTTACATGCCTTTAAGTAACCTTAAAGTAGCGGATAATCGCGTAAACGTCTTACAATCACCGTACAAAGGTTTCTCCGAGTCATTCAATAACTTCTCAAACATTTTTGGACAATCCCGAACACTTTCCTCAACCTTTTGAGTCATCTCCTCTAACGAATGTCTCTCATAGTTATCAAATGATGATCCACTACTATCCCTCCCAGCATCGTCATTTTCATATTTAGACTCTGTTTCCCCATGCCATATCCAACAAGTGTAGCTTGTATCAATTCCATACACAAATAAATGATCTCTCAAATCATTAGCGTTGACACGCTGAATATAAGCACACTTCAAACAAGGACAGACTATTCTACTATTGTCCCGAGCATGTTCAACTGCAAACTTGATGAAAAACTCCACTCCTTCGTTATATTCTCTAGACAGACGATTTGCAGACAACCATTTCCGATCCATATTATTTGAATCTAGATATATCCCACATGAAAGTAATTATTAAAAATCAATTGAATTATAAGTATAATAATTTTCAAATCACTCTTGCTTAGAAAGAATTAATCTCAAAAGTATCATGCTATTCTCTCTCTCTCTCTCTCTCTATATATATATATATATATATATATATATATATATATACGAATCATGCTAACAAGTTTCCAAAATTATATTAATGCTGATCAATGAAACTCCTCATACTTACAAAGAGTTCATTATATATATATATATATATGCATACATACAAACGTAGCAAAATATTATACAATTAATAGTTCAATTTACAAAAGATATGCATACTACAGGATTTAAGCAATAGCAACACTATATACATCAAAATATTGCTACAACTCAAATACTTAAAAAACGAAAACTCATATCTAAAACTAAATCCCCCGATAGCCTCGTCGAGCCCGACTAAAAACTATAACTCTAAAGTCCACTCATCACGATATATCATTTGATCTCTGACATCATCAAATGAGAGTCTACTCACAGATACTCTAGGGTAATTGAGGTGGATACTCCGAGGCAAGCTATGACGATACCTCCACTCGTCATCGATAACCATCAGTTCTCTCGATATCCTATCATACTCTCTAGCAAACAGCTCACCCTCAATAAATCTCGGGTGTGGTGCATCACTGTGGTAGACAAACCACTGCAAAAAAGTAGACGTAGCCGATGCCCATGGCTCTATCTGAGGCAGGGTCAACAGAAGGTGATAAGATCTGAAATGGAAGGGGTGATAGGATGAGCCACTCGCGTACAAATGACATAGCTCATTATATAACCATATCACATGAGTCCGTACATCTCTATGTGGCGCCATATGAAAATACAGTGGAGGGTATGTCATCTGATCACTACCTACAAATGAGAACCACTAAATCTTATCATCAAGGTTGTTCTCGAAATTAAAAGGATCTAAATTACAGAATATATAAACTGATCTTCAACTAGCTAGACAAATCATAAATATATTCTACCAAATCATAACCAACTATGTAAACCTAACAACATCAAACTATTTAAAATAAGGACATAATCTTTAGTTATATATTTAACAAACTGGCTAAACATCAAACTATCATCAAATCATTCAAGCTACGCATAGTAAAATCAAGTAGATATTAATAAGATAATATATATATATATATATATATAGTACAATATAATAAATCTTATATGATGATGATGATTATTATTATTATTATTATTATTATACACAATTATTCATATCTATTTAATTTTTATCGATCACAACACCGATGCCCAACCAACCTCCTCAACTTTTCCCCATGAACAATACCCTTATCCTTAGGATTTTTCCTTATAGCCCTAGTTTATATTTAATATAATAAACGATAAACCCTAACCCTCCCCCCTCCCACTAACCCTAACAATAATTAACCCTAATAAATTATAATAAAAAATAACACTAAACCTCATAAGATAATGATCCTAAACCTATAGCTAACCCTAACCCTAACCACAATTATTTAAGATTATATATACACATCTTATATATGAATATATTATAAATATATATACATATAATAGAACACATATAAACACACATTTTACGGAAAAACAAACATACACGTCTTACAAAATATATATTAAAAAAAGCATATAAATACACATGATCATCTGCATATATAATAATGTGAGTGCTAAAAAAATATATACACCTTAATTTTATACTTAGAACGTACATATCTTATGATAATAATATATATTTTAGGCTTGTGGATTCTCTTAAAATAATAATACATATTTTTATAAAATAGATTATAAACACATTTATATATATATATATACATATATATTAAGGTCTCGGACGGCCACAATCAAAAAGGCCACAACAAATTTTTTCACCAACACATCAAACGACAGATTTTCGAACAACACATCAAACACAACCTCTTCGGTGCAACATACATGCATTTATATATATATATATACATATCAGTAGAGACAAATTAAGCAATGAAGGAAGAACAACACATACATAAAGGGAGCGACGGCGTACAAGTTGAGAACGGCAACGACGAAGGTACAAATGCTGTCTACGTTCGCAAGAATGGCAGAGGGGTGGTGGAGAGATGGCGGTGCGACGGTTTCCCTTAATTCAGAGGAGCTGGAGCGGTGGTGCAAGGGTTCGCAATAGAAAGAGAGTACGAGAGGGAAGCGGCAGAGTGTGAAATTTTTGGCACGAAACAAAAGAGAACAAAATAAAAGGAGATATTAATAACGGTTCCTGTAAGAACCGTTATTAAAACATGATTTAATAACGGTTATTACAAGAACCGTTATCAAAACAAGATTTAATAACGGTTTTAAAAGGAACCGTTATTAAAACATTGGAAATTTTAACAACGGTTCTTGTTTGAACCGTTATTAAATCTTGTTTTGATAACGGTTTTACGTCAACCGTTATTAAAATCCCCGTGCAAAATTTTACCTTGCTCTTTTAATAACGGTTATTACGTAAAACCGTTATTAAAAATTTCCGCGCATTAATTTTCACGGATTTGACGACGGTTTTCGAACCACCGTTACTAATGTGCCGTTATTAATTCCTGTTTCCGTAGTAGTGGGAGTCTTAAAATTTGCATGGTGACTTGGGGTGTTTGCATGGGATGGCTAAATCTTGCATGGGGGTGAATCTTATGTGAGAAAAGTTGAATTAGGGTGTAAATAAGAGAATGGGAGAGTTGTGGAGTGATTGGAGACTTGGGATGAAAAATAGTACGTAGGTTGGTGCAAGGGTGTATAAGGGACCCGATTAGGGTTTTTGGGAGAAAGTGGAAATTTGGGAAGTACAAAGGTAAGAATGATTAAGGAAGGGTGGAGTATCGGTTAAGAGTGAGAATTCATTTATATAAAAGATGAGTATAGGTTTCCATGTGAAAGAAGAGACTTTGGGATGAAAAGAGAGAGGTTACTTGTGGATGAAGTAAGGTACTAGGGTTTGGTGTGGCCAACTAGGGTTTTGCCGGTCACATGCGAGGTCGAGGAGTAAAGTGATATGCCTTGGGGTTTGACCTAATAAGGGTGAGATGTGGGGTGAGGAACAAGTAATGGTAAGGTAAGTGAGAAGAAGTTGGGCCATATAGGTCCAACTAGGGTTTCCGAGGGGAAAACCCTAGAGGTTGAGAATAGGCGAGATCGATGTCATAGGGTGTTGGGCTTAACCTACACTCTCAGGAGTTAGTCTTTCATTAGGTGTGAGCATAAGGGGGGAAAGGATGTCGGGGTGTGACAAGGGGTGCAGGAGTCTCAAAATATGGGACGGGCCCTCTTGATGGAAAAGCATTAGAACATCGATGACATGTATGTCAAGGGTGGAATGTTATCTAATAAGATACGGATAAAACACTAATCATGTAAAGTGAAAGATTGTTGAGTCGAGCCCAGACCGGTCCACCGGCAAATAATAGTGGCCAGGAGCCGGGGTGCCCTGGAGACCGGTCCACCAGCAAATAATAGTGGTCAGGAGCGTTCTGCCCTGAGTGTATACTTTCTGGTCCACCGGCTATAATAGTGGGGGATTTCGTGCTCGAAAAACCAAAGCAAGTAAGTTAAACCATGGGAAATACACTAAGTACTTACAGCGAAACACCATGTGAGTCGGGGCCAGACCGATCCACCGGCAAATAATAGTGGCCAGGAGCATTTTACCCTGGAGATCGGTCCACCGGCAAATAATAGTGGTCAGGAGCGTTCTGCCCTGAGTGTATACTTTCCGGTCCACCGGCTATAATAGTGGGGTTCCCGCACTCACATGGACTATTAAAGAATATGTGTGGAATGGACATATTATTAATGAGAAGAAAGAATAAGTCACCGGGAAAGTAACCAAGCCTTATCATGTGTGTTATCGTATGTTGCCTATGTGTTTATCCTTGTATCATGTGTTCTATGTGTTGGCCTTAGCTCGTCTGTTACCTTACTCAGTACGTAGCGTACTGATCACCCGTTTCATAGGTGCTGCTCATTCCCACAAGCAGAGGACCACTCTGATCTTGTGCAGGTAGGAGACCATGTCTTCGATGCCTATGATACCTACGAGTCATCGGGTGGGGCAGAGTGTTGAGCCTAACCTGACCTGGGGACCAAGAGCGAGTCGGCCGGACTCTATTGCTATCATCGGATTTTGTATTTATTATTTAGCTGTATTTTTTACTACACTTCATGTTTTGAAAATCGTACTCTTAAGTTGTAATCCTAAATCGTATTCTAATTACTGTTTGACTTGTGTTTCGTTAATGATTTATGTTAAATGTCGACCCATGTTTTAATGTTTCGCACTTGATGTTGTTTGGTTTTAGCCTTAGCACATAATACTGGAACGGTAGAAGTGTACCGGTCTGGTACTAAGTTTGGTGGTAACGCCCCCGATTTTACGGTTTTATCTTTCGCTTCCGCTAAACCTTTTTGATTTAAAGGATATTTTTCAGTAGTAAATTTTGGGGTGTTACAACAACACCAATTTTGACTCCACTACTATGATGAGAGGATTTTGATTCTAAAGCTATACATCAAAGCATGGTTTGGTGCATGTGTTGGTGTAGAATTGTAGTGTGATCGCCTACACTTCCCGATAGCTAAAGTTGCATGAGCATAACTACTCCACTCACAATCTTTAATTGGTCACTATTGTCATCGCACTAAAAATTTGGAGACACTACCTATATGGAATGCGATGCAAATTGTTCAAAGACCACCAGAGTCTTGAATATATATACACTCAAAAGGAGTTGAATATTAGGTAGAAGAGATGGCTAGAGGTGGTAAAGGACAATAACATTAAGTTGACCTATCACGAGGGTAAGATAAACATTGTTCCAAATTCTTTGAGTAGAAATACATCACACTTTATGAATTCTTGTGTGGTCGTTAATCAACTACTGGAGGAATTTGCTAATATGGGAGTAGAGTTGATCCAACAAGGTGAACTAGAGGTTCAAATGAGTGCCTTGTTAATTACACCAACATTGTTTGACAAGATTCATGTCAGGTAGCCTAGAGACAAAAAACTTAGGAGGATCTGATGAAATATATAGGTTGGGCGGGTTAAAAGATTTTGGATACATAAGGATGGTAACATTAGATAAAAGGGATGTTGGTGTGTACCATAGAGTTTCACAAATCTAAAGTGTTTAATTTTCTAAGATGGACATTGTACCCCCTATTCAAAGATGGTACAAGGACCTTAAGCATTTATACTAGTGGCCTTGTATGAAGCTAGATGTAATAGAGTTTGTGGTATGATGCCTGACCTATTAGAAGGTCGAGTTTGAGCACCACAGACCTATAGGATCAGTCCAGTATTTGTAAGTGCCATGATGGAAATGAGACTCCATATCCATGATTTTTTTTGTAGATTACTGAGGACTAGTAGTTGGTGTAACAACACCTATATCTTTCTAGAGAAACTAATTAAATAAATGATCTTTTTTACCAAGGAAATTGAATAGGAGAATGGATAAATTGGTTAATGCCTACATAAAGTTTGTGGTTAGCATACATGGTGCACCTATATACATCGTCTCCGACAAGGATTCAAGGTTTATTTCTCACTTCTAGGGGAAGTTACAAGATATTTTGGGCATGAAGGTAAAATTGAGAGCCCCCTTAACCCAACTATGGATGGATAGATTGATGAGATGATCTAGACCCTTGGGGAAATATTACGAGCTTTTGATATGGATTTTCAAGGTTATTGGGAGGACTATCTACATTTGGTGTAGTTTTCATACAATAAGAGCTACCATAATAGCATAAGGATAACACCCTTTGAGGAACTGTATAGACGTAAGTGTCAAACACCCTTGTGTTGGAATGACATGAGCAAGACTAATTTGCTAGGGCTTGAGATGATCAAGGAGATGACCCAATAGGTCTAGTTGATCCAAGATAGGATTATAATGGCTTAGAGAGTTAGAAGAGCTATGTTGATCAAAGATGTAATAGTGATGGTTTTGAGCTAGGGGAAAAATTTCAATTAAAAGTTTTGTCCACCAAGGGATTGTAGAGGTTTGGTACAAAGGGAAAGTTGAGCTTCAGGTATATTGGTCCCTAAGAGGTTCTTAATATAGTTGGCAGCATTACTTATCTTTCGGTGCTCTTGCTAGAGCTAGCACAAGTCCATATTCTTCCACATCTCACAGCTATAGAACTATGTTGTAGATGATTCCCATGTAATCCATCCTAAAAACATAATGCTTGACGACCCTCTAACTTATGAGGAGATAACCTTGTAAATTCTTGACACCAAGATACAACAAACCCGGAAAAGCTCAATTCCACTCGTTAAAATTCATTGGAGTCGTCATGGAGTGAAAGAAGCCACTTACGAGTTAGAGAAGGACATGTGTGAGGCGTACCCTGAACTCTTTATGTCAGGTAGTTTTATTTTGAGACTTATTACTTGTAAGGGGATAGTATCTAGTAGCACAATTTCCTCACCCTTAGGGCTAACAGCCGAAGTCACCTTTTTCCTCTATCCCTTTCTCTTCTTCGCAAGCCTTGACTTGTGACTTTAGGGACAAAATCTTCTTTTATGGTGGTAGTGATGTAATACCCCTGAATCTTCTAAATCTTAAAATTAATTTATGAATAACTTAATTTAACTTAATTTAATTTTTTTTTATATAATTATGTTTAATATAATAATTTGAATTTTTTTTATTATTACTAATGAAACATTTTTACTCTTAAAATCAAACCTAAATCCTACGCAAAAAAATTTCTTTTCTCCCTTTTTCTTTTTTTTCCTTCTTTTCTTTTCCTTTTTTTTTGTTTTTCTCTTCTTTCGTTTTTTTCCTTATCCTACTCCCTTGGTTTTGTTGTCTTAGCCCAAGCCCTCTTTCATTTCCTTTTTGCCCTCCCTCTGGCAAGCTAGGGCCATTTCCCTTTTTTTTCTCTCTTCTTTCTCCTTTACTCTTTTGTTTTCTTTCTTTTCCATTTTTTCTCATTTTTCCCCACCCGTCTTCTTTATTGCACCAGCCTCCCCCTTCCATTTCTACACCAACCACCTACACCGTACATGCCACAGATCTCCTTCACCATTTCTCTCTCGATCATGTAGTGCCATGCATGCAAGCCTACACCCTTCCCTTTTCCCTACACACTACAACCTACCCCTACATTCGTACCTTATTTCGCCTATAGCCACTATTCCCCTTCTACGTCCATGCTTGTCAAAGCTATCAACCTCTCTCAACCTCTCCCCCATCTATAAATACCCCCTTCAAGCCTCCCTTTCTCTCCTCTCAAACCTGTAAATCCCACCACCCCTATTTTTCTTCCTTCCACCCATCTTTGCTAGCTCCAACGTTGCTACTACTATCAATACCCAACTAATCCCCTACCACCTCCCTTCTCTGCCAACGCCTTGGCCTTGCTTGTAGGGCCCCCTCTTTTACCTTTCCTCCTCCCCTTTCCCTTCTTCTACACTTGTAGCTGTAGCTAACTGCATTCCCACCACCACCACCACTAACCCTTAATTCTTCCTCTTGCCAACATAACACCGAGCCCCCTATAGTGGTGCACCAGCTAGTGCAACCACCCTAGCAAGCCCATATCTCTCCTCCCTTCTTATTTCTCCCTCTCAGTCATACACCACCCTACACAAACATAGGCTGCCAACTCCACCACCCCTAACCACCACCAAATCTAGCCAATCCTAGTGCTGCCACCACCTTGACCCTAAACTGCTTACCTATACTCGATGCTCCAAATCAACTACTGTTGCAGCCATTATTCATTATCTACTCCATTTTCATCCTACATTGGTCACATAAATTTCCTTTCTCCTTTTTTTTTTATCTTTCCTTAGGTAAGTCTCTTTTTTTTTAAAGAAAAAAACAAAGGAATCTCTAAACTATGTATATCCCCATTTTGAGGTAAGAGTCTGATGATAGTGGAGGAGTAGGCATAGGTCTTCCATACATAGAGATTAGAGTCGCTTCGATAAGGATATAATCACAAATAGGATTTTACTATAGTTTAATTTATGCCCATGATGTGTGTGATATGATGGCATGTATGAACTAATAAATGATTTTGGAGTTTGATGAAACCTGGAAGGGTTTCACGAAAATTTCACCGAATCGCAAACGGAATTGAGGGTGGGGTTTGATTCGTCGAACAATCAGCCTAATAATTTCTCCAAAGGAAGATCAGAAACTCAGAGCGCAGTTGAATCAACGGTTGCTGAAGTTATGGAGCAAAGAAGATCAAGAAGAGATCGAGAAGAAGGAGCAAGAAGAATGCAAACGAGAAGGTCGTGCGAGAGAGATGGAGAGTCGAGAGAGAGAGCAGAGAGAATTCCAAAAACTCTCAAAATTTCATTCCATTAAAAACTGATCGGTACATATGGTATATGCCATATATATGGTGTATACAATACAAAGGTAAGCGTATAATACACACATCACAGGCCTATCGTCCGTATACAACAATTCAGCCCAAATAACCTTCCCAAAGAATCAGCCGGTGCACATCAATGGGTCGACGGCTGAGTAAAGAAATAACAGCCCAAATACAATCTTTACATGGCATAATAATACAAGTAATGAATGATACAAATAATTCCCATCAGCTAGAAATTATCTTAGCTAATCATGGTTACCAAGGGACGAATAACCCACATTCCAACTAACCCAAATAATTATGGGTCGGGTGGTGGGTTACACAACCAACTTAATCCCCATTAGCCAATTTTTCCAGCGAATGAATCACACGGGATTTTCTAAACATAAAAGAAAATTTCTGCAACAATTCCTCTCAGCAGCTACAGCAACCTTTGGTTGCATTTCCCCATGTTCTGCATTAATTTCCTAAGCAAGCACACAATAATAAAAATAATTATAAGCACAAAGTGATTTATAACAATTAATAGAATTATTTAAATACAATTTTGGAGATTCATATCATTCCCCTCTTCTTGGAAAGGTTTCGTCTCTAAAACCTGATTGATGCCAATAAATGGACTAAGATCAGCAACATTAAAAGAGTCACTAACATTCCCAAACTTAGCAGGTAAATCAATTCTGTAAGCATTATCATTAATTCTTTCTAACACAGTAAAAGGTCCATCTACCCTAGGGTCGAATTTTGATTTTCTAAGGTTTGGAAATTGTTCCTTCCTAAGGTGTACCCAAACTAAATCCCCAGGTTTGAAAACCATTTTTCTTCTTCTTTTATTAGCATTCTCAGCCATTTTTTGAACCGTCTTAGTAATTTGTTAACTCACAGATTCATGCAATTTCTTTATATTATCAGCACGAGATTCAACATCAAAGTTATGTAATTCAGCATTAGGTAAAGGACTCAAATCTAGAGGAGTCAAAGGATTAAAACCATACACAATCTCAAATGGGGTCTTCTTAGTTGTAGAATGTAAGGTCCTATTATAAGCAAATTCTACCTGAGGTAATACATATTCCCATTGCTTAAGATTCTTTCCAAGGACAGCTCTTAACATATTACCTAAGGTCCTATTTACTACCTCTGTTTTTCCATCTGTTTGAGGGTGGCATATGGTGGAAAATAATAATTTAGTCCCTAGTTTACCCCACAAAACGTTCCAAAAATGACTCAAAAATTTATCATCTCTATCTGATACTATTGTCTTAGGTATTCCATGCAACTTAACTATATGAGAAAAGAATAATTCAGCCACAGTCACAGCATCATTTGTTTTATTGCAAGGTATAAAATGAGCCATCTTACTAAACCTATCCACTACAACCATTATTGAATCTTTAGCTCTATTAGTCCTAGGTAAGCCTAAAATAAAATCTAAACAAACATCAGTCCAGGGTTGATTAGGCACAGGTAATGGAGTATATAACCCAAAAGGTTTTGATGTGGACTTAGCCTGTCTACAAGCCACACAATTAACACAGTATTTCAATACATCCTTTTTCATATGAGGCCAATAAAAGTGATCAACTAATATATCTAAGGTCTTTTGAAATCCTAAATGTGCCATTAGTCCACCATTATGAGCTTCTGGAATTAGTAATCCTCTATATGAACACTCAGGAATATATAACCTATTTTCTCTAAACAAATAACCCTCAGATATATAGTATTTTCCATGTGTAGCAATTTCACATTTCTTATAAATTTCTTTAAAGTTATGATCCTCCAAATATAAAAGCTTGATACAGGAAAAACCCAACAAAGTAGTATCTACAGCATTTAACAAAGCATGTCTCCTAGATAAAGCATCTGCAACTACATTATCACCTCCTTTCTTATACTTAATTATGTAAGGAAAGCTTTCAATAAACTCAATCCACCTACCCTGTCTTCTATTTAATTTCGATTGGCTGTTTAAATATTTAATAGCTTCTTGATCAGTGTTTATAACAAATTCTCTAGGCCATAAGTAATGTTGCCAAACTTCTAAGGCTCTTACTAAAGCAAATAATTCCTTTTCATAAGTAGAGTAATTTAAAGTACTACCATTTAATTTTTCACTAAAATAAGCTATTGGTTTACCCTCTTGGGAAAGTACAGCCCCAATTCCTAACCTTGAAGCATCACAGTCTAATTCAAACATTTTTTCAAAGTCAGGAAGGCTTAACACAGGTGCTTGGGTTAACTTATCTTTAAGAGTTTCAAAAGATTTTTGATGTTCTAAATCCCACTTAAACCCATTTTCCTTTTTTGTTATGGCAGTCAAAGGAGCAGCTATTGTACTAAAATTCCTAACAAATCTTCTATAAAATGAACACAAACCATGGAAACTTCTCACTTCAGTCACATTCTTAGGTACAGGCCACTCTTGAATAGCTTTAATTTTTTCTTTATCTAGAGATATACCATCTTTACCTACAACAAATCCTAAGAATACTACACTTTCCAGACAAAACCTAGATTTAGCTAAATTAGCATACAATTATTCTACTTTAAACACATCCAAAATAACCCTTAAATGTTTCAAATGTTCTTCTAAAGACTTACTATATATAAGTATGTCATCAAAATAAACAACCACAAAATTTCCAATAAAATTTCTAAGGACATGGTTCATAAGTCTCATGAAGGTACTGGGTGCATTAGATAATCCAAAAGGCATTACTAACCATTCATATAACCCAAAGTTAGTTTTGAAGGTTGTTTTCCATTCATCTCCTGGTTTCATTCTAATTTGATGATATCCACTCTTTAAATCTATTTTTGAAAAAATCACAGCACCATGTAGAAGGTCTAACATTTCATCAAGCCTAGGTATAGGGTATCTATACGTAATAGTTATTTTATTTACGGCTCTACTATCTATGCACATTCTCTAACTTCCATCTTTCTTAGGAACTAACAATACTGGAACTACACATGGACTCATTGATTCCTTAATATAACCCTTACTTAATAATTCAGAAACCTGCCTCTTTAATTCCTTAACCTCTTTAGGATTAGCCCTATAAGCAGGTCTGTTTGGTATAACAGCTCCTGGTACAAAATCTATTTGATGTTCTATTCCCCTTAATGGAGGTAATCCACAAGGTATGTCCTCAGGAAATAATTCACTATACTCTTCCAACAAATGCCTCACATCAGTAGGTACTTCTTCACTTAATTCTAATTGACACTCATAGCACTCTTTGTAAACCATCAAATATACACTTACCTGTCTCTTAATTGCTTTTTCCACATCTTTACTCTTAGCATAAAATCCAGATGTCCCTTTAACTTCCTTTGAACTAACCCAATCTCTATACGATGTTTGGATAGTTCCTTATAATCAGATTTAATTTTTATTTTATCATCAAAAATCTCTTTTGGAATCATAGGTGCTAAAACAATTTTCTTATCATCCTTATGTAAAGTGTATTTATTTTTATAACCATCATGTGTCACTCTCCTATCATATTGCCAAGGTCTACCTAATAATAAATGAGCAGCATGCATGGGAACTATATCACACAGAATAGAATCCTCATATTTCCCTAATTTTAAGTTTACTAGGACTTGCTAACTAACCTTAACATCCCCTAACTCATTTAACCACTGTAATTTATAGGGTTTTGGATGCTTAGTGGTTGGTAATCCTAGCTTAGATACTAATAAAGTACTAGCAGCTTTAATACAACTACCACTATCTATGGCCATGTTAAAACACTTATCATCAATCAAACATTGAGTATAAAATATATTTTCTCTCTGTATTGCATTTGAATCAGGTAGTTTGTTACTATTTAAAGCCCTACGTACTACAAAAAGATCTCTACTTATTGGAAGTTCTATCTCTTCTTCTGATTCACTAGTATCATCCCTAACCATGTTAGTCTCCAATTCTTCCTCCTCAGATTCAGACTCTATATCTCCAGATTCTCTAATTAAAATATTCCTCTTGTTTGGACACTCAGAAGCTATGTGCCCTAATCCCCCACATTTAAAGCATTTGATATCCCTAGTTCTGTTGGCACCACCAATAGGATTAGTTGTTACATTTCTACCCTTCTCAATCTTGTTTCCTACTTTAACCTCATTATTCCTACCTCTAGGTTCAAACCTCCCATTATTCTTCCAATTTCCAGAAGTAGTTCCTCCAAAATTCCTTTTTAATGTACTCTTAATCCCAATCCCAGGGGGTTTATACTGCCTAGCCTTCCTTATCTGACTCTCTATTTTGGTAGCTATATTAACTATTTCACTTAAAGTCCCACAAGGATATAATTCTACTTTATCAGCTATTTCAGAATTTAATCCACTTAAGAATCTAGCCATGGTAGCATCCTCATCCTCAACAATTCCTGTTTTAATTATTAAAACTTCTAGTTCCTTAAAGTATTCATCCACCAACCTAATTCCCTGATTTAGTGTTTGTAACTTCTTATATAATTCTCTATAATAATAACTTGGAACAAATATTTTCCTCATCAGAATCTTAAACTCATCCCATGTTTGTATAGGTGGTTCTCCACACCTACGTCTAGTTAAAACAAGGTTGTGATACCAAGATGAGGCATATTCTGTGAATTCCACGAATGCTACCTTAATTTTTTTCTCATTAGAATAATTATGACATTCAAATACTAATTCTATCTTTCTTTCCCACTCAAAATAATAATCAGGATCATTTCTTCCATTGAAACCAGGTATGTTAAACTTAAGATTACTTAGGTTCCTATCAATTAAGTCTAAATCTCTTTCTTGTCTATTATTCTGTCTAGGCCTCCTATCACTGTTATTGGATACTTGATCTTCTAATTCTTCTAAATTAGTCACAGGTGGAATCCTAGTTCTAGGGTCCATAGGAGCCCTTCCTAATACCCCTACATGTTGAGTATCTACCCTATTATTCTGCAATTCATTAATTCTTATTTCCTATTCTCCTATTCTCTGTTCTAAATTAGCAGACAACACAGCAAGTTGGGCAGTCATTTGTTCTTGAAAAGTCTTAAGGGTTTCTAATAAGTCATTACTAGATATTGAGACAGATTGATTAACAGATTGACCGTTATTAGGGATTATTAGGTTTACTTTATGATGTTCAAGATGAGACACAATTAACAGATAGTCTAGAACCAATTTACTTTATTATTAAATCAAGCAGACAGCAAATTAATCACTCCTAATTATAAATATATCGCAATACTAGACAAGATTAAAGATATATCAGAACACATAGAATACACACTAACTTCCAGATAATTATTAAATCGAATACAAGCGAAGAGCTCAAGAAAGAAATGATTTTACCACGAGCATTTTAAGCAATTAACCCAATTACTAGATAGGACCCCTCTTCTTGGAGTCCTTACTCCTTTCTAGAACCAAGGGTTCGCCGGTTCAATCACTCCTATGCACTCTTTTAGTCATGAACAAAAATGATAACTCATAATAAAATTGTAAATTGACTATCACAATTTGCATTAAGTAGCAAGATAAGGTTCGAATTTACCAATTGAGGAGTATTCCTCGAGTATCGTCAAGATTCAAGAATCTTGACCAAACACTAGCCTAAAATTTGCCAAAGCTACTTAGGGTTTCCCAAGTAGTTTCGAATTAGGTAATTCAACCCTCTTGGTCGCCAGCTTAGATGAAACAAAATTCTTCGATTTCTTTCGTCAAACGCAAACCCTAGATTCACACTTTAGAGATATGGGTTAGCGAAGTCGAAAATAGTAATTAAAACAAGAAAAACTTGATAACAAATGAATTAAACCACGAGCACTCGAATAATCGAGGCTCTGATACAAAATGATGAAACCTGGAAGGGTTTCACGAAAATTTCACCGGATCGCAAACAGAATCGAGCACGGGGTTCAATTCGTCGAACAATTAGCCTAACGATTTCTCCAAAGGAAGATCAGAAACTCAGAGCGCAGTTGAATCAACGGCTACTGAAGTTATGGAGCAAAGAAGATCAAGAAGAGATCGAGAAGAAGGAGCAAGAAGAATGCGAACGAGAAGGTCACGTGAGAGAGAGGGAGAGTCGAGAGAGAGAGCAGAGAGAATTCTAGAAAGTCTCAAAATTTCATTCCACCAAAAAGTGATCGGTACAAATGGTATATGCCATATATATGGCGTATACAATACAAAGGTAAGCGTATAATACACACATCGCAGGCCTATCGTCCGTATACAACAATTCAGCCCAAATAACCAGCCCAAAGAATCAACCGGTGCACATCAATGGGTCGACGGCTGAGTAAAGAAATAACAGCCCAAATACAATCTTTACATGGCATAATAATACAAGTAATGAATGATACAAATAATTTCCATCAGCTAGAAATTATCTTAGCTAATCATGGTTACCAAGGGACGAATAACCCGCATTCCAACTAACCCAAATAATTATGGGTCGGGTGGCGGGTTACACAGCCAACTTAATCCCCATTAGCCAATTTTGCCGGCGAATGCATCACATGGGATTTTCTAAACATAAAAGCAAATTTCTGCAATAGTTCCTCTCAGCAGCTACAACAACCTTTGGTTCCATTTCCCTATGTTCTGCATTAATTTCCTAATCAAGCACACAATAAGAAAAATAATTATAAGCACAAAGTGATTTATAACAATTAATAGAATTATTTAAATACAAATTTTGGAGATTCATATCAGAGTTGTATATGTAATTTTAGCCTGATAGTAGCTTAAGGTAAGAAAGTTGTGTAGTCATTACTATATTGATTCCTTTTGTTTTATGTCCTATTATTTAGGTTGGATTTTTGAAACCTAGGGAAATTTTGGTCAATATTATTAATAAGTGGTATTTAAGGTGCTATAGGGTGTTAATTGGCATAAAATAGGTTTATGATACTACATGAAATAATTGTGGAAAAAATAAAGATGTTTATGGTATATATATCATAGGGAGAAATACCATAAATAGGATAAGTAAAACATAAGGGGGGTTATTATGACATCTAATTATAGTAGGGGTTTAGTACTAGTGAGTGGATATGAGGTTAATGATAGCATTTTGGGTAGTCATGCAAATTTGTGAAGTCGTGTGATCACTAGGGGAGAAGATATAAACAAAAGGTGAAATTAGGGTTTGGCAGGCTAGGAATGGCAATGGGTTAAGTCTGTCTAGTCCTATACCTGAACTCATTTATATTATCTTAACCCAAACCTGACCTAGACCCAATATGTCTAATGGGTAAACGGGTCCTAAATGAGTCCTAAATGGGTCCAACTATTTTTGAATTTATTTTTAATAATCTATGTAAATATAAATACATTTATATTTTATATAGCTTAATATGTATTTTTTTTAATTATTTAACTAAAAAGATATACATTTTAAAACAGTCACTTTAACTTTTTAAATGGTATCTTAATTCTTTTGGAATATAATATTATATATAATGTTTATAAAATAAATATATAATAAAAATTTAAAAAAAAATTAGGATCTTAAACATGATTATGACAAATATTACAAACATAATATTTGAGAGTGTGTGTGTGTGCTGATTGTGTTTGGGTTGGTTTTGGGTCTAAGACTAATGGACTCAGACCAAGGCCCATTTAGATATATATAGACTCAAACCTGATATAGATCCATTGGTTCTAAAAATCATGGACTACAGACACACTAAAAAAATGAGGTAGGTCTAGCAAGTTAGGGCTGAGTCCAGGACCCGTTATCATCCCTATGAGAGGACGAGGTGCGTAACCCTAAGGGTTGGCTATTATCATATGTACAAGATGGGGGATTTGAACTACAAACTTGAAACATGATGTTAATCATAAAATTCTAGTAATATATACAAAATTTTTAGCCATATAGAGTAGATGGTAGTAGTTACGGTCAATATGCGACTTAATGGTTAACCATAACATTCTATGCTTCGACATAGAATCTGAGGTGTAGATAAGCAATAGTGAAAGGATTATGCAAATAGGACAAATTAGTTTTTTCGAGGGATAACCCTAGAGGCAAGTTATTATCATAGGTGTAAAATGGGGTAATAGGCCTTGACTCTTGTGTATAGGTTTTATAATGACATGTTAAACCTTTTTGGGTAGATTTAGGACTAAAAGGGGGGAACTAGAGGTAAGGATATGCCAAGGTGGTGAAATTAGGGTTTCTAGGGGGAATAGGGTTATTTTGGCGTAGTAACTACGATGGTGCCTTCCATGAGTCTGTGAACATGATTGTGTGGTGAAACTAAAGTAAATAAAACATGCATAATATACTAATCACTTAAAATCAAAGATAAGTTCAGTTAGGGACCAGTTGTACTATCCATTCAACCAACAAGAATAGTGGCCTAGAGTGGCTTGTCTTTGGTGTTGTACCCTCTTACCATTCCATTAGTGAGAATAATAGGGTCCCAAAATCAAGTAAGCAAAATTATTAGATGATAATAACTTATGGTAGCATACTAATTAATTATAGTTGAATACCACGTGGGTTAGGACCGATTGTACATTAATTACTAATCTACTAGTGAAAATAGTTACTAGGAGCATTCTTCCCTAAGGTTGTACTCTAATTACCAATACACTGATGAAAATAGTGGCCAGAAGCATTCTGCCCTAGAAGTTCTACTTTATTACTATACCACTAGTTAAGAATAATGGGATCCCTAAACCCCACAAGAATAAAATTATGAGATAATTATCATTGTAGTAATACCGTATATTTGAAGAATATTAAATAAATCGATATAACCAACTTATGAATGTGTCATCTCTTGTCCGAATGCTATTAATTCATGTGATTTTCATGATTTTATTGTTACCTTACTTAGTACATAGTGTACTAATCACCCTTTTTATGGGTGCTACTCATTCCCACACATAGGGACCCTTTCTAAGTCTATGTTGGTAAATGAGGACTCATTAAATGACTTCACTACATATGATGCTCTAGTCGGAGAAAAGTCACATTTTTATGACTAAAGCTAGGGACCGGAGAGTTGTGTTATCGAATTTTTATTTTTTTTAATCTATTTCCTCCTTGTTATTTTCATCTAAATAATTATTTATGTATTTTAGTTCTAATTTTTAAATGAACATCTAACTCTTATTTATGATATCGATTGTGTTTCTTCTATATTTATCAAGGTTTGGGTTCTATTTTACCTTTGCCATGTAGTTGGTATGAGGATGGTCTATGGCTTACTTATAATGATTATAACCATAATACCCCTATTTTCTTGAATGTTTCTTATGCATAAATGAAAATTTTCAATAGTAAATTGTAGGGGTGTTATAGATATAATTACATTATTAATACTAGTTTATGTGCTTGGTAGCCATGTATGTGTCATCTGACTAAATTTGTGTGCTAGTTAGCAATGTAATACCTCCTATATAAGGAATGGGTGTCAACACTCTTGTAACATGCAATTGAGTATATTTAAATCTAATACAACTAATGTAGTTAGTTAATTCTATCTTTGTGTTAAATAATCTTACCTAAGAATACTTAGAGTAATCTTAGATATGGTGACATTCAAAGGCTAAATTTATCTCTAGTTCTTTATAAACTATTACTTGAATATCTTCATTCCTTCTTCTCCAAAAAGTAGTTGTTGATCCTACCTACTTCTCCCTTCATGCAAATCTTTAATCCCATTTGAAGATTTGTGTCATTTTCAGTATCAAATCCTAGGCTATCTTTTCCACTAATGTAGATTGCCATCCATTCCTCTCTTCGACTTCCACTCCTACATTTCTCTTCTAATGTTTCCATATACACATCCATTCTTGCTAGTTGATCTTCAACTTACATACTAGAATTTGATCAAGCCTTATGGTACATCTTCAACCAAGACTCAAACACATCTTCATCCTACTCTTCAAATCTTTAATATTGACTTTGAAGATTGTTTACTCATCAACCAAACCATTGAATACTGAATATAAGTATTTGATTCCTCTTTTTCTTGTGATATTCCTGCCATTATTCTTCAACTTTAAATTGTTATGTTTAAAGTTCTCTTCATCTTCAAACATCTCAATTAATCATTGATCTCTCTCCCCCATGATAATCCATCTTCTTTCTCCCTAAGTGATCATTTCCTTTCTCCAGCATTGGTTCAAACAAGATCTTGGAGATTCAACACTAATCTTTGAGTCTTGATCAACTTGGATCATGTAAGAACATCATATATTTATCAAGTTCATTCAAGTATCATTTTGATTTTCATATACTCTTATCTTCCTTATTATTTATTCATACTTAAGGAAGAAACTTTCTTCATCTAATACTCGACCATTACTCATTAGTTCAATTGTTTCTTTTTCATTATTCCTTTGAGCAAGATTCCAATCTTTATCCACCCTGATTGTATCTAAGTGTATCAAGAATTTTTGCTAACACATTCTCGCACTTACCATCTATCACCATCGTCTTCTCAAGTTCAAGAAGCTTTCAAGATGCTAGCCATACCACCAAGAAGCCATAAAGAAATTATTTCCAATAGTAATCGAGTTATGTCTAGGCAAAAATTAGCAAGAAACTACAACTATGGGCAAAGAGGTGTCAATGAAGACTATGTATGATACTCTTCAACAACTTGGAGCATGTGTATATGCCACTAATGCACAATTTCAGCAACTTCCTTCCATTCAAAGCTAATGTTAAAGGCTATAATCAAGGGTAATCGATCAATAGACTCTTCAACACATGCATAATATAGTGGAGATAATAAATAACCAAGTAAAAGGTATGGTGAGGAGGGCAGTCCAAGCTTGAGGTGGCTATATCAATACTTAAATGGGATATGAAGAAAAAGCACAATACCCAATATTGAGCATGATATTGATTTTATGCCATACCATATAATCCAGCTTATATATGCAATCCAAAAGAGTCTAAGGAGTTACAAAGACAAGTGCAAGAGTTGTTGGATAAATGTTATGTTCATGAAATTTTTTTGCAAATAAGACATGTGGATGAAAGGATAATGTTGTTATAGATGTATTATTGAGGAGGAATATGATACTTACAATGATAGATGCAAAGCTTTTGGGGTTTGAGATGTCAAAAAGTCAATATGCCATTGATGATTATTTTTCTTTGATTTTCAAAGAGTGTGAGAAACAAGGAAGTCATGGAGCTTATGTTATTTAAGATAGATCCTTATTAATAATAAATAAATTTTGTGTGCCTATGATAACAACTCGAAATTGGATAATCAAATAGGTACATAAGGGAGGTATGGTAGGATACTTTTGAGTTCACAAGACTTTAAAGCTATTGCAAGAACATTTTTATTGTCCAATAACGCAAAAAGAAGTGCAAGCTATTGTTGCTACGTGTGCTACATGTCAAAGGGGCAAGAGTTTCTTTCACAAAGGATTATACATACCTTTATTAGTACCAACACAACCATGAAAAAGTGTATGGATTTTAATTTAGGATTGCTTACTACATAAATAGGTAAAGATTCTATTATGGTTGTGATGGATCTATTTTCTAAGATGGCTCATTTTATTCCCTATCACAAGATTGATGATGTTACTAATATTGTGGATTTATATTTCAAGGAGATTGTGAAATTATATGGGATTTCAAGAAGTATAGTTTTGGATAAAGATGTGAAGTTCCTAAGTTACTTTTGGAAGACAATATGGCACATGCTAAGAATGAAGCTTCTATTTAGCACATCACATCATCCTCAACTGGATGGAAAAACCAAAGTTACTAATAGAACTTTGGGTATTTTTCTAAGGTAATTGGTGAGTAAGAGTGCTAAGGATTGGGATGTCAATTTAGCACATGCGGATTTCGCTTACAACCGAAGTCCTTCCACTACAACAAGCTTTATTCCATTCGAGATAGTGTATGAAATTAATCTATATATGTGGATTGATATGGTACCATTAAAGAAAGGTGAAGTGAAGAGTTATGATGCACAAAAGAGAGTGGAGATGTTTCAAAAACTTCATCAATAAACAAGCACAGTATTGAGAAGGTGAATGAAGTATACAAGACAAGAGCAAACAAGCGTAGGAGTCAACATGTTTCTCAACCAAGAGATTTGGTATCGTTACACTTGAGGAAGGAGATATTTCCTAATGTTGGGAAAAACAAGCTTATGCTAAGGGAAGATGGTGCTTTCAAAGTACTTTAAAAGTATGGAAAAAGTTCCGATTAGCTAGATTTATCAGATTCATATGGTGGAGTATTAAGGACATTTAATATTAGAGACATTAGCCCATACTATGGCAATGAAAACTTGAGGGTAAATTCAAGTCAACAAGCAGATAATGAAGTAGGAGCAAACACTCAAGAATTTACATTCTTCAATATGGAACAAATTTTTCTTCATTTAGAAATGATCTCCCCTAAAATTAAAGTCAAACGAATGGTTACATTACTAGTTTTAGATGAAACATACCATACAAGCTACTAGGTGTATACTTGCATGTACATGGAAAGCATGGAGGACATGGCCACGTGCATAGGGGCAATAAAAGGCAGCATGGATGTGTATATTAGTTGGTTTAATTAGTTAATTTATCAAGACAGACATCAGGTAGAGAATAAAGTAGCATAATTCTATCATTTGGAGAATTATACCTTCTTATTTCTTTAGCTAGGTTTCTTTTGAAGAATATACCTTTGAGCTAGTGGAAGACAATATCTTAGTGATCTGTGACCTTGGTTATATAAGCCTTATAAACCATGATTAAATGGATTGATTGAATTGAATTTGAATGAAAATTGTAAGTATTGCTTATTGAATTCTGTGTGAGTTTATCTCGATTTTAATTGAATCTATGTGAACGATTAATCTTGAAACCCTTAATCTTTTTATTTTTAGAAATTAGAGATTAAGTACTATCTTTATAAACTCCATAACCCATGCCATTATTAGCTATAGCCAATGTCCAAATTTGTCTAAATTAAACCCTAAACCCTAACCTTAATTTATAAAACCCTAAACTTAATTTTCTAACCCTAACCCAAACCCACGAACTCAAAACCTAATTACTTAATAATGATCTTCATTATCACATCATTTTTGAATCATCATCCTCATTATATCATCAAATTTGAATCACCTTCATCAATCATTCACCACCATCAATTCATCGTCACCATCATCTAATCATCATCATCATTATTCTACCATATTTCAATATCTTCATCTTTAATTCACCACTTTCAAGTCTTCATCTTTCGAAATTCCAACATAATCAAGCCTTAGGTTTACATAATTCATAATTCCATATTCCCACACACATCACCTTTATCAACTCATTCCTAATCCTAGAGGTATTACAATAATATAATGAAACAACTAATAATAAATCTTAAACAAAGTAAAATCTAATTTCAAGAGAATGAGCATTAAGGACGTGTTAAAAATCAAATCACATAATTCAAGGGCAAAGCTTGATATAGAAGCCACACGACATATCAATTTCCTATAATAAACCTTATTACTTGAGTCCTTAAGTAGATTTACCCTTTACAAAGTGTATAGAATACTTATTAAGAAGAAATATGGATTTTCTTTAGAATGTCCAACTATGCACTCACAGGTCTTATCTAAAGCTTGAGATCTCTTTCCAATATCAAGTCTTTCTCTTTACCTTATTAATATTTTATTAAATCAATATTATTATTACTTTTCAAAGGAAACTTAGTTAAAAACACAACAATTAAATAAAACAAGGACCATAAAGACAACACAACAATATAATATTAAATTTAGTTCTAGAGGACCACATGAATCACAACAACAACGCCATCATGGCCTATGATTAAGCTTTGTATTGTAGTCTGAATAATTTCCAATTCACACATTAAAATTCTTCTTTTAAATATTATCTAAATTATTTGAGCCCAATCCAAAGTTCTACAAAGCTAATATTGACAAATTATTTACACTTAAGCATATTTCAGTTGTACATAACCAAAAAACTTGGCCATCTTTAAATAAACCATTTATTCCGAAACAAAATTAAATTTATGAATGTGCCATGAATAGGATAAAATAAAATTATTTAAAATGATTTATCATGTAATTAAATTCTACGACATGGGAAAACATCATAATGTCACTCGACCTTAATCTATCATATTACACATGTAAACCCTTAGTATGCTTTTTTTCATATATTATAACTTTCAATTTAATCTTCCATAATAATTCAACATAAGAATCATGAGATATATATATATTTTTACCTTTCCACCTCTATAATATAAAAATAAATAATCATATAATACTAATCTTTATTATTATCAGAAACCAACATATTATATATCTATATATGTCTAAAATATGTAAGGGATGTAATAACTTAGTTAACATGGGTAGCAAGGCATCGAAAGCGAAAAGTAAAAATTAAACCCTAGCCCAAATCTTTCGTTATATTTCTACCAAGAATTTATGTATCCATGTATGCATACATAATCATATTTTAAATACTTCCAAAGCATATATGATAATTAATTTACAACTTGCTAACAAACATTATTTTTGAAATTATATAAATACATATAGAATCATAATATTTCTTGTATTCACTTTATAAAAAAAAATACAAGAATAAAATAGCATAAGCCTAGCATGATTCTATCCTAAAATAACCTCACATGCTTATGATCAAATTCTACAATATATAGAGTATTTAGATTTACCTTATTCCCAAGTGATGGAAAAATAAATAATCCCTATGCCTCCAAACCTAACCTTTAAATAATATTCCTATTTCACATTCTCATTATTAAAACCTAATTATATATTATAAACAAATTAAGTGCAATTAATAAATATCATTAACAAATTAATAACAACTAATACTAAGAAAAATCCTACCGATAAGAGAAAGCACTTGGTGGAGTAGATGGTGGTTTATCATATGTTGGATGGAATCAAGGAAATAAGAATAAGGAAGGTGGGTGGTTAACGGAAGGTCCACTAGCATAAATAATAACAATGCATGGGTTGATGGTTTGGAGATATATGCATGGGCGGGTTGGCAAGGTTATGGGGTACATATAGGTCAAAGGTGGTTTAATGATTTATTCACAAAGAAATGGCTAGATCAACTAAAATGACACACGTTGGTAAGATTCGGTGATGTGGGTGGCTCATGTATTAGGGAAAAACACTAGAGAGTTGTGCTATAAAGAAAACACATTTTATAGGTTGTTCAATAAGATGGGTGATGTGGGTTTTTCAGCTACTACACTCTAGGGGTTTGTTTTTGCAATGCTCTAAGTAATAGTGACAGATGAAAGCTAGGGAATTTTGTTGTAATGATGATTTGTTGTGATGGAAAAAAGGATAAGGTAATTAGATGAATAGTGTTGGATATTACGGGGAATGAATCTCAGAAATGAGACTTTCCACACAATTACAAAATGCCAATACATTATGAGACTATTTCAATAAAGAGGTAGTTGAAGGAAAAAATATAGTGCAAGGGTAAGTTGGTAACATGATTTTGATAAATTCGGAAGGCTAGGATATTGGAGGTTAGGAAAAGGGGCGTGTTTGGAAAGAGTATGATTTAGCTAAATAAAATGCAGAACAAATGGACAAAAAGGAATAAGGTACAGATTGGGTAGTGTGGAGTTTAATTTAGTTACGGTTTTTTATGCTCAAGATGATAACGATTTGGCATACTTGATTATGGAATTGATCAAATTATATGTATTTGATAAATATAATAATATGACTAACCTGAATGAATTTACATTAAGTCGTTCTTGCAAGTTGTAACATATTTGTAGGAAGAAAATCAAGTCATTTAAGATATCAGCATACATAAGATTTCATGTTGTACATGTTATTACAAATGGAGCTATTATGCATAACAGTCAAATCTACAAGCTATGAGGCCTAGTCAAAAATTTAGTTCAACATCATTTGTTTTGAATAGGAATCTTATAGTTACTTTCATGTACTAATTACCTGATGTCATTGTGGATTCATGTATTATATAGGATATTGTAATACAACAAAATTTTAGAACCTTAAATTAATTTAACAACAATATAATATAACCTAATTTTTAAATTTTTTATTCAATTATCTTAAATTAATTATAGGAAAAATAATTTATTATTACTAGTTAAAGAACTTACACTAAAAATCTAACGTAACTTCCACACCCAAAATTTTCTTTTTTACCATTTTTTTCTTTTTTGTCTTTTCCTTTTTCTTCCTTTCCTTTTTCTCACCTTTTTTTTTATATTCACCTTCTCCTAGGGATGTATTGTCCTACCATAGGCCCTTTTTCTTTTTGTTTTCTTTGTTACCCTAGATGAGTAAAGCCCATTTCCCTTTTTTTTCTTTCTCTATTTCCATTTTCCTTTCTTACTTTTTCCTTTTTTCTCCTTTTCTACCCCCACCATGTTCTTCCTTGCGTTGCCTTCCCCATTCCATTACCACAACAACCACCTGCAATTGTCATGCCTATCTTCTCCCTCACCTTTATTCTCTAGGCTTACAGTGTTATGCACGCTAACCTACACCCTAACTCTATCCTAACAATGTGCCATACAACCTAGCCCATGCACTCCTGCCAGGTACTACTTCCAACCACCTTCCCCCTATAGCCATGCATGCTAAAGCTACCAGCCTCATTTGTCATCTTCCCCTCTCCCTTAAATTTCCTCCATGTATAAATATCCCCTTCCAGCCTCTCCTTCCATACGTCCCCCACCTACAAGTCCTATCGCCCCTATTTTTCTTCCTTCCTCCATCAAATTTGCCTCTAATGTCATCGTAGTCATCAACACCTAGCCATCATCCTTCCACTTCCCTTCTATGCCTACACAATACCCTCGCCAATAGAGAAACCTCTTTCCCCTTTCCTCATCTCTTCTCCCTTCTCCCACGCCTGCAACTATAGCTATAGTTGCTTTCCCACTACCACAACCATCAGCTCTTTCTCCTCTCTCATTGCCACCACTATGCTAGAGTTGCCCTGCATAGCTATCCTAGCCTATACAACAACCCTAAAAAGCCCTACTTTCTCCTCCCTTCTTCTTTCTCCCTCTCAATCGTGCGCCACCCTACACCACTAGCGATCGCTAGCTCTACCACCACCAACTCTAGCTAGTCCAAGTCCCATCACAAGCTCAACCTTAAACTATCGACCTTCACCCATTCCTTCAAATTAATTACCATCACCGTTAATATGGCTATCGTGACAGCCGTCATGCATCACTTACACCATTTTCCTTCCACTAAAGGCACCTCCATTTCCCTTATCCTCTTTTAACTTTTCGTTGGTTAAAGTCTCATTTTTTTAATGAAAAAAAAGAAAGGAATGTCTAAACTATATATATCCTTAGTTTTAGGTAATATTCTTATGAAAGCAATGGAAGAGGCATAGATCATGCATACTTAGAGACTAAATCCACATTGGTAAGGATACAATTGTAGATAAGGTTTTAATATATTTTAATATATGTCCTTGATATGTGTCATGTGATCGCATGCATGAAATGATTAATGACTTCGATGTTGCACATGCAATTTTCGCTTGACAGTAGTAGAAGGTAAGAAAGTTCTATAGACATGACTATATTGATTTCAAGTGTTTTTATATATCCATGTCTATTTTTTATGATATTTTATGTGTGGAAACTTTTAGAGTATTTGTGTTGGATGTCTTCTTACATAGGTAGGGTTTTTGAGACCTAGGGGAAAACTGGCATGTACGGTAATTTAGGTTGTTAATTTGCATAAAATAGGTTGGAGATACTACATAAATTAATTGTTAAAAAAATAAAGAGGATTAGTATAAATATATTATGGGGACAAAGACCACAAATGGAATGAGTAAAACCTAGGGGGCTTATGATTATATGTGAGTTGAGTGGGGGATTGGTAGTAGGGAGTGGATATGAGTTTACTAATGGCATTTTTCATAGTTAGGCATGAAATGCCCCAAAACCCTAATTATAAGAATTTTAGTTAAATAAGGATTTATTAGTAAAATTAATGAAATAAATTATTTTTATTAAAATAAAAAGAAATTAATAAGAGCTAATCAAGAGGAAAATAATAAATATTTTAATTAGGAAAAATTTGGGTATTTTGTTAATTAAATTGATATTTAGGAAAAATCTTTCAAAATCCTAAATTAGCCTAAAAAGGGAAATTAAATATTATTTTATTTAAATATTATTATTTTTAAATATCCTAAATTACCAAAATAATCCAAATAACCCAACCCACCTATTTTCCTTTTTCCCTTTTTCCTTTTTCCTTTTTTTCTTCCTTTTTCTTTCTTTTGCCTTCTTCTTCCTTTCTTTTTCTCTTCCTTACCCTGACCTGGGCAAGCCCAGTGGCTCGTCGCCCTCTTTCCTTTCTCTTCTCCTTCGGCTCAGCTCAGTTTGGAATGTTATGTTTTGTTTTAATTTCACCCCCATCGCCGCCCGGTTCTCCTTCTTTTCTTTTTCTTCTTTTCTTTCCTGGACCACCAGTCCATGCGCACACCTTCTCTTCTTCTTCTTCTTGCTTCCTCCCTTCACCGTCGACCACTCCCGATTTGACAGGCCATTTTCCCCTCTCTCCCTCTCCGATTCAACAACCACTTAGACCCAAATCACTTCCTTTTCTTCTCGCACACCATTCTCTCTCCCGAGCCAATAACAACCAACCACTCACCCTGCCATGATTTGAATTTTGCCAGCCTGTCGTCAGCAGCCGGTGCATTCCCACCTTCCTACCCTATCCTTCGGTCACTCCCCTGATCTTACTCCTCTCTAATTAACCTATATATATATACCCTTAAGCAGCCAAAATTGAAACCTTTTCTCGTAGCCTAGCAAAATTTTCGCTGAATGACACCGCCCTCTCAGAAGCCTCTTTCCGTGCCGTCATCCAACGTTGTCGTTCGAACCACCCATAGCAACACTCCCTGCACCACCCTCTAACTAACTACACCTCCCTTCTCCCTTGATTTTCCTTACACGAACCACTCTAGCCATGCAAAGTCTCCTTCCCAATCAACCACACTTCCACCTCCGCCACCCTTCGCACCACCATCAGCCACCACTCCCACCGTAACTATCGCCTCCTACACCTCCCTCCCAACCTACTATGCATAATCCCCTCTACCTTCCCCTACCCTTCTTTTCCTCTTCCTCCCTCTCCTCCACTCTTTCTTCCTTTCCTCCCCTTTTGGCCACCATAGCTGCCGCCGTGCTCCGCCACCTTCATTCTACTCCTCTCCACCTAGGCAACCACCAACACCCCAACTTCCACCCTCTTTCTCCCTCCCCTTTTCCCAACAATCAACTCTCTTCCTTTTCTTCTCTTTTTTCAGCCACCACCACCACCACCATGCACCACCGCCGGTGCCTCCTGTCACCACCAACCCAAGGTGGTACCCTAGACCCTCTCAACCCTTAAACCCCAATTATGCAAACTTTATTTATTTAACTCTATTTTATTACTAATATTCGAGTATTATTATTATTATTAACATTATTATTATTATTCTATATAGGGTCGTGACCCTATTATGTCACTATTTTAATTATTAGTATTATTATTATTATTATCATGTATTATTATTATTATTATTATTATTATTATTATTTTAATGTAGGATCGAAACACTACTTTACTTTATTTTCAAATAATATCATTATTATTATTATTATTATTATTATTACTATTTCATAATATTGTTATGGTTATTATTATTATTATTATTACTCATATTATTATTATTATGGTTATTTTGGTGAATGGTCAAAGCCCTTATTTCATAATTATTTCGAATTATGTCATTATTATTATTATTATTATTATTATTATTATTCTTGTTGTTGTTGTTGTTGTTATTGTTATTATTATTAGTATTAGTATTACTTTTAGTATCATTAGTATTATTAGGGTAAAATTTTCAAACCTTATATTATCACCTTTTTCGATATTACTATTATCCTTAACAATATTAGTATTTAGTTAGTGTCACTATTATTATATTATTATTTTATCTATAACCCTAATCTTAAATTAAAGTAGGAAATAATAGTATTTTTGATAGGAGGGAATCTAATCCTTAGTTTTTTCCTCTCATAGGTGAGACAAGTCAAAATCCTAAGGAGGCGTAGGGGCATGCTCCAAGACCGATATCGTATTAGATAAGGGTGTAGCTAAGGCCTTATTTGTGCTATGTGTATTATATGCCATGGATTCCTTGTACAATGTTGTGTTGTGTATCATGTGCTATTAGTTGACTATTTTTTGTATGGAGTAGCTTGGAGTTAAGGTATGCTTATGTGCCTTCTTATTATATATATTGATACGTATATGTGGTGAAATTTTGTGGAATGTGATGTAATGTGTTGTGACCCTTTAAAACATATATGTGAGGATGATTAATGTGGTATTGTGTGAGGGAAAGGATGAAAAATAGAAATGGGGAAGTAAGTTGACCAAAGGGAAATAAGTTAACTAAAGGGAAGTAAGTTGACTAAAGGATGTGAGTTGACCTAAATATTTTAATGATCCATCAGTGGAAGAATAATAGGGGATGAAAGTAAAATGAAGGAATGGGAGAATCTAATCTATGGTTTTGTATGGGGGAATTGAATTTATGGTTTTGTATGGAAGAATCTAGGGTTTTATATAGGAGAATCTATGGTTTTGCATGGGAGTCTAGGTTTCTACATGAAAAAGTTCGAAGGTTTGCATGGGAAGGTTAGGGTATGTATGGAAGTAAAATTTACATATGAAAAGTTGACTTAGGGTGTAAGGAATGTAACGGAAGAGTTGTTTGGGTGTTTAGAGGTTTTGGGTTAAAAATAGTACGTGGGACAATATAAGGGTATAAAGGAGACTGAGCTAGGTTTTGGGAGAAAACCCTAGTTTGAGAAAGTGGTAAAAAGAGAATTTAATGAGGGTGAGTGGACTTAGAAGTGTAAGGTAGTGGGCCATGACCCACACATATGAGAGTTGGACCTCTAGTGTGAGTTAGGGTAAGGAGGAAAAGATGTTGGGACAAGTTAGGAGGTGCATAAGTCTCATGATATAGGATGGGTCCTTTTGGGGGATAAGCGTAGAGGGAGTTAAGTTATGCATCTCTAGGGTGAGCTTTTTGAATAAGACACAGTAAACCATTACTTATGTAAAGTGGAAGATTGTTGAGCCAGGCTCAGACTGGTCCACCAATATATAATAGTGGTTAGGGCATTTTTCCCTATGTGTGACTGATCCACCGACGAATAATAGTGGTCAGGCACATTATGCCTGCATGTTTTCGGTCCACCGTCAATAATAGTGATCAGGAGCTTTATGTCCTATAAGTTTCCGGTCCACCGGCTATAATAGTGAGGTTCCTGTACTTACATGGATTGATAAAAAGTATGGTATAAAATGAGTTCTGATCAGAGATTAATTAATTATATAATCTGGACTATAAATGGGCTTTTATGTGTTTACTTGAATGATTGTATGCTATTATATTATATGTTGGACTATATGCTTTTGTCTATTGGCCTTAGTGCACGGTTACTTTACTCAGTACGTATTATACTGACAACCCATTTTATGGGTTCTGCTCATTCCAACGAGTAGAAGGACCCTCTGACATTGTGTAGGTTAGTCACGTTATTTTTGGTATCTTCGATGCTTGCGAGGCATCGGGTGGGACTGAGAGTTAAGTATGGACCTGGTTCAAAGATCGAAAGTGGTATGGCCAGATTTCCCTTTTATGAATTTCTATTTTGTAATGAGTATCTTAAACTTAATTTTTACAAGTTGAAAATTTTATTTTCTTTTTAGGAACTTTGACTAGGCACTCTGATTTCTATCTCATGATTGTTCTTACTCCTTTGGAATGTAAACATTTATGCGTACTTTGATTTCTATGTTATGATCTTTCTAGTTCTTTTTATGAACTCTTAGTTTAAGTTTGACAATAATCCTTTTTAGCCTTAGCACTTAGTACTGGAACGATCAGAGTGAACCAGTCTGGTACTAAGTATGGCGGTAATATCCCTAGAATTCACAGGTTCTAATTTAATTACTTATGTGTTATAAAAAAATAGTGAATTTTTGGGGGTTACGAGGCAAATTTAGTAAGTCTTGTGAGCACTATGGAAGGAGATATGACCATAAGGTAAAATTCTTATTTAGGAGGCTAAGGTGCATAACCCTAGGGGTAGGCTAATATTGCATGTAGAAGATTGCGGAGTTAGCATGCAACCTTGGAACATGATGTTAGCAATAACATTTTGGGAATATGTACCAAATTTGGTAACCATGTGGGGGTGAGGGAAGTAGAATGAGGATATTAGAGTTTTAGAGGGGGGGCTCGAATAGGAAGGGCATTATCATATACATAAAATGAAGGAGTTAGGCCACAACATTTGAGCTAATCGTTTACAATATCATTCTATGCATAGGTATGGAATTCGATGACTAGATAAGCAATAGAGAAAGGACTATGCCCAATAGGTGAAATCAAGGTTTTAGAGGGGTAGCAGAAGAGGCTATATATTATCATATGTGTAAAATGTTGGTAACAAGCCATGACTCTTGACAATGGATTTTCTAATGACATGTTAACAATTTTTTGGTAGATTAGGGACTAAAATGGGGAATTGGAGGTAAGGATATACCAGGGTTGTGAAATTAAGGTTTGTAAAGGAAATAGGCATTTAGGTTAATACTGTCAAAAATTTGCTTGAAGGGTACCTTAGGGTGTTAATTTATAGAAAATAGATTGGAGATACTATATGAAATAACTGTGGTAAAAATAATGAGGTTTATGGTAAATACAATATAGGGGAAGGACCATAAATAGGATGAGGAAAACCTTAGGGGGGTTATGATCATATGTGAGTAGAGTGGTGGTTTGTTAGTAAGTAGTGGATATGAGGTGAATAATGTAATTTTGGGTATTCATGCAAATTTGGGAAGTTCTTTGAGCCTTAGAGGAGGACATATGACTAGAAGGTGAAATTAGGGTTTGGGAGGCACCTATGCGTAACCTAGGGGTAGGCTATTATAGCAAGTACAAGATGGGGGAGTTCGACTGCAACCATGGAAAATCATGTTGAACATAACATTTTGGTAATATTTACAAAATTTAGTAGCCATACGGGGTAGAGGAATGTAGCTATGGCCAATATGATGAAGTAGGGCTTTAGACGGAGCTCAAGGAGGATGGGTATTATCACATATGCAAAATGGGGAAGTTAGGCCACAATGTCTGATTTAATAGTTAACTATAGAGTTCTACACAAGGTTATGGAGTTTGAGGACTAGATAAACAATAGAGAAGGGACTATGCTAAATAGGACGAATTAGGGTTTTAGAGGAGTAACCCTAGTGACTAGTTATTATCATATGTGTAAATTGTGGGTAACATGCCTTTACTCTTGAGTATGAGATTTCTAATGTTATGTTAAGATTTTTTTTGGTAGATTGGAGAATAAAAGGGGGAACTGGTGGTAAGGATATGCTAGGGTTGTGAAATTATGGTTTATAAGTTGAATAGGGTTATTTTAGGGGAGTAGTTTTGATAGTGCCTTATAGGAGTAGGTGAAAATGAATAGGTGATGGCCACCTAATCACATAAAATGGAAGATTACTAGAGTCAGGCAAGTTGTATTTCTTAAGCAACCAATGAGAATAGTGGCCAGGAGCATTTTGCCCTCGAACTTGTACCTCATTATTATTCCACTAGTGAGAATAATGGGGCCCCAAACTCAAGTAAATCAAACCCTTGGATGATAATAACCTATGGTAAGACACTAATTACTTATAGAGGAATACCATATATGTCACAACCGGTTATACCTTGATTATTGTTTGACCGGTGAGAATAGTGACTAGGAACATTCTACTCTAAGGTTGTACACTGATTACAAATCCATCTATGAGAATAGTGGCTAGCAGCATCCTACCATGAAAGGTTTACATGATTACCGTTAAACTAGTTAACAATAATGGGGTCCCTGAACCTAATGTGAATAAAATCATGAGATAATTATCATTGTACTAATATTGTATGTTATGAGAATATTAAATAAGTTAGTATGATCAACTTATGCATGTGTCATTTCTTATCCTAGCATTATTAATTTATGTGATATTCTTGACTTTGTTGTTACCTTGGAAAATACATAGTGAATTGATCACCCTTATTATGGTTACCGCTCATTCCCATGAGGAGAGACCCTTTCTATGTTTGTGCAGGTAAATGAGGACTTTCTATATTATTTCATTTCATATGATGCTCTAATCGGGGTGGAGTGATGCTGATATGACTCAAGCTGAGGATGGGAGAGTTATGTTATCTGGTTGTTGTTTTTTTTAATCAGCTTCCTCTTTATTAGTTTCATTTGAACATTTATTTATGTATTTTTGTTCTATGTTTGAAATAAGCACCTAAATCTTACTTATGATATGAATTGTACTTGTTCTATATTCATCATGGTTTTTGTTATGTTTTACCTTTCCCTTGTAGTGGGTATGAGGATAGTCTCTTACCAGCCCTATACTGATCACAATGGTAACACCCCTCTTCCATTAAACATTTCTTCTGCTTAAACGAAAATTTTCAGCAGTAAATTTTGGGGGTGTTTCAAGTTGGTATTAGAGCCTAGGTTCTGACTACCATGCGTTATTTTCATAAACTTCAACTTCAAATGATTTCCCATCTTAGTTTCAAATGGATTTTCCATATTTTAAAAATCTCAATCATGCAAAAACCAAGATTAACTAGTGAGGAAATAAAAATGGGTAGATAGGTGTCCTCTAAGATGACTTGTGTGATATAACTTAGTAAACTAGAAAGGTTTAACCTAAAATACCATTTGTTTCACAGAAAGCTGACCACGAGGTGAATGGACAAGTAGGATATATGGCGGAGGCTTTTCAGGCCTTCATGGAATTCTTGCAATGCCACCCTCAGCCTTAGCCTCCACCCCCACCTCCACATCATCATTAGGAGGGCAACGGGGAGGACAGGCCCCGAAGGGTCACTGGACACCACCCTCTACTCTATGTTGGTGAGGAGGACCTAGTTATTTTGAAAGGGTAGATCTAAGACATGAATTATACTTTCGAGGTGGTTGATTGCCCACTGCTTGTACGTCAAGCACCATAGCATACAATCTTTATTCTATCTCTATAGGATTGCAGATGTCTTATACATAGGCTACCATACCAAGGATTTGATGTAGATGTCCTAGGAGGATTTTAAGATGGCAATCCATGCCAAGAACTAACTAAAGAGCCTTAAGACATATAAAATAAAGAATATTATGCATCTAATAAAGGGAGGCATGATGGTGAGTCAGTACTACGCCTAATTCATAGAGCTTATGAGGTTTTGATCTACCCTAGTAACCAACAAGCCAATAGTGGTATATGAGTTCGAGCACGAGCTCCATTTCAGCATGTTCTAGATGATGGGTGTTGTGGATTTCTCTTATCTAGCCATCCTATATGAGAGAGCATCTATCACCACCAATATGGTTCAAGGGCAGACATCTATTATAAGGAAAAGAAAGCTAGAGACATAAGGTTTTGGGGGTAAGACCTAGGCTAGATGGATCGAACCTTTAGGATTCCAATAGAGGGCTCTTGTTAGGAACCACGAGCCACTAAGGGGTTTTTCCTACAAATGGTGTCATAGGAATCTTCCAAGACATGATTGTGGGGGTTGAACTTTGGGTACGTTGCTAAGGGAATTGGTGAGTAAGAGTGCTAAGGATTAGGATGTTGAGTTAGCATATGCAAAGTTTGCGTACAATCATATTCCTTCAAGTACAACAAGTTCTAGTCCATTCGAGATAGTATATGTTATTAATCCATATATATTGATTGATATGGTACCATTTAAGAAGAGGGAAGTGAAAAAATTATGATGCACAGGAGATAGTGGAGTTCTTTCAAAAAATTCATCATCAAATCAAGCACAATATTGAAAAGGCAAATAAAGTATACAAGATATGGGTAAACAAACATATGAGCCAACATGTATTTCAACCAGGAGATTTGGTATGGTTGCACTTAAGGAAGAAGAGATTTTCTAATCTAAGGAAAAATAACAAATAACCTTATGCAAAGGGCTGATGGTCCTTTTAAGGTACTTAGAAAATTTAGCAAAAGTGCTTATGAACTTAATTTATCAGATTAATAAGGTAGGGTGTCTCTAAAACATTTAATGTTGGACATATCAATCCTTACTATGGAGATGTACATTTGATGGCAAATTTAAATCAACAAGGGGAGAATGATGTAGGAGAAAATAATCAAGAAATAGAATTTATTATTATGGAACCTATTATCCTCTATTTATAGAGGATCCCCTAAATATATAAAGATAAATGGATGACTATATTACTAGTTATAAACGAAACTTGCAAAATAAGTCACTAACGATAGAGATATATGCAGGGCATGCATGGAGGGAAAAAATGTGTTGCATGGAAGGAATGAACATGGGGGCATGAGGAGAATTTATTCGACATGTTGGATAAGTGATATTAATTATTATCATGTTAATATTAGTTAAAAAGTTAAGAAAGTTGAATTAGTTAATAGCTTTATTCTATCTTTTAGGGTTATCTTATTTTATCTTTTGAGTTGTGATTGGAGTATGGAGCAAGACATTGATATATATGTCTATTCTTATTAGAATTTTAGAAGAATTATCTTTTAATATTAGGGAGGTGAAGTGGCTATAGAAACCATATAAGAACATAACACAAAGGGAGATGAAATTGAATGAAGTTTGCAAGTTTTTGCTTAATAGAATTCTGTGTGAATTCTTCTCAATTTTAATCGATTTTGTCTTAGTGATTATTATTAAAATTATTATTCATGTTGTCTATTTGAATTAGATATTAAGATCTATCCTTCAAATCCTCCACAAATCCCATGCCATTCCAACCCTAATTGCCATATACAATTGTTGTCATCATCATGTTCAATAATCATATTTAACCTATTTTTCATATTTTATTTTATCTATTTCCAAACATAAGATAATAATATTATTATTATCATACCATCATTATCAACATCTTAAATTCATAATATAATCACCATTATTAAATTCGTTCAGCATCTTAATATTCATATAATTACTAAACCTTATTCATAAACCCTAACCCAAGCCCACGAACCAAACCATCCTAAACCCTTCATCATTTGAGCATCATCATCATTAATTCTACATTTTCAAATCATCATTATCATATATTCATCATATTAAAACCATCATAACCCTTTTACAACCCTAACCAAACTATAAAACCACCCAAACTATAAGTCCATTTTCCTACACACATCAACAAGTTATAATAAAGGGAGCTATTATGCATGAAAGTCAACTCTACATGTCAAGAGGCCTAGTTAACATTTCAAGCCAACATCATTATTTTGACTAGGGTTATTGTTATTCATTTTCATATACTAATTATCTTACTTTGATTGTAATAGTTTTATTGATTCTTGTATTATATAGGGTATAATTACATTATTAATAGTAATTTATGCACTAGTTAGCCATATATGTCTAATACCCCAAAAATTTGTTTAGCCTAATCCAGTGTTATTAATGACCTATTTTGATTCTAATATCATGAAATATTATTTTTAGCCTTAACCTAACTCCTTAATCTCGAAACTTTAATCGAAACCAAAACCTTGATTCGAATAAACCGTAATTTGTAAACACAACTAAAACATGCTAAAATTTCCACTAATCCTAAATACTTGGCTAATCCAAAATCACCTAATCTAATCCTAATCCCTCAACCCTTCTCTTTTTCCTTTTCTTTCTCCTTTTATTTTCTTCCTTTTTCTTTTCTTTTCTTTTTCCTTCTACTCCTGCACAATTTTTCCTTATCGCGTGAAGAAGTTTGGCTCCTCTACACCATGACACCATCACCTTGCCACCCTCATGCCTTTGTTGCACCTTGACACCATGGCCATACACACACCACCATCATCTCACCATCACTCCACTTCTTCCTACTATTGCTCTATTTCACCTGTCAGCCACCATCACCATCACCTTCTCCACTTTTATCTCCTGTGCACGTCTCCTTCATGTGCTACCCTCACTGAAGTCATCACCATCACCCTCTACTTCTTCCCCTTCTGATTTTTCATCCTCTTGCACTGCCATCATCTCCATCATCCTCTACAAATTTTCCCCATTCGCACGCCACAACTCCCTTGTAATTTTTCTCCTCCATAGCATGTCACCATACAAATATATATACCCCTCCATCCCTCCATTTTATTATCTTCCATCATCTCTCTGACCTTATTCTCTTCTTCCTTCTTCTTCCTCCCCATTGCTTCCCTATTTTTGGCCTTCGAAGCACCCAATCCACCACCGAGCACCACCTCGGCCACCACTCGCTGCCTTTTGGCCGATGGAACAACCACCATGGTTGCCCCAACCATCCCCCTCACCATCACTGACCATCGCCTCTGACCACCACCTATTTTCCCTTCTTCTTATTCTCCTCATTCATTGTAGTGTTGCAAAGTGCACAGTCACACAACACTTAAAATCCCCTATTGCATAGCCATGTAACCTTTGCACCGCCTGGCCATGTGTCTCTTTTTTTCTCGGCCTAGTGCTACATAGTCTTGTAACTTTTACACTACCTGATCGTGCTTCTTTTCTCCTCTCAACCTATTGTGCATTGTTGTTGTAGAGCCATGCAACTTTTGTAGAGCTTAGCTGTGCACCATTTGTTTTTTGGACCAGAAACTGCACCGCTTACTTCATGGCCATGTAAGTTCCTATTTTTTGTCATGCACCCCTATTTTCAACCCCAAAGCTTGTCCAAACACCACAAAAATTTAACCATAGCTCCACCACACATTCCTATACACTTCCTTACAATTCAAGCTTCCATTTAACTCCTGTTAATTTCATTTTTACCCTCATCTGCCTTAACTTTCCCCTAAATTTAAATCTTTGATCCTAAATATATTTTATCTTACTTTTCGTAGGTGACATTTTGGTGATCTTGGAGGAGGTATAGGATTTTCTTGCATAGAGCTTGGTGTCCATATTGGTAAGGATACATGTCGTAGCTACGGTTTTATATAATACTTGTATTTTTGTATGTGCTTTTGTGTTGAGTATGTTCTATTGAGTAATGTAATTATGGAATTGCTATGAAATGATGTTCTTGAGAGTAATGAATTTATATAAGTACGTATGTGGGTATAATGTTGGATGCAGGATATCTATGGGAAACTAAGAATATATACTTCAGATAATAATTAGAAATTTATATATTTTGGGTTTCATAAGGCTTTGGGAGAATACAATTATCTTAACTATCCTAAGGTTATTATGATCAATTGAGGATAATTACATGGTAGTACTTATGTTGTTCAATTGTATGCCTTGCATATTTATGAGTTTTCCATGATAATATAAAATTAACTCTGAATATGATACTAATTATTTGAAGTGAAAGATCACATGAGTTGGGCCAAGGTGTTTATATGGGTCCATCTACCAGATAATAATAGTGGCTCAGGTGTGTTGGCCCCAAAAGTTGCATTAGTCCGTTCCACCGAATTAAGAATAGTGGGGCCCCATACTCAATGTGAATGGAAATATGGTAAAGAGATAAAGTATAAATGGAAAGATACTAATTATATAAAGTGGAAGATTATGTGAGTTAAGACCGAGGTGTTGAGTCTGTTCCACTTGATAATAATAGTGTCTTGAGTGTGTTGTCCCCGAGAGGTGCTTTAGACCATCCACCGGTTTAATAATAGTGGCTTGGTAGTATTTTACCCTGAGAGGCGTTGGCTCCATTCCACTAGATAATAATAGTGGCTCGGGTGTGTTGTTCCTGAGAGGTCTTTCAGGCTGTTCTATAGGTTTAAGAATAGGGGGTCCTTCAACTCAATGTAATTAAAAGATTAGAACATGGTATATCTAATGAAAGACTTGTAATCAATAATTATCTAGCATTCCTTGATATATGCATGTATGATTTTCATATAATTATTCTTGTAACCCTGCTTGATTATACCGTTACCTCACTCAGTACATAGTATATCGATCATCCGTATCATGGGTGCCGCTCAATCCAACGAGTAGACAACCCAGATGTATATTTGTAGGTTGATGAGGACTAGGCGGATGATTTCGCAACCTTTGATGATATATATGTGGAGGAGTGATTTCTTTTGTATCAGGATTTCGCCTAAAGTCATGTTATCTGGATGATAGTTTTACCCAGATACCTTTTTTGATTCTTAGTTCCATAGGATCCCTTTTGTTATATTTTGATGTTGAAATTGAAGTTGATCTACAAACACTTATTTGATGTTATTAAAAGTCGTCTTGTTTCTTATTCTCATGTTTTAATTTTCTAATTGTTTTGCCTTGTGATTGACGTAAGAATGGTGGGGTAAGCTAAATTTATGTCAATTATGACGGTAACGCCCAACTATTTGATTATACGCTTCCGCTTAACACGAAATTTTTCAGTAGTAAATTTTGGGGTGTTATAGTATGTGTCATGAGCTAAATTAGTGAGCTAGTTAGCAATGTAAGAACTCCTATATTAGGCAAAAAATTGACATTCTTGTAATACATGGTTGTTAATATTGAAATCTAATACAAGTGATACACTTGGTTAATTATCTCTTTGTGATTGAATGATCCTACATAATATTACTTGGACACTACCACGGAAAGGGGTTTTAATAACGGTTATTTTATAGTTTTAATAACGGTTTTCAACCGTTATTGAATCGCCCGTTATTAAATCTTTAATAACGGTTCATAACCGTCATGAAAAATACACAAAAACCCGCGAATATGCGCGTAAACTTCATATTTAATAACGGTTTTTACTTAAAAACCGTTATTAAAACTCCAGTTTTTAATAACGGTTCTGATGAAAACCGTTATTAAAACGTATGTTTTAATAACGGTTCTTATGAAAACCGTTATTAAAAACTGGAGTTTTAATAACGGTTTTAGAAGAACCGTTATTAAAACCTACATTTTAATAACGGTTTTCATCAGAACCGTTATTAAAACAAGGTTTTAATAACGGTTTTTATAAGAACCGTTATTAAAACTCCACTTTTTTTTTTGCAGTTTTGTTCCTGCCCACATACACAGTTACCAAATCTATATGTTAAAACAATTACCAAATCTGCAATGTAAAACAACATCAATTCATACCAAATCTGCAATCACACCATAATTTCAATCAATCTATAATTGGTATGCATGTCTCAATACACCAACTATACTTGCAATAAAATTAGTGGGCATACCACAACTTGGTAGCTCTACACCCCAAAGTAAAGAGTTCACATATCTAAGTTGGTAGACGAAATAAAACCTAAAAATGCATGTAGAATATATAGATCGCTACCGAATGAATGAGTGCACGGCCTCTAACTTCATCAATTTGATCAACATTATATTGCTGGCCTCGTGCATAGTCATCGGTGAAAAACTACAACACCCATGTTTCAATTAATATACAGTTAGCCATTAGGTATGTCATGATTCATTAATAGAAAAATATGGAAAAGCAAACATACATGGCTTGGATCTATGTTGACCAATCTATTCTAGACTATAAGATCCATTGCTCGTCTTCTTCACTTGAACCCTTAAAAACTTCAATTTCATCATCATCATCTAAGTTCCTTTGTCTCGAAGATCTTCAATTTTGGAGGTACCTAAAGCTCTTATCTCATCCATAATTACAATAAAGAGATAAACAATAGAGGAAAAACAATTCTGATAAAAGTAAAAACTAAAATAAATGAAAACATGTATTACCCTACATACAAAATAATACAAAGGTAGGAAACATATGTTACCACTATAATCAAGAGGTTATATAACACCATCATACCCTAAATTAAAGGTTAAATTTGTAAAAAAGGCCCTAAAAAGGTTGTATCACAAAAAAACCTAAATTTAGAGGCCAAAACGGCCTTTTATGGGCTCCGATATTGCTCAAACCGGCTCCGCCGTTTGCCACGTCGTAGATCTCGAAAAAATACCCAAAATAGCCTCCTAGATCACCTAAATCCGAGGTCGCACGAAAAAGTTATGACCCTCCAAAGTTTACAGTTGAATCTAGCTCTAAATAACCTCAATAATGTCTTCTCTTTTGTTTATTATGGCTGTAGCTCTAAATAATGTTGAATCTATATTCTCCATACAAACAAATACAACAATAATATGTAAAGCTCTCGGCCAACACATGCATTTGTTAATATATAACAATAACGCAACAAAGTCAACAACAAACAGCAAAATTTTCAGCCAACACATTCAACAACACATTTTCGAACGAAACCCTGGCGACAGACATGCATTTATATAAGTAGATAAAAAGTTACGAGAGGAAGAACAAACACATACATAAAGTGAGCTAGCTACAAACACGACGGTTAGAATGTTGAGAGAGGCAAGGGCTTCAAACACGACGGAGGATGAAGGTGCAAGTGCCAGCTAGCTTCGGAACAATGGCAGAGGTGTGGCGGTGCGAGGGTTTCCTTTACTTGAGAGGAGCCTGGTGGTGCGAGTTGGCGGTGCGAGGGTTTGCAAGGAGAAGGAAGGAGAGCAAGAGAACGAAAGTGCAGAGAGTCTGAAAATTTTGGCACGAAACAAAACCGAGCGAGAAATAAAAGTTTGATTTTGGGGTTTTAATAACGGTTCCTGGAAGAACCGTCATTAAAAGCTTCTGACTTTTGACAACGGTTCTAATATGAACCGTTATTAAATCCTCTTTTAATAACGGTTTATATAAAACCGTTATTAAAACATCCGTCCAAATTTTAACGTTGCCCTTTTAATAACGGTTTTTTACTAGAACCGTTATCAAAACTTCCCGCCGATTAATTTTCACGCGTTTGACAACGGTTTTCGAACTACCGTTATTAATGTCCCGTTATTATTTCCCGTATTTGTAGTAGTGGGAGTAATCTTAGATAGGGTGATATTTAATGGTTGAAATCTAAATTTAGGTATTGACAATTAGGATATTAAACTAAACCCCAGAAAAATGTACAATCACAAATGTATAAATACAAAGCAATAAATAGTAACCGACCAATAGAGTCTAACACCATAATACAAGAAGCAAATATACAAATAAGACGTTGCTCCAACCCTAACGCCCTTATGAAATGGCCCCTAAATACTAGGTATCAACAAAAACTCTGAGGCCCATATTTGTTCCTCGTAATAATCAAACTCATCATGACCTCAAAAGAAGACCCTAATAACAGCTTTTACTCTGCCTGTAAAATTACCTAATGAGTCCATTCTTCATATAGGACCTCAAAGTCTTACAAGAAAACTAGATTTGATGTGTGCAAACATACAATATCTACCATAGGCGCTCTACAAAAAAATACACCTAGCACTCCAAGCATCATTAATTATGTAAAGTTCTATAGCCAAGTAAAAGTAATGCCCACAAAATCTTTCTTTCTCAAAGAACCTATGGTATAAAATATCCCAATTAAATATATCCTTATAGTGCCCTATATGAATTAGAGTATGGAGAAAATGGTATGAATTAGACAAATATAGCTTTGTATGACAATCATACTCCCATAAGAAATTCAGCAAACCTTATAGCCACCTTATATGAAATTATATATATTCACTTGACATCATTATAATCCCATCCTGAAGACACTCTAAAGTCATCAAATAATGGTTGTTGATAAATCTTAAGAAAGAAAAAATCACTAAACCTTACATACAAAGGTCTCCATAAATTAGTAAAATCCCTATTAAATATTACATTTTCCTCTAATCAAATCATATTGCCTAACTTTGTTATGCTTTTAACACTTAAATTTTCCAAGAATAATGACTCTCATAAAGGTCCACAAGGGCTGATATAACAAATCCTTGATATCAACTATACATTCATTTTTCTCTTATCCTCAATTAAGATATTACACCAACTAAATCCCTAAAAAATTTCAATTTATGCTATGATCTCAACTAATAAGCTTTAGAACTCATTTACAAAATACCATCTCAAGTGCCCAGACCCAAAGTAAAATTGTAACATCCCCAAATTTTATGACTAAAAATTTTCAATGAAGATAATATATTAGTGTTACAAATAGAAAATAGGAGATGTTAATATCATGTTATTCATGGATAGAGATGTGATCATTAACCTAACTCATTATTGATGTACGGAAAAACTTACTAAATAAGTAATAAAATGATATGAGAACAATAATAGGGGTCTATGTGTGTGCAAAGTCTACAATAACTAAAATAAAGGATCAAATAAATGATTATTAATAACAAAAAGCTTAAAAGCAACCCAACATAGTGGGTAAAAGAACTAGCCACCTTGTTATCTAACTCTCAACTAATACAAGTACATAATCCTTGATCCCTAATCAGTGATTGTCTAAAGGCACACATCAACAATGTCAATTTTGTACTCTAGCTAGGAGTTGCAACCCTATAAATAATGAAAGTTCACATGCTCAATGAATAAGGTTGTTAGAGTGCCACAATATAGCAATGAGCGTAAAATACTAAGTGTAAAAAATTAACCTAACAAGTGGGATTAGACTCATACAGCACACATGAATCATGTTTCAACAAGAACATAGAGAATATGCTTGATGTGCACAAGACATATGGAATGATATAAGAAAACCGTATGCATAACAAAGAAAACATATGTGATCAATATCTATTTGGGTGATCATATAAACAAGGATAAGATAATCTATAACACCCCCAAAATTCACTACTGAAAAATTTCATTTAATTAAAAGAAAATTAGCGGAAGCAAATTAATAAACCGTGAATTTTGGAGATATTACCGCCACACTTAGTACCAGACCGGTTCACTCCTACTGTTCTAGTACCAAGTGCTAAGGCTAAAAGAGTAAAACACAATTTACGAGAAATTCAAACATATTTAAATCAGAGTAGCACAAGTAAACATTTTACAAGAATTTAATCCACCAATGGTGGTTCAAGACAACAAATACATAGAAACTGTGAATTTAAAGGAGATGGAGTAAAACCCTAACAGTTCTGGATAATTCCTTACACTCTTTCCTGATGGCCCACTTGAGTAACACCAAATACGACCTGCAAGGGGGTACTGCCCATTGAATAGGCAGGGGCCCCACGAATGGAACCCTTTAGTACTATGGTACTGAGTAACCCTTTAAAAATGCACTTAAAAGTAGGCACGAGATGTAACACATGATATACTACTATATCCATATATAACGATAGGTGTAAACATAATATTCAAACCCATACATTCACATATTTCTACAAGTCAATCAAATATTAATGGCGTATACGTAACATTCACTTTCGTACATTCGCATACTTAACAAGTCAACCAAATATTAATAGGCCATAATGAATAATCGATAATTTTAGGGCCTTAAGGCTATTAGTCCATCATTAATCAATTATCTCGGATTATAAATATCCATACGAGTGCGGGAATCCCACTATTATAGATGGTAGATCAGTCACTTATAGGGCATAATGCACCTAACCACTATTATATGCCGGTGGATCGATCTCCAGGGCAAAACGCTCCTGGCAACTATTATGCCGGTGGATCAGTCTGGCCCCAACTCTCATGGTGTTCCATTATAAGTACTTAGTGTCTTTTACTTGTCTTAACAAATTAGGGTTTCGTTTATTGAGCTTGGGATCCCCCACTATTATTGCCAATGGGTCGGTCACTTGCTGGATGATGTCCACACCACTATTATTCGTCGGTGGATCAGTCACTTATAGGGTAAAAACCCTAACCACTATTCCTAACCGGTGGATCGGTTGGACCTGGCTCAATAATCTTCCACTTTAAATGATTAGTATTTTACCGTATCTTATTCAACAGATTCCGCCCTAGACATGCATGGCTAACTCCAGCTATACTTATCCTTCTAGGAGGGCCCGTCCTATATCTTGAGACTTGGCACCTCCTAACTCGCCCCAACATCCTTCCCTTAATCCACGTACTCACACCGGGAACCTAAATCCTAAGTGTGTGGGTCAAGCCCACTCATCGCCTTACCTAGGGTTCCTCCAAGACCCTAATCCGGGCTTATGTGACCCATCCTTCTCTACCTTACATATCCCAAACTATTTCAATACTCCACGCATCACGACCCTTATATTCAACTCTCACTTCATACCCCACTCATTCTCATTTATTTTTAATTAATTTCTTTTTCTTTTTCTATCTTCTCAATTTAGGGTTTCCTCATAAACACTAGCTTGATCTCCTATGCACGCTTATACTGTCCCATGTACTATTTTTCACCCGAAGCCCATAGATACTCAAACGACACTTCTATTACCTTCCTCACGTCCTAAGGTAACTTTCCATACTTAAAGTTTGCCCCCATGCAGACTCTAACCATCCTATGTAAAACCCTCGATATTTATCATGCCAAACCCTAAAATTCCCACGCAAACCCTAGTTACTCCCATACCTACATTAGCCAACTTACTTCCCCTTGGTTATCCTATTTTTCCATTTTTCTTTTTCATGCCTCCGTCCTACATCACCACATTAATTATCCTAGCATGCATGTCCTAAAGGGCCACATCACATCACGTCATAACTTACAGAATATCCATATTAGAACATACCAAAAGAGGACACATGAACACACCTCGGTTCCAAGCCACGCCACACATTAAACAGTTATGATAATAGCATATAGAACACGACATATAAATTATATAGGGCATCCAATACATGTAGGACACCTAGCACATATTTGGCCTTAGCTACACCTTTTCTCGATTTAAGTTATCGAGCTATCTCCCACACTTATTAGGCCACTAATCACCCTTTGTAATTGTTACACTTAATATATTTCCCATTTGGTTGGTTAGATTTCCAATTTAACCATTTCCTTTATTATAATTAACAAATTGCCCTTTAGTTGGTTAAATTACCAAATTACCCTCGTGCATTATCCTAATTACCAAATTACCCCTTTAGTTGGTTAAATTACCAAATTGCCCTTCACATTTATCATATTTACCATTTTACCCTTCTCTATTATTAAATTATCCCTTCTCTTTTATTAAATTATCATTTTACCCTTCTCAATTATTATAATTATCAAGTTACTCATTTCCAATTTCCATTTTACCCCTTTTATTTACAAAATTACCATTTTACCCCTTTACTTTCAAATTTAACATTTTACCCCTTAACTTCTAAAAATTACCATAACACCCTTTCACTTATAAAATTACCATTATATCCTTAATTACCATTTTACCTCTTTTAATTTCCAAATTACCATTTTGCACTTTAATCATAAAATTACCATTTTGCCCTTTAATTACAAAATTACCATTTTACCCTTTAATCACAAAATTACCATTTGCCCTTTAATTACTATTTTACCCTTTATTCACAAAATTACCATTTTTCCCCCTTTAATTATGAAATTACCATTTTACCCCTTACTTCCAAAATTACCAAGTTGCCCCTTTTCATTTACAATTTATCACTTTACCCTTTCAACTTCCAAAATTACCATTTTATCCATTAATTCCAAAATTACCCTTTTTTGCTTTAATTACAAAATTGCCACTTTGCCCTTGCCTCCAAAATTACCATAATACCCTTTTTAATTTAAAGTTACCATTTTTCCCCTTTGTACACCACTTATATTAAATTGGTATTATTACTACAAAAAATATTAATATTAACACCTCATCCACAACTCTTATAATTAATGTAATACTTATTATCACCCATATATATATTAGGCAACTCTTATACAAGATACATTACTAAAATCCCCTAAGGCTCACAAAATGTTAACCATGCATTAAAGACCACAATAGCATAAAACAACATGGATAATACTTAACATTTTCATTAACAACCAAACTCTTACCCTACACAATATTTCCATACAACCTAACATGCTTCTTTTCATCCAACATCACAAGAAACTACACATATGATATTAAACAATATATATTAAGCATAATAACATATTAAAAATTCTAATTTGCTAACATACGTTAATCCATATGTTTAAGTGGGATTTAACAGTTACCTTGATTCCCGCAATACAAACCTTACCGGTATTCCGGTTTAAGGTTCAAGCTTTGATTATCAAAATCAATACCTAAAAATAATATCAAGATTTATTACATTAGAAATAATAAAAATCAAAGTATAAGGCCTTATAACACTTAATTAATCAAATACTTGAATTAAAATATTATTATACCTTAAAAATTATTACCCAACTAAATCAAGAAAGGCAGCGGCTCATACTGCTGATCCAGCATGAGTTGCATGCAAAGAAAGGAGGAGGAGGGGGCTCGAAGGTGGTGAAAAGGAGAGCAATGGGCTATTTTTGGGTTAGTAGTTTGGGGCTAGGAAAGAAGGTGCTTGGGGGAGGATTTAGGGCAAGGGAGGGTGCATAGGGTTAGAGGGGGTGTAAGTGGTGGTCGGGGATGAGTTGCAGGCAGCTAAGGGAGGCGGAGGCAGCAGCAACGAGGCTGCGAAAGTGGCGGCCGAGGAGGGAGTTGAAATGGGGGTTGATGGGGAAGGAAAAGGGGGAGGGAAAATGAAGGCATTTGGGTGGTGGTTTTGGGAAAAGGAAGATTCGGGGTGGTAGAGGGGGTTGCAAGGATTAATTTGGTGGCTTAGGCGGCGGCAAAAGTGGTGGGACGGCAGCGGATCAGGGTGGTACAAGATGGTTGCCGGGAAGGGATGGAAAGAAGAGAAAAAGAAGAGAGGAGGAAGAAAGAGGCTGCGGGGTGGCTCAATGGGTGTTGTGATGGTTCGAGGGTGAGGTAGAGGGTGGCAGGGGGTGGTGCAGGTGGCTGTTGAGGCGGCGGCAGTGATGAAATGGGGCGGCAAAGTCAAAACAGGGTGAGAGATGGGTGGAAAAGAAAGGGAGGAAAGGAGGTCGGGGAAAGCATGTGAGGCTCGAGAAAATGGCCAAAGGGAACAGGAAGGGAAGAAGATAAAGAAGAAGGAGAGAGAAGAGGGGATAGGGTGTTCGAGGGGTGGAGGTAGGGTAGTAGGGAAATGGCTATGGCAGGGAGAGGGAGAAGAAGAGGGATGGCAGGGCATGGGGAAGGGAGAGATGGTGGGGTCGAGATGGGGCAGAGAGAGAGAGAGAGAGTTAGGGAGGTCACTAGGGGAGAGGAGGTTGTAGGTTGGGCGGTGGAGATGGCAGAGTATGGCTGGTTATGGCGCCGGGGAAAATGGGAGAAGAAGAAAGAAAGGAGAAAGAAGAGTCGGGGGGTTGGGTGCATGTGTGCATGCCAATGCAGGGGAAAGGGTGTGGGGTGGCCTAGTCGGGGGAGAAGGGGAAAGAAAGAAAGGAGGGAGGTAGTCGGGCTCACTCGAAGGAGAGGAAGAATGGGCTAGAGGCCCAACGCGCAGGAGGGAGGCAAGGCAGGCTAAGGCCAGCGGCCCAAGGAAAGAAAAGGAGAAAGAAAGAAAAGAGAAAAAGGAGAAAAAGGAGAAGGAAAAAGGAAAAAGGAAAAAGAAAAGGGAAAATGGGGCAATTAAAAATAATTTAATTTATAAAATAATAAAATTTAATATTTATGGGTAATAAATTTATTTAATAATTTAATTTAATATAATTAAAATATAAGGGTTTAAAAAGGATAACTTTAGTAAAATAATGGTTTGGAAAATTATCTAAATAAAAAGGGTATGGTAAAATAACAAAATATTTATTTTAATTTATTAAATATTTATATTGAATCTTATATATTAAAAAATCCATAAAATAATTAAACTAAATAGATTTAAAGGCTAATTTATCTCAAATAAAATTTATTTATTAAATTATAGGCTTTTAAAATTTCGGGGGATTACATAATCAATCAACCACATGTAAACTTGACCATGATCTATAGTCATGTAACTAATCTAAAAAGGTGTTTAGAATAAATTTCGCCAAACAAAATAAATGGGATACTTCACCCACCTAACAATGGTCATACGTGTTTTAAAGGTGCTTAGAGAAAGATTTCACACCTACTAAAGCTTAGTAACCGATGTCATAGCATCCAAACATATTATAATCTTAATTTATAGCATGTGCATACCCTCTATAGGCCCTATAATAAAGGAAAGGTATTGAATAAAGAATCATAACACAAAAGGGGGAATAAGAGTCTCACCAGTCATACATCTCCACAAAGCCTATGTTCTAGTAATTTCAGGATTATCGGCTATAATATTAATAAAAATTGAGTAAATAGTTAGAGGAAATCATAAAGGTGACCACCCTACTAACTCAAATTTGCCTCCCCTAAGAGTTGGAGAAATTAGGCCTAAATGATATCTTATCAACCACGGAAACTGAGATGCTAATTAGAAATTTTGATTATTTAAGATTTACATCAAGAAGGGATTTAAATTAAGGCACATACATAACAAAACCTTAAGTGAACCACAAATATGATCAAAAACACCTATTGAACTAGTTTATTAGTTCTCTGAACCAGTTGGTTAGTTCAAGAACTAAAAAAAAAAAATGAAACATGCCAAGTGAGTAAAACTAGTTGACTTGTTGTTAGTAACCAAACGACTAGTATAAACTAGTCAACAAATAAATAGACTAACAAGCTAACTGACTAAAAGTAAAAGAAAGAAGCAAAAGAAATCCCTAATATCTAGTTGGCTAGTTTTTCATAGATGATCGATTGGTATAAGAAAATTCATGGGTTAATAAACTAACTTGTTAGTCAGTTATTGATCAAAGAAAATGAACACTAAAAATCCTAGATAGCTGACCAACTGGTTTGATAGCCTCTAAGAACCAAGGGATCCAATGACACTTTCCTAAAGTGATTCATATGCATAAGGATGATTCAAATAAAGTAAGAATAAGATTAGAGTAGACAAATTTGAGTATTAGTAGCTAATTATGCATGAAATTAATGAAATATATTTGAAAACACTAAAAATATTACTAGATTATTTTTTATTAATTTTTAACTCAAAATGCCAAAATATAAGTATCCCTAATGTTTTATAAATTTTAGATAGGTAGAAAGGTTGTTGTAACCTTAAAAATAGAATAAATGCTTAATGAAATATAAATAATAATTTTTTTGGTCAAAATCTCCGTTTATCATTTTAAAAATAACAAAAAAAAAAACCACTGAACTAGCGAAGGAATCCAAAAATCAATGAATTAGAAAGGTCACGAAGATGCTCAATGGTCAAATTTGGTTTACAATTTTTATGGAATTCTCAACCGTAAAATAGGTAAAAAATTTCGAAATATAATATTGTTAAAATACAACTATGGTTTTTGGGATGTAATAAACTTTGAATTACACTATTTGTTTTATAATTATAGAATTAAACAAGTTGTAGAAAAGTGGGTTATTACATTTATAGTAACCATATGATAACTCATATGTATTATCATTTATCATATGTACCATTCAATCAATCATGTTATCATAGTAGATCAATTGTTGATGCATAGAATATCATGTAAGAGTATTCCAAGGTGTATGAAGTTTCATTAAATGATTTTATTATAATGACAAGTAGTGGGTGATGATTTTTGTTATTTCTCTAGATACTTAATGTCAATATTGCATTACCCAAGTATATTGTTGGTGTTTATTCACATCCAATAATGTTTCAACATTATATCAATAGTTGTTGCATTTTTTTTTGTAATAGGATAACACTCAAGTAAAGAAGAATGGTTATTTTGAAGTGGTATCTTAAGCTCATGAGGTTATGATGGGATTGCACAGGCTCTGTTAAATGTAGATCTTTTGCAGCTTGGTTTCTTTTTAGGATGTGAAGTTAGTATGATATAAACTAGGAACTTGTTCTTCTATTAGAATTCTACGATTGATATTTATGGGTTCAACTTAATTAATTAGATAGTCACAATTAATTAATATATATATCCATAATTGGTTAATGTACAAAATGTTTTTTTAATGTTCAATATCAAATATTTTTTTTTGTAAGTCTAATTGTCTATACAGAATTTTATCCCTCTTCGTTGATTATGCATAGAAATTATTACGAATATAGTTTTTTAAAAAATATTGCAAGTAATCAAATAGGTAATATTTTCCCTCTAATAGATCAACAAAATAAGAAAATTGTATAAAAATTGCTCTAATTATTTCAACTCAAATATGATAATAATATTTTTGTTATTGATATGAATTAAATAGGACAACATTTTTCCCTATTTAATAGATGGAATTGAGTAATGACATGAAAATCGTCCAAATAGATTCAACTTAAATAGGACAACAATATTAACCTGATTGATATGAATCAAATTGAATAATTACTATTGTCCTAATAAAGAGAAAATAAATATGACAATTCAAAAAATGTCCCTTATAATCTAATAGAGTGCAACTAATAACTTAATGACGGTCTCATATTATAAATAAGGCAATTTTAGTTGTCCACTTTGCTAATGAGTCTTGTAGCACTTTAGTAATTTTATTATTATATTTAATATTGAATAACGGCATTGCTAAAATTATATTGTAGGATGTAATTGTGTTGTCTACATTAGTATCTTTACATATTTATAATATTATTTTTATTTGTAATTGACAGTGTCTTTAACAATATATATATTAAATATACTATTATATCCATGTACATTGACACACAGTTGATTAATATAAACCATATACTATATATAGTTTTTATGTTCAAATGTCTAATTCATATTTAAATTGATCAAATTTATATAAAAGGGATATAACTCTAAATCAATACATATCTTAAGAAAATGACATAAACCAAAATTATTCCGAATAAAGATAAATCAATGCGAAATGCACGTGAAAAAGAGCTTCTACCCGACAGAAACCAGTTACGTATAAGAATTACTGTGGTGGTGGACTGGCTGGCTATATTAGGTGGACAGCTCGTAGAAAGGAAGGACAAAAGGGGCTGACCCATTTTTTTGTTCTTACTTTGTTTCAATCTATTCTTTTGGTTGAAACTTGAAAGTGACTAAGAGGAATCTAAGCAGATGGAGCTGCAGGTGTGCTGGCAGGGCAATAGTGTCGTCAGTGAATGCAGAGCTTAAGAAATAGAGAGAAGGGAGGGAAATCAGCTTGATTTCCTTATGACGGACATAAACACCGGCGATGTCATCTAATGTGGCTCACTGTTTGCACAGCTACAGGTAGGTAGATGGGGCATTGGATGCTAGTGGGATTTTAATGGGTCACGTCCTTTCAGAATTAAGAATCAAAACAATTAACACTCTTTTTCAAAACATAATAAAACGAAATCAAAAGAAAAAACGTCATAACTCAACATTTTTTCAAAACTAAATTTCAAGAAGAAAGAAATTAAGATCTTTATCATTTTTTAAAAATCTTAATCCTTACTTGTTAAGAGAAATAATAGAGAGCTAAGCTATATTTAGAAGAATAAAGAAGGGACAAGAATTCAACCAAATGATTAGGAAACAAGAGGCAAGCCTTAGAAAATGAAGAATGCCCAACACTTAGAAATTTTTCACAAAGCAAAAAGGGAGAGAGTGTTGTAACTTATAGGGTTGACATAAAAGATAGGGTGTATAGGTGAGAGTGTTGGTCGACATCCACAAGTGGGAGGAAGGAAAGTATGACTTTGGTTGCGTGTAGGCAACCAAGTTATAAGGGAAATACGTGATGAGGTAAGGGAGGTATAGTGTAACTATGGAGAGACATGACAGAGGGTTGGTAGGTTAGAGTAGAGGTCTAAAAATTCAAACATATAGCTATGGCTACCAAAAGAGAGAGGAATGTGAAGGAAAAGAGAGAGAAAGTGAGAAATGCCTCAAAACACAAAAATAATTTTGGGTTAATTTACCTAAATGAAATCATTAAATTATTTAAATAATATAAAAATAATATAAAAGCACCAAAATATACTAATTAGCATAGATTTTAATTAGAAGTTTCTATAAACATGGGAAGGAGATTGAAATTAAATTTAGAAACTAATATGAAATTATATGACAACCAGTAAATTTGTTTGAGTAAACGAGCTGACTAGTTTATTGGAAAATAAAATTGTAAGTTCCAGAGCTTACTAGTCTATCAATTAGGGAAATCATTTGATCAGTTTGTCTAAAGTTCACAACTTTATCAGAATTTCAAGTCCTTTACAAAACTAAAACTCATTTAATTTATATAAGCATAATTTCAAATACAATTCGATGGAATTTAAGATGGGTATTACAACACTACCCCTTAAAAGAGACTTTGTCTAGGAAGTCCCCAAAAGAAAAATGTTGATGTAACCCAAAAACATAGCAAAACCTTATGACATCAATCAAAACTAAAATTGCTACACAATAAGAGACAAGGATATTAGCCCCTTAAATGAGGTGGTGTTAGCCACACATTGCATATAAACAAAAAGCTTTGGATACTTTGTATTAATCTCATCCACAAACTCCCAAGTGGCTTTCTCAGCTTCATAGCATGACCATAGGACCCTCAATGGTAGGACAACATTTGAATGCATCTCACGAGTCTTGGTATCAAGGATCCTTAGTTGTGATCCTTTGATGGTAATGCATAATCAAGCTCAAACATCGTCGGGTGAATGATGTACAATGGATATGCCATGTACTCTCTCAACTGAGAGATGTGAAAGATGTTATGCATGTGCGAGAGGCCAACATGCAAGGTGAGTTCATAAGTAACCTCTCAAACCAAATTCAAAATCTCATATGCTCTAATATACATTGGGCTAATCTTTCTCTTCTGACTAAAATGCATCACCCTCTTAGTGGGAGAAGCCTACTAAAGCACTCGGTCACCTACCTCATACAAATTGTTTCTCCTATATTGATCTTCATAACTCATCTTCCTATCTCGAACAACCTTCATCTGATCTCAAATAAGCTTGATCTACCTAGTGAAGTCCATTACCATATTCAGCCAAAACACAATTGTCTTCCTTTAGTTGCTTCAACACAAAGGACTATGACACTTCCATCCATTGATTGCCTTAAAAGGTGGCATCCTTATGCTCATTTGATGACTACTGTTGTAGGAAAATTCTATTATATCTAAACGATCCTCTTAATTAACCAAAAACTCAAGTACACAAGACCGAAGCATATCCTCCAAATTCTAAATAGTATGTTAATTCTAATCATCTATGGTGGGATGGAAATTAGTGTTCATCTTTATCTCTATCCCAAAAACTTCTTGCAACTTCTATTAAAAGTGTGATAGAAATCTAGAATCTCAATTTGACACAATACCCTTGTGCACCCCATCATATTGTACTGCATGCTTCCTATAAATACTAACCCTCTACTCTATATTCTAGGTTGACATTATTAGTATAAACAACATAGACTTGCTCAACTAGTCTACTACTACCCAAATAAAATTCAAACCACTACAGATCATCAACAAACCAAACATTAAGTCTATTAACACACTATCACACTTTTACTTGGGGACCTTTAATTGTTGATCTTACCTTGTTGAATGCTTATTCTCAATCGTGACCTTATAACACGTAAAACATCTTACTATGAAGTCTGTAACCTCCCACTTCATGTGTAACCACCAATAGATCCACTTATCCCATTAAGGATGGGCTAAAAATGGCACATAATGACCCTTCTCCATAATATTCTTCTTAAGCTCACCACAACTTTGTGACATGTACCATCTTCCTAGATATGGATACTATCATCCTTAAAAATCTAAACCCCACTGCTCGACCCTTGACTATAGCTTGCTTCATCCCTCTGAGCTTGGCATCTCCTAGATGACTAGCTTGGATTTCACAAAAGATGGCTAGCATGATTGTGAGAGTTCTCATCCTTATTTTAAGATCCCTGAACCCCAATGATCTCAATGTCAATATCCTAAAGCTCTTGCTGAATCAAGTATGAAATAACCAACGAACCCAACGAGTGCGAGGTCTTCTTTGTAAGAGAATATACTGTGATGTTGGCCTTACCCTCACTATAGGTAAACTCTAGATTGTGGTCCTTTAATAACTTTATCCACCTTCATTTTTCCATGTCTAGATCACTCTGAATAAAGATATACTTGAGGTTCTTATGGCCTTTTAAAAAATTACACTACACTCCATATAGGTAATGTCTCAAGATATTTAGGGCGTAAACCACTACAGATAGCACAAGGTCATGAGTGGAATAATTTTATTCATGCTCCTTCATTTACCTAAAATTATATGCCACTACACTCCCATTCTACGTCACAACACTTCCTAGACCATGATTGGATGCATCAGTTTATACCTTGAATCCCTCTATACCCGATGGTAAGGTATGCATTGGAGCTAAAGCCAATATTCTCTTGAGCTCCTAAAAAGCCTTCATGCACTTATCATCCTAAAGAAATTGCATCTTCTTCTTCAACAAGGAATCAAAGGATGAACGATTATGGAAGAATCCTAGATGAAACATTTGTAGTATCCTACTAAACCAAGGAAACTATGTATCTCCATAACATTCATTAGTGCTAACCACTCTAATACTACTCAAATCTTCAAAGGATCTAATAATGCATTATCCTTTGATATTACATGGCAAAGGAAAACTACCTCATTCAACCAAATCTAACACTTCAAGAGATTAGCATACAATGGATGTGTCTTTAATAGTGCCAATTTCTGCCTTATATGTTCCTCATGCTCTTTACAAGCCGTGTATTAAATTAATATATGATTAATGAAGACCACAACAAACTAATGAAGGTGCTACTAGAAGATGTGATTCATGAGGGCTATGAACATCACTGGCCCATTCATAAGTTTGAAGGAAAATTTTGAGCTCATAGGGGTTATATCTCATCCTAAAGGCTGCTTTTAGTATGTCCCTCTTGATAGACCAAAATAAATTATACCTTAATTTGAGATCAAACATCGAAAACACTATAGTGCCTTGTGGATAATAAAAAAGGTTATCAATTTGATGCAAAGGATAACAATTCTTCCTTATAGCATAGTGAAATCCTCATTAATCACTGAAATGTCTTAAACCACCATCCTTCTTCCTCATAAAAAATTGGTTCTCCGCACAATGGTACACTTAGTCAGATGTATCCCTCCTCTAATAAATTCTATAACTGTGCATGTAACTCTATCGTCTTCATCGACACCTTGTGATATGATGCCTTCGGCAAAGGCTCGATCCACAGTAGGAGGTTACTCATGAAGTCTATCTCTCATGCTAGTGGCATACTCGAGACCTCATAGGGAAACAAGTTAGGAAACTCTTGTATCATTGAGATATTCTCAATTAATGGTTCCTCAACACCCAATTCATTAATGATACACATGTAGAGAGGGTACCCCCTTTTTTTCTTACCAATGTATCAAGCGTAACTACAGACACCATCCGTACTAAGGGCCTAGTCTTGCATCCTTAATAAGAGACCATATAAAATTTGGTCCCTTAAGATCCACGTGCTCTTGTGTGCAATCGATCATAGCCCAACATCTTGAGAGCATATCCATCCTAAGGATTATGTCAAGTTCATGAATTTGAAGCCCTATGATGTCTATTAGCTATCCAACTCTGCTAATAACTAAGGAGTAATCTCTATATAACCTAATACATAGAAGTCTATCCCCAGATAAGAGCATAACAAGAGTCTCTATCCTATCATAAAGAACCATAGTTTTTGTAGCTACAAACGTTGTAAAAAAAAAAGAATGTGAAGCACTCAAGTCAAATAGTATATGAATAAAAAAGAAAAAAACCCATAAACATACCTGCGATGATATCCTTATACATATTAGCCTCTGAATGACTCATCACATACAAGCGATTACTTGGAGGTGGTCCTATAACATTGCTTAAACCTTACCATGATTGAAAATTATGGGGCCTCAAACTACCACAGAGTAGATTTGTTAGCCCCACTTTCTATTGATTGAGCTCTATGAGCTGTAGTGTTTGAGTAATTATATCCTACAAATGTGTTCATCCTTATGGGACACTACCTCCAATGATGCAACATTGAGACCATTAGTGGACCATCTTCTTACAACCATGACATTAAATGAATTATCTAGCATAATTCATTCTTGGGTGGTTCTTCCCACATCACTAACCTCACTACCAACTGACTTAACTATCCTCTATAGCGAAGTACCAACCTTGATTGGTAACTACCTGTGGCTTGGAACCACTTCTCTTCTTCTTAGTGATGACTACCCTCAAACCTCCCCTTGGCCCCTCATTAGGGACTAAGGCAATGAATAATCAATGATGCCTCTAAGGCATAGTTATACATAGCCTATAAGTCCTATGTGTGAGTCCCTACCAGCATCTTCTAAAGTCTCACGCTTAGTCCTAGCCAAAACTGATGGACCTTCATTATAATACCCCATATTTTTCTAAGATTTATAAATTGAAAAATTATTGTGTTTAATAAAATTGATAATTTTTTATCTAAATTTGAAAATATAATTTTGTTTTAGGTAATAATGTATTTAAGAAATGTTAAGAAAATTGAATAAAATTAGTTTTTTAGCGAACCAATATATAGGTTCTATGAACCGATCGATTATTTCATTTTTTTCAGCTAAGGCTTTTGTGTGACTAAACCAATCAATTGATTTAGACAAACTAATTGACTAGTGTATAGAATACCTGACTAGTCTAGCTAAGTCTATCAACTAGTTTATTAGGCCGAATGCTTTTTTATAAGCTTGATTTTCTAGGAAATTTCTTCGATCAAAATAGAATGTTGATAATCTAACTCTAAGATATTCTTGAGTGATCCTTAACCCTTTTGATCATTTATTCATCTTTATTTCCTTCCTCAAATAGATTCAAGGGCTTGATTTTGAAAGATGAGAGAGAGAATGACCTCACTCTTGTCTTCTTCTTCCACTCTCCTTTACACACCTCTAGAAATATGCTTTGATTTCAAGATTGTCCCTACATGGCTAAGAGATTTTCTTCCTATGTGAATCTTCATTTTCCTTATTATCTTTAATATTTTCTTGATGAGCTCGACCTACATGCTCAAAAAAATACCATTTAAGTTCTGAAATAGAAGTCAAACTATTCTTAATAAATTTTCCAGATCAAATTAGATTTGAATTGTAAATTTATGATTTTTTTATCTATTGCATAACCTCACTTGATCTTTAACCAATTCGTTGGCTATACATAACCGTCATCACCCCAACTTCTCACCATTCTTTTAGCATCTAAAATACTTGATTCTCTAAGCATTTATGTTAATTCCTCTCCACTTCTAGCTTAAATTAAAATTCCATTTACACCTCTAATTTTTTCTATAGTTCCCTCTTATTTTATCCTAAAGCAAGAAAGATTTAGGTTTATGAAGTATAGGAAGTAGTAATCCATTTTTCTTCCCTAATTTGAGTTCTTGATTTCTAATAATTGTTTGATGATTTTTTAGTTTCAACTTGTTTCTTTCTTAAACGTTTTAGAAGTTAACATATTCTAGCTTGAGTTTTCCTCTTTCATGAGAAACATTGCCAAACTTCAAGTAAGTTGTTTTACCTTTAAAATGTGGCATGAATAAGCATTTGAATTATTCTACTCTATAAATTCTAATTTTATATTGTTGTATGAGAGTTTGTATTCTTAGATGATTCATGTTGAATTAATTACAATGTTTGAGGAAAAGACTTAATTTATGGAAAATGGGGTCAATTACTTGAAAATGAATGATGATTTAGTTTATGAGAATTTTAAGTCTTGGTATTTTACAAGTTTTAGATGTGGTAAGCTTTTAGAGTATAAAATGCATATAAAATGTATGTTACATGCTATCTAGGAATAAATCCATCAACTAGTTTGAGAACAGTTGATTGGTTGGCTCAAATCGTTTAAGAGCATGGTTTATGGTGTCTTTAGTTTATTTCTACTTAACTCCATCGGCCTTTTTGTTAGAAGCATTCAACTAGTCTTAGAATAGTTAACTGATCTAATCAAACCAATTAACTGCTTTAAGGTAACTCTAGGGTTTGGCTGAGTTAAACTTATCAACTAGTTAGCCCAACCCGATCAACCGGTTCTTCTAGAGTGTGTTATTTTTTATCTTTTGGACTTGATATGTTCTAAGAATATGTCTAATGCTGCTATATAATTCTTTAACGATATAAATAGACATCTCGACATAAATTAACTAACCTATGAGAGAGATTGATTGGTTCATAATTCATGGTATTCTCAATAAATGCTTGGGAAGGCTGTAATGGAAAACGTAGAATGAGTATGTCATCACTTCAAAAGGATAATAGAATTGGGATCCTTGGCCTAAATGTTTTATTATGATTCTATTGATTTTATAACTATTAAGCACTAATAGAGATCCCACCACATAATTTGAAGGTAATAATGGTTAAGAAGGAATGAGAATGTTGACGTGTTACTTAGATGTTTTATGGGTTTTGTATGATAACATAACCTTGGAAAATAAGATACTAATCACTTAAAATGGATAATAATTGAGTTATGGATGGGTCTAGATTACCCAATCCTTGATTAGCTACTAGGTTTAGTCTACCTTCAAGAATTTATTAGTCCCTTCTAGCTTTAGCTTTGGGGAGGATCCTAGTAGATCCCAGTTCCTTACTTACTCTAGACACTAATAATGTATACGGGGTATCAATACTAAAAGGTTTGGTTCCAAAATGGTTTCTTCATTGGTCGGACTTTATGCCCATTAGTTGTTACTTAACATCTGCCAGACTTTATACCCTCTATATTGGATAGTCTTCCATGGTATATGAGAGTATAAGACCATGATATAGTAAACAATCCAGTGCTCTATAAGAATAAGAATAAGGATGGGGATAAAGAAAAAGGAAAGAGAAAGAGAAAGCAGAATAATGGCTTGTAAATAGTTAATCTAATGGATCATGTAAACTTAGAAGTGGATCTAAGGGAATAACTTGTTATTAAATCATATTCTCCTTTCCATATTATTTATGTCTTATTATTATGCATGATGAGCTAGGAATTGTCTAATTCCTTATTTAGCATGAAATTCTGATGCATTATATGATTATTGTAATATATGTATTGTAATACCCCAACAAAAAATCCTTTAAATTATGTTGATATAAAATAAATGAGTTTTAATTTTTGAAATCGCTTGAAATATTAAGAAAGTTGTAAATTTTAAGCACATCAATTGACTGGTTTGCCTAATTAATTGAGCAATATGCTTAGAAACTAAATTTTTTTCTTGATAAACTTATTAACAGGTTTGCTCAATTCAATTAACTCATCTTGCAATTTTAGATTCTTAGCTTTATGCTAGAAGAATTGCTTGAAGTTTAGTCATTATTATCTTTAATATGAATAAGGTTTTTGTTGTTTGTTGCGGTTCCATATTCTTTGTGTGTTTTTATGTTGACCATGAGTTAAATTTATTTTAAGATTCAAGTATTTGTAGAGTTCTACCTAAAATAGAGGCATATTTGAGTTCTATCATTTGGTATTTTTGAGCATGATTTAGTTAAATAACAACATATCTACATATCTATATGATTTTATGTGTGCAACATGTCTCTTTATATGTTTTATGACACATTCACATGCTAGGATTAATATGGTAAATTTTAGTAGGTGAATCACAAGTCTAGGTACTATTTTAACCATACAAGTCAATCAATTCATTGACCCATTAACTTGTTATGTGAATTGGTTCTTAGTTAGGGAATCTTGATCGGCTAGTTGTAAGATTGGTCAATTATTCAATCAACTAGTTGATTGGTTCCTATGAGTAGTCGATTGGCTTACCAAACCCATATATTAGTGACCTGGTGATAAAAGAGGTCTTGTTTGTATTTAGACCTATTGATCGGTTTGGTCAAACCCATTGATTGGTTTCTTATGAGTAATTAATATGTTAGACCAGCCACTCAACTAGTCCACTAGTGTTATTTTTTTTCAGGTCTGGCCATATTCCCCCTTGTTTGCTGTTAATTAATTTTCTTCTTTTAGGCCTTCTATATTATTATTTATTTGTTAATTAAAACATTCTAATTATGATTAAAACCATATTTACCTTGGAATAATTAAGAATCATAATGATGATATTTGGGTCTTGATTTGGTTAAGTTTGGTGTTATCTCTTGGAAACACTCAATTTGGATAATGATGGAATTCTTTTTTGTTTGATGTTATCACTTTGAAACACCTAATTTTGATAATAATGGAATTTGGTTTTATCACTTAGAAACACCCGATTTGGATAATAATGGAGTTAATGCTTGATTTGTGATATCACATAGTAATTAAAAATAATATGATTAAGATTTTGTTCGAGCCTTTTTCTTCAACTCTCAAGGTAGTTAGGAAGGATTTAGTGGATGGGTCACTCTATGTTTTAATATTTTCACTCACTATCTATTTCCTTCTTTACTAGGTTGCAATCGGTAGGGGTATGTGCATATCTTTGAGATATACAATTATGTTGTACCAAGCCATCTTGGCATAATTGTCTGGTTCATGTGTTGTGCCAGGCCATCCTAGCATGATAGCCCAATTCAGGTGGGTGACATATCCTAGTACAAACCTCCTAGCACTTTATATTATCCATTTCTTGAGCAGGTATCGTATCTCAACTTTTTTTCCCTCATGATGGAGGCATTCAAGGTGAGGTAAATGAAGAATCCTAGTATAAGTTACCTTGATATACTTTGAACAGATGTGTTAGGTGTGGTACCCCATGGTGTGTTATCCCTCGTGGAAGGTGCATTTAATGTGTGGTGGGTATGATATCCCTAGAAATAATCTCCTTCGATGTATTCTGATCCTGTGAAGTGGGTGTGGTATCCCTTTGTGTGAGTATGCTACCATGCTTTTGTTCATGGTGGAGAACTAGGTGTGGTGGGACAAATATTTTATTAGTTATAAATTATATGATCACTAAAGGAAGATTTATAATATTATTCATAATGTGTGGTGGTGATTCATTTACCCTAATATTATTCTTCCAAGATCTCCATGCCTTGTTATTATTAGTATTCTTAACACCATGCTACTATGTGACCTCAATGTGTTGCATGATACATACCATGTTTTAGGTAGTTGATGACTTTTAACCGCAAGTGCAAGGTATTGAAGTAGCATGTAAGGTTGATCCCACAGGGACTAGGAAGTGAGCAATGGGATAATGAAAATATTTCCAATATCTAGACTAACGATAGGGGTAGACGATGTCTAAATCTAAATGAAAAAAAAATGTGAAAAAAAATCTAACTATAACATAAGAATAAGTGAAATTTAGTAAGAGAAAAGGCTAAGGTTCTGGTCAATCCCTTTAACTCTAATGTGATCGAATATTAACCCCAAATCCCAAATCAAAATACTTTGTCATGAAAACCAACTAAAGTATTTAGTGTAATAATATCTTGAACCACTGCACCCTATTATCTATTAAGACTCATCCATCTCTAGTGTGAATGCAAAAATAGGTAGTGCATTATTATGTATCATATTCCTTTTTTTTTAGTTTTAGAGGCCAACCAATGTCTGTCGACTTTGTGGTTGGATACCTAGTTATAGTAATGGAGCCGACTCTAACTCATCTCTCAAATTTTCCCCGTTTCTCTAAATAATAATAGAAAGGTGATAAATATTTTCTTTTATACCAATTAAAACATTAGCACAACATATATGGCAAGGATTTAAATTGGGTAGTGTTTAGATTCTCAACACATCAGTATCGGGGGATTTCCCTTCACCTCAACATAGAATAATTAACCAATCATGGCTTTCATTAAGCTCAACATCTTAAACAAAGAGAATTACATCAATTGAAAAAATAAATAAAATCCAAAGCAGAAACACAATACCATCTTTATTCAAGATAAGAAATTCACTGTTCTATCTGTCCGACCAAAAATAAGAAATCGACGTCAAGAGATGGAAGATTGTGGATGAATTGGGTTGGGAGATGCCAAACAAATAGCCCTAGATATCTCTTTAGTGATCCGAAAATTGTTGTCTTTTTATCCCGTCTTTTTCTTTCCTTAAACTGGACAAAAAATAAGTTTATATAGACATGACTGCCCATCGACATGGCCGTGGAAATCAACACGGTGGTGCCATGTTGACAATCGTTGCTTCAACTTTGTGCATGTTTTGTATGTCAGCCATAAATTTTACACTTGACTATGGATTGAGCCAATTTTTTATGCATTGGAAATATAACAAAAATATATACAACTTTTATGTTCAACACTTTTCGAAATTAAGATTCCATCATAGTTGAATTTGTAAGCCTTCATTCATTTTCATACTTTGAGCAGTTGCATTTGCTTCCATTTTATTCCAACTATTGTGTTTTAGCTCCTTTTGATCCTATTTTCTTAAAATACCTACAAAATATGATTAATAGAAGTAAATAAGAACACTTTGAATAATGTATGAAAAAAATCAAATTAAATCATCTTGTTAAAGTTCCTATGATTGATATAGTTTATGCCTATTAGTTGTCTATTTTACTAGTGCTATATGATACTGATATTACATTTGTGTGGACACCGTAATGACGTAACTTTTGGTTTGGTAAGAAGAGGATGTTTTGCAGGTATACGATTCTCACCTAAAGTATGATGAGGATGATATCGTGGGGTTATAACTAGCTATTCCTTTAGGATTTGAGAGTTACTTTCTCATATAGCAAAGACTTAGCCAAATTGGTCAGATATATTTTTCCCACTATGTTGGGATGTTCTTAATTCTTTCTTGTTACTGAAACTCTTAGCTGAGATTCCTATGTTTTTATTTTGTAAACTCTCACACTCCCTTCGATCTATATTATTAATAATCACATCACTATCATTATTGGTGTTGTTGTATTGTTAGTGAGTATGCATCCATTAATAATTGTTCCGATTTTCCTTGCATTAGGCATGGGTTAGGTGATGTTCACATCTCTCTTATGGTTGATGTGTAAGCATTATCTTTAAACGAAATTTTTTGGTTCAAAAACTGGGGGTATTACAAGTACACTTAAGTGAAATGTGTAAGCATGCTACTATATTTAGTATGACTTTTATAGATGCTTGTGGAGTTATATGTTTGAGACTTCCATTGAAGAGATAACTCGGTTTAGTACAAAGCCTACTAATGTGCCCATTGTTTTATTCACTTGCTTAACCTCAAAAGGAGAAGATCATGTGTAGGTTCTTGAGGATGGCTTGTAGTGGGCCTATTTCATTTTGGGCTTAGGTCTGATGGTCGTTGTTTGGTCCTTAATGGACCAAGGTTATGGCTATTCCTTTACTTTGGTTTCTACCCATTGTAGTTATGTACTTTAGCTTAATCTTATCTCATGTATTTGAATGTTTCTGGGACTAATTAGGTCTTGTATTGTAAATGTTTTCTTTAGCATCAATATATCCTTTTTCTTGCTCATCATACTCCTTTTTTTGATTTGTTGGGTTTATCAACCTTGTTTCTAACCTAGGATGGGTGGCTGACTCCTATCCTATATTAGGTGTGGTGGTAGCACCTTATTTTTTTTTGTGTTTGGTTTTTTCCACTTTCATAATTTTTTAAAATAAATTTTTTTAGTAGTGAAAAATGGGGAAGTTACATTGATCCTCTCATTTGTTTCAACCTCTGGAGTAAAACGGATTAGATCTAAGTACTAGCTATATTACTCTTCTACCAAAAATTTACCATGATGCAATTCCATAAACTCATCGTAAGCCTTAGATAGGAAAAAAATGTTACCTACACATCTCAACGAAAGTCTCCCACTCGTCTAGAGTGACACCTCTTAATTGTTAACCTCTCCTCCACTCATTGGCATGTCCTTGGAAGTGTTACCAGCAAAACACTCAAATGTTGACTTGATTAACCTCTAGGTAGCTAGTGGCCATAGATATCTTCTTGAAATCTCTCAGCCATTGCTTAACAAATTCGGGTCCTCCTAACTCTCAAATATTAATGGGCGATGAAGATCAACCCTATGAAGCTAGTCGTCTAATGGTGGCACATAGAAAGGAGGTGGCCATAGGGCCTCCTCACATGAAATCTAGTGCTCTAAGTAGGCCCTAACAATCTCCATAGAATGCTTGAGATACTAGTTTGCAACAAACGAGATCCTAAGATACCAAACAGTGTTAGAAAGGATAACTCCCAACTAGGCAGTTAGTACACAAGGAGGTAACACATCGCACAAAGGGCTAAAAGTTATTACTATCTATGAAATTGGAGGCCAAATCCCAACAAAAAACAATGCTCTCTCGCAAAATAAACCAGATTCCATAAATTAAAATGAGGTTGAAGAAATTCATTTTCCTAAACCAACGTTAGAATTGAAAACCATAGTGTCACTCCCAAAATTTTTCTAATGAAAATTTTTGTTTTATAATAGAAGCTGAAAACCAAAATACAACATGGTATCATTGTAATTCAAGTAAGTGTAGCTAACCATGCCATCATTAGATCAATCATATAAGGCAAAAAATGAGTCTACTCTTTGCTTTCTCTCTCTTAATTTCTTTCCTCTCTAGTATTTTTCACTCTTTGATTCTTGTTGAAACTTTGTTGAAGTGGAATTTTGTGCTAGTATGGGTGTGAAAAAAAAGGTGAATTGGTTGACGGTATTGAAAAATGCACCAATATGTTCTTTTCTTTCTCTAATTATAATAGTTGTCTGTAATGGCTCTTCCTCTTTATCTTTTTCTATTTCAGATCCAAATGATTCAACTATTTACCAAACCTATGTTTGGAGTAGATCTAAATCTCTATATTTGAATTCAAAGTATGGAATGACACCTAGATCTTAATGTCCTTCCCCCTTTAGTCCAGTTGAAGTCCCACCTCTAGAGCAACAACATGGTTTGTGTATAGAAGAGTATAAAATGGATCTGCAATCAAATGTTTCATATGATGTCAATGGTTGATTGGGTTCTTGGGAACAATAAAGGAATGATTCCCATCTTAACCAATAGGTAGAGGATCTCCAATAGAGAAAATCTCAAGGAGATATCCCATCCTCCTTGCTGAATCTTATGGATGATTTGGTGACTAATGATTTGGACAGTAATAATAAAATTAATTGGTGGTCAGGTAATAAGGAAGATGGGTGATGTTGTTATGAATATGGTGGTAATGATATTCGTAAGAAGACCTTTACAAATCTATCCTCCAGGTTCTAGTCAAAGAAATGTGAGTATATAAAGTCGAAAGGTAAAAACTATTTTCTTTTCCAAGCAATGCATCCAGTCTTTTGATGTCGCCTGGGGACCATTTTATTACCTTGGTTCATGGATCCAGGTATACATGTTTTTGATGATAGTAGTTAAAAATGTGATAAAATAACCTTTCAAATATATATTGCACAGTTTTGATTGGATTGTTTTAAAATTTGATGATGATTATGGCTGTTGTTGAGCTCTAGCTAGGGGATTATATATAGTGTAAGGTGATGCTTTTATTTTAAAAGAATTCCCTTGTTCTTTTCATTGTATTTACATAAAATATTTGAAATCCCAGTTTGGGTTAGCCTGAGAAATCCACCACATGAGCTATGGAACAATAGAGCCATTAGTGAAATTGCTTTGTATGTGGGATGCCTCATTTTTGTAGATGATTTTAATTTCGAAAAAAATAGAGTGGATTTTGGTAGATTTATATGTTTCCCAAGAACTTCCATGCTCGGTTGAAGTATAAAGTGATGATGGTAACTTCATCTAATCTTTTGAGTATGAATATCTGCCTAACTTTTATAGCACATATGGAATTATACGACACTCTATCTCAAGTTGTGGTACGAATAAGCCACTGGATAAATATGATGATATCATCAATCATGTTTCTACCCCTAAGATTTTTCAAAACTAGGGGTCAATGTTGGAAGGTCATGTGTCTACTTTTATTGAACATCTAGTGGGAGTTAATCCCTCTATGCCCAAGTCTCATAATGCCCCTCTAAATAAAGGAACTACGAAAGATTGCTTTACAATCATAGTGGTAGTTATTGATTCCCAACCTATCCTTGGGCATGTGGATAAAGGTAAAAAACTCACCTGAGATTCTAATGCTACACTCCCTACCATTGTTCCCCCTTTCCTCAAGAGGTGCATCTACCAAAAATGGGATTAATGTTGATTGGGAGGCATCGATCAACTACTAGGATAATGGGAATATTGATTGGAAGACGTTGTGCCATGTGGAAGGAGGAAAATAATCAAGCCTGTAAGTCTGTAACAAGCAAAATCATTAGCATTGATGAGAAGGGTTGCTAACCCACTAAACTAATATAAATATGCTCATTTGGAAAATAAGAGGAGAGTGCTCTCTTTTGAAACGAAAGGCCTTAAAAGAAATTGTACAAAAAACTTGTGCTCAACGGTTGGAATTTTGGAGTCTAAACTCAATGCAACTAAACTTTCTAAGTTTAAAGAATTTTTTTTTGGTTGATGGAGCCAGCATGAAAATTTCCTAAATTTTCCAAAAGGTAGGGTGCTTCTACTATAGAATCCACAATTGGTGCATTACCGACTCTAAAAGGTAATGCAACAATCAATTACAGGCTTTGTAATAGATATGAAAATGGGATTAGATTTTTTATTCATCTTGGTTTATGGTGTCTACTACAATAGTGATAGGTAAGAACTATGGTAGTTCATGGAATAAATTGCTAGTCAGGTAGAGGGGCCATGGGGTGGTCCATAGTGATTTTAACTGACCCTTCAACTAAGTTGAAAAGGTAGGTATGAGGCTAGTTTCTTATTATAATACAATTGACTTTAAAATTTTTTTCCTTATGTCCTAAATATTTGATTTTTCATATGATCAATGTTTCTACACTTTCATTAGTAAGCAAGCAAATTATAAACTAGATAGGGTCTTACTCAATGACAGCGGGATTGCTACAGGGCTAAATGTCCATGATTTTTTTGTTAATCCAAGCATTGCTTTGGACCATTCCCCTATTATAGTCTATGTAGGGGAAGTTGCCAAGCTAAACATATGTGCCACTATTTTAATATGTTGAGTGAGCACCCTAGGTTTCAAGAAGTAGTACGTTCTATTTCGCATTTCTCTTTTTCTGGATCTAACCAATTTGATATGTATCAGAAACTATCAGCTCTTTAACCAATGTTGAAACAATTTAATAACATCTATGATCAAAGTGGATATCAAGAAAGCTTATATACACAAGAAACTATCAGAAACTATCAACTCTTAAACCAATTTGATATGTACACAAGAAAAAGCACAGCCTTGAAATATATGATCAAAGTGGATATCAAGAAAGCTTATGACTCTATTTCTTTGAGTTTCTTTAGGGCAGTACTGTTGGGCTTCAATTTTCCCTCTCTATTTGTGCATCTCATTATGGAATGTATAACATCTATGAGCTTCTCTCTAAATTTAAATGGCCATATGCTTGGTTTCTTTTAGAAGAAAATATGGCTTTGGCACAGTGATCCAATTGCACCTTTTCTCTTCATCTTATATATAGAATATTTTAGTCAACTAATCAAAAAGCTCTCTTTGAACAAGGATTTTTCTTTCCTTTGAAATGCAAGCTACTTAATTTTTTGCATCTTGCTTTTGCAGATGATTAACTAGTATATTTTTGGGGCGATGGACCGTCCATTAAAATCTTAATGGAAGGTCTAGAGTTTTCAAAGGAGTTTCAAGGTTGGAGGCAAACCCTTACAAATCTAAGATATTCTTTATATTATTGGATCTTAACTAACAAATTAAACTCCTATAGACTGCTCAAATGCCTAAAGGCTCATTTCCCTTTATATATATGGGGTCACCCTTAATCCCATCGAGCTTCAAGCCATCTAACATGAGGAGCTTGTTATTGTTGTCTGTGATAACTTGAAGGCTTGTAAAGGTACCACATTGCCTTTTGCCGGTCAACTAAAATTGTTAAATTTTGTTATACAATGAGTGTTAGGTTCTTGGCTCAGTACTTTTGTAGTCCCTAAAGTGCTGATAAATAGAATTGTTAGCCCCTTGTATAATTTCCTTTAGCATAATAATTTAGCACGGGTGGCCTAGGATAAAGCTTTTCTTTTCGAAAACTAAAAGAGGTTTGGGCCTCAAGAACCTTCTTGCATGGAATTTAGCTTTCTTAAGCAAATGTTTTTAGTTTTCCCAAGAAAAGAAGGAACTTTTATTGACCAAATGGATTCATGCTCACTATTTATCTAATTGGTCCGTGGGTTCCCTCACCCTCACTCACGATATATTGCATTTTATGAAAAAATTGTTGAACATAGTGTAACAACTGGTTGTAAATTTAGGAAATTAGGATCAAGCTTGTGAGATGATTTTAAAGTGGAAAACTAATACTAGTTTCTTTGTCTAGGCATAGTATAGTTTTTTTAGACCTAAAACTAGAACATGTAGGGCTTTTCTGTATATTTAGAAATTTGCAGAACCAAGAGATACTTGTTTATACTCTCGCTTGCGTTTCTCAATGGATTATCTACGGGAGATTGGTTTACCTTCCTCAAAAACTCTGTCACCTGTGTTTTTGTTGCTTGAATATTAAGACACATGAGCACCTACTTTTTTAATGATTGGTCTTGTGTAGTGTGTTCAAAGAACTTCGTTTTTGGGTATGAATTTCTAGAGGATTTACCCACCTTTTTAATCTTATTTGAACTATCTGAAGAAGAATGTGGGGTAATTAGGAGGTGACAAAAATTTAGGTTCTAACTATAGCTACTCTTACCTCATTTGGCACAAATGTAATGCTATTACTTTTAACTTCACAAATTTATATATAGAGGGTTTGATCATCTTTGTCAAGCACTATGTATATAGTGCTATGTATCAAGACAACACAGATGTAAACCTTCAAATTTAGGTTTGTATCCCTTTTGGTCATGTATCTCCTTTTTGTTTCCTCATGTTGGGGATGATAGAGCTATAAGATAGTGATATGTTTATCATCTTTTTGGGCTAGGGTATGCCTCGTGTATATTGTATAGTGCTATTGAAATATATTTACCCACTTTACCTGATATGTTAAAAGCCATTAAAATGGGAACCAAGACAAATATAGAACAAGAGAAATTTTATGAATACAAATACGAGTTTGGAGATTCAATCTAAGTACAAAGATAAAATATAGAAAAAAGGGATACTATGGATCTAAGAGTCTAAAAAGGTATTTGGGTAGACCATCATTCAAATAACATAACTCTTTACCTAAACCCCTAGAACATAATAATCACTCCACCCAATAGAATGCATCATAGGCAGTAAAATCATTTAGGTGGTCCTTAATAACCTGCACAAAAGCTTCAAGGTCATTTACTCATGGGAATGAACAATACCTAAGAAAAGAATAGTCAATACACTAGGTACTGAGTAAGGTGATAACACTATTAAGACTGATATTCAATTAAATACGTTCATTCATAATAAAGAATAAATATACATATGAAACACATAAAATATCACAAGGTAAGTATTGATTCTTGCCTCTCTATATATATAACAATTTTCATTCTTTTCAATATGTTGATTTTAGGGAACCAACTATTATTAAAATGGTGGAATGGTCTAATGTACCTCTCAAGGACAGCACAATTGAGCCACTATTATCGTCCGATAGAATAGATCCAACACCTTGATCCTGACTCACATACTCTTCCAATTTAAGTCATTAATATCTTATCCATTATTTAAATTATCTCAAATTGAATTATCTTTCAAATTTATTTTAGACCCTAATATTCTTAATGTAGTGAAGCAAAGTGATGCACCTCTCAGTGAAAAACTCTCTTAAGTTACTATTATTTTATGGTGGAACAAACTATAAAACACTTAGGCCCGACTCATGTGATCTTTCACATTAAATTACTCAAGTCTTATTCATGATTAATTGGAATTGTATAGAACATATATAAAGTAGGTAAAACATACCACAAGGATCATATGGTTGTTCCATAGGGTTAAGATGCTTATAATCCCCCCCAAAACCATAATTTCACACTTTTATCATAACTCTTCTTCTATTACTCTTTTATCTACAAAAATTAGTACCTCTTCCTCAAATATTATTACTATTATTATTATCTATATTATTAAAATTCATGGCCTAACTCTAAGGTATTGCATATGTGATAGTAACCCTATCGCAAAAGTTACTGTTCTTGAGGCATATAAACCTTAATGTTACATGTATCATTACTTTTACTATAGGGTTCAAACAGCCAACTTATTCAATATACACTCTAAAAAAACTAATATTAACAACATGTTCTAATTGTGTTGTCTAACTCTGCCATTTCACAAATATTATAATAGCCTTCTTGTTTCATGGTTACTACTCCGAAATCAAATAATTTCCATACTTTATTAAACTTAGGCCATTAACAACTACTCTAAACACTGCATATAAATTTCTTAGCAAATTTTGGATGATATAACACATTAAAATTCCATGATTCCAATATTAAACTCATATTGATTAAGATACCCTTATCAATTAGAAAGATCTTACTTCATGCCAATCTTATATGTTTGATAACAATATTTCTAAGTCATCCATTTTTCTCCTTATACCTTATTATACTCTCTTCACACCCATAATTTCCTAATAAATCCAAATTGTAACCATATATCACATTGAGGATTTCCATACATAATATTATCGTATGATATCCCAAAATTATCACTTACTTATTTTTCCATCACACAATATCAAATCTCATATTATAGCATTAAAAATCATTCAATTAAATCACATGTAACAAAAACATGGTATAACACCAAAAACATACAGAGCACTTAACAACAAAAAATCCTAAACAACGATGAGTATCCTTACAAAAATGAATCTGGTCTCTACTCACATGAATCCTATCCTACCTCTTCTAGAACCTCAGAAATTTCACCTAAGAAAGAATAATAATACACCATTATAATTGAATACCATAATTAAGGAAAAGCTAAAGGAATGGAGGTTATAACAATAGAGTAAAATCAAAACAAACCAAATGTGTGATTTGGGAAAGTTGTGCAACCAAGTGGAGAGGAATGAAAACAAGTGTTGAGTTAAGGAGGGTGAAAACATCACAACATTCTATTGCTAGGGACGTGTGCAATTAGTGGAGGCAAAAACAAGTGGTGGCACAAATGGGAATGGGAAAAGGTATAGTGTAAGATGTGGTGGAAGTTACAAGAGAGTAGCGGTGTGGTGTAGTTAGTGTGGCCAAATAATAGGGGTAGTGTCTAGTTTTTGGTGTCATAGAAAAGGAAGAAAAGAAAGGGTAGAGCCTATCATGAGTTAAGTTGAAAGATGGGGTGGTGCACTAGCTATTATGGCCATTTGTTAGGGGGTAAGAATGACAAAGGTGACTGAAGGAGGTGAGGGTGTTTTAGTTAGGATCCCTGGTGGTGAGTTTTGTTGTTATTTTGGAGATTATAAGGAGGAGGGATGTGGTTGTTGTTGTTTTTTAATTGAAAAATGGAGAAAGAAGGAGATTGTTGGAGAGAATTTATTACTAGCTATATACATGCATGTAGAGATGAGGAAAAGGGAGCGTTCTTGGGAGAGATTTTCAACCCTAACCTGTTACTTTAAGGACTTGGGTGATGGGGTAAGGAGTGGCTCAACAAGTGATGGGGAGGTGATAGGGGTAATGGGGGAGTGGTAGGTAGTTTTTAAGGATAATATTTTACATAGGAAGAAGGGGAATAGTAAAAAAAAGGAAAAAGGGAAAAGAAAAGGGTCAGCCAAAGGAAGAAAAATGAGAAAGAAGAGAAAATGAAAAAAGAGAAGGAAAGTTAATATGTTTAGTTTTTGGATTAGAATAAGCTTAATATAATTTAGGTTAGGATATTAGGACAATTTAATCATCAATTTAATAATCAAGCTAAATTTGTAGGGTTAGAGAGTAAAGGTAATGTAAAAATATCAATTTCCTAATATCAGAATTAGGTTTTAAAGTAAATCATTTGTGATTAGGTTTACCTAAATTTTGGGTTACTACACATAGGATCCATTACAAACTTATAAACCCCAAAATTTTAAACCAAAAATATTTATTTTAAATTTAATGTGGATGTGTTTATAAAATATAAAAATCAGGGAATGTTACTGCCACATCTATTATGAGAAATATGTGATCCTCACTTAACCCATGCCAGATTTAAGGTAAAACAAAACATCAACAAAAGAATGTGTGCTTAATACAAATATTCTGTGATAAGAATAGTAAGAATAGTAATAGAGATAAAAAGAGTGTTTATGAAATCTAAATAAAGAAATCAAAGCTAAGAGTTTAAATAATTGAAAGGAAATAAAAGAATCCTAATTGAGTGGGTAAAATACATCTAGTCAATTGGCCTATCTTTTAACCAAATGCAAATGTAACTCTCAATCCCAAGCAATGGTAATCTTTTAACACCCCTAATTTAGAAAAAAAAAATTATTTTACAGAAGCATTAGTTACCAAGTTATTAGATGTTGCAACCACACTTAGCATGAGTCTAGCTCCCTCCCATTTGGTATGCCAAGTGCTAAGGCTAAAATAAACCATAACCAAAGTAAAATAGTGGAAGTAGAATAATACATAATAGAAGTTACAAATTAATGTTGTAGTGCAATAGTATAAAAAAATTATAGCAAGGGATATAATATTCCAAAGGAAAACCGATCATAACTAAACCACCCGAAAGTACAACACTATTTAACCTTAACTCTTAGACCTAAAGGCCCATTCTAAAAAACAAAAAATCTCCTCTCAAGTACTCAACTTATCCTTCCTATTATTATACACTTCATGTCACTCCATAGCCCTTACGTAGTCATGTGCAAAATTAGTATCAATACAACATTCTCATACTAAGTAGATCATAATATGTCATAAGAGGCACCATACCCACATTTTACATAGTAACACCTAATCCAAAAAGCATACTTGAGCACAAAGTATGAACCATAACCATAACAATATTCATGGAACAACATATATAAACATCAATCTCAAAGTCAATAGTAAAACACACCAATCAAATACTCATCATTTCAAGGCACAAGGTCATATTCGATTAGTTAAATACATTTTGAAGCCACTAGTAGGGCACTGAGACGAATACTGAAATAATAATCTAAAATAATACCAAGGTATGGCACTATGGCATCTACATAACCAAACAATCCAAAATGAACAAAGGTAGGGCACTAAGGCTACTACAGAACTAACAAATCCATCATAATATCAAGGTAGTGTACTGAGGGGACTATTGAACCAACAAATCCATTTCTTTCATTTTGTTACAAAACATATATTTCCATTTTTACTAACTTACTTAAGAGGGATACAAATCACCTGGAGACATAACATTACACTTGGTCATATTGGTATCCAAAGGCAACATAATACACTTACCTTAAGCCTAAGGAGACAGTGGTATGCCAATTCAAACCGGTGCATGAAGGAAACACAATACCCTCCAACCTCGATTACCTAGTCCTTAAGTATAAATATCCCCTATAAGGTCCATATATCATTTATAGAGTAGAGTGGGCTTAAAGTTAGGCACAATGGCATAATAGTGAACCAAAATAATGAGGGCTAACACCTCGTATCTAAGGTAGAGATCCCTAGAGAGAAAACATTTTCAAATCCAGGTCTTTTACTATAAGTATTAATATTTTATGTGGTGACAACATAGGTAACATATGACACAATTTTTTTTTCTATAGTTAACTAGATTTCATTTTATTTCTAATTATTAGTTTAATCACTAAGGCCATAGGTCTATGTCATACCAGGTTAATGTTGAAGTCAATCTATCAAATGTCTAAGGTCATTGGAACATTCAATTATTTGTAAAGACATATTAGATTAAAATTACCAAAATACCCTTTGAAGCCTTAATTTAACCATTTTATACATTTTCTTACCAAACATTATCATTATGAGAGATTTGTGATAAGAAGGCAAGAAGGAAATGTTCTACATTATTTTAGCACATAGGTAGTCTTTGCATTTTGACAATCATCTATATTTTCCACTATTCATACATTTAGTGGATTGTGCCCACTAAAACCTAATCATGTAACTCCCATGTACCACATCTTCAATGTAGAATATACATACACATTTGAAACAAAAAAAAACATCATTTAACTAGGAAAAACATCACAGTATATGCAAGGAAATATCTCTAACCCTAGATCATGTAAATAGAATTTATCAAAAGGTAACCCTAATCATGCTCATATGCTTCCATCTAAATCATCATAACCCTAACTACCATGCATAATCAATCATAAGGCATTTACCCTTGAATTTAAATCATAACTTGACAAGAATGAAAATATTAATAAAATATTAGACATGCAAACATAAGATATTTGACATATTACAATGCATGCAACTTAAATTTCACAATCATGCTTATCATCTCTTCACCATGTTATCATTTTATCATACATGATATAATACTTTAAAAGCATAAAACCCTAGCATGATTCTAGATATAAAACATACTATAATGTTCGCACATAAATTCTACCATCTTATGAGTGTTTGGATTTATCTAATCTTAGCTCACATAAAAAGCACAAAAGCCATCTTCTTTTAAATCCTCAAAGATCACTTGGGAAATTAAAACCAAATAACACATACATATTAGCATAAATTATTACACAAAAATAATCCAAAATGACTAAAATAATTTAAGGCTCACTAACTGGTCAAATAAAGTAAAAGAAAGACAAAAAAACTTAGCACCATGGGAGGAAAACTTTTGGCCGAGAAGGTGGAAGAGAAGGGATGGTATTTGTTGTTGCTAAAGGGCTAACAATGGTAGGTAACATTGGTGCTATGGAGGAGAGATGGTAGTAAAGACAGAAGAAAATGCAGCAAAAAGGGTCAAAGAAGAAGGGAATAGAAATGGGTGTCTTGGCCGGTGCTAGGGAGTCACAAACGAAAAGAATGAACAATGTTAGGGAGGCCGTAAATAGTAGAAAAGGTGTAGTAAAGGGAGAAGAAGATGTAGTGCAAAGAGTTAAATAGGTTGAGAAGGTTTTAGTTGAAATATGCAGCATAATGGGAGGAGAGCTTTAACCAAAATGATTGATGGTGAAAGGGGTTGGCTTTAGTGGGTTTTGCTATAGGTTAGGGTGGTTTTTACTAGATATTTCCAAAGATAAAGGGGTTGGAATAGCTAGGTCATCCAGTGGTGTGGTGTTTGTTTTGGTGGGATGAGTGGAAGACAAATGAAGGGGAGAAATAGCATGAGGGAGAGGGTGGTTTTGGGGAGTTTGTGTGTTGTTGATAGGGAAGCTTTGGTAGTGGCTACCTCTATAGGGTGTGAAGGCTTGGTGATGGAGGTTAATGTCAAGAGAAGGAGGCCAGTGGAGGGTTGTATTGCAAAAAATAGAAATGGTGGTGGAAGAGGAAAATGATAGTGGAGAATGGTAAAGAAAATTTTTGTGTGACAGACCTTGGGAGAAGTAGGAGGTTGCAGGTTTGTTCGAGCATTTATCACAATACAGGAGGGAGAGGAGAAGTGATTAAGAAGAAGGGCATTGTGTAGGAAAAAGAGGAGCAAAATAAGGATAGGAAAACATGGAAGAGAGGAGAGATATGGTGTAGATGGTTCACAAGGTATAGTGTCGGTGTTGAGGGAGTAGGGTGATGGTAAACAAATTTGTAATGTTAATTAGGGGATAGGTTAGAGTAAATCATAGGTGAAGAATTGGGTCAAATATCCAGACAAAATTTATTGGGTTACACGGTTAGGTTTATTAAATGAAATAGATACCATTTAAGACCTAACTGAGGTTTAAAAATTTAATAATTATTCTCTAGTAAATTTTAAACTAACAAAATTTTATATCTTATAGGTTATAATAATATTACACATATAAAAAAAATTATTACTGATTATCCTAAAATAATTATTACAAATAATACAAATAATTACTAATTATAATTAGGGTTTTTGGAAATGTATTACACATCTACTAGGCCATGACATCATCCTTAGCATACCCTAGTAGAGAATCATAGCCCCACAAATCGTCTTTTGCTCACTAGAGCAAAAGCCTGATAATCATAGTGTCTAAAAAAATGTAGTACTAGTATGATAAAGTATTGGTAAAATAAATTAATTAGTATATGTTAAGGGCTTGTGATGCACATTGAAGTCATATAGTATTATGTTGATACGCATACTAACATAGTATAACACTTAAGCTCATGATAGAAATACATAAGGCATACTTGCAAGGAATTTATGGAGGAATAATTATATAGATCAAGCATTAGAATCACATAGCATAAACCATTTTATAAATCTTCTTTTAATGATGAAATATTTACCAGTGAATAAGAGATTTGTTTGACTTCACTTATTCTCCACAATGATCAAAAATCATGGAAACATGCAAACGCAACCGACCACATGGGGTCATGACACATTGAAGAGGCTTTTCTCTAAGGATATTACACCCACAACACATTAAATGAACCCATTTCAAGTGCTAACACACAATGGGATACCATACCCACCAAACGTGGTTTAAGTACATCAATGGGACTTACACTAGTATAACTTACCTAACACACCTTGAATAGCTCCACAATGATGGCTATAATGTTGGAATGTTGCACCCACCTAAGAAATTGACACTATAAAGTGTCAAGGGGCTTGTAATGGAATACCTCGCCCATCGGAATAGGATAACGATTTCATGCTACCCTACTGTAGTGTAATCTTATACCTCAAAGATATGTGCATATCCACTTACTAAATACAACAAAGTAGAGAAGTAAATAGGTACTAAGTGAAAAGATAAAAGAGAAGGTAACCTATCAACTAACTTCCGACTAGCTACCCTCAATGTTATAGAAAAAGGCTTGAACAAAATCTTTATTTATATTATTAACTACCAAGTGATATCACAAATAACAATTAAATTCTATTAATAATAAAATGGGTGTTTCCAAGTGATAACACCAAACACATCACACTACATATAAACTACTAATTACAGTTTAGCAATGACACCAAACTTAATAACTAAGGGCACCATAATATTATCATTTTAACCTATATTAAATCAACGTTAAGCATGGTTGAAATCATGATTAAAGTGTTTCCATTATATATGAACATTAATATGGAATTCCTAGAGAAAGAACATTAAGTATCAAGTAATATGACAAAAAAACAACTAGACTAGTTGATCAATCCCTAAGTCCAATCGACTAGCCTTGTGATACTATACCTGAGAAGAAAATAAAACTAATTAAAAGGTTGAGTGGTTGGTCCCATTAATCCATAGGTTGTAGGGAACCATTCAATGGATTTTACCAAATAGGTTAATAGGTCTAGGCAGATACCAGACCACTCTAGTCACAAGGCCATAGGTTAATGGGATTGGTAAGCTACCTAACTCCTCATAGGAACTAGATGACTGGTTTATCAAACAAGTCAAGTATTGTTGCAACTAGCCAATAAAAATTTCCAAACCATGTGATTGTTCACAAAGTTAGTTAATCGGTCCAACAAACCGATTGACTGGTTTGGGACAAACAACTCTTAGACCTACAGTCTACTTAACAAAACTTCACCCAACTTTACCATATAAATCTTAGCATGCTTCTATGTCTTAAAAAACATTAAATAAAAAAAATACTAAACCCATAGAATCACATGAGTACATGGTATAATAAGTACTTAACAAAATCATATTCAAAAATACCAAAATCAAGCCTAATAGCACAGAACATAAAACATGTTTGAACTTGAATGATGGAAACTTTACAACATGCTCAAATACAAGAACTAAGTTTAGTAACACACAACATAGAAAATATGCCAAGAATATGAAACTACAATAGAAAATAAAATACCTTATTCATATTAGAGATAATATTGACTTACCTTAAAGGAAATCATTTGGTACAAAATACTCCTAACTTGACAGTTGTCTACTAAGACCCTAATTCCTAAGAGAATCAAGAATCAAAACAATTAAAGCTCTTTTTACAAACTTAATAAAATGAAATAAAAATAATAAGAATAAATTCCATAACTAAGCCTTTTATAAAAAAAAAAGAATTTCAAGGAGAAAGAAGTTAAGATCTTCAACCTTTTTCAAAACTTTATTCCTTCCATACATCAAACAAACATGGGAGTGTTGAATCTAGGATTAGGAGAAGAAAGAAAAAAAAGCAATTTGATTATGGGATAAGAAAACAAGAGGCAAGCCTCTGTTTTTCTCAGTAGAGAAGAAAAGGGATGAAAATTAAGAATATCCAACACTTTGGAATTTTTCACAAGCGAAAGGGGGAGAGAATGAGCAAGTGTAGATGATGAGGATTTAATTTAATTAGTAATGGTGTGTATAGGAGAGAGTATTGGTCATCATCCACAATTACAAGAGAGAGAATTTTTTCTTGGGTTTGAGTGTGGCAACCAAGGTGTAAAGGAAACACATGATGAGGTAATAGAGGTAGAGTGTAACCAAGGAGAGGTAAGGTGCAGGGTTGGTAAGTCAAGGAAGAGGTTTAGTTAATCAAGCAAGAATCCATGGCTGCAAGAAGAGAGAGGAAATTGAAGGTGAGAAAAGTTTCAAATGTGATTTTGGAACATTTTAGAAAAATTAAATTGTAAAATGATCTAAATAATGTAAAAATAACCCTAAAGCACTAAATTTTACATGTTAGAACCGATAGATTCTAATTAAAAGTTTTTATAAGCTTTGGAAGGTGATCTGAATAACAATTAGAAAAGGATTTGAAATCAGTAGACAACGAGTCAATCAATTTGAGGAAACTAATCGATTATTTTATCTAAAATTTAAACTGGCACTCCTAAATGTATTGATTGATTGATTAGGGAAAGTAGTTAACTGGTGCACTTGAAATTCATAAATTTATTATAATTTCAAGCCCTTTGCAGAATAAAAACTCATTTATTTGATATCAACATAATTTTAAAGAAATTTTAAATAATTTGAGGATGGGGTATTAGATGAACTAATTCTGAATTAGATCACTATAAATTTAAGTCACACTGAACATTGACCTTAAAAATTAGTTAAACACATTATTATTGTAACAAAAAATTATGTTTGGCTTTATGTAAGTATTTAAAAAAATTATTCATTGCTGCTTCTTTATTATTATTATTATTATTATTATTATTATTATTATTATTATTATTATTATTATTATTATTATTATTATTATTATTATTATTATTGTTATTATTATTCTAATGTTTTGTGTTCCTGCAAAAAAATAAGTGAAATCGAAATATCATTGGTATATAATGAACTTTATGGTAAAATTAAAAAAAATTGTTAGATTTATATAAATATACAATTTTAAATAATATTAAAATATGTGTAATTTTTTTTTTATCATAATTGATTGATATTTAATTTCCTCGTTTTGAGTCAGATTGATGTCGGATCAAGTTGATATCATGTTGAGTTGATATCGGGTTGAGTTGATCATGGGTAAGGTGGATATCAAGTTGAGTTGACATCAAATTAAAACTCGAAGCTTTTGATATCAGTTCAGGTTGATGTTAGTTTTCGGTTTGACATAACCATATGCAAGGTTTGAGTAAGGTAAATGCATTAGATCATATCACTTTTGGTTTGGGTTCAAGTCCCATTAAGTTCATGATTTTTATAGATTTTATTGGGTTAGGTTTCATACAAGTTGGGTTAGGTTGGGCAAGGCTCACCAACTTTTTCTAAATTTAAGTATGAGGACGGAAAAGTGATGATAGGGAGAAAATAATAGACGGCAATTTTTAAAATTTTGAAGTATATTTTTAAAGCTTTTGAAGAAATAAGAAAAACTTTTTGGAATGGGAATGGAAAATTAAAGGGAAGTTTTATGCCTTAGTGATATGGATAGACTTGACAAACCTGACCTGATACAAAATTTGATTTAGTTATAAAAATTTAAATCTTATTTTCATTCCAATATCGAAAAAGCCCAAACAAATCCAAAGCTAATCTGAACATAACTAACATGATAATGACTTATATGTAAGTGAAACAAATCAAAATAATGCAATACAAAAATTGGGTAAAAAAAATATCTAATGATAGTAATAGACGGAAATTTGATAATGATATAATTGAAACTTACCTAATCTGAAATGATCTAACTTGAACTTAATCCATACCCAAGCATTAATAAATTAACTTTTTATAAAAATTGGGTAAAAAAAATATCTAACTGATATAACAACAAATTAAACAAAATTAGTGATAGTTTATTCATCTCACTTATTTTTTTGTTAGCATCAATTATATTTGATCATAGAAATTTTAATACTTATTTTCATTATAAAAAAAAGTATAATTGTAAAGATAATAATTACAATATATAAAAATATAATGATAGTAATAGAATTCATATTTGCATTTCTAATAATAATAATAATGATTATTTTATAAATATTATTATAATAAATATAATATCATTTAATAATAATAATAATAATAATCATCATTATTATAATTAAAATGGAAATTGTAACTATTATATTAATCATAACAATCATTATAATTATATATATAATATAATTTATAATTATATATATAATATAATTTATAATTTTATTTATAACAATAACTATAAGAATAATAACTTACTATTTTTATTATTATTACTACGTAGTTTATGATAATAATTTTTCTATGTCATTACATAAATTATGATAAAAATTACTATAATAATAATATTATTAATAAAAATAACAACAAGAATAATAACAAGTTGAAAATTTTAATTTATATATTATATTAAATGATTAAACATCAATGCCAATATAAATTATTAACTAAACTAATCTAACTCAATTGGGATATGACCTAAAATATATAGATCCGAATTAACCCAACCTAAATTTGATTTGACCTAGACGCTATAGATCTTAATAAAGCCAACACTCAAAAAGAAGACACTATAGACCCAAAAACAACTCAATATTCATATAACACAAAATTACATTACATAAGACATACTTGGACCAAATTATTATTATCTTTATTTGGTCTAAGCTCAAAGGAAACTCAAGCTAAACCCAAACCTACCCTATTGTATAATAAATTTACTTTTAAGCTAATTTGAATTGATTCTATCTGAATCCAACCTATAAAACTCTTTTAACAACTCTAAATATGTGATTCAATCACCACCTAGCCCCCTCGCTCCCCCCCCCCTAAATGTATGGATCATCAATTGTTTGATTCTCAAAACATCTAACAAAATGAAAAATTAGTTATTTACACACCCTTTTTTTTCTCATTTAGAAGTTACAACAAAAATACATAGATTTATTCATTTTTTAAATCCTAATAATCATATGCATATGTTTTTGGCATGGATTTATATGTGACAATGAAAATGTAAAATTTTGTTTCATTTATGATTTGCAAAATTAAAATAAATTGTAAAAATTTATTTGAATCCTAAATTATTTTACTATTTATTAATCCATTATATACCATTTAAGATTTATATATAAAATTTGTACTTATTTTAATGCATTGTTCATTTTTCTAGAGAATTAATAATATATCCTCTTGATCTACCCTAATGTTAACTACCTTGCTTTGTTATTTTCCCCCTCTTATTCCTCTTACTCACTCCATGACAAACTATATGCCTATTAAAATTAAAAGTTAAAAATTATTGCTTAATAAGAATTTCTTTTTATAATTTTAAATGAGAAATAATGATAAACAAAGAAATAATCAAAGTTTTGTCAAGGCCAAAAAGTTTAAAGAAAATATAGTCTAGAACCAATGTTGTAGTTTTGTAGTTAAAATGAACACCACTAATAGTAATGGAAATAAAAAAGTAGGGTAATAACCATAAATTCTTTTAAAAAAATTGATTTGTCACTTTATATTAAAAAAGCAATACTTTTGTAGTTACTTAGGAAAAGATAGTCTACTTTTTAAAAGTTTATTATAAAATAGAATGATACGAAGAAGATGGAAATACCTAAATATGAGTGAATAATTATAATGCCTTAAAATTTTGTAACCTTTTATTTTCAAGTCTTTGACATTTTATTAAAAATATAAGCTTAAATTATGGCTTAATTATTTCTTTGAACACTAAAACCATAGCCCAATTAATTTCTTAAATATTTTATACTAATTATTTTTACCCTTTTTTCCTTTTTCTTCATCTCTCCCTTAACCATTTATTTTTTTCATTTTGGTTTCATTAAACGAAAACCCAAAACTAACAATCTAGAATAAAAAAACTAAACTAGCCTAACTAATCCTAATGTAACAATCCATCCCCACCCATTTTCTTTCCTGGTTAACCTCCCTATCTTTTGTCTTCAACACAACAACTCTCTATCATCTCCTTCACCTACTTACCCATCCTTTTTTTCTTTGGCCATTGACCAAACCAAACATCCTTTCCTTCCCCTTCCACTTCCTCTCGATGAATCACCTGACGAAACACCCCCTCTATTTTTGGAAATTTTTTTCTCTTCACACACCGCCACCCAGTGACTCATTTTCTCTTTCTTTCTCCTCTCTATTTTTTTTTCTCCCTTCTCTAACGAGTATCTATGTCTAGCAACTCCTCCAATAACCAAATGTAAGCAATTCTTGCTTGCACCATTATTTTTCTACCAATTTTTGCATCCCTGAAAGCTCCTCTTATCTGTACACCATCACTTGCCAACACCTTCTCATCCATCCAAGACACTATCTTTTCCCCTTCCCCCATGCCATGTGCCACCCTAAGGATGAACTTTCCATAATATTCCTACATTCTTCTATCCAACCCTCACATTACACCATTCCATCTTTTCCCAGGAACTTACTTTCTATGTTAGTTGTTGTGTAACAAGCTCACATTCCTAGATTTAAGTAGCATTCATTCCTTTTCTTCTCATGGTGCTCCATCTTAAGGGCCTTATGTAACGAGCCCTATGTAGGGAGAGTCTCTCATGTTGGGTTCCTATGATATGTGAATAGCTTACAGTTGGCCCCCTTTGATTTTTGAGTTCTACATATTTTCCTCCCTATCAAATATTGTTCATTGCTAGGTGGTGATATAGTTGGTGAGTTTATTTGCAATGCCTTGGTTAAATATTTTTTTAGTTGTTAATATGTGTCTTTTGTTAGGTTATTTTCAGATAAAAAAGGTGGATTAGTGAAGGTTATAGATTTATGTTAGACTAATTAGATTTTCAATTTTTTTTGCTAGAATTAAGGTAACCCTTATAACTTAGTAAAATGTAAAAATCACATGATAGCATATTAGAAATGTGATGTGTATATGGTATTAAGCATTCCTTATTATGATGTATTTATTTTTCGAAATAATGCTAGCATGAAATTATACATAATGAATGTGTTAAATTATTTATAATATTAAATGTATGAAAGCATGCTAGAACAAGTTCATTGTTGTGGATTAATTATTCATCAGGTATATGTATGACATGATAGGTTAAACATGTATATGCTTATTTTCTACATGATTATTATTGTTTGCATCCTTTATGGGTAGAATTCCATTGAAATGTATCATACTCATAATATGATGATGTATATTCGTGTGGCCATAATGGGTACATAATTTAAACCCTGTTGTTTTCAATTATTGTATTAGTAAATAAGGATATTGTTCTACATAATAGGTTCAAAGGGCTTACCTAAATTTATGTTGCTCACAAATTATAAAATAAAAGACTTTAAATTACACAAAAATAAATAATAAGAAAAAAATAATTATAGAGGTTTTAAAATATAAAATAAAAAAAATTAGAAAATAAATATGGGTGAATACTAATATAAAAAATATGTTAGGGAAGTAGAAATTCACCACTAGCCTAGCTAGAAATATAACAAGAATTTCTACGACACCTTTTACTCACAAGAAAAATACTAACCAAGTAGCAAGCCAAAAGCAAGTTTATACACCCAATATTATATACTTGAAATAATTTATACGATAAAGTATCAATATTAACTCCTATTAAATTCTAGCTGTATAGTCCCAACAAGTAGCTTTTATATTTAAATAGATTAAAACCACTAAGAACAATTAGAAGATGTCACTCAAAGTACCTAATTTAGTAGTTCAAATATTTCTTGATGTATTCCCCTACCTTGACCAACACGTCTAAATGTTTCACTATTCTAATTAGAATCACAAAACTATATTGGCAAAATGTTAACCTATATCTATTTTATATATATGAATTTGAGCATGTTCATATAGTGACCTAGCAAGCATATAATCCTACATACTGTCACTATAAGGAATTCAGAACAAGACATGTAATATATAAGTCATACTCAATAAAATCACACCCACACACACACACACACATATATTATATAAATTAAATTAGAGTAAAAGGATAATCTCTTAAAACTTAGATAATCAATATTACATCTCAAACCATAATCTAGATTTTCAATTTATTCTTGAGTATAAATTAATAAGCCAGTCATAATAAATACATAAATTACATTAAAATATATATTAGAAATGTAGAAATAAATAACCCATATTAAATGCTAATGAAAATTTTAGTAATTTATTTCAAATGAGAAAATACATATTTTCATCTAAAATAAATTCTTTCAGATAACTTTTCTCTCTCCTCCTTTCTTTCTCTTATGTTGCCTTTCCTCTTTCTCGTTCTATTTTTCTATTGTGTCATATTTCCACTCTCTCCTTATCTTCTTATATTCCCCTTATTTTGTCTCCCTCTATCTTTTCTCACTTTCACCGTTGCCCCTCATCTTTCTTTTCTCTCTTATCTTTCTTTCTTTTCTTCACTACCAATCCTTTATATCCCCCTTTATCCTACCTTTTTTCCCTTTTATCTTTTTCTCTTTCTCTTGCTCCCCTAATTCCCTCCTCTGTCTTGCCCCTATCACCTCTTTTTTTTCTCTCTTATCTTCTTCTCTCTTATCGCCAAACTTCCTTTCTTTCTACTTGTCACACGTCTTCTTCTTTTCTTTCTTTTTCATTTTTTCTTCTTTTACTTTCTTCCTTGTGCTAGGTCGTCAACTTTTGGTCAGGCCTTTGTTTTTTTTTTACCTATTAAATAAAATTAGAAGAATAAAGAAATATTCTCATAACTTAAATATACTAATTTTCTATCATTTTAGCTCGAATAATTAAATGTATGATATTATTTTCACTTAAGCAAAAAATTATAATTAGGCTCATATATTTTTTGATTAAATTACTAAAAACTAAGGTTAAAATGATATAAAATATGTATTCATCAATACCGCCACACTTAACTTCTTGGTTGTAGTCAAGAGAGACATGATTTCAAATAAAGAAAAGAATAAATTTAAAACTAACTTGGCACTTTTATAGGTCTCATAATTACACTTTGCATGTGTCACAAGCCATTCAAACCTCTAGGTTATCTTTAGATGACGAGTAAGATTTTGTGAGGGTTTTGTAGTGACATGCCCATAATATCACACACAATTCAAATAGAAAAAGAAAAACACTCCTAAAAAAAATCCTTAACTAATTTTTTTTTTAATCTTTTACTTCCTTAACACTAAGATTAGCACTCAACCATGATTTAAAATTGAGAAATTTAAAGGATTAATTACAACATATGGTTCATACATAAATTTGACAGATATGAATAAAGCTATAATATGGATGAAAATCTTTTGTGCCTTAGCCACATTAAGACCCATCCTCATTAAGAATATCCTCTATTTTTCTCTTTCTTAGATTCATGGCTATAAATATATAAAATGCTTAGATATGTGTGATAATATGACAAAAAGAAGCTCATATATATTAAATAAGAAGTCTCATATTTTATGGATAAAAACCTCAGTAAAGATACTAAATAGTGGCCTAATGGACAAAGCCATATGCTTAACTTTTGTAGCTAATCTCTATCAAATCAAAGGTCACCAATCTCAAGAATCATGCACAAATTTTATAGTTTATAATATGACTAAGGTATAAATGTATTGACTATGCACGAATTGTGATGTTAAAAGGCTAAGAACTTGTGTAACTCTAATAATTGAATGAAATATAATAATCAAATCCATATCATTGATGATTAATGATACACACTTCAACTTTAACATCAAAATATAACAATAAGATAACAAAATAGAATATTCATACAACTCTCTCAATGTTATCTCAATATCTCCTTATGTTCTTTATTTTGTGTCAATCACTTTATATATATTTTCTTTTTTCTTTTTTAACAAAGAAAACACATGACAGCACAATGAATATATGTATAAATAATTTTTTCTACACTACCCAACATAAAAAATTCATTTCTCATCATAAATACATATATTTTTTCCACATACTAACACATACACAACCACTCTATTTCCATAATATAATGTAAGCATAAGACACAAGATAGGCAAGTGTAAGGGTAAGACCCAAAAAGTTATTTAATGTGGATAATGAATAAAAATGTATGGTAAATGTAAGGGTCAGACCTATGGGTTATACATCATGTGTACACATATTAGGACACAAGTTATTTGGTTATGTTGTGGAGAAGTCCTATGTTGCCCCTTATCATTTTCTCAATAATAGCATGTTTTGACTATAAGCTTTGAATCACACAAGAGTAAGTTTTAGTGATCTCTAGGGTCCATTAAAAGAGCTATGACAAGTATTTTGATTAAAGAAATTAAAGATATATGAGGTTTGCAAAGAAAATTTGAAGCTAAGACATATAGATTGTTTTATGTGAATTAACTCACAAACAAAGGCATATGTGGCTTACAATCTCAATAGGGAACGTGATGGATATCAACATACCATGTTGGTGGTTAGAAAATATTTCATCTTCTTCCTCCATTCACATCTAACCATGTAGATTTGCATTCCCTATATCAGAATTAACATATAAAAAAAATCCCCACTCATATTATCTAATATTTAGCACTCTCTTTTAGTTATATTTTAAAGATATAATAATCATTAACTAGATAAAGGCTTCTAAGACTCTAAATATACCAAAATTACATGAAAAATATTTTTTTTTTCATATATTCCAAATCACACTAAATCATGAAAGTAAATAAAAACATGCATAAACACCCCAATACTTAAATCACACATTGTCCTCAATGTGCAGACAAGTAAAGGAACATGTAATTTATGTATAGAGGGATATATAAATAAATTATTAAATAAATAAATAGAAATAATTAAAGGGTAGAAAACTCCCCTATCACACTAGGTGGCCTCTCAAGAAATGCTTGTTTTTATGTCTTCGGCCAAACATGATCTCAATTTTTCTTGTTCAAGATGGTTACATCCACTTAAGAGCTACTTCACTAAATCTCTCCTTATATTTGTCATATATATCTATAAAGTTTACAAAAGACAAAGTATTAGTTTTAATAAATGACTCGACCCAATAAGAATGCAACTTACCTAGCATTAATTAAGGCTTATATAAAGAGAGAGAATATTTTTCCCATTGTCTATGTATAGTCATTTTTCTATCAAAGGAGGAACATATTATCCCATCTCAAAGACTTTTACCATATATTTACAACATAACATCTCCTTTGGTGGATTTTTCTTCTTTCTAGATATATTAAAGATAATTTGATCACTCTCTTTAATCACGAACCCATTTCAACTACTAAAAGAGAGGAAAAAAGGTGTAGGCTTAATATAAATAAATTCAAAGTGGTTAAAACACTTAACTTATGGTTCATGCTCATCTCAAACAAAAAATAGGGAAAAAATGTCCAAAGATGGCCTAAGGTAGACGAAAATGATAGATGATTATTTTTGTTCACTTGATCCTTATTTTTATAAGATTATCCTTCTATTATTACAACATCTTCTTCCACATGATAATGCTTCTCGATAAGCTCCATAGGGGCCTCCTGAACTAGCTCATCCTCATGTGTGGATATGATATCTTCTTAGTTATAGCTCCTACTCTCAATTTGTGATTGTAATTTATTGACCATTTTTACCAAAAAAAGTCATTTGCTCCATCAACACCAACATTCTATCATTTTGGCTTAATTTAACATTGAACTAGTTCATTTTACCCATTTATCAACATTTCTAAAATCTTGTCTATTTTTTTATAAACATGAGGGTATAAACCTAAAGAGGGTCATTGTTGAGGATTAACAATATTCTACAACTCCATATCTATGTTTGTAAGGATTTTGTTATGGCAATTGATAATTATCATTCATCTCCCTTCTAAAGTTGGGTTGATGCCTCATTCCACAATAACATGTGTTAATGTAGGGATCCTGTACTTGAAAACAATTGAACACTTGAGAAATAGGTTTTGTCTATCCTCCTCTTATAGATTGTAAATGGTGAGCATGTGAATTTCCTTGAATGTGAGATACTCCACTTGTAGTATTAACTCTAATAGTTGTGAAAATCTATGAAAAAACGGTAGTGAGTTGCTTAAGTATCATATCAAGTTGACTTAAAATTACCTCATTTACTCTATCATGATGGTTCATGTGAATTTCTACATAGCCTAAGTATCTATCCATATCCACCTGAAGGACACAAACTCTTCACAGGAAAAGGATTGAGTAAAACTATAACATCCTAAGCTAATACGACTACATTGGGGCTACCCTATAGTACTTTTTGATTATTCATATTAATAAATTCTACTCAATTTGAGGGTAGTACCAAAAAAAAACACACCACAAATACATAAAAACAAAAAAAAAACCTAAAAAAATACTTAGCACTAAAGATCCTATTAAATAAGAGATTTGAGTGCCCACAAAAACTCTTACCTTTAAATAAAAGGATAACACATTATTCAAGAACACATGACAAATAAACAAGAACAAAATAAAAATGCAAGAAAACAAAGGAAAAGTTACCAATCTCTATCAATGGAGCTAAAAGTCATTGAGGTTATAGCTAGTACGCAAGCTAAACTCTCTTATTGTCAATTTTATTATCAGCAACTAATTATATTGATCTAGGATGGGAATTGAGAGGGCTTACCTAAATTTAGCAATCTCATAAATAATAAAATAAACAACTCTAAATTACACAAATATAAATAATAATAATAATAATAATAATAATAATAACAACAACAACAACAACAACAACAACAACAACAACAACATAATGATAGGGGTTTAAAAATATAAAATAAGAAAAATAAAATAAAATAATAAAATAAATATAGGTGAGTACCATTATAAAAAAATTTCTAAGGAAGTTGAAATCCATTACTAAACTTGGTTGAAATATAATAATAATTTCTGAGTCATCTTTTAATCAAAATAAAAAGACTGACCAAATTGTAAGCCAAAAGTTGGTCTACACACCTTACATTACATCCTTGAAATAATTAATACAACAAAGCACCAATATTAAATCCTATTCAAATCTATAACTATATTCACAACAAGAAGCTCATATATATAACTAGATTTAAAGCATTAAGTGCAATTGGAAGGATGCCGGTCTAAGTATCCAAAATAGTACCTCAAGTGTATCTAGTTATACTCCCCTCCTTTGACCCACATAAATGTAAACATTTTACTAGTTCGGTTATGATTATAAAACTATTAAGTGAATTATTATTTAACATAGCTATAGTTTATGCATATAAATTATAGCATGTTCATATAGCCACCTATGAAGCATATAATCCTATAAATTACCATTATGAGGAAGCCAGACTAATGCATGCACTATATAATTCTTACTTAATATAATCACACTTATAAATTATATCAATTAAATTATAGTAATTAAAATATAGTTAAGGATAATATTGTGAAATAGAGATTAATAATATTACATATTAAACAATAGTTAAGGGTTTCAATTTTTTCCCTAGTACAAATTATATAGCCAAGCATAATAAATAAATTACACAAAAACATATATTAAAAATAGAGTAATAAATAATTGAAACTAAGTACCGATGAAAATTTTAGCAATTTATTTAGGATGAAAATTTGTTATTTTCATCTTAAATAAATTCTTTTGGATCATTTTTCTCTCTCCTCCTTTCTTTCTCCTACTCTATCGTTATTTTTTCACCGTCTCATTTTTTCTTCTAATGCGCCACCCTTTTGCATCACCTTCTCTCTTCTCTCACTTTCACCACCTTCCATCCTCTTTCTTCTCTACCGTAGTTTCAATTAATTTTTGGTTCTTTTTGACATAATTCACCTAAGTGTGAATTATTGAACATAAGATGACCTTAGTAGATTATTAGGTTAATCTTAGTGATGACTTAAATTATGGTTTGAAATTAAACCTTAGGATTGGCATGAGTAATTAGAAATTAAGAAACATGGTTAAGTACAAAAATTGAAATTATTTGTGTATTATGAGATATTCATGATCACCAAATAAAATATTAATATTTATATGGAAAGACCTAGAGATTTGGGAATGATTTACTCGTTAGGGTTACTCACCTTAGATATAAGGTAGGAGACATTGTTTTCGCTTTGTTTCACTAGTGTGCCTTTGTATTGTAGTAAGTCTCTCTTTTATTCTATTAGGGGTATCGATACTTTAGTACTACCCGACCTAGGTTGGAGGGTACTATGATGCCTTAGTATGCTAGTGAAACTAATATACTTTATATAACTCTGGATTTTACGGTTGGAGAGTATTGTGTTAACTTAGTCTATTATTATGAGCATTGTACATCTTTGAGTTGACTTTTGTATCCACTCGACTAATTAAAATGAAATTAATTCATGTTTGGTTAATGACGTGTATTGAATTATCAGTTTTTTGGTTACCTTCATGCACTTCTATTTTTTATATTGATATCATAACACCCATAATTTACTATATATAAATTTCATTTTGTAAGAGCAAAAATAACAAAATATTAGGTGTTACCATCACACTTAGCATATATTTGATATTGTCAAGTTCTAAGGTTAAAATAAGTAAGATCCAAAAAATAAAGCAGCAAAAAGAAGAGCAAACAATATAGTTAAATGTAAGAAAAAGTAATAATATAAATAATGTTATGCAGATAATGTAACCCTTGCACAATAGGATAAATAAAATATAATAGGAAAATAAGAGTTCAAGGAAAAACTAACATAAAAGGAGCACACAACTATATGAAACTAGTTTGCCTACTTAACCTAATTACATTTCATAATAAAATTAATAAAGATCACAAAAATAAGATCCCTTACTCTCTAAATAATCCTAATTATTAGGAAAGTGCTCTTTAAGATCCTTCAACCACTTTATATTGCACACACACACATCTAAAAGGTTCTATGATCAGTATTTTAATACCCCATATTGTTATAAATGGATGAATGAGAAATTATGCCAATTTTGGGCCTTTTATTTTTGATTTATTTTTATGATTTGGTTTGGGACAAAATTAGATTTGAAATCATATTAAAAATAGATTTTATTGAGTTTTGCAAGTAAACTAATTGACTTGTTTATCGTTTCAACAAATTTGGATTTCTCGACTAAACCAATAGACTTGTTGGGGGAAACTGATTGAATGGTGGTAGAATAGTCTACTTATAGACCCAAACCCATCGATTGGTTTGTCAAGATGGTCATATTTTTTTAGCTTAATTTTTTGAAAAATTCCTTACACAAAAATAGAACCTGACCAACACATGCTAATTTGTCCCTAAGAGATTCCTAACAATTTTTATGATGCATTTAACCTAAAATATTACCTCGAATTGATCTAGAAGTCAATTATGACAATTAAGGGGAGATATGACCTCAGCATTATTTTTTTCCTCCTTTCTCCTCTAAATGATTCTGAGATCAAATGCTTCAATCTCAGACATGAATCTGAGAATCTTGAAGATTCCTTCCATGCTGACCTTCCATTACTCCATTCGTGTATGCTAATTCTAGTATAATTAGCCTACGTTCTTCAAAGACATCATTAGAGCTTTAGAGAAAAGGTCATTGAATCCTAGACAAAATATATTCATTTTACTTGAATTCAAATGGTCAATGGTAGGGTTTTGAGTTGATTCCTAAACCCTCAATGTTTCTCTTTAATTGGTTGGTTATCAATAGCCCTAATCATTTCTACTATGCGCCTTTCTTTCAACTACCAAAATTTCTAAGTCTTGTATTCAACTTCCTTCTCTTCATACTTCAAGCCTTACCAATCTAATTTCAAACACCTTTCTGATCCTATCTCTAGCTTTCTCTTATTTCAATTGTTATGCAAGGAAGAGTTAGATTCTGGGAAAAAGGTGGAGTGGTCCAATTATGCTTCTTCCTTATTTTGACTCAAGTGGTATGTTATTTTTTTCCATTTTTAAGTTCAAAAATTTGACAAAATTTTGGTGTAATGTATGAATTTAATATTTTGGTTTCAAGGTTTTCAAATATGAGAATTCCTATAGTTGAAATTTATGGCTTTAAGGGGATTTTTCCCACATTAAGTGATTCTTTCTTCTAAAATGTTAAGTAAATATTCCTACATATTAGGTGTTACCTTTATTTGAGCTATGCATGTTGGCGTGAATGAAATACAGTTAGTATAAGTGATTCAGATTGTTAGATGGCATGATTTGAGTAAAAATAGGATATGATGATTCCATATTCTGAAATGCAAGTTAATTCGATTGAAAATATGTTATAATAGGTTGATATATGTCTAAATCTGGTTAAGAATGATTTATATGTAATAATGTTCATGAAACTAATTATTTAGTGTTGTTTTAGGGTAAACCAATTAACTAGTTAGGTCAAACTGATCAAATGGTTCCTAGAATAGTTAATTAGTTAATTCAACCGATTACCCGGTAAACCTGCACAAACCTTAGTCTTGCTCTCTACTTAAATTCATCTATTGATTGGGTAGAAATGATTGACTGGTCTATGAAAAATCGAATGATGTTCCCAAAGGGATGAAATAGTTAAGAAAATCATGCTTTGGTTGAGTTAAACCAATCAAGTGGTTGACCCAAACCGATCGTCTTGATGGGCCAGACCAATTGACTGGTTTGACTATCTTATATGATTTTTTTCCTTCTTGGTTTGATTATGCTTTGAGGCTATATTTAGAACTATGGCATGATTATTGATGGGATAAAATACATATTTTATCATGAATTATTAGCCAAATGAAAGGATTAAAATAGATAATAACTTATAGTATATGCTATGAGTAATGTAAAAGCTAAATGGGTACTTCACTTATAATATGTGATGATATTGAGAAAAGAGTAATGAAAATTAGCATGGAATCTAATTAAATAATATGGTGGATATGAATAATATTAGCCAAGAACAAATGAAAACCCACATGGTTAGGAAAATGGGAAGAAAATAATTGATATGGACTAATATGGAAAATTACCTTAGTTGCTTTGTATAGGCCTTGCATGATCACCCATCCTTATGAATAAAATACTAATCATTTAAAACAAAATAAAGTTATATTGAGTATGGTTCTAGGTTACACGATCTTCAATTATCTATCAGGGCTTAGTTTTCCTTCAAGCATTTTTGGTTTTTTCAGGCCTTACCTTTAGGCGGGACCCTAAGAGGTCCCGTTGCCTTACCTTCAGGTGGGACCCTAAGAGGTCCCGTTGCCTTACCTTCAGGTGGGACCCTAAGAGGTCCCGTTGCCTTACCTTCAGGTGGGACCCTAAGAGGTCCCATTTCCTTACCTACTCTTGACATCGATGATGTACTAGGGGGTATCCATACTAAAGGGTATAGTTACCTAGGTGGTTTGCTTTTGTTTGGACTTATGTTTGTATTAGTTGTCTTCGACCTAGACTTGTGTCCATTCTGGTGATTGATTTTAGCCTGGGCTTATGTCCACTTGGTGATTAGCTTCGAATTGGACTTCATGTCCCTTATTTGGATAGACTTCCATGGTGTGTTAGACCATGGGGTGGTGTACAACCCATCGCTCAATGATAATAAAATATGGATAACAAGTAATTGGCTGGTAAATTAAGAATGATGACCAAGCAAATTGTTAATACTTGGTTAGGAATGGAAGTAATGGTATGATAAACCAAAATGAATAAAATATTGTTGTACACTTGGCTAATGGTCAAAATTTCAAATTTGTTGTGGAATGGAATATTGATTGAATGATTAACTCACTCATCTCACATGTGGATAAGTAAGTGATATAACCTAAAGAATGAGAAAATTGGAAATAAACCCCAGAGGTTACTGGCACTCTCTTGCTATTATATGTGTAAGTGCTTATATGATGATAATTTGAAACTAAGCATGATGTATTATGCTTTGTTGGAATTGTGCATCATGGGATGTCTTTATGCACTTCCACCTTTATATATGGCCTTATCAGAATGCATGTCATATTTTATATCCATGTATGATAAATTTGTATAATTGTGTTTACATTGAGGGAGCAACATGGCTTACTCAATATGTATGGTACTAATGTGTTTGTTTTCTTGATCACCTACTCATTCTCATAAGCTAAGGATTGTGTGCAGGTATTTAGGGATGGTTATTAAAGGGCCTAATTTAGTTGGGTAAGGGCTTGAGACCAAGGACCTTCGGAATTTTTTAGTAGGGTTTACAGCGGACCAAGATTTGAAATTGGGTGTCATACCCTAATTCATTTTATTGCAGCCCCATACCTTATCTACTTGTATTTTGTACTAAATTGGTCAAAATCTATTAGGGTCCTCTAATTTAAACACTCTTGAAGTTCTATAATTAAATTTTGTTTTTGCGCACTCTATTGTTTTAAGTATTTTGATTAGTTTAGCCTTGTATCTGATATGGGGTAGGTGAAAGATGTCTATCCTATGTTAGGTATGGTAGTAACACTCCATCTTTTTCTAGTTGTTTTCTACTTCTATAAATATTTTAATGAAATTTTTTGGTAATAAAAAGTGGGGGTATTACAAGTGTGAATTCCTTGTACTGAATAAATCATATTGCCTCCAATGTGGTAGCATGCTCATATTAAACATTAGACACAAAAACAAATAATGCTTAGAATATATTTTTCATATGCAATCATAATATTCAAGGGTAAGTATACTTCCCCACGAGAAAAATCATGGACCAATCCTTACAAATGCTAACAATAATCACAACTCTAAACACAACTTTTTCATTCTTAGAGCAAAACCCTAAAATGATTTTTAAGATGAGCTCTAAGTAATGCATCTAAAATATTTTCAAACAAACAAGTTATTTCTTGAGATGAATGTAATCATATGATTGAGAGCAATGATTTCTAAGAATAACAATAACACAACAAATCAAACCACTAATCTCCATATATCAAATTAGGGAAGTTGCATGACATAAATTAATGTATACCCACTAACTAATTGACATCAAGTCAGAAATGTCACACAAACTAAGTCATGTATACACAATCTCAACACTCAAGTCCTTAACTATGCATAACTCTAGAGATTTTATGATTACCTATGAGTGGAAATGAGTTATTTCATCTAAAGATCAAGTTATGCGCTCGGTATCTCTACTAAGACATCAGATACATTTCCAAATGCTCAACCATTTCACATTAAGCGATTAATATTTAATTTAAGTCAAGATTATTATTCCTCAAAGGGAAAATAACATCTATCATAACAATCAAGTCAACTAATAATCAAAAGGTTATCCATAATCAATGCCATCATACTCTAGGGTTAGGCATCCTACCATAACCTAAATAATAAATTAAACCCATTCCATTTCCATCACTTATAAATCATTTATTCCAAATTATTCCAAGATTAACCCTAACGTCATCTAAGTCCAACAAGTTATAAAATAAAAACAAAGGTAATCACATGTCCAAACAAGACCTAAAAGATGGAGGGTTAACCAAACAAATTAAGAATTAAGGTAGTTCTAGGAATAAATGATGTGAGAAAAAAAAATACAAGCATTTGGATAACCATTATAATATATGAGTTGACAAGTAATTCACCTATGTTAGTTAGATGATAGAGCATGGAAATTGTCCAAATATATATAAAAAAAAGACACTATAAAATACAAACAATCAGTCTCTTAAAGTGTCACTTCAATTGACCAACAAAAGCCAGATACCTATTTAGTCGATTAAGAACATGAATTAGTTGATAGTACACATGGACACATCAACTGAAATGACCTTTTAGTTGACTGGAGGCACTTATAATCCAAACTTACTTTCAAACATTCACATACACATTCCACAAGTTTCAAACCATAACACCCTTAAAAAAAAAGAACATTTTGACAACTTCATATGAAATTTCTAACATGCTTAACACTAATACATGCTTGGGAAATTATCACATCATAATAGTCATACTTGCATATCAAATAAATTGTATGGCTTAAAACTTAAAGCATGCCCTCTAACCTACCTTTTCATGCCCATACACCATTATATCTTGAATATGATAACAATGTATATGATAGTCAATTTCTATCATGTTAGCCTACATGAAAATTTCCCATAAAATATATCACATGTTTTAACTTTTTAACATAATAACACATGAAAATTTCTATACATAAGCCTAGTAGAATTCTACTCTAAATAAACCTATCATTCTTACACACAAATTCTACCATTTATGGAGTAGTTAGATATACTTCCAAGCTATACAGAAATAGTATAATAAAATGCCTTCTCTAAGGCCATCTTAGATTAATATTGGGATCACCTTCAAAAATACCAAAATAAAAAAAATAAGAACAATAAAAAAATCATATGTTAAATAAAAAAGTACAGAAGAGGGAAGAATAAAAACTTATGAAAAAGGGAGAGGGTTAAAAGGGATCAACATAGGTAAAAATATTCACAATTAATGACAAATCTAACATCCCTTATTGTTCTAAAGATCTATAGAGGCTAGATAAGGAATTATTCAAGAGAAAATCAAAGTAACCAGGTAATTATGAAGAGGAAGCATTTAAAAATTGTTGCCACAAAAAGGAGTGAAGAACAACTTCAACTCACAAATGAAGAGGAGATAGGTGGGTGTAAAATAAAGAAAATGCTAAGTGTTGCAAGACTAATGAAAACATCGCAACCAAAATTATAAAGATGCACAAGGGGTTGGCAACCATCATATGAATAAGATGGGCGGGTATTTTGCCTTTTGACACCCTTGAATAAAAAACATTCAATTGGAGGCTAGAATGTCAATAAGGTAGATTGTAGTGTCTTGAACTAAATGTGTTAAACAAAACAACAAGCAAGGGGTGAAGGTTGTTGATAGAATTGGAATAGAGATAGTAGAGTTCTATTTGGTCAAGTTAAGGTGAAGAGAAGAGAGAGAAAATAGGATGGAATGTAATGAAGAGTAAGAGGACACAAACTAGCATACATAGGCAAGAATATGCTTAATAGGCTACACGAATCATGACATAAGCCATAATGTAATCAAAGGAAGCCAATAAAAAATTTCTATTAGCTCAATTGTGTTTTTTCCTCTAATGTATTATCTTCAATAAAATAGGCACCAATAAATAAAAAATAGAAAAATTAGCAACCTAATGTAAGAGAATCCTAAAATAAAGATAATCTACTTAGTAAGTTTTCCAAAGTTGAAGACTCCAAAATTCATCTCACTTGGGTAAATAAATAATAAGATTATCAAGGAGCCATGAAAAGCCATGTAAACACCAAAACAAGTCGTCAATGCCCATATGTGGCTAGATCTATTTTGGCTATGTTGTGGCTCCATAAAGCTATTCCTAATTGAAACCATTATTCTTCACTAAAAGCCACATTTTATCTACCCCTATATTCCATCATTTTCTACTGAAGTAGACTAACTTGTGTAGCCCTATTTCATGTGCCGAATTAAGGGACTTTGGGAAGATAATGTTGGGGAGATAAATACCTTGTAATAAGGCTTAAAATATAGGGAAGCAACCTCAAGATTCTAGAAAAATTTACAACCTGCTAAGGAGACTACTTCCTTCTTTCAATCAACCAGTGTTTTCCTTTCTTAACTAAACCTAGTCAAAGTATGTTGTTAGACTTTCCTAATATGTAATTTATTCTTTCTAAGCACATTTCATGGGTTGCATGGAAAATCAGAACTAGATGATTGAAGAGGGTAGTAACATTAGCTAACTTGTATTAGTATAAACTATGGTTGGGGTGTAACAAAATCTACTCATTTGTTAGATTTGTAATGTACTTACTAAATGTCTAAATTAGCTATATATACAGGTAACAGAGATGAAGGGAGAGGAAAATTTTGGATGAAGATTACACCCTTTAGTTGTTGACACAAAAATCTCCTTCTCAAGGTTCAGGTTTATTCTTCTAATTTTTTCAAAACCTTACACCATTTAAGCTAAGAGTTGAAACTTTGTTGGTTAGTGTAAGTGCTTAATCTTGAAAGCTTTTGATGATTAATTTCATCTCTCACCCTCTTACCTCTTCACTAAATTTTTAGTTTTGTTAGAATTTACCCAAATTCCAATACTAACACTTGGCTTGATCTAATATGTTTAGCATTCTGTATCAAATTAACATCAAAAATCTAGGTTGGTAACTTTGGTTTTTCACAATCCCATGACCATTTTTTATTAAACCATCATCTATTTTTTACCATATAAAAAAAATATCTTTCACCATTTCTCCCCACATACTAGAACTCTAACCTTCCTTGTTTCGTTTTCTTTTTCACCTTTGGGGTTTTGTAAGAATTTATACATGTAGCCTCAATCAATATGGAGAACTAACCTATTTCTAGAGGGTTGAGTCTTGAAGAAGACCATAACCTAAGAAGAGATAGGGCAATTAAAGCCTTATAAATTGATATAAGGATCATGTTGGTATTTTGGAATCATTGGTACCAAATGCCAACATTCTTAGAGCAAGGAGTCTATTCCCACAAGGGCAATTCCCCTAAATTACCACAAAGGAGGAGGTTAGTTATGTAACACACCCAAAAATCATAGTTGATATTTTTTGTTTGAACAAGACCATACACCTAAATGGAGGGTGCTACGACTGTGATTAACACAAGCCTGGCCCCCGACCAACCTCGCACCAACCATGAAGCTAGAAATTTCATGAGTTATAAAAGTTATTAGGACATAAAATCATAATGATTCACAATTGAAAAAGGAAATTAGAGTGTGTAATTAACAAGTCATTACATACTAGAAAACAAATACAATACTAAAGCCCCTAAGGGGAAAGAATAATATAAATAGTAAGATAGGATAAAAACTAAAAAGATGAGTCCGAACAACACTAGGTCTTAGGCCTTATCCTAAGTCCAATAGGTGATCACATAGCCCCACTTGACACATCAAATGCGTCATAGGCATCAAATATAGCATCTCCTATCTGCACCAACTCAAAAGGGACCTTTGCTTGTGAGAATGAGAAGCACCCATGAAATGTGTGATCAATATGCTATGTACTGAGCAAGGTAACCATGCAGCTAAGGCCATACATGAAAGGCAAATAATTCAAGTAGGTAACCATGCAACTAAAGCCATACATAAAAGATAGATAGTATAAGTAGTGATTCAATCCGGTTAAACATAATCATTAGATCTCTAATCATTCTCCCTATTTCACACCATTCTCATTTTAAGTCCATACGAGTATGGGAACCCCACTATTATAGCCAATGACTTGAAAACATCTAGGGAAGAATTCTTGTGGCCACTATTATTTGCCGGTGGATCGATACCTAGAGCAATGTGCTCTTGGCCACTATTATGCTAGTGGATCGGTCTAGCCTCGACACTCATGGTGTTCCACTATAAGTAATTAGTATCTTTTCCATGGATTATCTTTAATTAAGGTTTGGTTTATTGAAATTGGGATACCACACTATTATAGTTGGTGGATCAAAAACATCCAAGGCAACTCGCACCTGACCATTATTATTCACCAGTGGATCGGTCTTCAGGGCACCCTGCACCTAGCCACCATTATGCCTGTAGATTGGTTTGGGCTCGGCTTAATAATCTTCCACTTTAAATGATTAGTATCTTATCCATATCTTCTTCAATAGATACTTTCATACTAGACATGCATACCCCTTGGTCTTCCCACTTACACACCCCATCCACACCTATTATCCTAAAAATCTCGTCCCATATCATAGGATTTCTACGCCTCCTAGAACGTCTAGACATCCTTTCCCCCTTTTCCTTACTTATATCAATGCCAAAACTTTTATGTATGTGGGTCGAGGCCACTTTCTCATATATTTGGGTTAACTCATCATTACCCTCTAGGTTTTTCCCCTTGAAAACCCTAATATGGCCTATATGGCCTAACTTCTCTCTATCATACATGACCCATGCTCCCTTTTCTCCTAACTCATCACCCCACTTGATCCACACCCAACATCCCAACTTTACCTCCCATTTTGCACATGTGGCCACGAAACACTAGTTGGCCACGATAAACCCTAACACCTCTCCTTTCTTATATGTCATCTCTTCATCACCCTCACTTACCATTTCCCTTTCCATATGACACACATTCACCCTTCATATGACACCCTTCCACTCTCACCCCTTACTCCAATCTCTTCCTTTATTTCTCCCTTCCACAACTTCCCCACTTAGGATTTTTTTCCTAAACCCTCGCCAAGTCCCTCATGTGTCTTTATACCAACCTACATACTATTTTCACACATAGACTCCAATCACCCCGACTACTCTCCCTCCACCTTACTCAATCCTCAAGTCAACTTTTCTCACGTAAAAGTCATCCACATGCAAATACTAACCACCTTATTCAAACCTTACACTCCCCATACATAATTTAGTCCATCCTTTTAATTGGTTCATATTATCCCTTTATTTATCCACCTATAAGTCATGAGATCTTTAGGCCATTCTTACTTCCATCTAGTCAACTCAATTTCTTTTCTTCTATTATCTTCTCCCCACCACATCATACTACATAAAGTCTCCTATTATGCATGTCATATAGGGTAATATTACATAAGCATAATACAAGTACAAGTCACATTACCATATTACACATGCAATAAAAACACATACAACTTACATTAGCTCCATGCTTAGCAAGCTACGCTACAAGTGCATAGTTCATAACCACATAAAGTACACACATAGCCAACAACATAACACATAATACACATATTAGGCCTTAACATCGTTAGTTTAAATGATACCAAGCTTGGAGCACGCTCCTACACCTCCTTAGAGGTTAGACTTAGTTCACATATAAGAGAGAAACACTAGGGTTAACTTCCCTCTTATTACTTTCATTATTCCCTACTTTACCTTTAGTAGGAACTAGTATTAGTGATAATGATAATAATAATAATAATAATAATAATAATAATATTATTATTATTATTATTTTTAATAGTATTAATAAGAGTATTATCATTAAAGTGGCTAATAGATACACTAGTGGGAGTATTAACCAAAATAGGGCTATTAGTAGTGATAATAATAATAATGATAATAGTAATAGTAGTAGTAGTAGTAGTAGTAGTAGTAGTAGTAGTAGTAATAATAATAAGTCTAAAATAATAATTATACCAAAATAATTTATACTTTAACTGCTCCCAAGGGTTAGGGCACAACCTATGTGAAGGTGGCAGCTAGGGTGGTGGCAGCAGCGACTCATGGAGGTGGAGTTGGTGGAAGTGGTGGTGGTTTTTGGAAGGGTTGGTCTTTTGGGGCTGGAAGTGTGAGAGGAAGGTGGCAGTTGTGAGGTGTTATACTTTCTAGAGTAAAAGGGTTGCATGGTGGCATAGTAGGGTGGCGGCACATGTGGTGGTGGTTGTGGTGGCCAAGAGTGGTGGAGAACAAGAGAGGGGGAAGGAGAAGGAGAATGGGGAAAGGAAGGGTAGGGGAAGGTGGAGGAGGGATTGCTGGGTAGAGTGGGTGGCAATAGAGGTGGTGATTATGGCGAAGGAGCCGATGCACAACAGCGAGAGGGGTGACGATGGGGTGCAACGGGTAGCTCGAGCTGCCCACTTTACACAATTGGGATGTGTTGTGTAGGGGGAGTTAAGGGTGGTGAGTGACTTGGTTTTGTGGGTGTGATGCAGGGAAGGGGCTGGGTGGTGTTTCGATTGGTGGCATTGCACGATGGTAGCTAGGGCAGCATATAAAGGCACAGTGACAAGAAAGGTCAAACTTTTTTGGGCAGAGCAAAGGAGGGGAATAGGGGACGGTGTGGGGTATTAATAGGTCAAGGGATCAAGAAGAGGATAAAGGGATAAATGGATAAGGGGTAGGAGTAGGAGGAGCTTCCTGGCCAGCAGTGGTAGGCTGGTATGAGCCTGTGAAGGTGTAGGGTGTAGGCTATAGGCTACAAATGGGGGAAAAGGAAGGGGAACAAGAAAGCAGGGAAAGTAGGTATAGGGAGGGTTTGGCTCGAATTGATAAGGAAAGAGATGGGGGAGAGATAAGGGAGTAGGTTGGGGTAGTACAATGGTAGAGGAGGATGGTTGGTGGCAAATCGCAGGCATGACCTACAACGCAAGGGAAGGAGAAGGGAGAAGGAAGAAGAAGAGGTTGGACCTGCCGGTCAAGAAAAAGGAAAAGAAAGAAACGAGGGAGAATCAAGAAGCCGAAGGGGAAAAAAAGGGAAGGAGGAGCAATTTGGGCCGCATGGGCAAGGCCCAACCAGGGGTGGAAGAGAAAAAGAAAAATGAGAAAGGAGAAAAGGAAGAAAGAAAAAAGGAAAAAGGATGAAAAAGGAGCAAGGAAAAAAGAGAAAAAATGGAAAATAGGGTAGTTGAGGTATTTAGTTTCTTTTTGATATTTTTTGAAATATTTGGAAATAATTAAATTCCTTTATATATTAATTTAGAAATTTGCGGTATATCTTCCTCATTTTATTTTAGTTAGCATATTACCTAGTTTTTCCCTATATTATTTTCCTCTTCTTTTATCTTAATTACTCCCATTATTTTATTAAAAATATTATATTTAATTAATCCCACAAATTAATCCCTATTTTATTATAATTTCCTAAATTAGGGTTTTTGGGTATTACAGGTTAGGAAGGAGTCCTTTAATGATATCAAGTTAGAAATCCTAGAGTTTGATGGATGGCATAATTCGGAGGAGTTTCTAGAATGGGAGATGAGATGTAATAAGATATTTGAAGCTAGTTTCTTAGATGATGAAAAGTCCTTTAAGATTATTGTCCTCAAGTTGAAAGGCATGCCTCTTTATGGTGGTAAAATTTGGTGCAACATAGAGGAAGGAAGGGAATGTCCAAATTTAGAAGTTAGATGAAAAATGAAGAGATTGATGAAGGAGAGATTTTTGCCACAATATTATACTCAATACCTATATAATAAAATTTATTATTTAATACAAGGTCCCTTAAGTGTGGAAGAATATATTTAGGAGTTTGATAGCCTCATCATGAGGCTTATATTAGAAGAGGTTGAAGAGCACATGACGTCTCGGTTCCTAGGTGGTTTAAGAGTGGCATTTCTAGGAAAGTGGAACTCTATAAAATTACACCCTAGATGAGTTTTTTATTTAGCAATCAAGGTGTAGAAGCATAAAAAGGAGAAGAGGAATTCAAAGGTTGGAGGTTTAAGGTTGAATGCATACCCACCAAAGCAAGTTCCAAATCCAACAACTAATCCCAAGACATTTTGATGTTAAGGGTAGATGAATCCTAGAAGTAGGTGAGTCTAGTTGTAATAAGGGTGTTTGATGCTTTTAATGTCAAGGAATTAAGCATTACCAAAATGAGCATCCAAATAAGAGGGTAATGAATTTTCTAAATTTAGAAGAGGGGGTGTTTGAAAGAGATGATGTCGACGATCATTTGGCCATCGACGGTGGGGATGAGAATGAGAAAATATCACTAGATTTAGGGGAGTCCTTGATGATAAGGAGGGTTTTGCAAACAAGGGAAGCCATAGAAGATGAGTCCTAATGGGAGAAAATTTACTAAGTATATCTGTGATACCCCACCTTTTTCTAAAGTGTTGAATGAGGAATTATTCAAATTTTTGTGTTTGATTTTGACTTAGTGTTATGATTTGATTTGAGGTAAAGTTGGATTTTAAGTGAGGTGGAAATTTTTATTGAATGATTTTTTTAAGGCAAACTGATTGACTTGTTGTATGAATTAATCAAATGGTTTATCATTTCAACCAAATTGTTTTTACTCAACTAAATCGATCAACTAGTCTATAAAATAGTCGTTTGGTAAGCCAAACTGATCGATTGGTTTTTCTAAGTAAGCATAATTTTGATCTCAATTTTTTTGGAAATTTTCTTACATTAAAATGGAACTTTGTTAACCCATGTTGAATAGTTCCTCAGAGAATCTTAGTCTTTTTTATGATGTAATTGGTCAAATAATACTACCTTATATTGATTTGAGGAGTTGATTGGATAATTAAGGGGGCATAACCTCAGCTCTATCTTCTTCCACCTCTCCCCTCCGTACATTCTGTGATAATTGCTTCAATCTAAGACCCCAATTCTGCTCAGCTGGAAGATTCCTTCCACTCTAGCCTTCCATTACCTCTTTTGTGAATTACATTTCTAGATCAATTAACCTGTACTCCTCCAGAAGTACCATTGGAACTTTAGAGGACATGTTATAATATATTTAAATAAATCCATCCATTTAACTTGAATTCTAACTATAAGAATTAAGGTTTTTGATTTATTCCTAACCAACTTTTGATTCATATTTATTTGTTGGCTATATATAATCCTAATCACCCTTTTATTTTCCTTTCTTTTAGCCATCAAAAAATACCTATTTTTTCTAGAATTAACCTTCTCCCTCTAGACATCAAACCTTAGAGTTTAATTCCTTTCACTCTTCTAATCCTTTCTTTTTCTCCCTTTATTTTAATTACGGAGCAAGAAAGAGTTAGATTTTGGAAGATGGTTGAGTGGTTCAACTAAGTATCCTTTGTTTTTCCTTTAGGTGTGGTACGTTCATTCTTTTCCTTCTATTTCAAGTTTGGATTTATAAAATTTATGCAAAAATTATTGAGGTAAAAAGGTTGAGTTCGGATTTTGGAAAAACTTTAACCTGTATCAAGTAAGTTATTCTTGCATAAAAATGGGTTATAAGTAATCTTGCATGATGTGGGACTCTCTAAGTTTAATATCATGTTAGCATGAATATATAGCTTACAAAACTAATTTCGAGCGTTATATTGTGTATTTTGGAGTGAAAAGCATGAATCTTGAGAAAAGATTAGATTTTGATGATTAATTAGAGTGTGCAACTAAAGAAAGCTAAAAATATATTATTTGATGTTTGAATGTATTCCGAGGTGTTATGATAAAGATTTATAAGCATGATTTATAGGAAAATGATTTTTTGGTGTTGCTGTATAGAAAACCAATCGACTGGTTAGGTCAAACAAATTAATTGGTTCTTAGAACGATCAAGTGGCTGACCTAACCCATTAACTAGTGAGCCTGCAACGACCTTGGTCTTGCCCTATAAACCCATCAATTATTTAGGTAGAACAAATTAATTGGTCTATGAATAGTCAACTACTTTACCTAAACTGATCGATCGATTGATTTGAGGTAAGGCATGGTTTGGTCGAGCCATACTAATCAACTAGTTGGGATGAACCGATCGACTTGTTCAACTAGTTTGAGTGCTTTTGTTCCTTTCGGCTTCGTTATGCTTTGAGGCTATGAATGAGATTATTATACTATTATTAAGGGATAAAATATAGATATTATCATTGATTAATGACCTAACAAATGGATTAAATGGACCATGATTTATGATATACTCAATGAGTATTATAAAGGCTTAATGGGTATACCACATATTGATGAAAAGTGTAAAGAAGAAAAATATGTTTTTCAATGAAATGATATAATGATCATGAATAACATTGGACAAGAATAAATAGAAATCCCCACATGGTTGGGTGATGGAAATGGATTAATATGAAATAAATATGGGAATCTATTTCTTGTTCTTTTGTTAGGCTTTGTGTGATCACTTAATCTTATGAATAATGTACTGGTCACATAAATAGAAAGATGATCAAGTTTTTTATGGGCTTGGATTACCCTATCCTAGATTATCTATCGGGGGTTAGTCTATCTTTGGGTGTGTATTGGTGCCTTTGGGCAAGATACTAGTAGATCCTAATTCCATTCCTACTCTAGACACTGATGATATACTAGAGGGTATCGATACTTGAAAGATTGTATGGATACTCTAGGGAGGGTGAATAGATTATTTTGTAAAAATAATGACAAATTAAAATTTTTTGAGAAATAAGTAAAAGGATGATAAACAATAAAAATATAATTTATAGTGGTTCAAGAAACTCTACAAAGTTTCTCTATAGCAACTACCAAAAGGTTTTACCTTTATGATCTAAATCTCTCTTTATTTATATTGTGTGTTTGATGATGATAAATCCTCTCTTAGTTTATGAGCCTACAATCTCAATTACCTTCTAGGAGATGATTTACACTTTTTCTAGTTATCCTCTCTAGATTTATGAGACTACAATCTCAATGATCTCTCTTAGGAATGCAAGAAAATGCACCACTCTTCACTTGTATTTGAGATGATGAGCTTGATTGAAAATAATAAGAATATACACTAGATAGCATATGAAAGTGAGTAATCACTGATAACTTTTATCTAGCTAGAGGAATAATAATTCCAAGTATTCGAACACTCTAGCTAAATATGAAGCACAAATTGAGCACTAGGGATGTTTAATATTGATTTAAATGTATAAAATCAAAACTCGCTTTGATTTTTTATAAGATGTGAAAATGGTTATCTTAGAAGAGTTTTTCTATCTTGATTGTTGTTTATTAAAGTCAAACAACTCTTATTTATAGTGCTAAAAAATGAGAAAACTCTGCACTAGCCGTTGGGTATAAAAAGTACTCCAACAGTTGAATTATGATGGATAAAAAAATATATTAAATGCCTAAACTAGTCAATTGTTTTTAAATGAGTCGATGGATTTCAAACCAGTTGATCAGTCAACTTGTTTTTAACATTACAAACCCTTACAAAAAAGATCAGAACATGAGCTATAAAACTCAAAATTGAGTGTTGTATTTTTTTTTTAAAGTAGACAAGTTAAGTATACTAAGAAGATATATTAATCCAAAAATAATAGATATAAAATTTATGGTGAATTTTGGAAGTTAGATCATATGCAAAATATCTTAAAATAAAATCAATTTAAGACACCTTTTTGCACAAATAGTTGCTAATATTTTTTATGCGTGAAATCAATTTATGATTTTTTAAAATGATTTTCAAATAGGATTTGAATTATCAAATCATTGAAATATCTAAGTGCTCAATATGGAAATCATGTGTACATAACACCTAAGACTATAATATACTCTTTGGATCTTGAGTCTTGGAATCTTAAGCACACTTGCTTATCCCTTAATAGTTTGTATATTATACATATAAAATTGAAGTACTTGAAGCTAGAGTCTAACTTTTTCCTCCTTATTGATCTTTAGCTTTTTCTTGGGATATGATTTGTAAACTTGATCTCCTTAGCAATTCTTGACTTAGTTAAGTATTGAATAGTTCACCTTTTTCTATTATACACATGCCCATTTAACAACATAAGTAAAATTCATAATCAAGTTTGTTATCAGAAAAGAAAAGGTTGATTAACCTACAACAATCTCCCCCTTTTTTATGATGACAAATAAAAAGATGAAAATATCTTGAGAGATGATGTATAATGATTTGAAAGTGAAAATTAATATTTTTTTCTCGAATCATATGGATCGTAGATTAGCCATTTTATGTTAATCACACAAGTATCATATGAATGGCAAGATAATGACAAAACATGTTAGTACATAGCATATTTTCACCCTTTCTCCCCCTTTTGTCATCAGTGAAAGGAAAAAGGCTTCAAAAAATAATATATCTAATCAAAATATAAGTGCATAAAAAATTAAATTCATATAGAGTGAAACTCCCCCTCAAGACATGCACATGCTCTACTCTAGCACAAGGGGATCATTCATACTCAATATTATCAATGAGTAACTATAATGAAACAAATATAACATATCTCCCCCTTAGGCTATGCCTAGGGTAATAACACAAGTGATCAAGTAAAAAAAATATGCTCTCCCTAAAGGTATGCATATAAACATAATAAGATCAAGATCACAATATAATCACTTAAGATATTATTATCTTAAATAACATAAGTAGAGGAAGTGGAGATATGAGTATCAAGATTCATGAGAATAACTCAGATATGATATTAATAAAGCTCATTAGATTTCATAATTACGATATTTATAACATTAAGGCATGGAGTATTTAATGAGTCATAAAGATACTCAAGTAACAAAAATGATATGAAAGTAAATTTCATAGTTACATAAATCCAATTAAGTTAACAAATAGGAGGAGGGTGAGTGGGACAAGAATTATGAAAATATATGAGAGTGTCCCTAACATGAACATAGATCAACATGAGATTGTAATGATAATTTCATCTTGAACCTTATCACATGTTTCCCTCTTATATGGTGGACATAAAGCACAAGGAAAATAAGTAATGTTATAAATGATCCATTTAATAAGTAACATGTAAATAATATGATGAATTAGAAATCATGACAATCACATCAATGAAATGAAAGTTTATCACACATTTATTCTCAGTAATACATTTAAGCATAATGCGGATACTTGTTAACATGATGTTGAGAGATGGTAATGATCATGTATATGAGATATCAAAAGTAAATCTTGCAATGAAGTCATGTGATCAATTAATTTTAGAGTTGTATCTATCAACCTAGATAATAAATAGAAAAGTTTGGTAGTAGCTAAGACTTGTACAGAATCATGCATATAAAAGGCCACATTATAATGATCTCAAGAGTAAATGTTTATGCTCAAATCATAACATCACTCATGAGTCAATAACATGCATAAAGGCCAAGGTGTAGCATATAGAAGCACATGTCATCAAGGAGTAGTATAAAATTAAGAACCATAAATGTTTTGAAAAAGAATATCATAGTTGCAAGTATATAACCAAGTAATAGATGAGAAATCTAGTGTTACAATTGGTTATATGAAAGCAAGACTGAAACAAGCATATTTAGACCACAAATTATGTAAGAACTAGTTTACTCAAGCAAGGAAGTGTCTCAACTCCCTATTATTCCCATATTTTATCAATTGTTTCCATTTTATAATAATAAATTTATGAGAAGTATAAGGGAAGAGAAATAGGATGAAGCATGTACACAAGAACCAAAATGTCAAAAATATGGTGAATTGGTGAGAATAACAATTGTATCGATTTTAAAACATAAAAGGACATCAATTTGTGTCAAGTAAGAGCATTTACTCATCAAAAGGAGACACTTTGTGTAGGTTTTAGCGGATGGCTAGTAGTGTGCCTACATTATCTTGGGTTCGGATCTTGAGAGCGTGGACACCCAAAGGATTTTATTCTATCCGTGATAGACCATGGTGTTGGGGTCACACCCTAATCTTATTTCCTAATTAATATTGCCATATATTCTTAACTTATCATTCCTCCTATGTTTGACTTTGGTTGGGACCATTAGGATCCTTTTTTATAAATGATCTTTTAAATGTTTGTGTAACTTAAGTTTTCACACTCTATTTTAAATTGGTTAGTTTTTTTTTTTAACCTTGTACCTAGTATGAGATAGGTGACAAACATCTATCATGTGTTAGGTATAGTGGTAGCAACTTATTTTTTCTAAGTGTGTTTAATATTTTCTGCTTCTACATTATTTTAAAACAAAAACTTTCAATAGTGAAAAATGTGGGTGTTAAAGTACCATAAATTGGTAAACTATGCTCCCTCATTGTCAAATGGGCTAGTTGTGCAAATGTGGCTTCTAATAATCTTATTGAGAAGCTTAAATTGTCAACTATAGTAGATGCTAAGCCTTATAAACTTCAATATCTTAGTAATGGCTCGATGGTTTAATTTATCAAGCAAACAGCTTTGCTATTTTTCTTAGGGAAAACTTATTAAGATAATGTTGTATGGAATGTCATTCCTACGGATGCTTGTCACTGGCTATTAGGGAGGCCATGGCAATTTAATCGGCATGTTAAGCATGATGGGAGGAAAAACACTTTCAGCTTGAACTATGCTAACAAAAACATTGTATTCAGACCCCTTAGCATTCAATCCTCAGTTGTTATGGAGGACACCAAATGTAAGAAATCTTTTTCCATTGATGGGAAGTGGTTGAAAAGGGGCATAGATAAGGGAAGGGCCTTGTACTTATTATTAATGCTTATGTCTAATGAGAATGTACACACTCTAAACCCTCGGGTCAAAACCTTTATAGGAGAGTTTGGGGATGACTTCCCAAATGAGTTACCTAGTGATTTTCCTCCTATAAGAGGCATAGAGCACCAAATTGATTTTGTTCCTCGTGCTACCTCCCAAACAAACTGGCTTATAGGAGAAATCATAAGGAAACCGTAGAGTTAAAAATGTAACTTGAGGAGTTGTTACAGAAGGTTTTCACTAAGAATCCCTTAGCTCATGAGTGGTTTTGGTGCTCTTGGTAGAAAAGAAGGATGGAACAATGCAAATGTGTTTTGATTGTAGAGCTATCAACAACATCACTATCAAGTATAGGTATTCCATATCAAGACTTGATGACATGTTAGATTGTTAGCATGGGGCAAATGTTTTTTTTCCATGATTGACTTGAAGAATGGGTACTATCATAACAGGATGAAGGAGGGGCATGACTGGAAGATTGCTTTCAATACAAAAGAAGGATTGTACAAGTGGTTAACCATGCCTTTTGGACTATCTAATGAGCCAAGCACCTTCATGAGGCTCATGGATGAAGTTCTACGACCATTCATCTCTGAATTTGTAGTTGTGTATTCTGATGATATTCTTATGTTCTCTTCTAGTCGTGATGATCATGTAAGGCACTTAAGACGTGTATTTATATCCCCTAGGAACAAAATTTTTTATTGTAAACTAGAGAAGTGTGAATTCTATGCTAGGGTTTGTTGTATCCCAAAATGGAATCTCCATGGATGAGTTAAAGGTGGGGGAAATAACAATGTAGCCTACTCCCACATCCATTATCAATGTTACATCCTTTCATAGGATTACCTCTTTTTATAAGAGGTTCATAAAAGGGTTTAACACACTTTCAGCACCCATCACAAAATTCCTGAAAAAAAGTGACTTTCAATGGACTAAGTCTGCACAAGAAGCCTTTGAGCTAATTAAGAGCACATTAGGCAAGGCCCTTGTATTACGCCTACCTAACTTTGAAATGGTGTTCGAGATAGTGTGTCATGTAAGTGGAGTGGGCATTAGTGTTGTCTTGTTATAAGAAAGTAGACTCATAGCCTTCTTTACTGAGAAATTCAATGGTTCAATATCTAACTATATTACCTATGATAAAGAATTATATGCTATTGTTAGGGATTTAGATCACTGGTCACACTATCTTAGACCATCAAAATTTTACTACATACTAATCATGAGTCCCTAACTTATATAAATGGGCAGCATAAACTTAATGATTGGCATTCTAGGTGGGTAGATTTTTTATAGTCTTTCTTATTTGTAGCTAAGCATAAGAATAGCTGGACAAATATTGTAGGAGATGCACATTCAAGGGGATATTGTATGTTATCATTATTAGAAGCAAGGATACTATGATTTTGGTGTTTAAAGGAGCTATAAAAGAAAAATGAAGAGTTTGCAAGCTACATGGAAGAACAAGAAAAGCCTCAGGGTCCATACCTTGTGCAAGAAGGGTTCTTCCTAAAGGTAAGAAGTTGTGCATCCCAAAGTGCTCTATAAGAAAACTACTCATTCAAGAGGTATAAGGGAAAGGCTTAGCAGGGCATTTTGGCATCAACAAGACTTGTGATGTACTCTAGGAATATTTTTTTTTGGCCTACAATGGTGGGGATCCTCTACTTTCCAAAAGCTTAAGAGTCACTTCTACTAAGGACTCGATACACTTTTACCTATTTCACACCACCTTTGGGACCATGTGAGCATGGACTTCATAGGGAATTGCTTAAAATAGAAAGGAAAAATGATGCCATTATGGTGGTTGTCGATTGATTTTCTAAGATGGCACATTTCATCACCTTTCATAGGACGGATGAATCCTCTTACATCGCCGATCTCTACATTAAAGAAATAGTTTGGTTGCATGGTATCCCAAAAGCGATTGTGTAACACCCCAATTTTTACTACTGAAATGTTTCATTTTGTAGTAGAAGTAATTAAGCAAAGTAATAGGGGTTAGCACCGTGATCGACATAATTCTCGCTTATGCAACCATCCTTACATCAATCATAATGTTAAAACATTTAAGGTAATACAAGGAAATTAGAAAACAAAAGAACATTTATAGTATAATACTGAGTTTGGAGTCTAACTCCGCATTTAAAAATATAAGATAAAAAGGGGGGATACCATGGATCAAGAGTCCAAAAAGAGTATCTAGTTAAATACATAAACTAGATAACCAATACTCTTCACCCGAACCTAAAATAGATGAATTCACTCAATGTCATATGCAGAAAAATCATCTAATTGGTCTTTTGAGACCTACACGTAAGATTCAGGGATTTCTGCTCATGGGAACGAGTAGCACTAATAAAACGGTTGGTCAGTATGCTACGTACTGAGCAAGGGAATAATATTGTCGAAATAGGGACATGAATAGCACATGATTTCACATTAGATAATAAGAGAATAACAAAGTATATGAAACATCTCATAAGACAGAATATGATCCATATTTCTTTATTAAGTATAATCCATTTTCATTCTTTTATATACATTGAGTGTAGGAACCCTACTATTCTTAAACCGATGGAACAGTCTGAAATGCTGGGTGACAACACACCTAAGCTACTTTTCTTTTTGGTGGAACGGAGATTAAAATATCTTCTCGAGACAAAACGCTCCTGAGCCACTATTCTACTTAATGGAATAGAAATATATATGCATATAGAAAAATAGATAACCTTGGTCCTAACTCATATATTCTTCGATTGTAAATTATTAGTATTTTTTCCATAGGTTATGATGATACTTTTTCATTCAACAATGAGGAGGCACCCCACTATTCGTAAAAATGTGGAATGGTCTGAAAATCTAGGGGATAACATACCTAAACCACTATTTATTTCCAGTAGAACGGAGATTAAAATATCTTTTTGGGTTGAACGCTCCTGAGCCACTATTGTCTCTTGTAGAATAAGAATACATATGCATATAGAAAAATAGATAACATTGGTCCTGACTCATGTCTTCTTCCACTGTAAATCATTAGTATCTTTTCTATAGGTTATGATGATAAATTTTCATTCCATGATGAGTAGGGACCCCATTATTCTTAAAATAGTGGAACTATCTGAAACTCTTAGGGAAAACACACCCAAGCCACTATTCTTTCTAGTGGAACGGAGATTAAAACATCTTCTCAGGGCAAAATGCTCTTGAGCTACTCTTCTTCCCAATGGAACGGGATACTTATATATAGTTATAGAAAAATAAGTCACCTTATCCCTACTTATGTGCTCTTTCACTTTAAGTAATTAGCATCTTATTCAAGATTGATTCTCAAGCATAGGACACATTTAAAAACATATTTACATATAGCATAGGTCTAAGTCCTTAAGTCCTTTTAAACCCTAATTACACTCCCTTTAGTATTCATTCTCCCATGTTGATTGTTCTACACAACTTAGATTATATCATCTCCCAAATCCTATCATTAGTATCATACCCAAAATGTACAGCCTAATTACCATCAGTTTGCTTTAATAATCTCATCCTAATAAACATAGAAATATCTAAGACCCAAATTCCATAGAATTGTCATAACACCTCCCATGAAATTTTTATGATTACTAATTCTAGTAGATAACCTCTAAATCTAAAATATGGAATATTGATATTATTATTACAAGAGAGTTTGCCCCAAATTAGCCATTAAATAATTTAAGGATCCCAACTAACAATAATACTTCCATGAACTCTTCATCCTATTAATATCACATTTTAAACCTCTTAAGACATAAAATACCAAGATTATCCTATAATGACCAAGTTACCCTTAAGCACAAATAAAACCTTTATTTTTCCACACATGTTATTTTCCAAGTCCACAATTAATCATCATACCTCATGAGAATTTCTTAAGTCCATTTATCAAGAACTCTTTAACCTATATTTAATACCAATATATATATACTTCCACAAATATTATATTATCACAAAAAAAATAATAACGGTACCTCTTACCCATGTTACTTACTTTTAATAACATAATATCCTTAAGTCCATATATCATACCATAGAATAAATTTCCACAAATATGACATTATCACAACAAAACATTAATGGTACTTCTTACTCATTCTTACTTTCTTCCAATAATATAATATCCTGAAATCCATATTTCATACCATAAGATATAATTCCCCAAATATGACATTATCAAAAATAAAATCATAACATAATGATTCTTCTCACCAATTCTTACTTTCTTTCAACATAACATCCATATCATCACAAGATATCAAGATTAACACATGATACACCATATATAACAATATCATGAAAAACACATATAACCATACAAACAAATAACATCAAAAACCCTAAACATTGAATAGTATCCTTAACAACTAGGATACCAGGCTCTAAGCATGCAAATCCTAGACTTCCTCCTCCAAAGCTACTAGAATACCACCTACGAAAGTAATAAAATTCACCATTAGGCTTGAAGAGTTGAATTGAAGGAGAAATCAAGGTAAAAAGGGTAAAAATAGGTATAACCATAGTCAAATGGGAGCTTGAGATGTGTGGATATGTAGAGGAATGTGTGGTGGAGCTATGATTAAATTTTAGTGGTGTTTGGATGAGGTTTGAAGGTGAAAATAGGGGTGTACGACCAAAGAAATGAGGTTGCACGGCTGTGCAGTAGGCGGTGAAGCTCTTGGTCAAGAGAAAATATGCTACATGGCCAAGCGGTGTGAAAGATCCAGGGTTGTGCAGCAAGAGGTCGAGAGAAAAAATCACGCACACTCAGGCAGTGCAAAAGTTGCATGGCTGTGCAGCAAGAGGTAGAGAGGAAAAATCACGCACGATCGGGCGGTGCAAGGGTTGCACGACTATGCGGAAGGGGATTTTAGGTGTTGCACGGTCATGTAGCAAGTAGCTCATAGGTTGTGCACTTTGAAATACTACAACGCATAAGAGGAATAAGAAGGGAAGAGAGGTGGTGATTGGCAGCAATGGCCAGTGAGAGTAAGGGGCATGGTTGGGGTAACCTGAGAGGTTTGTCCACTCGCTGAAGGGTAGCGAGTGGTGGCTAAGGTGGTGCTCGGTGGTGGAAATGGTGGTGTGAAAGCCAAAAATAAGGAAAGAAAGGAGAATAAAAAAGAAGAAGAAGAGAGAGAAGGATGAAAGAAGAAGGAAGAGAGAGCTCAGCAATGTCTCTTTGACATAAATATGGGGAAAAATGAGGCAAAACCAAAGAATAAAAAGGAGAGTGTGAAGTGTATATATATGTACATACATTTGTGCGTGTGTGGTGTGAGTCAGGAACGAAGATAAGATCAGGGGACTGGCGTACGACGATGGTGATGGTGATGGTGTAGCTGTAAGGTAATGATGATGGTTACAAGGGGATGGTTATGGTAGGGTAGTAGCTATAAGTTGAGGGTGGTAATGGTTGATGTAAATGTTGCGTGAGAAGGGTAAATGGTAGGGGAAATTAAGTGTGGGTGGGGTGTGCAATGGTTGTGCAATCCTGTAGAGATAAGGGAACATAAGGAGAAGAGGAAAAAGAAAAAAGGAGATAAGGCGATGGGTGATAAATGTAGAAAGGTGATGGTGCAAGTGGGTGGTGCAAGTTGCAAGTGCAAGTTACGTAAATCTAGAAGTTGCAGCTCAAGGTTAATGAGAGGAAGAGAAGAAAGAAAGAAAAGAAAAGGAGAAATAAAAAGAAAAAGAGAAGGGTTGGGGGATTAGTTTAGGGTAATTTTAGATTAGCTAAAGTAATTTGGATTAGTAGAAAATTTTAGCGGGCTTTGATATTGGTTTAAGAATTACGGTTTATTAAAGTTAAGGTTTTAGAATCCATTAAAATTTTGGAATTAAGGAGTTAGGTTAAGGCTAACAAAAGATTTATTGATATTAGAATTAAATTAGGACGCTAATGACGCAAGATTATGCTAAGCAAAATTTTAGGATATTACAGACCGTATCTGATTGAGATACCAAGTTCCTCAACTTTATTTGAAAAACCTTATGGAGGTTACTCGGTACTAAAGTTTCCTTTAGTACCACTTATCACCCACAAACCAATGGCCAAATTAAAGTCACCAACCACACCATTATTATGCTTTTAACAAATTTGGTTTACAAATATTTGAGAGATTGGGATATCAATCTAAGAAATGATGAATTTGCATACAACCATTCACCCACTTATGCCTCAAATCACTCACCATTTGAAGTGGTTTTTGGAGTGAACCCCACCACTCCCATCTATCTCTTTCCTCTACCAATCAAGGGTGAATTTAGTTTTGAAGCCAAAAATAGGGCTGCCAAGTTCAAAAAATTACATGAATAAGTATGGGTGAGGATAAAAAAAGTGAACAACATGAATTCGAAGAAGGTAAATAAGCATAAAAAAGAACAAGTTTTTGAGCTGGGAGATGTAATATGGCTATAACATTGGAAGTAAACTTTTCCTTCTATGAGAAAAAGCAAACTCATGCCAAGGAGTTACAAACCCTTAAAAATTCCAGAAAAGATTAGCAATAATGCATATTGCCATAAACTTCCATAAGAAATGGGGATTTTACCCAACACATTTAACGTGGGTAACTTCCATATTTACATTGAATGCACTATCGAGGAAACAACCTCAATAATCTTGGCCAAATTTCCAACCTATCGAGGAAACTACTTCCTTCTTTCAATCAACCAATGTTTTTCTTTCCTAGTGAAACCTAATTAAATTATGTCGCTAGACATTTCTAATTTGTAATTTATGTTCTCTAAGCACTTTTCATGGATTGTAATCGCATACATCATATGATGGGATGCTAAGGAGATGCAATAGTCAGCACTAATTGATTGTAGAGGCTAGAAACCTTGGTTAACTTATATTGGTATCAACTATGGTTGGGGGTGTAACCAAATATGCTCACTATGAGTTAGATTTGTAATTTACTCGCTAAAGGCCTCAATACAATATATATAGATGTAAGAGGGCTGAAGGTAGAGGTAGATTTCGATGAAGAATTCACCCACTAGTTATCGACACAAATACCTCCTTCTTAAAGCTAAGGTTTAGGCTTATGAATTTTTTTAAATCTTACACCATTTAAGCTAAGAGTTGAAACTTTAGTAGGTTAGTGTAAGTGCTTAATCTTGAAACCTTTTCAAGATTAATTTCATATCTCATCTTCTTACCTATTCTCTTTATTTTTTGTTTTGTTGGAATTTATCCAAATTCCAACACTAACACTTGGCTTAATCCAATGTTTAGCCTTATATATGACAAACATATCACAAGAATTATCAAATCTTACAAAAATGTGTTAAGTGATGTTAGGACTTAAAATATGTACAAATATTTTGCATAGGATGAAAGATAAAACAAGTAATATAAAATGTAAAATATAAAATAAGAAGAACCACACAACTTTAGTTGGCATAATGCTACCCCTCGTAAATAAAAGGAACCTCTATACGAACCCCTTGACTAGACGAATGATTGGTTGGCTAAAGGCTTTATCTAGTTCACTGCCTATCAAAAATTAAGTTATTCTAGTAATTTTTTTCAAATTATTTTATAATCTAACCCTCCCCCATAATAATACACAAAGTAATAACGAATTCAATATAAGTTATCCTACAATATTTATTATAAGTAAGTACGTACACTTAAACAACAAAGTTTATAACTTGGATTTCTAAAAAGAGTTATAACAAATAGGGTATTATATATATGGGTTATGTTGGTTTTGTTGTCAATTAAAACATTAATATTAAAGTGAAATATCACATAAGTTAGAACCATTTTTATTAGCTCATTCCATCAAACGAGAATACTATCGAGAAGCATTCTACCCTAGGGTTGTTTCATTATTGATAACGATCCACCAAATATTATAGGGGCGATGAATTTTATGTCTTGGGATTGTATTTGTTACTATTCCACCAGATATTATAGTGAAAAAAGCTTTATAACCTAGAGTTGTAGTAGTCCGTTCCACTAGATGAGAATACTAATGAAGAGTGTTATTTCCTAGGGTTGTTTATTAATAATAGTGTTCCAGCTATTATGACTATTAGAGTCCCTAAACTCAATATGACTACATAATTGTAAGGATTGTGATCACTAGGTGAATTTGTATGTGATTATATAAGGGTATGTTGAAAATTTTGTCTTAGCAATCGTTTTGATATGACGTGTCTTATCATATCTCAATGCCAGATATATTATTTAATGTGTTTATACTATATCCATCTCGTGATACTTTCTATGTGTTCCATACGACTTTTACATATTTAGTTCTGTATAGTAGGTTACTCAATATTGTTGTTCAGATACGTTATATTTGATGGTGGCTTACATGTTTAATGGTTAATTATAACTTTGTATAAATATTTCGACAATACTCGTTGATTCAATATTTTTGTTGTTTAAATTATGGTGTGCATAATCATGTTTGATATAGAGAATTGTTATCCGAAATCTATCCCTCTCTCTCCTTGAACTTCTATGTCCTCTATTTTTTTTTAATTCTTGCCATCTTCTCTTATCTTTTGTATTTTATATTAAGGTGGGATCAAGTGCTTTTCATATCCTATTCTTAAGTACGCTGTTATTTTTTTCTTACCTCTGATATAAATAAGGTATAAGGAATATATTTTTTATATTAAATATGGTGTAATATCGTTATATTTTATTATTTTGGGTTTAATAAACTTGTTTTAAACATCAATAATTAGTTCATAATTTTTAGGATGTTAAAGTAAAACTAAGAAATTAGATTATAAGATCTTTAATATCTAAAATCTAAACTAGTTCCAACAAATATAATACTATTTTTATGTTTAAGAGATTATTATTGGGTAATTAAATGATAAACTTTGAACATAAATTCTTTTTTTAATTATAATATACGATAATATATATAAATATATGTTACATTTGTATTAAAAATATTTTTGTATTAATATTATTAAATAATTTTATTAAATTAGATTAAAATATTAATAATTAAATTTTATTATAAAAATGTAGAGCGACCATATTATTTTGTAGACCATTAGTATCGGATGGATGGATGCCAAAAAGGGCGTGACTACTTTTCATGCTTTTTAGGTTCACTTTGTTCCCATACTTGGGCCCGTCTTTTGTTTGCTCCTTTATGCGCAAGTTAGAAGAGAATCTCTGTTTCTTTTGTCCCCTCTGTCAGTTATTTTTCTCGTCACTTTCTACACCGTCCCCTCTGGCACTGGCATCTTCCGCTGCAGGCTTTCACCAAACTCTATGCCCTTTCCTTTCTTTTCCTCGGTAAGTCAAGTTCTACTACTTACTTTACATCCTTTGTGACCCGCGAACAGAGTTGGCTTTCATTTCCCCACTCGCAGAAGTATCTTTTATTGGGCTTTTTTGCCTACCTTTTCAATTTAAATTTGTTAGAGTATAAAACAGCTATACTAGTGAGGAGGACTGCGGACTGGAGTCTTTCTTACGACATTTTTGAGGCCTTGTTATCAAGCCTCGTAGTCCAGGGTTTATTTATTTATCCAAGCCATTATGTGTGCGAAGATATTTTGTATGGCTCCTCTTCCCTCGTACGCATCACATGTAGTTTACGAGGAGGTTACTGAACATTTTATATAGAATATCAGTTCTTTACTCTTAAACTACCTTTTAGTTAAAATTAGGATTTTTACTAAACGAGTATGTCGGGAGTTTTTGGACAATTATGTATGTAGAGTCCATATCAACTAATTCGGCATAAGTATGCCTTAGTTTTTGGATTTAGGGGAACAATTTTTCCAAAACCATTGGACAAGATGGTTTCAAATCACTAGACAAGTTCATGGGGCATTGTTATATATCCCTAGGATGAGTATGCCCCTATTCGAGGAGGAATAGTCAAAAAGAGGATTACAATGATGCATCTCACGTTTGTTCTATGTATTTGCGCATTATCAACTAGTCCAACAAAGTATATCTTGACTTTCGGATCAAAGAGAATGATTAGGTTCTTGTAAATATAAACCCTTTTGGATTGACAAATTCAAATCAATAGAAAAGGTCCATATCATCTAGTGTAAAGCCCTTAACTTAATAGATCATTTTGGACTCTCTTAAAAATTACTTCAAACCTGCTTGAGGAAGGAAAAAAAAAAGGGCAAGGAATGATGTGTCACACATTAGTTCCTAAGGGAGTTACTTGACTATTTATATGGAATGATCAACCATCCATTCTTGAGCTATTTTTTTTTGGTTGAGTAAGAATCTTTCAGACAAAGTAAGCCTAGGTCTTCATAGGTAATTATGCTTTTGGAGTCTATATTGGCTAGTTTAGAGCATACTATTAAGTTTTTGAAGTCTATAACAATTGATCTAAGATTATTATACCTTAGGTTTTGAGATGGAGAGATTAATTACATTCTTGCAAATCTATTTGTCTTGGTGATTTCATATCGCTAGAAGAAAGTCTGTATCAAATGGTATAATTTTTTTTTTAACATAATGAGTTATGTCATACCATTCATAAACTTTATCGAGTGACCATGCCACTACTCAAGAGTGAGTAGTTAAAAAGGGTGTGAAAATGATATGTCTCGTATTAGTTTCTAAGGGGGTCACTAAGTAGTTTATATGGGAGTTAACCCTCCACTATTGAACATTTTTTTATAGAATTAAGGCATATTTCAGAAGAGTGTACTTGAGGGATTTTAAGTAGTTATGCCTTTAGGGTCCATATAAGTGAGTCTTAGGGGAGTATTCCTTGAGGATTCAAGTTAGGGAGAAAAACTATGCTCTCGCAAACCTATGTCTCACGATGATTTCGAATTATTAGATAGGGTCCATGTCTCTAATGTGCTAGGGCAACACACTGCATTTTAAAATAATTTTTTTTTTGTTTAAAGCTATAGATTTGTAGAAGCAAAAACTAAAATGTGGGTGTTGCTATTGCTCTTAATATGAGTCTAGCATTTGTACATTTCTCATCTAAAGGTAAGGCAAAATAATTCACAACCAAGTAACAAAAAGAGATTAACAAAAACGATAATAATAATAACGAGGAAATTTGTGGAGATCAACTCACAAAATGATACAACTAAAAAGTGAAATGAGACATAACAGTTCAAAGTATCCAGAATATAAAATTATCTCAAAGGTACCACCAGATAGCTCCTACTCTAGGACCCATCCCAAATAACATCACTATTGCCTAGACACGTCAACATATAGATCAATATCATGCTCATCAGGTACCTACAACAAGTCACCTACAAGAGTTGTATTTGTATGTTGATGTACTAAGTAAACAATGTATCCCCCATAGAGGCACCATACAACACATCGAGCATGCATACAAGGGATAATCATTCGTATATACAACATGTTATCACAGATACACAACACGAATCATAGCCTCACTCTTAACTCATATCAAAATACTTATAAATATGTTCCATAATCAATTTGTTGGACTATGCACCACAAGCTAATTTAACATCATGGATAAATAACACAACTTATGCAATTGACATAGGTGGTATGTCTACCACTAGCTGACTCAATATAGATAACTAACACATCTCAAGATAGGGAAGGATTAAAACCCATAACTAACCTAATATATATAGTTAGCACAAATCAATAAATTATGTACACTAAAACCATTAACAAACTCAATATAGATAGTTCACATATTTAAGATAAGATGGAATAGAATGAGAATCCAAACCAATAAAGATAACCATTCCAAACAATGATAAAGTGGACAAAAACTACCAGTAGACCCAATATAGATAGCCATACATCTCAAAACAATAAAGTGGGTTAAACCACTAGATGATTTGCAAATGAAAGTCATCACATATTCTAGTTATCTTCCGGATCAATAAAGAATGTCTTATTATAGGTTAACATTTAAAATCAATTCCTACCTTTACAATTAAACCATTTATTGCCATTTTAATCACAACTCAAGATGGTAAAATGTAAAGCAAGGAAGTTAATCCTTAAGGTTAACTAAAAGAAAATACACCAACAATCCTAAGTAAATCAATTATTTGGTTCCACAAACTAGTGAACTGGTTTGGGAAATAGATTGAGTGAAAATAAGGTGTAGCCGGCAAATCAATTAACTCGTATGGGAAAAACAGTTGATTGGTGTAGGCCAGTACACTAGTCTTAGAAACAAATCATGAGAAAAACATAAGGTGATAGGCAAACTAGTCATCTGTTTTGCAAAATCTAACTGACTTATAACACAAGCTAACTAGGTAAATTATTAGTTCCATAGTCAAACACTTAACCAAATTCAAATTAACTAGTTAATTGGTAGGCCAAAAATAGTGAGTTGGTAGACTAGTGGGTTATTTTGCCCTATAACAATTCGTTGGTTCTACTATGAAAAAAAGAATTCAATAGTGTACATGATTCCAACAAAAATCTAAAATCTCCACAACACATGAAAAATTCAAGAAATCACACTTAGTATCCATAATTCATAAATCTTTACCTGAAATAATGAATTTCATATAAATCATACCACTTTCAATTCCATAGATTCTCAGTAAAAAAAAAACCAAACATGACATGACCCTAAGTCCAATATCATGCTTCTAAAAAATTTAAATAGTTGGAATGTAAAGTAAAACATGGAAATCTTACCATAAAATAATAACAAATAACACATTATTCTACATCTACAAGGTCAAGCCATATATACATATTTAGCAAGTCTTCAAGTAAGGAATACCACTCCCTAAAGATCCTCCAACCTTACATTTCTTTATCATCTAATCAAAAGAATCATATAACAACTTTCAGCAACTTGCATTGAGCTTAAAAAGAAACTAAACTAGAGAGGGGAAGCAAGGAAGAAGAGAATAAACTAAGGAAAGAAGGAAGAGAAGAACACTTGGAAATTTCTTTCAAATGAAATAAAGAGCTTCAAAGTGGGTTTTTGATGGGTTGAAATAATCAAAAAGTGAGACAAGAAGATATAGGTTAAGATCAAAAGGCAATGCACATGTATAACCACTTTAATGAGGAGGGGAAAATGGTGAAAAGTGTGGTCAAATGTGATCTTAGATTATTTGAAAAAGAAATCTAAAGGGGGGATATTGGGTTTAAAGGAATTTATATTATAAAAATATAGGTATATGGATAAGGACAACATAATCAAGGAGTAAAAAGTGTAAATAGTCAAAAGAGGGAAAATCTTGATAGATTTTAGCTAATGTTGAAAATTAGTTTGGAATGAGGGTGTACAACCCTCTAAAAACCATTTATAATCACAATATAATAGATTTCCAAAGCTACATGAAGGACTAAAATATATTCAATTTTAAAATCATAATAAGGATTGCAAGTCTTGTAGAATATTTGAGTTTTTTTAGCATATTAGTTAACTGGTTCATCAAAACTAGCAAAATAAAGCCACATATTACAATTCCACTATTTCCCTAGTATAAAAGTCATTTTCATAATTCATTTTAAAGTTTATTTTCCTTTAGGACTTAAACATATATACCTTTTACATATGGGGTTTCATACCCGTTTCCTTTAAATTCAAATGAAGAACATAAGTACATCTTGATATGTAATGTGAACATGATCATAGATTTGAGGATACTATGTCTTGGACGTGTTAATTAAGTGTGTTTGGGTTAGTGTTTAACTGGATAAGTTTAAATAAGTAAAAAAAATGATAAAAATAGGGTTTTGATGCTAGAATATTAAGTAGTCCTATCAGCCCTCGATGATAAGTGGTTGATGTTGAGATAGATTGCACTAGAGGTTGGGCAGATGACCTAATACCCTCTGAGAGTCATGTAAGGACTTATTTGTGCATTTTTTTTAAATATTTCATGGCAAAAAATTTTAACCTTCTCCTAACCTCCCTTCAGCTTAGGTCAATTGTTTCTTATACACCTCTCTTTACCCATGTTCTTAGCCATACCTACTTCACTTTACCTCTCACCCATTCTATTAAACACATACCATCTTTCATCACCTTTCCATTCAAGTATAGTTTCAACAATCCCCTTGGTTAGCTCTTTTCTCTTTATTAATTGTTGATTTTATTATCACCTCCCTTTTATGCTCCTATTTGCTTTGTTCTTTCAATATTCTCTCCTTATGCATTTTTACTATTTCCTCTCTCAATCCCATTTGGTTAAAGATTGCCTAGAGTTGCGGAAGATCTTCAACCATTGTTGTTGAGGTGTTAAGATATCAATCCTCTTCCTCACTCATTTCTCCATTTTCCTTGATTCATTATCTTATATTAGAACTTTTTCTGGCCACATTATATTTTTCTTAAGTTTATGGATGTTAGATTTAAGAAAAAACTTTAAGAGTTCTTCATCCTTCTTTTTTTTTCTTTTTGCCACCCATAGCATAGGTATGGCTATATTTTATTTCACTTTTTGATTATTGTTATTATATTGTTGTTTATTATAGTATATTCGAATTGTTTGGTTAGGTTTTTCTATTTTAAGGAGAATAATAATAGTTTTGAACCAGGGTCTTTTTATTCTTTTTTTAGTATTATTTTTGCATGGAAAATAGTTAACCCATATGCTTCTACTAGATTTGTAAAATTCATGTGATAAAATGCTTGAAGTTTCCTATTTTATGATTTAGTGGTGTTTATGTGACCATGTGATTATTATGGAAGAGCATGTTAGATGATGTATTTTCATTTATGTATATTATCATGTCAAAATATGGTTATATCTTGAAAAATATGTAGGCTTGTGCTGTGTAGTTTTCTTTACCATGAGTTATTTTATTCTATCAAATGCTTATTTTTTTAGCTTATCATTAGATTCCTAACATGCATTACATAAAGTTTTATATATGTTGTATGGATATTTGTGCATGTTTGTGTATAGTTATATGTGATATAAGTTTTTTATGCTCTACGGTATTTTTGGCATTTTAATTCTATAATTTTCCATCATGTATTACAATGATCATGAGAAGCATGTTAAATAAATGCTACATATGCGTGACTAAGGCTTTGTTTGCTAAATGGGCTTAAGTGTATTTTAAGGGTAAAATGGTAATTTTGCCACTTCAAAAATTGTCCAAAATTATAAATTACATCGAAGCATTTATTTTAATGTCTTTGGCCTTTTGAGATAATTGAGGATTTATTATCAAGATTAGTACTGCAATGGCTAATTTTGAGATAACTAGCATTTTAAGAGAATTTTATTCAATTTCATCTAAGATGTGCCTAAGTGTGAATAATCGGATATATGATTACCTCATTAGACTATTTAGGTCAACCTTAGTGCTTATTTCACATAGTCTTGTATCAATGATCTCAAGGTTAACTTGAATAGTTAGAAATAAAGGAAAAAATAGAAAAATATGGAATTAGAATTTGTAAAATTTAATGATCAACCTATTAAGCTGATAATATTAAAAGTATAAGAACTTGAGATTGGAAATGGTTTACTCTCTAGGGGTACGTACCATAGAGATTAGGTTAGAGTCCTCAATTTGGTTTTGTTTCACCTATGTGCCTTAGTTCCCGAGTTAGACCTTACATTACTCTATAAGTAACCTACATGCTCTATTAAGGGTGTTGATACTTATGGAATAAGTGACTTAGGTTACTGGGTTATCTGTTTCCTTAGTGTGCCAGTATAACCGATGTACTTTTTACATCTCTATGTTAAACAGTTAGGAGGGTACTGTGTTGTTTGTATATGCCAATATGATCAAAGTACTTTATATGTCTCCAACTTGTCTCTTATATCCCCTAAAGTAAATTAAATAATATGAAAAAACTATCTTGTTTGATGACTTTTGGTATGGTTTAGACTATAGGTTTAGTTGTTGCCCTTTTACCCTACCTATGGTACTTTGATGCTCGGATGTAGTCACCAATAGATGATGGGTATCTAGTCCCCTTGTGGGCCGGTATGGCTACTATATTTTGTACCTCTCTAGGATGTCTTCTCTTAATTAGATTAATGATTGTGTTATTTGCTAGGTTCCTTAGGTTAATACCCTAATGGTCAAGAGAATGTTTATTTTTTTACTATTGTTATGATAGGATTATGAAGTGATTGTAAATTGATTCAGTGTGATGCTATGATGATCATGCAGTCCTAAAGATAGTTGTTCTCGCATGTTAAATGAGTTCTGTAATAACATTTATGCTTTATTCTGTTCATGCCATGGTTTCATTGTAATACTTTCTATATGCTCCATTAACTTTTGTATGATTATGATTTTGTAGTTCGTTTACTCAATGCCATTACATTGATAGGTTTCATTTTCTGATCCCCTACTAGAACATCCCCTTTTTCACTACTCAAAGATTTCATTTTAAAATATTATGAAAGTAGAAAAAATAATAAATATACATGGAAATAATAAGGTGTTACCGCCGCACCTGACATAGAATAAACATTAGCCACTTATCCCATTGTAGATAATAAGATAAGAGACCAAACAAAACAAAATGAAAGTAGAGCATGCAAGAAACATGATTTATAGATATTAAAGAAAATATTTACAAAACAGGACCTAGATAGTCCTAGAATATTTAAATACATGAGAGGATATTAAAATGAATTACAACATTAAAATGTTAGAAAAAATAGTAGGGCGTAGCCCCAAACTAAATATGAGGTAGGCCTAGTATCCGCCATCTCTAAAAACCTACACATGGTTCTATTCTTGTGCGAATAGATAGGTGATTGAAAAATTGGACATATCCCTAGGATTTATAGAAAAATACAAAGTCCTAGAATATTATTGAGATCATACTAATATATATTATTCTTATGCTATAAAATTAGATATACATGCTCTATCATGGCCATATAATACATCAGGACTTCATGCCACACTCAACTCAGACAAATTAAGACTCATCATGCTTATGAACATAACATGAACATCATGGATAACAACATGAAATTTAATAAGTAGGTTATTCAAACAACTTATTAGGGCTTCCACCATTTATTCACATAATTTCCCATTGGGTCAATTTTTCAAGCTTCCATAATTCATTATGTCATTTATTTATAAGATATTGTTACTCTTTCCCTTTTTCCTTTTTTATTTTTCTTTGACAAGATCTTTATCATTATCCTGTCTCTTATTTTTATTGAGTAATGGATTGTGTACCACCACATGGTCTCACACACTTTGGAAGCCTATCCAAACTAGAGAACATAAAATCTTACTAGAGCTAAGTAAACATTAATGGTTATAAAGTCCTACTGAAGACAAGTAGCTCACCTAGGTGATTAAACCATTTAGTATTGATACCCCCTAGTACATCACAATTTTCTAAAGTAGGTGAGGCTCTGGGATCTACTATGATCTTACCTGAAGGCACCAATTAACTTTTGAAGGTAGACTAATCCTAGTAGCTAAATAAGGATCGGGTAACCTAACCCCTTGCACAACTTGATTATCTTTCACTTTTTCATTTAAGTTTTTAAATGGATCTAAATAGAATATCATGAATTTTGATCCCTTTAATCCATCTAATTGGTTATTTAATTCATGAAATATGTGTTCTTTCATCATTAAAGGATCATATTATAACATCGTCCAAAGTCTCAAAGTAGAGAAAGTCCAAAAATAACAAAATAACAAGTCGATCAATTATGTCAAGTCAGTCAATTACATCTGAAAAACTTATTGATGGGTTTAAATAGAGAGAAATCAAAGTCACAATAGACCAATTAGTCGATAAATTTGGGCCAACCTAATGATTATTCTAAGTACCAATCAATCAGTTTGGCTAGACTAGTCAATTGGTTTGCTCCTAGATAACACATATCAGATGTTTTACATGTAATTCACACACTAAAATCTTACTATTTCCAAACCATAACATGTGCTAACAAATTACTAGTATTTAACATGCTCATAAGCTAAATCATTCTTAACTTTAGAGCAAATCAACCTTATTTTCTCTAAAATCATGCCTTATTTTGTAGGATTCTTACTTAAATCAACTTGCATCAATCAGAATCCAAACTCTTATGCTAGCGTATGAAATTAACATTTTATAGAATAGATCACATTACATGCTTATTAAGGCCTCATTTCAAAGGTAAAAATGAGTTTTTTTATGGTTAGCAAAGTTTTACACTAATGAGGAAATACTCAAGATGGAAGATTTTAATTTCCTAAACATTTAACAACAATAAATTAGAACTAAAAAAAATCATTGAATAAGTTTCAAAAATTCATAACTTTGGATTATAAAAGAAAAAAAACTTACTATTCTTGAGAGAAAAATAGAGAATGATTTAGGTGAAAAAAATTCAACTTTCTCCTACATCTATGTCTTTCATGCTTAAGGATAAACATTGAGGGAGTTAGAGAAAAGATGGAAAGAATGATTGGAATTAAAATGTAATATCAAAATGGAGAGGAAGTAACACAAGTGTTTGATGACTCAAATATTTTGGAGGCTGAAAGAAAGGTGAGAAGAAGGAGTGATTAGAGTTATTTATTACCAACAAATCTATTTAAGAATGAGTGAGGTTAAGAATATATTGGAAAACCGTAATTTTACCATTTAAATCTAAGCCGGGTAAATTTATCAAGAATAGGTTAACTTCTATTCCAGTACTCAAATGGTATTTTTCTAGACAATACAATTCTAGTTAATCAAGAAAATATCGAACACAAGAAGGGAAGATCTCAGTTGTGTAAGAATAATTTTAAAAATGAAGCATACTTCTAAAGGTCTGTAACAGGGAGACAAAGAAGAAGATAAGAGTGTATTCATCCTCTCTTTCCATTATCAAAATTGAGCCACCAAATTTATTTAAGGTAGAAACTAAAGCCAAATAGATGAAAAAAAGGGTTAAAAATCACTCAAGAGTAGCTTCAAGTTTGATTAACAATAATTCATTTTGATATAAGAAAGTTCTCCAAAAATTTTGCTTTCAAAAGCACCCATCCTGAAAAACTAGTTTATCAGTTTGCCCAGACTAGTTGAATATTCTATAAACCACTGAATCAAATTCCCTAAACTAGTCAATCGGTTTGGTCAAACAAAACCCTTTATAAAAATAAAGAACCAATTGATCACTTTATAAATCTAATCAATCGGTGTGCCACAAATTTATTTTATTCAATGTTCCTAGCTCTCCTTGATTTCATTTTTATCTCAAACCCAATTATAGTTCCAAATTGAGATAAAACATAATCAAATTTTATTAAACATAATAATTCTCCATTTTATATATCTTTCAAAAATATAGGGTATTGCACTTATATATTCAAAGGGTAGGTGTGGCATTAAAAGATTATTTTGATGGTATTGTTGATGAAATGTCTTAGGGGTTATGAGTTAGGATTATCTAATATTTTCTCTCACATCTTTTAACCTGAATAAACTTTAGACAATTTTTTCTTCATCTTGGTTGTATTTATTTTTCTTATTGTTTCCTTTTGGGGAATCAAGTGTTGTAACCACTTTTACTAAATTTATTTAAATTTTATGTTTTACTTCTCTTGTATTCTATTATTTTTTCCTTAACGCTATGTTGGGTGCTTATGACACCTAATATTTATTTTTGAGTTATTTTGCTCTTGTAAGCGACATAGGTTAGATATTAGTTATATCTCTCTGTATGTTTGTTAAAATATAACATCTAATATTTTATACATTTTCATCTACTATAACAAAACTTTTAAGTATTAAATATGGGGTATTATAGTTTGTATCAATGTTTTTTGTTGTTGAGAATCAAATCTTATATAAGATTCGGTATTCTCTATCCATAATGTTATTAAGTCTCCTATATATTTTGGAAACCTTGACTATTCTTATGAAAATTGTGAGTTAGGAAACTTGGTCAGTATTTATCTTAATCCTTGGGGTTGATTTCTTAGTTGTCAATATTGTTGGTGTTTAGATTGATTAGCTTTAGGTGCTTGTTGTCTTTTGGGAAAGCCTAAGATATCCCTAAGGGGGTAGCAAACCTAGTTGATTAATGTTTGACTTTAGTGTTTTACCTTGTGGAGTTGGACATTGGATATCAACATATGTCTTTAGTGGTTGGTTGAAGAGTTATGATATAGGTGAATGGATTGATAATGTTTTGGTTGTTTATAAGGTTTCCTTTAATTGGGAAATATTATAGGGAGGTTTTTTAATTATATAATTATATGAGAAGTAAGATTGGATAGAGGATGATGTAATTATGCTTTTTATGTGGGATATGCTTATAGCTTGAAGTTTGAAGGAAGTTGTGGATTTGGAAAGTGTTGAGTGCTTTCTTGAGTGATCTTGGTTAACGTTCTATGAGGAATTATAATGTTAACATGATTTGTTATATGTGATTCTTGTATGATTATAATATCATTGAATTCTTGCATGATGTATGTGATACCTTATGTGGTTTTTGTTCATGTTGATGATTGACTAGGGTTTTTCATAGTGGTGTTTGATTTTATTTTTCATACTTTTTAGGGGAAAATGACCCTTAGCTCATTGGATCACCAACTTGTGAGCATTCCTCAATTCTAAAGATATTATATTATTTTAGTTGACTTCACTGATGAAGTCACTTTTAAAGGGGAAGTAATGTATTACTTAATTTTTCATAAACCTTAATTAAAATCATAATTAGAACTTAATATGTTATGTGAGCTTGATCATAGAAATAAGAAGTTTATAATATGTTTTAAATTTTTATTTAAGTGTGCTTGGGTTAGGGTTTAAATGGATTAAATTAACTAAGTTAAAAGTGGTAGAGGTAGAAGGAGGATTTTAGTGTTTAATGGTTGATGGGGACTTTTTGTCTTGATGACCAAGCATCAAGGATAAGATTAGTAGCATTAGGGGGTTAGGTAGATGGCCAAATGTAGGTCGTAGGTCATTTGTGCTTCGTGGGAGGAGTTTAGTTTTGTGTGCTTTTTTGTTTTGTTTTGGCTTTTCTTGTCAACCTTTTTGATAATTTGGAACTTTCCTGACCTCCCCTCGCAATGGATTGGATTGCTACTTAGACAAAATTAGTTAATTAGGATCTTAGCCTTAACCACTTCAATTTACCTCTCACTAGTTGTATTTCACACCATACCATTTCCCAACACTTTTTCATTCAAGTGTGGTTTAAACAACCCTAATTGTCAACTCTTTCCTCTCAGTTCATAACTAATTTGGATTGTCACTTACCTCTTTGCACCTAAATTTTCTTATTTATTTCGTTATTCAACCCTTAAGAGTTTATGCTTTGTCCTTTCTTCTCTCTTTTAGTTGAAGATTGCCTAGTATTATTAAAGATCTTTAGCCTTTTATCCTTGAGGTGCTAAGAGAACTTACTCTCTTCATCACTATTTTCTCCATTTTCCATGGTTGATTTTCTTTTACTAGTCGTTTATCTAGCCCCATCATGTTCTTATTAAATATAATGGTGTTAAATTTCATAAAAAGTTGAAGAGTTATCCTTTCTTCTTTCTTCCTCTTTTTGTGCTATACTTAGCTTTGTTATAGGTCTATTGTATATATATATGATTATTTTTACTGTCTTGTTGTTTATTTTCGCATATTATAATTATTTTTTAGGTCTTTCTATTTTAAAAAGAAGGAAGATTAATTGGGATTTAGGGCTTGTGGTGCTCTTTATTCTTATTTTTATAATCTTTTGTTGGAAAAAAGGTAACTTATATGCTCCTACTAAATGTGTAAAAATCATGTGATAACATGTTTGGAATTTCTCACATTATGATTGAGTGTAAGTTTCGAGTCCTTTTAATCCGATGAAAAGCTTGAATGCACCATGCATGATTATTAATTTTTCAAAGTTTATGACCATGTCATTATCATGTTAAAGTATACTAGAGTATTCATTTTCAACATATGTATAATAACATGCTAAAATGGGGTTAGTTGATGAAGTGTATTTATGCATGCATTGTAGGGGTCGCTCCATCAATGGCTATTTTTCTTATACAAGGTTTCATTTTCTATCTTTGAGCTTACCATTAGATTCCTATCATATGTTTACTTAATTTTTGATATATAATGTGTTGACATTTGAGCATCTTTGGAAAAGTTATAAGTGATTTATGTTTTGTATGCTCTAGAAGTATTTTTGTCTTTACACTTGAAATCTATAATTTTCTAGCGCGTATGATTAGTTTTTGTTGTATTATTTAGAGTATAGGAATAATTCAATTTATAAAATGATAGATATGCATGACTAGGGTTTTATGTGCAAAATGGGCTTAAGTAAGTTTTAGGGGGGAAATGGTAGTTTTACCCTTTCAAATATTTCCTAGAATAATAATTTATATTAAAGTATATATTTTAATTTTATTAGCCCTTTCTTGATAATTGAGGAGTTATAATGAATTTTAGTATTAAAATGCATAGTATTGAGTAAACTAGAGTTTTAATGGCATATTTATTATTTTGAATAAATTATGCATAAATGTGAATAATCGGACATGGAATACCCTTAGTTGTTTTTTTAGGTTGACCATAATGTTAACTATAATTTTGGCTTGAATTACTGACCTTATGGCTGATTTACAAAATTATAAATGATGGAAAAGATTGGCTAAATTAGGAATTGTTATTCATTTTGTAATATTTTATGATAACCCTATTAAGATAAGAATATTTATAGACAAAGACCTTAAGATTAGAAATGGTTTAATCTATAAGATTAGCTACCTTAGAGCCCTAGTTAGACCCTAGTATAATAAGTAATTAACCTAAGTGATGCTAATACCACCTCAATAAAAGGCCTTCCTAACCCTATTTTTATTTATTCCAATTTATCTTACACTCGTATTAATGATTATATTAAATCTAGTTTTTATTTTTGTACTATCTAAGTATTATGGAATAATAGTTATTGGACCTTAGGTACTTAAATGTATAACTAACGCAATTTACTTATTATTATACTCATATTTTAGGTGTGTGCATGGTTGATGATGATATCATTTAAACCCTAATAATATTCGACCTAGGTTTGCGGCATTGAATCAATCCTCTATTCCTTGGGTTATAAGATTAATTATACAATAGCTACTTGGAGCCTGAATGATATTAGGCTAACTTTTTTTAAATTACCTTATTCTCTTTTGGATTGATTCGAGATATTAAGATTAGGCCCAAAATCTTATCCTAATCTACAATTTTAAAAGCTTGATAAAATTTCTAATCATACTGACATTTTCCTTCTACTCCATTTTCACTCTTGATCTCTTCTGTCTTCTATTTGTCTCTTTCTAGTAGTGATAATTTGTCTTCTCCTTTTGAAGTATTTTTGATGATTCCATGGTCATCACCTTTCTACTTTCTTCCCTATTTTTGCCATTATCTTATCCTCTATTGTCAAAGATAGGGCATGGTATATAAAATCATCATTTAGTTTGAGGCCCAATCTTTGTATACAATCTTCTCCCCCTCACTCGTTTTTTGTAAGATCTTTCCCTAAGAAATGATGTCATTCTCATATAAATTTGTACAGTAGGAACCTCTTATAGTTACAATGATTTTGGGATGAAATAAGTCACAAAGGTTAACCACTTTTTGCTCTATATTATAGAGTATGACGACATATCAAAGGAGTAGCTTTCCTTTAGTGGAAGCGGGTAGGTTTAGTTGGGTTCTCCCCATTTGGAATGAAGGTTTAATTGCTCGATTGATAGAAAAAGGCAGTGATTGTTGTTGTTTTTGTTCGAGTTTTGCTTTGTTTTCTTTATCACGTAGCTAATATTGCTCTATTTGGGTATTTAATAGACATAGGATGGTTTAATGATGGTGAAAAGCATAATAGACTCTCGCAACACCATCACCTACACCATGCACAACTCTTTTTCCCTCCATGCACCTTTTTTGTCCAGGCCAACAAAATGTGACCTTTTCTTTTGGGTACTATTTGGGCTCTGTATTTTGTTCTACTAATCTAACTATTCCCATATATAGTTAATTATTTCATTGATTTTCAAAGAAGGAGAAGAGTAATATAAAGTTGCACTCTAATTTTGCTGAGTATCTAGTTAGTTTTATAATCTTTTCGTTGGTTGTAATTCTTAACCTTGACCCTGCTTGATGTGTTTATCCATATTACACGAGTTTAATTTTATCATAAGTACAACCATTATTGGATTTTGTTTTTGCATATCCTCATTTTTACTAGTAAGTCTAAAGATAAGATTTTTTCTTCAGTTGGCTCTACTTATTAATTAGAGAATGATGTCTTATGAATTAACTATTAATGTGCTTTAGAATATAATTGCTAGTCTCAATGAACTTAGGGCTAAAGTAGCTATTATCTATGTAGAATAAGCTATGGATCAAATCCCAAATAATAGTGATGCATTATCATACATACTTCAAATTAATCCATTTACACAAAAGCAAGTTATAAGCATCAAGTAGGGGTCAATCACATGAAGACAGTGATTCACTACAAAATAAATTATTTATGTTAACAGAGCCATCACTATTGGTAAAAGATACTTTTCTATTCGTAAAAGCTTTTACCAATAGAAATTTTTTTGTGACAAATTGTGGGTAAAATATGTATGATTAGTTGCGAATAATTGATAGTGCCCATGTGTATTTATCTGTTAGTAAAACTTATGCCCACACTTATATCTATAAGTAAAAGTATTAACCATAAAATAATATATGTGACTAAAAGTATTAGCCACAAAACAATATCTGTAACTAAAATTATTATCCACAAAACAATACTTGTGACTAAAAGTATTAATCACAATAATATATATGTTACTAAAAACTATTGCCAACATATATATTATTGGTTATAAATATTTTAACCTTTTACATACATACATACATACATATATATATATATATATATATATATATATTGGTAAAACCTTTACTGAAATGTACAAAATTAACTACACCATATATAATTATCATTGTGTAGTACAAAATAGTTAGTTGTTAACTCCCAAAGACATAATTGTCTTGTAAGTACAATACTATATATACGACTTGTAATATAAGCTATTATAAAAAAGCATCTTCATACACTAACATATGAAAGTATCAAATATCTTTGTGAGCTGATAAGCAAAAGATCCAAGCATCTTCATTAGGTGACGTATATACAAAAGAACGGAGCATCTTGATAATTTGATATACAAAAACATTTATCATATTCATAAGTTAACAAACAAAAGCATCGACCATCTTCATAAGCTGAATCACAAAATCATCTTTAAAAATGCATCAAACATCATCTTCTTCATTCTCATCTTTAGTGTAATCCTTTTCATTCTTGTCATCCTCCATTTCATAATACTCATTAACATGTTTTCCCTAAAAATATATATTCATTTAACTTAATCATATTAATCTAAATTCATATCAAAAAGCTAGACAATGAGGGCCTTTTAAAGGTTTTTAAAAATAATATATTACCTTAAAAATATATTTTATATAGTTCGAGATAAAAAAGTTGTAACCAGTAATTTAGAGAGCCACATAATATATTCATAAGTGAAATAATCTACAATATGCATGAATGTTTGATAGAACTGCAACATATTGTAGCTAGTCAAGTCATAATACCTATACCAGTAGTATGATAAGTTTGATTATATTATACACTCTATTCTTAGTTATTATGTTAATAATATGTATATCTTCTCAACTATAATTATAGCAAATTCATAAATAATAGATGAGAAATTTAAGGTCAAGCTTTCAACAATATCGGTAGTGTAGTAGTAGTATACTACTTTTCGATCATAGAATGTAAAGGATGGGTAAGACATGTCTGTGATACTATTTTATCTCTAGGGTAACATGAAACATATAAAATGGTAGTTGGTTGTCTAACATTTTTTTAGCAATAGCCAATGGTTACTAATTATGTTAGTTATGGTTGGTGATACAAATTCATTTAGCTTGTTTGTGACTAAAGGTCATTTTTTCTACCCTATTTTGTAAATTTATTATAATTATCATTGTTACTTTACTTTAGGATATTTGGTTGGTATTGTAATTACTAGTATCTATATATAATACTTTTACTCAGACTGGATAAAAAGTTAATAACAACACATAATTTATGTCTTTTAGGCATTATGGTATAGTGAAACTATACCATAGCTACCCAACCAAATCACTATGTGACCTCTAATCTTCTTTTTTATTCATTTATGCATTATTTTAGTGGTAGAAAATAAAAGTAAAAAAAAATTGATGTGTTGCATAAGAAATGTAAAAAAAAGCATCAACATATAGAGAGGAACTTGATTATCTAATAATGTATGCATTATACCAGTCAGGTATCTTATTTGTTCCTTAGTCTCAAGGAGTTCCTTTTCCAACCTCTCAACTCAAGATAGATTTGATCCTTTTAGCTCAATCCTCCTCAAAAGCGGTTTTTTTTTTGTGGAATCGTGGAACTTTTACCCCAATACCAAAGTTTTTTGCATTTCCATTCCTATCTTCTCCCACCAACTTTTTGAATATTTTATGTCGAGCATTAGCATCAGATCCTTTCGGAAGTGCAACCATCTTATCTAGAATCGCTTTTTGTAAAGTATAAATTAATGTTATTAATGGGTAATAGATGAGGTATATTTGTGTGTATATATATATATAAACCTAAAATTAAAATATATTGAAAACATACTCTTATTGCAGTAGAAGCATCATGAAGCTTAGAACCCTTTTTTTATTCTTAATTTTTCAATGACATTTCCAATTCATTGGGTTCTTTCCCCATTTTTTTCCTAATCAAAGAACATATATGAAAATATATATCAAGTATATAAGGTAAAATAAATTTGGTTTTGCCTAGATGAATTAATCATATACCTACATTTTCTTCTGCTTTGATGCATGCAAAGCTCTTTAAACCAACATATGAACACATTTTGGACTTTACATAATTGTGAATCCCTCTTTAACTTATTTCCTAAGCAATATGAGGAAAAAAATATTAGTATAAAAGATAAACTAACAAAAGTATCATAGTAATAGCCTATTTTTTTGAAATAATTAAATGAGGAATCACTACCTTGCCTTTTTGGAGATTCCCAAAACTTTAACATCTCTAACCACATGGCCTTGAGTATTTCCATTGACCTAGAATGTATTGCTTCATTGTGCGTTTTTCCATCAAAATGAACCACCTTTAACTCAGAATTACGAGCTATCCAAGCTTCATGGATTTTACCCATTGCCTACTTATATGGTTCTCGATTTTCAAGAAAATAATAAGAGATCAATAAAGGGAGAAAATAAAATAGAAAATAAAAGCTATATAATAGATATGACAAAAATAAGAAATTTGATAAAGTAAATGTTGTGATAATTTACCTTTGCTTCCTCCCAAATCGAATCTAGATAAGTCCTATCCATCTTTTTCCAATCCCAACAATCAATTAGCAACTACCTCGGATCCCGTGCAAGCAACCTATAATTGTTGGCAATTGGCTAGCTGAATTACTAATTAGTTGAAGATGTTCATTAACATCCACATACTCAGCCTTCTTTATCACTTTAGTCTTGTTACATCCATGATCCTTTTCATTTTTGGGCATTGTACCTCAAAATCTTCTTTTATCTGTGGTGTTATAGTCACCTAAAATTGCATGCTCGGTTTGTGAATCATCATTGACTTTTATTATAGATGACACATTGTTAGAGTGGATATGCCTAGGACCATGTCATTTGCCTAACAAAAACAATAAAAGTGTATTTATTTTATTCATTTTCAACATGGAGAAGGTGTTTATAAATGCCAAAGTATAGTTATAACATATAGAATTACATGAGTTATACATGTCAGTATTGGGAATTCTCACAGGATCTTGCACTATCATTTCATTTAGGCTATTAATGTTTGAGCAAAAAGATTCTTGTCTATGATTTTTCCCTTAAAATATAAAAAAAAATAACGATAAATGCTAGAAATATTGTTAAAAGACATATAAATAATAAAATTTAACCATTTAATGTTTTCTCCTTAGTAATCTTCTTATTATAGGACCATCTATTACCCTAAAAATAAGGTTTTAAACTTACCTATACGATTAAGTAACATGAACAACTTATTAATGGTTGTTTCCTTAGTATTTTTCATATATTTTATCCTTTCTCTCCCTCCTAATTGAAATAAATTGAATGTAATAAAAAATTAGAATAAAATTATGTCTTATATTATTGAATATAGTAATTAAATATCATAAAATTAAATATATACCAACTTTAGCTCTTGGAGATCCTTCATCTTGTGACATTGTCATGAATAGTTTGTGCTTAATTGATGAATATGTGGATGGATCGATTGTGATAAATTTCTGTAGCCTAGGAGTATGTCCTATTACTTTAATTGATTGTCCTCCATTTGGACATTTTGGAATTCTAGATGTAGAAATAACTTCTTGCATAAACAATACATAAATAATGATGAATTAATATTGGTACAACTTAAAGGTACATAAAAAATTAGTTACAAACAACATGCCAACAACTAATTAGGCTATTAAAAAGTTGAAAACAAATAAAAGATGATAATGATGCTAATGTGAAGGGAATGGTCATTGATGGCCTTTGTGTGTTCATTCAACAACATATAGAAACTTAGAAGCATTTATACATATAATATCCATTCATATAATGTCTTTTCATCTTTTGTAACTATTAGATAACAGCTTGGATACAATTGCTCAACTCAAAAGTAATGAATTCACTTAGTTATAAAAAGAATTACCAAAACATTATGAAGAAATATGGACTAACAACCATTTTTAGTACTACTAAAACAAAAACAAAAAAAAGAAGACAAGAAAGCAATAATAGCAAAAAGTTTACTTCCAGTTGTCCTTGACTTCTTGTAGCTACTTTCCTCTTGCTTGATGCCTTTTTCAAAGACACCATGGAAACCTAGTAACATAAAAATTTGAATTAGTATCTAATTAATTATGTTTCCATATCCAAATTAGAAATCAAAAACTAACATATTAAAATTAACTTTTGACTAACAATTACAATTTACATTGCTAAGAAAATAAAAGTACATAAAAGAAGAAAAAGAAGAATTAAATATATACCTCTAATTGTTCCTGACTTATTGTAGTTATTTTCTTCTTACTTGATGCCTTTTCCAAACAGGACATGACAGGCTAGTAACATATAAACTAGAATTAGTTATATTTTCATTCAACATACCATATTGCAAATGATAATTAGAAATGTTAAAAGATATACAATATAAAGTATATTTAAGCATATGAAAAATAAATACTATTAAAAACTTAAAGTGCACAATCTTCATTACCAAAACAAAAAAATATGAAATTACATTTCTAATGTTATGACCAAAATAAGACAAAGATATATATTTCTAACAATACTCATTATCATAATCACATAAAGTTTCATCTTCGTCTTAACTTTGGGTACTATATTCTTCAATTTCTTAATCATCATCATTACCTTTCATCATAGCAAATAAAGGTTCTTCTTCTTCTTCTTCTTCTTCTTCTCTAGTAACAGTAAAATCATCTACTCTTAAATCTAAAGGCATGCTAGTTTGTCCATGATCCACTTCTGGTTTGGGATCATATTCCATTTCAAATAAGCCTCTTGGCTTAGTGACATTAACAACATGCCAATTTCTTTCTTTAGAATCTGAGGTGTTGAACACCTACAATGGTTGAGATGCTAAGACAAAAGGTTCATTTGTTTTCAGGATGGCCTTTAAATTAACAATAGTAAATCCAAGTTCATCCTCTTTAACAGCTTTACTAGGATCAACCTAGTGGCATAAAAAAAAAATAACACTCCTTCCACAAGGATAAGTCAACTCAATAATTTCAATCAAAACATCATAGTGTGACATGCTCCCAATATTTGTGTTTGCATTGACTAGAATGCTAGAGTTTTGAGTTACACTCTTCTTATTAATGCCTTTCATGTGCCACCTGTATCCATTGTATGTTATTTTAATCATTATCTTTATCCACATGGTTGGTGCAAGACTAAGAATTGTTAGATCTTCTGCAACAAATGCTTCAATTGGTAGGTGCCTGGAGACCTAATAATTAATAACACTCATTGAATGAAAAGATGTATAACCAATGATATAAATATAATAAGTATAAGTATCGACATACATTCATTGCAAACTATTCAGGGAACTTTCTTCTATGCATGTTATTAATCATATTTGACATGTGTTGGTATTCAATTCTTATGATATCATAATGCTCTCTAGGAAAAAATGATAAAGTTAGAAATATATATGAAATGATTAAAAAAATTATTCAAAGAGAAATAGGACTTACTGTGCGAATACTTCAAATTCATCACAATTTGTAAGCACATAACCATGTGCTTCCTCAATCAACATATATTCCGGTTGCACATCTTTCTTCTTATTCATTGCATGAGACTTTAAGGAAAATATAGGTAACCCATTATGCAATTCATTACTATCATTATCATCATTTTGTGTGGACCTATTTTCCCTTGCTTGAACATTAGGCAAATATCTAAAGCAAAATATTAGATATTCTTCTATAATATATCCTTATGCAATTGATCTTTCAGGATTACTTTTATTACGAACATACATTTTCAACCTCCTCAAATACCAAGAACATTAGTATCATATTACCAACATAATATAATGATAAGCTTGATCTTCTATTAAAAATAATAAGAGAAAATTAGAATGAACATACCTTTCTATATGATACATCCAATGGCAAAATACTAGACCTATAATGATTGCCTCCTTAGCCAAATGAACAACTAGGTGCAATATGATGTCAAAGAAAGAAAGCAAAACAATGCGTTCCATATGAAATAGTGTGAGAGTGATGTGATCCTCCAATATCTCCAAGTCTTGGGTTGTAGCCTCTTTTAAGACAAGTTCCTTAAAACAATTTCTTAACTCAACCAACACCTTGCTCACTTCCTTATTATACATTTTGTTAAACCTAATGGTATTAGCTATTGCATTATGATGTGATGATCATGACTTTTTAAGCCAGAGATTTATCCATCAACAATTCACCTTCTGATATTTGCAGTATACCAATCTGGTACTTTCACAGAACCTAATATGCTTTGTATTTCCTACTTTTCTTTTTGGGTTAATGTGAAGCATGTTAGAGGTAGATATATTTTATCTTCTATTTCAATTGGATGCAGCTCATGTTTTACATTCTTTATCTACAAGTTATGTCTTGACTGTAAGGTATCCTTAGTTCTCCCTTCATTGCCTAAAAGTGTACCAAGTAAATTCTTAGAAGCATTCTTCTCTACATGCATCATATCTAACCTATGGCATAGTAGAAGAAGCTCCTAATATGGAAGTTGGAAGAATTTCCTTCTCTTCTTCCAAGGCCTTTTTTCCCTCCATTCTCCTTTTATTATGAGTATGAGGGGCTTTTCCAAATATGACATCAATTCCATCCATTTGGTATAACAATTCTGTCCTAAAATATGATGTAGGAGGAGGTCTGAGTTTTATTTTTTCATTAAAGACCCTTCTACTACGACAAAAAAATTGTGATTAGAATCCAAGAAGTGGTGATGGATCATATTGCACAATTTTTTTGCTTCCCCTCAAATATTCAGAGCATTATCTATATTACAATGTGGGCATGCTACTTTTCCTTTAGTTTTCCATCCCAAAAAATTTCCATATACTGGAAAGTCATTTATGGTATTAATCAAGGCACCATGAAGAGAGAATGTTTCATTTTTTGAGGCATCATAAGTCTCTAATCATACCTCCCACAATTATTTTAACTCATCAACTAATGGTTTAAGAAAAACATCAATGTCATTCCTAGGTGCCTTTTCACCAAGTATAAGTAATGAAAGAGAAAAGTATGATTATTTCATACATAACCATGGAGGTAAGTTATAAATCATTAATACAACTCGCCAGATGCTATATTGAGTACCCATCATGCCAAATAGGTTGAACCCATCACTTGTAAAGCCAAGCTTGACATTTCTTAAATCTCAAGCAAACTCTAGGTGCTTAGAATCAAAATCTTCCAAAGATAAGAGCCTGCTAGATGTCTGAGCTTACCATCTTTTTTTGGCCCCTCTTCATGCCATCTCATTAAAGGGGCTATTTTTGATGACATAATCAACCCTTTAAGCCTCGGGATCAAGGGAAATTGTCGTAATACCTTTAAAGGAACCTTTTTTCCATTAGCTAATTTCACTATAGTTCCATCATGATAACTTTCCATTTTAAAGCATTACAAATAGGAAAATTAAATAGATTAATCTTTTCCTTCCTAAAAAGTACATAACCATTTGAAAACACATCAATTTTCTCATAACCAAGTCCATATTTTTTATAATCCCCTATAGTTGACTATGAGAATATGGCAATGTTGATTCTTTTGGAAGAGATCTTTTCAACAATTTCACTAAGGCATTAAAGGTAAAATCTGTCACTCCATATAAACATTATAGATGATACATTTCAACAATGAAGAAGAGTTTATGAAAATATTCACAAATGGGATATAAGGGCTGCTTACATCTTTAATCAACTTAAAAAATGCATTAGCTTCATCATTAGAACCTGGAAAACTTTTAGTTATCCTGTGAAACTCATAAATATCTATTATCATCTCAAGAACATCATAACATGAACTATCATGCACATCATAAAACCCTAAATCATCATCATAACCCAAATCTAAAATTTCATTATCTTCATTGCCCCTCTGTTCCCCATGAAAAATCTAAAAACACCTTTGATGGTCTATATCCATTTCTATCATTCTAAGATGACCTCTAACCACATTTATTTCATGATAAAATTTATTGCACAAGTCAAGGATGGACAAGTTATATTTTTTCCATTAGTGATCGAGGTTAAAAATCTAAAAGCTCACTTGCAAGTATTTTCTACTCTCCTTAGTTTCACCCAACTCTTGTCCTTAAATAGATCCATGACATCAAGTTCCTATAAAATTTAGGGTTTGCATCTAGAGACATCAAAATAATGAGGAAAATAAAGACAAAAGTTAATAATGAAGACTAGTTTCTTATAGCACATGATTTATACGGCTTTATATATTACAAAATTTGATGCTTCACTATACACCTCTAATCCCTCCGTAATTGATGGCAAGGTAAGTTTTGAAGTTGAAGTTTTGAAGTGTGGTATGCTGCATGGGAATTAGGGTTTACATGGGAGTGTGGTACATGGAACTAGGGTTTGCATGGGAGCTGGGGTTTGCGTAGGAGTTAGGGTTTGCATAGAAGTGTGGTTTACGTGGAACTAGGGTTTGCATGGGAGCTAGGGTTGCATAGAGTTAGTCATGCATGTCTGGGTGAATGTTTGTGAATAAAATATTTAAGACACTAATTACTTAAAGTGGAAGATATTGAGACGGGACCAGCCGATCCATCGGTCAGTAATAGTGGTTAGGGTTTTACCTTATGTGCGACTGATCCACCGGTAATAATAGTGGTTAGGGTTTTACCCTATATGTGACCGATCCACCGGTAATAATAGTGGTTAGGACATGATGTCCTATATGTGACAGGCCCACCGGTTATAATAGTGGGGGATCCCGATCTCAATGAAAATAAACCAGAATTTTGCTAAGGCAAGTAAAAGCTACTAATTACTTACAGTGGAACACTGTGCGAGCAGGAACCGAACCGATCCACCGGTTAGAAATAGTGGTTAGGGTTTTACCCTATATGTGACCGATCCACCGGTTATAATAGTGGTTAGGGTTTGACCCTATTTGTGACCGATCCACCGGTAATAATAGTGGTTGGGGCACGATGCTCCATGTGTGACCAGCCCACCGGTTATAATAGTGGGGTGTTCCTGTTCTCGCATGGATTTGATAAAAGACATGGTGTATATCGTATTCAGATGAAAGAAAGAGTAAACCATTAGTATGGACCCTTTTGGGCCTTATGTGTGGGCTTGATGATTATAAACTGTGTAATGCTCTATAAGCTTTATGTATCATATGTGTGGGTTTAAATTTGTAAGTTGATTTACTATCTTGCTTGATTTATGTGCTTATATGTTGGCCTTAGTGCTCGGTTACCTTACTTAGTACGTAGCGTACTGATCACCCCTTTCATGGGTATTACTCATTCCCACGAGCAGAAGACCCGTGTGACGTGTTTCAGGTAGGTGATGCTTTCTACGATGACATTGATGTCTATGGGACATCAGGTAGGGCCGAGTGATGATCGGGCTGGATCGATAATCAGAGTGACGTGGCCGGCTTTCCCTTGAGTTTATTATTACTATCTTATTTACTTATGATTAGCACTTCAGAAACAATTTCATGACTGTAGTTACTTCTTCTCCCTGAAAATCTAACTCCCATATTTCGATTGTGTAAAGACTGATGCGCACCTAATTCCCGTATTTATGAATTTGAACTATTATTAATATTATGGATTATTTTCTTAGCCTTAGCACTTAGTATTGGAACGGTAGGAGTAAACCGGTCTGGTACTAAGTGTGGTGGTAACATCCCCAAAATTTACTGTTTTAAATTATAAGTATGGTTTTTAAATAAAAAAAATTGTGTAAATTTGGGGGTGTTACAGTTACTCCTCAACCGAGTATTACCCCTAATGCAAATCCATGACCACATCATACTTCACCACCCTTAGGAAAAGAGGGTAGAATCGTGCCCTAAGTATCTCAACGTAGATCTCCCACTTACCTATAGTGGCTCCCCTCAATTTATAATCTCTCCACTATTCATCAACATGACCCCACAATTGGAGTACCCCAATGTCCACCTACGTACTCTCTATGCAACAACTAGTGACAAAGATCTTCTTGAATTCCCCCAACCAACACTCCAAGACATCTAGGTCCTCTAAACTCTCAAAGACATAAGGGAAATGAAGGTCAAACAAATGACGCCAATCTTTTAGTGGTGGCACAAAAAAAAGGGGGCGACAACAGCGGCTACGGAGATTCCTCACATTAAATCTATTGCTCCTTTAAGTCTCCAACAATCTTCATGAAACTCTCGAGAAACCTATTCACAACCATCAAAACCATAGAATACTAAGCCACATTAGATTAGAATCGAGTTTTAACTAGACAATTAGTACACATGAAGGTAGCACATTGCACATAAGGCCAAAATTTAGTCCTATTCTACAAATTAAGGAAGAATTTGATACAAATTTATAAAACCCCCAATTTTTGAACAAAAAATTTCTTCTTTAAGACAATGTGGAAGCATTTGAAAAATAAAATCAGGAAATGTTACTGTCACATCAACTATAAGAGAGGTGTGATCACCATCTAATCTATACCTTATATAAGGAAAAATGGAATAATAAATAAATATGCTTGCTCATAACATTAATGTGAGAATAAAATATACTAATGATGAGAATGATATTGTAGATAATATTAGTATGATAGTTTACAAAACAAAATACAGGAAATTAAGCCAAGAATTTAAATACCTAAATATATGAAAACTTCCTGATGTAGTAGGCAAAACACTTATAACTGGTTAGAGTAACTCTTAGGTGTAGGCATAAACCTCCAAACCCAAGTAATGGTTCGCTAATGGCTCATGTCATCATCCTCAGTGTACTATAACTGATAATCATAACCTTGCAAATCATCCTCTATTCTCCGAACAAAAACCACATCATCACTCTGACAACATAAGTGTAGTATTAGTACGATGAGGTATGAGTAAAACATACTACCTAAAACATGGTAGGACTCACGCAGCACATTGAAGTTACATAATAGAATGGTGATATCATATAGGTATGGCTCAATACTTAATCTCTATTAGTAATACAACAAGACATGCTTGCATAGAAATCATAGAAGTATATAAAAAAATATATTGTAAATTAATCACAATCCATACAATATTAGTGGCCACACAATTTTGGTTAATAAAATAGTTCATTCGACCACACCTAGCTCTCCACCATGAACAAAACTCATAGAAGAACAAATAATCATAATAGGATACCACATTCAAGACACGGGGTCAAGATACATCAAAAGGGCTTTATTCTTGGATGCCACACCCACCATACATCTAGTGCACCTACCGTGAGGACTCATAGATATTGGGATACCACACCCACTACATGTGGTCAAAGTACACCAAAGGGGCTTGTATAGGGATACCTCACCCACCACAACTCGAATTTCTCCACCGCAAGGGCTAAAAAATGAGGATACCACACCCACCTACGTAATTGAAAATATGAAGTGCTAAGGGGCTTGTGCTTGGATACTTCACTAACTCGAATTGTCCTGACACAATAAAATCCTATACCGCTGGAGCTGGAAATAGTTACTGAGTGAAAAAAATATAATCATAGGACAACTCGTCCACTGACTCTTAACAACTACCGCAGGAGTTGGAAAAAAAGGGCTTGAAAGAAATCTTATATAATTCATATATATTTTGATGTGATATCAAAATAACAAATAAAGTTCACAAACAACCAAATTGGGTGTTTCCAAATGATAACACCAAAACACAATCAAATTCCATTATTAGCCAAATTTGTTGTTTCCAAGTAAAAATACCAAACACATCAGAAGGTATTGAAGCCACCATTTGGGTGTTTCCTAGTGCTAACACAAAACACATCACAAGGAAAAAAAAGTCACCAATTAGGTTATTAGAGATAACACTAAACTTAACTAAATTCAAGTCCCTAATACATCATGATGATTATTATTTAATCAAGGCAATTGTGGTGGAAATCATAAATAAGTTCTTGTAAAGATGTGCAAGTATCACCATAAAATACCCAAGAGAAACACAATAATTTATAAATAAATAATACTATATTGACTAGTCGATTAGTCCTTGAGGCTTGTCAACTTCTCAAATTGTACTAGACCTGAACTAAAACAGTAATGGACAACAAGTCAATAGCTTAGCCTCATTGATCGACTATTTATGGGAACAAATAAACTAGTTTGGTGCAATCGGTGGATGGATCTATGTAGAGACCAACCCATTTTGGCCTACAAAAAAACTATTCAGTTGTTTGAACAGTCGATCAATTGGTCAAAGAAACCAGTTAATGGGTTTGGTCTACCTAGTTGATGGGTCTAAGCATAGATGAAACCATTTTAATCTATAAGGACACTAGTAGATGGGTTTGACAAACTTATTTACTTTTTTCTAAACTAATCAACTAATTTATCAAACCAATCGATGGATCTCCACCAAACCATACGACTACTCGATGGGTTTGAGGAACTAATCAACTAGTCTATGTAAAGTATTACCCAAACTTGTGATACACACAACAAAATTTATCACACTTTACCATATTAATAATAGCATGTTTCTATGTCATAAAACATATAAAGAATACATCTTACACACATAGAATCACATGGATCCATAGTAATATACATAAAAAAAAATCATGCTCAAATGGTAAACTTATATATAAAACAAGAGAAATCTTACAATACTAACTGAGGAAGAATTATACTAAATGCTCAGTTCATTGAATATAAGTTAGATCATGCACACACATACACCAAACAGATGGAACCACAATTAAAAACAAAACCATATTTACGGTAAAGATAAGAATTCCCTACTTTAAAGTAATTCTTCTAGCACAAAAGCTCCTACTTGATGGCTATTTAGTAGAACCTTGGATCCTAGAATAATCAAACATAAAACCATTAAAAATCATATTTCAAAACTTTATTAAAATCAAAGAAAAATTAGAATCATAAGAAGAACACAAAACTCCACCTTTCTTTTCATAAATAAGGTGTTAATGGAAGAGCTAACATCTTCAACCTTTCTCAACCTTAATTCTTCCTTGCTAAAGGAAAGTAAGAGAGAAATAAAACCAATATTGGAGGAAGAAAAACAAGGAATATCATGGTCGCACAAAGAGAGAGAAAATAAAAGCAAGTATATGTTTTTCTTAATAGAAAGGAGAAAAGAGAAGAATGAATGGATGTTCAATACTTTGGGAAATTTTCCACTGAGAAAAGGGTGAAGAGAGAAAGAACAATAAATGATGAATGAAAATTAATCAAAAATGAAAGGTATAGAAGCATGGCTGGGTCAATATTCATAGGAGAGAGGGAGATAAGACTCGTAAAGTTCAGTGTGGGCACCTAATAAATGAGGGCTAACTTCATAGGGTGGTGGAGGGTTGATTATAGTCAGGAATAAACATAGAAATAGGTTATTAAGTCAAGAGATAATGCAAAATGTGAATCTTACACCCCTAATTGCTGGAAGAGAGAGATTGTTAAGGGAGAAGAGAAAAGATGATGTTTCCAAAGTTCCTTTTTGGGAAAATTTTTGCTAATTTAAATTATGTAATAGTCTAAATAATGTGAAAATAATCTCAGAGAACTAAAACATGCTCATTAGCATAGTTGGACCCTAATCATAAGTTTTGAAATGCATTATATATATATTCAAATTAAAATAAGAAATGGATTAGAAATCGCAGGACAACCAACCAATAGGTTTGGGCAAACTAGCCTCCAGATTTGTAGAGAACAAGATTTTCAATTTCTGAACACACTAGTTGATCAATTTTGTAAAACGAGTTGATAGGTACGCCTTAAATTCACATTTTTATTAGAATTTCTGGCCCATTCCAAAACTAAAAATAATTTATTTTTTATCAACATAATTCTAAATATGTTTTGAAGGATTTTAGGATGGGGCTGTGACAGATAGATTTCTATTATTCTTAAACATGTATTCATGGCACAACTAATATCAGGAACAGTTGTGGAGCAATAAAAAGATAAGTTTTATCTACCCTTATGAAACATTCTGATGTGGGAGTAGAGTCGCATGACACGACACCGACTAAGATGGTTACGCTACTCCACGCAGATGCATGAACATGGAGGTGCATGCATGGGTTGCATGCAACGTTCTTTAGTTAGCATAACTTTTTTTATTAAGTCATTTATTGTTATTTTTATTTCGATTCAAATAAGGTTGTTAGTAGCTAGATCATTTAATATCTTCTAGCTAGTCTTAAGTCATTTATTATTATTTTTATTTTGAGTCAAATAAGGTTGTTAGTAGCTAGATCATTTAATATCTTCTAGCTAGTCTTAAGTCATTTATTATTATTTTTATTTCGAGTCAAATAAGGTTGTTAGTAGCTAGATCATTTAATATCTTCTAGCTAGTCTTAGGGAATTCAATGTTTCTAGGAAAGATTAGTGGCAAGATTATTGTAATCTTTGAAGGGAGGCTTGACAAATTTTGGCTATTTAAAGCCATAGAAACCGAGAGAAGGAACACAACTTGAATAAGAATAACAACCTTAAGCATTCCTTAAACCCGAATTCTGTGTGGATTCGTCTCGAAACAAAACCAAATCTGTGTGAACGGTTTTGTTCTCGAAACCTTAATCTTTATTTATATGTGGCTTAAAGATTAATTTATCCTTCTACCTCGTGTTCCATCGTCATCAACCCCTTCGAATCCCTATCATCAACCTCCATACTCCATCCTCATCGAATACTCCCTATAAACTCCATCCAAGTCCGAAACTCTAACCGTACACGCATCACATTCACTTTTTGATGGATGGGTTTTAGGTTGTTCACTACCTCTACCGCCTTCTAAATGTTTATGATTACTGTCGTTATAGATATTGTGGAATAAATGGGTCAAATATTTATTAATGACTCCTTTGTGTATGAGGTTTTTTTTATTCACTTAGAATATCACCAAATATTGAATAGGAACAATGAGTATGCATATTAAAAATAATATTCAAATTAGATAGAAATAATTATTTTATATGCAATCATGGGGAATTCAATAGATTGTGACATGAATTCTATCTCAATTTCTAATTCTCTATTCTCTCTTTTTGTGTAGTATTATCTTCACTAGGGTTTGCTAAATAGTATTATTTATACTATAGCAAACATAATATGTGAAAACAACATCATGGTTGGAATTTCGAGGAAAGAAAAACACATACCATATAAGGAAAACATGGTGGCTTTGTGTAAGGTTCTAGAAATTCAACTTCAAGTAATAATAATAAATCAAGAAACACAAGCCCTTACTTTTTTCCATGATGTAATTCCCAGTTATAAAATCCTTAAAATTATCTTTAAAAATATGCTAATGTAAAAAATATATTTCTTTTGGAAAAGGCATAAAATTGTAATAAAGTTGTACATTTCAAGCATACCGATTGACACATTTCCTTTACCGATCGACCAATACTCTCAATAACATGTAATTTTATGTCCTAACAAACCAATTAACTAGATTTCTCAAATAATTTGGCTAGTTGTTTTGTGATTTTAGATCTTTTTTTTAATTTGATTCAAATCTATTTTTAATGTTATAAAATCTTTTAACTATAATCTATATATGTTAGTAAAAATATTTTTCTTATTTGGGCCTAATTTTACATTATTTAGGTTATTTAATAAATTTATTTGGTTTGAATCCCCGAAAAGCACTTTTAAGGCATTTCTCAGATTCTTTCTCTTCTCCTTCACTTCCTGATCTTTTCTATCAGCATTGGGAGCATGTTACTTTCTATACCTCTTCCTTAACATACCAACACCTTACCATGTATGTCCCTTGTTACACTATAGATCCCTTACCTTATCTTCTATTTCCCATAAACCTTGGTAGCCCACACTATCACCAATTTAGACATCTCTCGTTCCCACTTATGGATGTAAACCATCACTCTCTTCTCTACACTCCATTCCTAATTCATTTCACTCATTTCTATCTACACTTGCTCAATCTCACTTTTTAGTTGTGAAAAACTCAAAGTGTTGGGCATTGTTCTTTTTCTCTAGTCTCTTTTCTATTAGGATATAGAGGCCTACCTCTGATTTTCTCATATGTTAGTTGGATTCTTGTCTCTTATTTCTTCTCCTCAATTTAGCTTTAACTCTCTCTTATTTCTCTTAAGAAAGGAAGGATTAAGGTATAGAGAAAGGTTGAACATCTTAGATTTATTTTCCTTGAATGTTTGTTTTGTGAAAATGTTGAGTTATGGAATTTTTTTTCTTCTTTTAGTTTCATTTTATTAATTTGGAAAAAATAAATATAAATTTTTTTTTATCTTGATTCCTTTATGAATCAATGTCTTTTTTTGTAAATAGTTGTCAAATAAGGAGTATTTTATGCTAGAAGAGTTTCTTGAAAGCAAAGCATTCTTATCTCTAAAATGGATAAGGTATTTGTTTTGTTGTGGTTTCATTTCCATGATGTATTTCTTTATCGTGTATGAGTTAATTGAAATCTTAGATTTGACTTTGTGGTGGATTTTTTTAAATTTTTTATTTTAATCATGTTTCGAGTTGCTTGTTGTTATGTATGATTTTTGCATTTTTGAACATGATTTTGTTTAATTGTCAATTATGGCATGCACCCATTTGATTTGATGTGCATAGTATGTCTTTTTTATGTTTTTTTATGATATAGAATCATGATAGGATTAATAATGTAAAGTTGAGTAAAATTTTGATAAGCGGATCGCATGATTGGGTGTTTATCCTCACATGTCTAGGCGTGAGTAGTCTCTTAGGTTGGAATGTTTGATCTTTTAGTTGCAATAAAATTTGATGGGTTTGATGAGCAAATTAACTTGCTCCAATGACACGTTTATTTGTTTGCCAAACCTATCGACTTGTTACCTTTTAACCTAGGTGGTTTGGTCTCTTCTTCGATCTATTGACTTGTACCTATGAGTAGTCGATAGGTGAGACAAACAAGTCATTTATTTTTTGGTTTTACTTTCTTATGTCAAGTCTTGTATAGCAAGGCCACTCGAGTGGTCCTAGAAACCGATCCACTTATCTGCTTGATTTCACCATATTTTCTTGGTACTTAATGTTCTTTCTTTATGACTTCTATAATAACGTTTTTATATGATGAAAACATTTTAATCATGATTTCAACCTTGCTTAACCTTGGTTTTATACTAATTAAGAGGAAAATAATGTGGGCATTGTGTGGCTTAAATTGGTGTCTCTTCTAATCACCAAATGTTAGCTTATATGCCTTTTGATATGTTTGGTGTAATCATTTGGAAACAGCTAATTAGTTATTAATGGAATAAATTAATGATATGTGATATCATTTGGTAATTAATAATAATGGATTATGTTTTTGTTTTAGCCTTTTTCTCAGACTCTCTAGGTACCTAACGTGTAGTTAGTGGTGGGTTGCCCTATGTTTTATTCTGCCAATCAACACATATTTCATTCTCTACTAGATTCAAGTCTGGTGTGGATCAAAGTGGAAGAGAAGAGCAAGATTGAATCACTTCTTTGTTTTGATCATCAATAGGTTGAAGTTGAAGAAGAATAGCTCAGTTTAAGGAAGATTAAACTCGAGTATATGCAAGCTTCAATGGTAAGATAAACTTTGAATGCTAGTGCACATTCAAAGGGGTCTAAAGAGGAATAAATACCCCGGGTATTCTCCTATACAGATGGGACTCCAAAGGGAGGAAAACGCAAGTATCAACTTGAGAATATGTGTTCAAATGATTTTCTATTCCATTCATTATTCATGCGTGTACAAGACTAAGTATATATATAGTAGAGTGGCCAACTAAAAGGGCTTAACCTAGCCGGTTATCCTCCTTAATTCAAGCTAGATTTAACTTACTTGAATTAAGCCTATATTATACCTAATTTCAATCATAATATCATCATTTAAATGATATTAATGAATAACATTACAAAGCCCTACAATCAACTATGGTACATACATGAAATTACAACAAACCCTAGCTTACATGAAATATACTTTAGGGTTTACAACAAGTTTAATACAACTAATGATATCACCAACTATATCTTGTTTTAATTTTATCCCATGTATGCCATAGCCTTGCATGCTTTGAATGCTTGTACACTTTAAGTATTTTCTTGTGTGTTGACTTCTTCACCTTGCAAATATGTAACATACCTGCAAGAATATCTTGAATTGTTATTAATACCAAGTATATAATATTGTCAGGAACATTTAAAATGATGGGCTCCATTATTAAGAATGCTAATTCTTCCTTACCTTGAGAATCATTAGAAACATGAGATATATTAGATGCACCTGCATCAAGGTCACTAAAGGGGTTTGCACATATCAGTGAATTATAGGATTATACTTTGGTAGTCATAAGTTGGTTAAGTAATTCACTATGTAGGATTGTTAAGTCAACTGATATTGACATAATCTATATGTCAATGGTGTGATCAAAATAAAATAAGGATAGATTATGGTGGGTAGTTGGTTAATTTTAATGGCTATTACACAATAGGACGATGTCTATATGAGTGGCATATCATCAGAAGTAGTGACCTACAAGGGTGGAGACATTTTCAAGGCATGGTGGTTCAAATCCAAAAAGTTCAATGAACTCATTAGACAAAAATGGAGTGAGCACAACATTTCTACAACAAAGGATTCAGTGACCTCATACTATTTAGCAAAGATAGGGTTTAAGTATTGATATAGGACAATATTTAGGTAGTTGTTTGAATTTTAAAAGTTAGTCGAAGGATGATGGATAGCAAGATGTTGTCATTTAGAGGTTTATGGTTTCTTCCTTTTTGGTATAATAATCATCAAACTTAGTTGTTTGGTATTTTTTTTTGTTTCTAGTGATTTTATAGCTTAGGAGACTATGGTTCACTTTGATAGGATAGTGACTTTATTTGTTGTCCCATTTGGGGATACACTTCTATGTACTAGGAAGTATATAGATGTTGCCTTAGTTATTAGTAAAGTTTGACTTCTTATAAAACTTGTAGAGCTTGAGCTTTGTACCTTTTGATATAATCCCTAGGTGGATATGCTCTCAAGATATCAAGCTGTGATTGATTGTGCACAAGAGGACATGGTTTTTAAGGGATAAAAGGGTTTTTGGGTCTCTTATCGAATATGCATTACTTGGTCCTTAGTAAGGAAGGTGTCCATTGTTATACTTAGTACATTGGTATGAAAGGGATACTAGGTCTACTAGTCAAGTATTCAGATGTTTTATTTATAAGAGCCTTCGATTATGAATATCAAGTAATATGAGAGTTTGGTAATGTGTGTCAAAATGAGATCCTATGTATGCCACTGATGCAATAGATAAACATGAAAAAGGACCTCCGACTAAGAAAAGAGCTAATAACAAAGGTGTCCTATCACTTTTTAACTGCTGAGATAGGAGAGTCATGCACTCAATTGGGGGAGTTGTTAGAGAAAGGGTACATTCGACCCATTACATCACCAAGGGGAGAAATAATCATTTCTATAAGAAAGAAGGATTATGCATTGAGACTCAACATTGATTATTGAGGATTCAATATGGTTATAGTGGATAATTATTATCCTTTGTCTCTAATTGATGACCATTTTATAAGTTACATGGGGTTATAGTGTTTCTGAATATTGATCTCATATTGAGGTATCTTAGATGAGGATTACTTAGAGGGACATACCTAATGCAACCTATAGGATTAGGTATGGCAATTTTGAGTTCTATATGATGTCATTTAAACTAAAAAATGTGTTAGGGGATTTCATGGTTCTCATGAATTGAATTTTCGAGTATCACCTCGATTAGTTCATATTATTCTTCAATGAAAATATCTTTATTTACTCCAAGAATAATGAGGAGAAGTAGCAGCATCAAAGGAAGACATTACAATTATTTTTGATACATTAGTTATACACAAAGCCCTTGAAGTGTAATTTTTGGATAGATGAGGTAGCTTTCTTCGGACATGTCATCTCAAAGGATGGTGTGTCAATGGATCATTTGAATATATATATAGTATCATAGTTGCCAACACTGATGAATATAAGGGAGATATATAATTTCTTTAGTTTAGTAGGATATTATAGGCTTTCTTACTATAATTTTTCAATGATTGCTCATCTTTTAACTACCTTGTTGAAAAAAGATAATGCATTTTTTATTAGCATGATATGTATATAGAGGGTTTTGAGGAGATCTGGAGGATATTAGCTTCATATCCAATGATTACATTATAATTAAGAATAAAGGGATTTGAGGTGCATAGTGCTGCATTATAGCATTGTCTTGTGTGTGTGTTGATGGATTATGAGAAGGTAGTGGCATATGCTTCTCACCATTCGAATGAGCATTAGCAGAACTACCCCACTCAAAACCTTTAGCTAGATATAGTGGTTTTTTCCTTAATGATTTAGTGACATTACTTGTGTGGAGGGCAGTGTAAGTTCTTTAGGGACTGTAAGAGCCACAAGTACATCTTCATTCAGCTTAAACTACATATGAGGGTCACACTAACATCATTGCAAATGCTCTCATTTGATAAACTTTGCATTCCCTAGGTTAATTGGTTGTTTCAAGCTAAATTTTGTATGATCTTTATGATATATTCTTTAAGATCATTAGGTTCAGGGATCACGAGACAAGGTTGAGTGCTCTCATGATCATACCCTTCATTTTCTATGAGATCCAAGCTAGTTAGCATGGAAATTTCAAGCTTGAACAGATTAGACTAGCTATAGTAGAGGGTAGAGTAGTGGGCTTTTAAATTTCTTAGGATGGTAGAATCCTATTTTGAGTTTGATGGTGTATTGTGTAATGTTTTGATGAGCTTAAAAGAAAGATTATTGAGGAGGGTTATTATGTGCCTGAATCCATTCACCCTTGATGAGGAAAATTTCTACAAGGACCTAAAGCAAATTTATTAGTGTGCTCGTATAAAATAGGTGCTTGATTTTTCATAAGTTTAGGATCAAGCACAAGCCTCTATCAGAACTTCTTCAACTATTAGAGGTTGCTAGGTGGAGGTGGGATAGTGAGTAAATAGACTACACCACTGGGTTACCAAAGATGTATAGTGGTCGGATTCGATTTGGGTTGTTGCTGACAAGTTTAACAAGTTCGTAATATTTATATCCACAAAGTTGAAATGGAGTCTGGAGTAGAAGGCTAATGCTTATAGGAAGAATGTGGTACAATACCATGGGACATTTGAAGACATTATGTCATATCGATATTCGATATTCTTAAGGCACATCTGGGAGAATTTGTAAAAAGATTTCAAGACTTAGCTAAAGATGAGCACTAAATTCCATCTAGATAAAGATGGTTAGTTTGAGCATAATTTTTAGAATTGGAGGATATGTTTGAAGGGTTTTACCAAAACTAAAACATCATAGAGGAATAAAGCTAAAGGCTACAATAACCAAGAACGCTTGTTAGATTAAGATAGAACACACTATTCATTCTAATTAGGTTAATCGATTAATTAGAATTGAAGGTAAGAATGATTTCATTGACTTCTTGTTCCAATTCATGATTACTATAATCATTGGAGTTCAATATTGTTTGAGAAAGAATTGGAAAATTACATTACACCTTTACTGATATTCACACACAGTGGAACAGGATCATCGAAGATGCATGTTAGTGCTACTAGGAACTCACTCTTAATTTTGTGAAAGGGATATTATAATTAAAACGTAACTTGGTTTATATTAAAACCATACAAAACCATATTTACATTTGGAGTTGGGTTTTTAAAAAAATTAAAGCATCCTTAGGTTGAATCCTATTAAATCCAGCTTGGGCTTAATAAGATATTAACCATATTAAGGCTTCACCTTACCCAGGTTGTAATCAAATTTTGATCTAGTTTGATTGCTATGTAACCCTATATGTTCATCTAATTTTGGTAGTGGAATGAAATTCCTTTTGGGCTCATAAATCATAAGAAGTCTCTAGGAAGATATTATGGCCACCAAAATTACATAAACTTCATAACCTCGAGACAACATATTATAATATAATACGTATATTTAGCCATTTTTCACAAGATGTTTTGATTGAATAAAAGTCATTGATCCTGCCATCCTTCCTTTAGAACAACAAACATATTGAGTAAGGTAAACCTAATAAAAGTGATGGCACACCCACATAATTCATGTAATATTTTTTTAATACCGAGCACCTATGCATTACACATGATAAAAAATACATGAGATTATGATATAAAGAAATACTTATTAATCATATATACATGAAATCAAGTATGATATATTCTTACACTTAACCATCTAAGGTGCAATTAAGGAAATAACCCAGGATAGAAAAAGATACACTTTTTCCAAGGTATTATAATTAAAATAGAGAATCATAAAGGATTCAATAGGTATGAAGAGTAATCACACAAAACCCATATATATCTCTAACATATATTTTAATAAATATTATATACCATTTTATTCATGTTCATAAATGTGTTTGATTGCTTACACTAAATAAAATTTAATACACATAAAAACATCGTATCACCTCCATATAGACACATATATCAAATTCACGATCAAAGCCAATATAACAAAGAATTTTTACACATAGCCATCATATTCAAGAATGAATAAATACTTATCTCTGAAATGGAATTAATAAATAGAGCTTGGATCCATTATATATAAGCATTTGAGGTGAGGGTTTTTTCCAAGTACAATACATCCACCTTATATTGGTCACCAAATGATATGATAGCTTAGATATATAATTCCCACAACAATGTTCACTGACCATGGTAGCTTTACTAATTTCATCCTAATCCTTATATGCGAGCACCCACTATATGGTTTAGAGGGACCTATATAGTAGAAAATGCATTAACCTACTATAAATCTAGGACTTTCTTCTATTTTAGGAAAATAACAGGTAAAAGTCAAAAGGCCTATATTAAATGACAACATCAAACACATATTTTACCTATTTTAAAGGATAACCATAACCTTTCACATAACAATTGTGTATGGTTGATAGTAAATCTCAAAGAAAATTTTAAATTACTTTAAAATAATGAAATACATCAATCAAAAGGCATAACATGGATGAAAATATACCTCAAAATATACAGGAAAAACCGTAAAATAATAGTAAAGGTAAGATAATAAAACATGAAATTAAAGGCCTAAAGACATAACAAATAATTTTGTGAAAATAAAAATGGTGCACTTTTTACAAAGTGTTACATAATTAGCATGGATTTATAGAGATCCAAACCAAAGAAAAAATTAACAAGACTATGCACAATTGAGAAATCAATCACGAAATCTGACCATTGAGGAAAGATTAGATATCATTATTTATACTGTTTTGTAATTAAAGAATGATTAAAATAATCAATCAATCAATTATAAAAATCTAAAATTCTCTGTGAATGGAGAATACAATAGAGAAAAAGAAGAAGTTTGGGTGTATGACTCTTGACAGCTAGGGTTTCATTTGTATCCTCTTATAGAAAAAAAAACATATGGGAAAAAAATAAGTTGCAAAAATAAAAATAAAATACATGGTCTTTGTTTAGAAATCTTGGAACCCCTGTGTTTATTTCCTTACTCTCGACCTCTTCTAAAAACACATAAAAATTTCATATATACATATAGTGTAATACCTCATTCCAAAATCCTTTAAAACATGTTTAAATTTATGTTGATATAATATAAATTGGTTTTTGTTTTTGAATGGGATTAAAACTCTAATAAAAATGTAAATTTTATGTGTGTTGATTGATTGGTTTACCCAACAAATCGACTAGTGCACTTAGTAATTGATATTTTTGTACTCGACAAACCAGTAGACTAGTTTATCCAAATCTATGAACTTATTGTCTTATGCTTTCGTTTCTATTTCTAATTTTGATTCAAATTTCTCTCTAATATTTTAAAAAACTTCTTTTTTGAGTCCAAGTATGTTGTTAAGCATATTATAGTGCTTTAGGATTATTTTTACATTATTTAGATCATTACATTATGTTAATTAGCAAATAATATTCCAAAAAGCACTTCTATGGCAGCGCTAACCTTCTCTCTTCGCCCTCACCTAGTCCTCTCTCTTCTAGCTATTGGAGTGTGAGATTGAATATATATATCATCTCCTGACTCACTTACTCACTACCATGATCATTCCTGACCGCACTCAACGTCTCACCACTCTATTAATTCAGCACTCCATTTTGGTTGCCCACTTTTAACCTTACTAGTCCTATCTCCCTCTCTCCCATGAAGGGAAACGTAGCCATGCCTCTATACCTTTCATTTCTAATCCATTTTCATTCCTCACTTATTGTTCATGCCCTCTTCTCCCTTTTCTTGGTGTAAAATTTCCCAAGTGTTGAACATCCCTTCATTTTCTCTCTTCTCCTCTCTCATAAGAAAAAAAAAAGATATTTTCTCCCTTTTTTCTCCCTTATTTTTGCAAGTATTCTATTACTTTTCCCTTATTCTAATCTTGGTTTTAGTTCTCTATCAATTTTATTATGCAAGGATGAATTAAGATTAAGAAAGATTGCAGATTTTAACTCTTTTTTTCACACCCTATTTTTGAGGGCAGATGTGATGTTTTGTGTTCTTCTTCTTCTTCTTCTTCTTCTTCTTATTTTTCTTGATTTTGATGAATTTTTAAAAGATGAATTCTAATGATTTTAACTTTTATTCTTTTAAGAATAGAGGTCCTACTAGATATCAGTAAAGTATGATCTTTTATGCTAGAAATATTGCATTAAGGTATCTACTAGTATGATAGATGGTGGGCTTCTTAATGCCTTTGGATAAGCTAGGGGAAGAAAAAAACATTAACTAGATTTCCCTACATTACACTCTAAAGAAATGTTAAGGATGATTATTTCATACGTTAACAGATGGATTAAATCATTGATTGAGTGAAAAGAAGGATGTAGAAGGATTAAATCATTGGAAATTAACCTTATCTTTATGAGGATGATGGGGTAGTTTGTTGCAACAGTATTATTTACAACGTGCTCCTCTCATAAACAGTTGTCAAATTTGTCCACAAATTCTTCCAACTCAAGAGAGAAGGGTGGACACTCTAAGACCTCTTGGTTTAGCTGACCCAAAATGTGTAGATTCCACTTGGAATTTCCCAAGATGAAGAGATACGATGACTTCCAGTTCTTTTCAAAATACTAAGGCTCCTTGATATATTTATTTTCACTTTTTTATGATGGAGTAGAATCTTGGGGTCAAATGGTGGTTTAAGAATTTGAAAAAAAAATTATTATTAAGTTTATTGATCATATGATGTCTAACAAATAACATCCATATAGAAAGTCTTGCATCATTTGTCAGGCATTGGGAATTAATTTGATAAGACAAACTTTAGAATTTTCCATTATGAATGGATATAGGGGAAAATGGATGTAGGTATAAAGTGTATAGGTATATATGGTTATCCACCTATATGGTGGGTTACTAACCTTGACCAAGGGAGTTGGCATAATTAATGTATCAGAAGAAGGAGTGTATTATTTTGTGTGAAAATGCTCAAATTAAGCATTGGTAATCCTACTGAGAAGGAAAGTATCAGAATCAAATAAGGAAAGTTCAAAAATGTTTATAAAAGAGGGAGGATTACTATGGAATGAAGGGGTTGAGGGGTTCGTTATCAATAGGTTCATAAAAGATGAAAAGGGGAAAGGATAAATTGAATCTATAATGGGAAAATTTAAAGATTTAAAAATAGAAGAAAGAGTGGAATTACCAAGATGTTTAAGAAAAAGATCCTTTAGATTGGTCAGGGATTTTATAGGACATTATAAAAGGTTGTGGTCGGTGCAACAATAACACAAATGCCACAAGTGCAATTTCCATCAAGGAGCTCGCTATGTTAAATACCTCCACTTATGGCAATGGCAAGAGAGGTTGTAATGATACCTATGACAAAAGATGATAGTGTTATAGATAGTGCCCTAACAAAAAAAATTGGTATCCCCTTCATATTGATTACATGTTTTGTTGGTATTCCATGCAACACATTGGTGGTTGGTTATCCTTGAGCACACAATATTTCCCCCCTTAGATATAGACTACTACAATGAGAATTGATTAATAGTTACTTAACTATCAACAATACTTCTAGGGACTCACATAGTGAGATTTGGTAGCTAGGGGAAGGACACAAGAGCGGGGATCTAGTAACCGTAAGTAGTATATATCTACATAAAAGTGTTGGTAAAAGAATATGACATTCTATAGGTGTCACATGAAGGGGAATTTAGGATGTTTTGTCCTAATGGAAAGCCCACTGCTATGTCTAGTGAGCTATCCTGTACAAAGGATGATGTTGTAGTTTCTCATGGTGTTAGTAATGAAGATGTGTTATAGATCAATGATAGATAGAGAAAGATCAATGATAGTTAGATCTTAGATTTTGGGTGCTCTTATGATATATGTCTTCACAGGAGTTATTTTCAAATGTTCAAGGTGAAGTAGAGTGGGTTAGTCTTGGTGGACAATGATGATGCTTAGAAAGTTGTTGAGATTGGGATGGTGAAGGTGAGGATGCATCATGATGTTGTCAGGACACTATCGAACATGATACATGTCCTAGAGATGACAAAGATCCTTATCTTTTTGATTTTATTAGATTGTAATGGGTATTGGTGTGTTATTGAGGACTATACATTAAGAGTTACAAAAGGGGCTCTTGTGGCAATGAGGAGATATCAAGTTGAGACATTGAATGAGTTCATAGGTTCCATTGTTGTGGAGATAGGTATTGTGATATCACCGAGGTTGTCAGACTTGGATGTTACGGGACTTTGGCCCATGTAATTGGAACACATGAGTGTTCAGGATCTTATTCAGCTCTCTAAAAGGTGGTTGCTATATGAATATAATATAGGTATTATGGACTTGTGTGAGACCTATATGTTTGGTAAAAGAAGATGATTAGCTTTTCAATAGATAAGCATAGTACAAGATGACATCATGAGTATATCCATTCAAATTTATGGGGTCTAGCAAGAGTTATTTCTAAAGGAGGTCCTGATGCGCTATCGTATGCACAACAAATTTAATAAATAAATCCTAATTTCCAAATGCGTAGTAGATGGCAAGAAGGAGTTGAACCCACAAGGAATGGTATATAATCAATAATTCTGTAATCGATGTTAAAACCCCAGGTATGCAATAACATTTACTTCTATCACTAAGTTCTATTCTATAGATAAATAATAAAACACTTTACTCACTAATTAATGAATAAGTGTAGGAAGTTATTTATTATGAAATTAGGATATCAAATAATCATGGAGAAAAGAATGGTTCTAAATGATTTAACGTTGACCTCTAGAAACTCATAGTAATTCATCTCTTTACTTTCTCTTAATTCTAATAAATTGAATAAGCTCTCAATTTATTACCTAACTAATTAATAACCTAGGTTAATAATGCAAGTTTCAATTGATGGCAGCATTACAAATGGAAAGCAGTCAACTACGACCATAATCACATAAGCTCAGATCATGCAATCGTAGGAATTAATAGACAAGATTGACAATTAATATTTTTGCTACTCTGGAAATGTTAATTATCAATTATATATTAATTACGTTATCCTAGCGTAGATTAATATCTAAACTAGATAGGTGATCAATCTAATTAGTTTAAATTCATAATCTATGATGCAAGATCATTCAATTCCGTTCATTATTCAATTAAATTTCATCTAGAATCATGAATTTAAATTATGTTATCATATTTCAAACCCAATTCCATCATCAAATCCTCCTACCATATATTATCTACTCTACTATCTTCATAATTGTAACAACACACAATTAAATGCAGTACTTTATAATTAACATTAATGATTACTAATAAATAAATATTGAAACACTAAAATTAAGAGAAATAATAATTCAATGAAGATAACTTACATGCGTTCAATCAAAATTCAAAACTTGCAATTAAGAGAGGAATCAACTTGAATTGCAGAATGTTAATTGTTCAATTGAATACAAGGAAGACAAAGAGAATTGGCATTGTGAAGTACATGTGTTTTCTAGAGAGAATGGATAAAAAGAGATTATTATACTTTTGAACTCAAAAAACAAACTCACCAACTCTAGAATTGTTAAAGAATATATCAAAAAAAAGTTCGTATGAGCGGTTACAAAAATTAAGAAAAACACGGTCTGTGTTTTTGGAAACACAGGAGCTCTGTGTTTTTCTTTGAATTCTCTACCAGTTTCTGGATTTTGAAAACTGAGATTTTTATTTTTCTGGTAGAAAACACGGCCTATGTTTAGGAAGCATGGGATACCATGTTCTTTGTTCCTTCGTCATTCCTCTATGAAATTTCAATACAAGCTTCCCTTTGATGTCTATTTCTCATTTCTGGTCTCTTCTTCCATTGATTCAATATCTGTTGATGTGTTCGTTTCTTCATTTCTTCTTTTCTTCAGTTTTTCCTTTGAATTTCTTCATTTTTATCTTTTCCTACAAAATTTATTCAAAAGAGACAAACTTGAGAAAAGATTAAATCTTATAAAAATAATAAGGAATAAATGGCATTTTTACTGAGGAAAATAGCATATAAATCTCATATGTGAAATACCCCCATGCTAAAATTATTGATTGTCCTCAAGCAAAATCGTGTCATGCACAAGAGCAACATCAAGGATTTCAAGTGAGATAAGTTTTGGACTATAAGAAATATAAGATTGGAATTAGTCATTCACGGAGTTTAACAATACATTGGGACTTAAAGCATTTATAAATCTCAAAATCAAAATGTTGAGAATATTTTGGATCACACATCTAACATACCCTATAAATTTTTTTATCAAATGCTCAAGTGATTAGGGAATGAGAATTAATACAATTAATATCTCACCATTCAAAGTTAGATTAAGATTAATGAAAGTTAAATTAGTAGATTCTTACTTTTGGTATGTGTAAATGCTCACTCTTATGTGTCTAAGGTAAAATGTGTTTACTCTCAAATTTTCTCCAAATAATTATGATCACCCATATTTTTGCCATTATTATCAATTCATCACCGCTTAAGAGAACTAAATTATATAAGAATCAAAAGGTCTTAAATTTGGTTGTAATGGGGCTAGGGTTATAAGTTGGGATATAAATTTGAGATTGTAGCTTGACTCTATTAACTAGAGGAGCAATTTCTTTCTTTCCATTAAGTCACAATTATCCATTTTTTTCCTTACTTTACTTCCCCCTTCCCCCCTTTTTTCAATTCTAATTTCAAACCTTCCCTTTAACCAAATAAACAACAAATGACTTTTCATCTTTCTTTTTTTATTTTTTATTTTTCTTTTTTTAAGGTTGTGAGGATTTTTTTCAAGAATATTAGCTACTTCACCCATTATTTTAATGATATCCATACCCCCATGCTTAGATTTTACCTTATTAACAAAACAATTGTTCTCCTTAAAAATATATTGCTCCACTAGTCATAGAGTAAGGAAGGAAAATTGTAAACTTGGGTTTGAAACTTGTAAAGAGTTTTCATCATCTTCATCTTTTGATCTTGAGTTCTATGCATAGAATCAAATCGGGAGTAAACTTGGGTTTGAAATTAGAGGTGCCATTTGGGTACATAAGTAGAAGAGGATGAGTATCCAGCATGTGAATGAGGGGGAGGATGAGGTGGTGCCTTTTCACCATGAGGGAGAAAATGATTTTCAATCTTAAGAGGAGCAGGAGTATCTTCATCATTGGTTTGCTGCTAATTTCATTAGTCCAAAGGGTTAGTTCTAGCAGGGTTAAGTAAAGGAAAATGAGCCTGTCCCAGGTATGAAAGATACCACACATTGCCTAGTAAGATGTGTTAAATGGTAATGTTTAATGTCTATTCGCATGCTCATGGCTTCTATTGGCATGCCATCAGGAACGAGAAGGCCCATACTTTAAAAAACAGTCGTAATTAAACCACTAATGACAATATCTACCTACTTAGAGTTGCTAACTCTTTTAAATTGCTTAGCTAGAAAATAGGTAGTGTCAATTTGGTCATGATCTAGCATAGAATTGATGAAGAAAATCTTTATGGATCAAAATACCCCTATACTATCCCCCCACCCAAAAACGGTGCTAGCTAACAGTTTTTGTAAATATTGAAAAGCCAGATTGAATATGCATGACGCTTTGGCTTCTGAGATTCTGAAGGTATCAGGGGTTGGCATATTGAAAACATCACAAATTTTTAGCAAAGAAATTATCCACATTAAACCATGGGGGTATAACACGCTCTCCTCCTAGAGGTAACATAAAAATATAGGCTAATTCATGCAGAGAAATTTACCTATCCTCAATAAAGATGCGAAAGCAAATATAGATGAGCTAGCATATAATTCAAAGGTACTAAGAAATTCAAATGTTAAACGTCTATATGTATGATTAGTACAATAGACAAAGTTATGTAATCTAACATTTCTCAACAGTTGTGTGACTTGAGCATGTATACCTAGTGTATTGAGATAACCGTCATCTAAATAACGTGTTCTAGTAATGTGCCTTTGAGATAAATAATCATACCTTTGTTGTTGTTAAGGAGTGTTAAATGTAACACCTAGCTCATTTGATCTGTTTCTTCTATTTTGATGTTGAGATGATGATGCCCATTATCTTGAAGATCCTCCCTCAGTTCTTTATTTCTTTTTAGGTGCCATCTAGAAGGATAACCAAATACATTTAATATATTCAGTGACATCTTATAAAATACAAATGCATTAACAAGAGTCGAAGGGTACAAGACAATTTCCATATGCACTTGCATTTACTCTTTGCAGCATGCAATCCAACACATAAACATAAATTCCAAATATCAATTGCAGTGCACAAACATGGTGATATGTGGCATTCAATTTCAGCAATACAAGCATATATGCATTTCATCCATTGGCAGGAATACAAAAAATTTCATCCTGTATGAATCATTTATGCACATAAATACACATTCATTGCATCTTGCAACAAAAATTAAGCACATAAACACATATGCATTGCAGCTTACAACAAAATTTCAGCACACAAACAAGGTTCATATAGTTTCAGTTGAGGTAATTGATGAAAATGCACAAACCTTATAGTTCCAATTATTGAGAATTAATTTTGCAGAATACAACTTGGATAATACTTAAAAAATCAAACTAAATAAAATCCCTAAGCTAATTTGTTGAGATTGAATAGTATTTTAGCAAGAATTGAAATTAGGGTTTAGAGTATAGATTTGTGAAGGGTGACTGAATGTGAGTGCTGAAAGTAATTTCGAGGCAAAAAAATGGTTATAGAAGTAGCAGAGATGAAGAATTGAAGAGAAGATGAATGATTATTGAAGAGTTATTCAAAATAATGGAAGATTTAAGAGGAAGGAAATTTTGAGTTTGTGTTCGGCAGAAACACTGGTAGGGAAAATGGGGGGCTTCTGTTCTATAATGTGAAAAACAAGGAAAATTATAGTTTTTTTTCAAAAAACACGGTCTTTGTTTCATAAATATAGTACCCCCGTGTTAATTTTAAAGCACTCTATCATATGGTAAAAATTCCTGAACAAAAATATACAGTCCGTGTTTTTTTTAATCTTGTTGGAACAAGCTAAATTTCCTGACAGAAAAGCATGGTCTGTGTTATATAAACATGGACCCCCCTGTGTTATTTTTGAATCTTTCAGCCTTTTGGTGCTTTTACCTAAAAAATTCTGATGGTAAAACATGAGATGTTTTTTTGGAGTACAGCACCCCTGTGTTCTTTTAGCCTTCTTCTGTTTTCCTTTAATTTTTTCCTACAACAAGAACACAATGATTCTTCCACAAACCTGATAAGGTTGTGAGGATTTTTTTAAACTTTCGTTATTTACACTACAAACCAAGAAAAAAATACTCACATGGACACATAAAAGAGCAAAAATACACAACCACAACATACATGAATTATAGAAAAAACAAAGAAACATAGTATGAGATAAGAAAAACTTATGTACAACACTTGGGTGTTTCCCAAGTGGTAATTTCCCACTATTTCAACCTTCATAACTTGGAGTGGTAAGATTTACCACCTCCACGTTTCTCATATAATGTCCCTCGTAAAAAGGTTTGAGATGGTGCCTATTCACTTTCCACATTTTTCCTGTCTTCTCACTTTTTATCTCCACTGCACCATGAGGAAACACATTAGTCACAATAAACGGGCCGATCCATCTCGACCTTAATTTTCCTAGAAATAAATTTAAATGAGAATGATATAAAAAATTTTTTGACCTATCTCGAAATTCTTCCTAACAATGAACTTATCATGAACTACCTTAGTTCGATATTTGTATCACAATGCAGTTTCAAAAGCGTCATTTCTTATTTCCTCAAGTTCTTGTAGTTGAAGTTTCCTATGTCTTCCAATTTCATTTGACTCCATGTTACATTTCTTTACAACCCAAAAAGCCCTATGTTCTAATTCAACCAGAAGGTGACAAGGCTTACTATAGACCAAACGATATGGTGACATACCAATTGGAGTTTTGAATGTTGTACGATATGCCCAAAGAGAATCATTGAGGTGTAAGCTCCAATCCTTCCATATCGGTTTCACCATCTTTTCCATAATTGATTTGATTTCTCAATTGCATATTTTGGCTTGATCGTTTGTTTATGGATGATATGTTGTGGAGATTCGATGTGTCACATAATATTTCTTTAACAATGCTTCTACCGTTTTGTTGCTGAAGTATGAACCTTTGTCGTTTATTATAGCTTTTGGCAAGCTAAACCTTGCAAAAATGTTAGTTTATAAAAATCAGCAACAACTTTAGCTTCGTCAGTACCGGCGGCCTTTGCCTCCACCCATTTTGACACATAATCTAAAACGACAAGAATATATTTAAAACTAAAAGATGATGGAGAAAGACCCATGAAATCCATACCCCAAACATCAAAATTTTCACAAGCAATAATAGGGTTTTATGGTATTTTATTTCTAGGACCTAGTCCTTTAGTCTTTTGACAATTTTTACATGTGTTGCAAAATTCATAAGCATCCTTAAATAGGGTAGGCCAGAAAAATCCACTTTCTAAAATTTTATGAGCAGTTCTTTTAGGACAAAAATAACCCTAATAAGCATAGTTATGACAAAATGTTAAGATAGAAAGAATTTCACTATCAGGAATACACCTTCTAATGATTTGGTTAGCACATTGTTTCTACAAATATGGATCATCCTATACAAAGTACTTTGCTTGACTCTTCATTCTATCCTTTTGTCCTTTAGTAAAATGTGAAGGAAACACCTTTACGACTGAAAATTTTACCATGTCATCATAAAATAGTATTTCATTTCCAATTTCATGAAGTTGTTCGTCCGAAAATGCTTCATTGATTGATGCCTCAACTTCAACCTCCTTGATTAATCTACTTAGATGATTTGCTACTCCATTTTTTGATCCATTTTTTTTTATCTTTGATGCATAGATTGAATTCCTTGTGGAGATATATCTATCTAATTAATCTTAGTTTTGCTTCCTTCTTTGCCAATAGATATTTTAAAGCTGCATGGTTAGAATAAATAATAGTTACCTAGATCGAAAAATAAGGGTGTCCAAAAGGAAGATATAAATGGTTCGAACCTTATGTGTTGTGTGCATATATGAATCTTGGCATGCAAGAAACTCCAAATTTGTTTTTCACAAGTCACTTATAGATGAGGGATCTTATTAAGGGAATTATTTGTATTGTCTATGCCAAGTACTTGACTTCTCATGAAAGGATGAGTAGTTTTTATATCAAGAGTTGTTTAGATAAGTTTTAGGAACTCAATTCTAATTTTTCCCTTGATTAATGAAGTTTTAACCTTTACTAAAAAAAAGGTGTGTTTGGATTTTTCATAGGGACCAAAGGGGCAATAAAGATAATGAAATTTAAGATTTAGCGCTTGATGATGATATGGGGTTTGATGATGTGCATGATGGTTCATGTGATGATGGTCTTGAGATGGTAGGAGATATTTTTTAATTTCACAGGGTAACTAGTAGTTTTCTAGAATCTAATGATAAAGATGATGCATTTTTTCAATCGATCGAAGATGTAGGGCAACCCTTATATCCCGGTTGTGAAGGTTTTAGTAAACTCTCCTTCATTGTTGAAATGTATCATTTGAGTTGTTTATATCGAGTGATTGATGTAGCCTTTGATTTCTTAGTGAAATTGTTTAAAAGAGCTCTTTCTAAAGAACCAACATTGCCAAACTCTCATAGGCAATGCAGGGGATTATAAGAAAACTTAGAATTGGTTATAAGAAAGTTGATGCCTGTCCAAATGATTGTGTACTTTATAGGAAGGAAAAGATTAGCTACTGGAAAAAAGTTTCCTATTTGTAATGCTTTGATGGAAAGTTGCTGATGATGGAACTGTGGTGTAATTAGCTACTGGTAAAAAGTTTCCTTTAAAGGTATTATGACAATTTCCTTTAATCCCAAGGCTTAAAAGGTTGTTTATGTCATTAAAAATAGCCCCTTCCATGAGATGGCAATAAGAGGAGTAGAAAAAAGATGGTAAGCTCAAACATCTAGCTGACTCTTATCTTTGGAAAATGTTTTTATGCTGAGTATCCATAATTTGCTAGTATTTTGGGATAAAATTGCTATACCAAATAGTTGGATTTGATGTTATATTTTGAAAAGCCCCTTATACTTATAATAAAAGGAGAAGGGAGGATAAGAAAAGGCCTTGGAAGAAAAGAAGCACATTCTTCCAAATTCCATATTGGGAGCATCTTCTACTATACCACAACTTAGATATGATGCATGTGGAGAAGAATGTTCCTGAGAATTTACTTGGAACACTTTTAGGCATTAAAGGGAGAATTAGAGATAAATTATAGTCAAGACTTGACTTGTAGGTAAAGGACATAAGGCATGAGCTGCATCCAATTGAAATAGAAGATAAAATATATCTACCTCCTACATGCTTCACATTAACCCAAAGAGAAAAGTAGGAAATATTAAGCATATTAGGTTATGTGAAAGTACCAGATGGGTATGCTATAAAAATCAAAAGTTGAATTGTTGATGGAAAAATCTATGGCTTAAAAAGTCATGATCATCACATCATAATGCAACAACTATTATTATTGGCTTTAAGAAAAATACAAAACAATAATGTGAGCAACGTGTTGATTGTACTATGTAATTATTTTAAGGAACATTACTCAAAAGAGACAAAAACCCATGAATTAGAGATATTGAAGAATCGCATCACTATCACACATAGTCATATGGAATGCATTTTTTTGCCTTCTTTCTTTAACATTATAGTGTAACTAGTTATTAATTTGGCTAAAAAGGCAACCAATGTAAGTTTAGTATTTTACTGTTGATGTATCTTGCTGAAAGGTATGTACATTCTAGTATTTTATTTATTATTTTTAATGGAATATCAAGCTTATGGTTATATTATGTTAGTAATATAATCCTAATGTTACAAGTATTTGAGGAGGTTGAAAATGTTTATTCATAATAAAAGTCTTCCTAAAGGATATATTGGGAAAGAATGTTTAACATTTTATTCTAGATATTTGCTTGATGTTCAAATAACGGAAAATAGGTCCACAAGAAATTATGATGATAATGGTAATGAATTGCATAATTGGTTGCCCATATTTTCCTTAAAGTCTCGTTTATTGTCTAAGAAGAAAGATGTGCAACGGGAATATATGTTGATTGAGGAAGCATATAGTTATGTGCCTGCAAATTGCAATGAAGTTGAAGTATTTACACTGTAAGTCGTAATTCTCATTGAGTAATTTTTTTAATCATTTCATATATATTTCTAACTTTATCATTTATTCCTAGATATCATTATGATATCATAATAACTGAATACCAACACATACCAAATATGATTGATGACATTCATAGAAGAAATTTACCTAGATGGTTAGTAATGAATATATGTTGATACTTATACCATTATGTTTATATCATTGGTTATACATCTTTTCATTCACTGAGTGTTATTAATTTTTAGGTCTCTAAGTATCTACCAAATAGAGCATGTTTGCAAAAGATCAGAGAATTCTTAGTCTTGCTCCAAGCATGTAGATAAAGACAATGACTAAAATAACTTGCAAAGGATAGAGGTAACACATGAAAGGCATTGATAAGAGGAGTGTAACTCAAAACTCTAGCATTTTATTCAATGCAAACATAGCTATTGGGAGAATGTCATACTATGGTGTTTTAACTGAAATTATTGAGTTTACTTATCCTTATGGAAGGAGTGTTATTTTGTTTCAATGCCATTGGGTTGATCCTAGTAGATTAGTTAAAGAGGATGAACTTAGATATACTCTTGTTAATTTAAAGGCCATTATGAAAATAAATGAGCCTTTTTTCCTAGCATCTCAAGCACTATAAGTGGTTTATACCCAAGATTCTAAAGAAAAAATTGGCATGTTGTCAATTTCACTAAGCCAAGAGACTTGTTTAAAATGGAAGATGATCTCACACCTAAAGTGGATTATGGAAAAACAAGCATGCCTAAAGATTTAGGTGTAGATGATTTTACTATTACTAGAGAAGAAGAAGAAGTACCTTTCTTTGCTATGTAAGAAGGAAATAATGATGATGAAGAAATTGAAGAATATAGTACCCAAATTGATGAAGAAGATGAAACTTTATATGATGATTATATTGAGTTGTGTTAAAAATAAGTATATTTGTCTGATTTTGGTTATAATGTTAGAAACATAATTTTATGTTTGTGTTTTTCAGTTAAGAAGATGAAACTTTAAGATTCTTATTGTATTTATTTTTTCTTATGCTCAAACATATTTTGTATTATACGTCTTTAAATATTTCTAATTATCATTTGCAATATGGTATGTTGAATGAAAATATATCCTAATTCTAATATGTATGTTACTAGGTTATTATGTTGTGTTAAGAAAAAGCATCAAAAAAGAAGAAAATAACGACAATAAGTCTGGAACAATTAGAGCTAAATCTTTCATTCTTTTTTGTCTTCTTTTATGTACTTTTATTTTCTTAGTAATGTAAATGGTTGTCCGTCATATTTTATTTTTAATATGTTAGTTTTTGATTTATAAGTTGGATATGGAAAAATAATTAATTAGATACTAATTCTAGTCTTTATGTTACCAGGTTTCCATGTTGTCTTTACAAAAGGCATCGAGCAAGAAGAATGTAACTACAAGAAGTTAAGCACAATCAAAGGTAAATTTTTCACTATTATTACTTTCTTATCTTCTTTTTTTATTTTTTGTTTTATTAGTACTAAAAATGGTTTTCAGTCCATATTTCTTCATAAGTGGTTTTTATCATTCTTTTATAAGTAAGTGAATTCATTACTTTTGAGTTGAGAAATTGTATCCAAGCTCTTAGACAAGAGTTATAAAAGATTAAAAGACCTTATATGAATGGACATTATATGTATAAATGCTTCTGAGTTTCTATATGTTGTTGAAAGAACACATAGAGGCCATCAATGACCATTCCTTAAGCATTAGCAGCATTATCAACTTTAATTTTTTTTCAATTTTTTAATAGCATAATTAGTTGTCGGCATATTGTTTGTTACTAATTTTTTATGTAGCTTTAAGTTGTACCACTATTAATTCATCATTATTATTATATTGATTATGCAGGAAGTTATTGCTACAAAATCTATAATTCCAAAATGCCCAAATGGAGGACAATCAAATGATGTTATATGACATACTCTTGGGCTAAATAAAGTGATCGCAATCGATCCATCCACATATTCATCAATTAAGCACAAAATATTAATACCTATATCACCAAAGGAAGGATCTCCAAGAGCTATATTTGGTATATATTTACTTTGATTATGTTTAATTACTACATTTAATAATAAAAGACATGAGTTTATTCTAAGATTTTATTACATTTAATTTCTTTCAATTAGGAGGGTGAGAATGGATAAAAATTTACTGAGGAAATAACATTCAATGGTACAATTTTATTATTTGTATGTCTTTTAAATTATTGCTAACATTTATTGTTATTTGTTTCTCATCTCTTATGGTGAATGCCATAGACCAAAATCTTCTTACAGAAAGATTAATAGTCTAAATGAAATGTTATCACTAGATACTTTGAGAATTCCCAATACTAGCATGTGTCAGTCATGTAATTGTATAGGTTATAACTTTGCCATTTCTTAATATTTTCTCCATGTTGAAAATGATTAACCTACTTACGCTTTTAGTGTTGTTGTTAGGCAAACGGCATAGTCTTGGGCGTATCCAGTGTAACAATATGTCAACTATAATAGAAGTCAAAGATGGTTCACAAACCGAGCATGATATTTTAGGTGGCTATAACACATCAAATAGAAAAATATTTTGAGGTATAATTCCCAGAAATGAAAAAGGTTGTGGATGTAACAAGATTAAAGTGTTAAAGAAGGTTGAGTATGTGGATGTCAATTAATATGTTCAACTAATTAGTAATTTAGCTAGGCAATTGTCGACACTTATAGGCTGCTTGGCACGGGTTCCTAGGCGGTTGCCACTTGATAGTTGGGATTGGAGAAAGATGGACAGGACATATCTAGATTCGATTTGGGAAGAAGCAAAGGTACATTATTACAATATTTACTTTATCAGCTTTCTTATTTTTGTTATATCTATTATATAGCTTTTGTTTTCTATTTTAATTTCTCCCTTAATATATCAGTAACACCCCAAAATTCACTACTTTTTTTTTTGCAGAAGAAATTACAATAGAAATACTTAAAATAAAACCTGTGAATTCTGGGGATGTTACCGCCACACTTAGTACCAAACCGGTTCTCTCTGACCGTTTCAATACCAAGTGCTAAGGCTAAAGAAAATGTTATCATTTAAATTCAAACCAACAATTCATAAATAATTAGAAAGAATCATACATCAAAAATCAGAGTACGTGTATAAGAATCATGAATCAGAGTACATGGTCAAAATTCTAGAAAAATAAGAAATAACACTTCCATAAGATAAAAGCTCCATCTAGAAAACTCAATACAAGGTAATAAATAAATAAAAAAGAATAAATCTGATACAAGAAGAAATAATAGAAATAAATAAGATAACAAGAAGAGTGGATCCGGCCACAGTACACTCGAATTTGAGCCAAAACATGCTCAACACACAGCCCCGACTGATGTCTCGCCCACCTGCATAAAGTCAGAAGGGCATACTACTCGTGGGAATGAGCAGCACCCATGAAAAGGGTGATCAGTACGCTACGTACTGAGTAAGGTAACCGAGCACTATGGCCAACACATAATAGCACATAAAGAATGCAGAATAATAATAAAGCATAAGACCAACATGATAACATAATGCATATGACCATTCAGGTAGAAGTATAAAGGCCCAATTATAGTCCGGATTAATTTTTAAATTAATCTCTGATCAGAACTCATTTCACACCATACTTTTTATCAAGTCCATACGAGTACGGGAACTCCACTATTTTAGCCGGTGGATTGGTCGCGAGGGTACAAGCCCTGCCACTATTTTAGCCGGTGGATCAGTCGCGAGGGTAACATACCCTGCCACTATTTTATGCTGGTGGATCGGTCTGGCCCCTTTCTCGTACGATGTTCCACTGTAAGTAATTAGTGTCTTTCCCATATCTTAGCAATTGTAGGGTTTGATTTTGTTGAGCTCGGGATCCCCCACTATTATAGCCGGTGGATCGGTCGCGATGGTACATGCCCTGCCACTATTTTAGCCAGTGGATCGGTCGCGAGGGAAACATTCCCTGCCACTATTATACCGGTGGATCGGTCTGGGCCCAGCTCAACATCTTCCACTTTACGTAATTAATGTCTTAAGTATCTTATTCAAAAGCTTTTATCCTGGACATGCATGAATCATCACACATCACAAATCATAAATTCTACCATCATAATTACACTTTAATCACCAATTACACATGATACAACAAAAATCCTAAGCAGCCACACCAAACCCAAATTAACCACAGCAACCCATAGTTAACCACTCCAAACCCTATTTAACCATAAAAACTATAATTAGCCATTCCAAACCTTAGTTAATCACAACAACCCATAGTTAATCACTCCAAACCCTAATTCAGTCTTCTCCATACCCTTATAATGTCCTAAGTACTATTTTTCACCCAAAACTTCCAAACACCCAAATAACTCCTCTATTACCTTCCTTACATCCCAAGTCAATGTTCCATATGTAAATTTCACTCCCATGCAAACTTTACACATCCCGTGCAACCTCTCGAACTTTTCATACAAACCCTATATCCCATGCAATCATTAACTCCCATGCAAAACCCTAACTCCACCATACAAACCCTAATACCACCATACAACCATTAATACCACCATGCAACCATTAATACCACCATGCAAACCTTAATACCACCATGAAAACTCTAATACCACCATACAAACCCTAATACCACTATATAACCATTAATACCACTATGCAACCATAATACCACCATGCAAAACCCAATATTCCGCCATACAAAATCTTAAATTCATTCCACACAAAACTAATGATTCATCCATACCAAATCCTAAATTCAAACCATATAAAACCCAAAGATTCATCCATACAAAACCCTACATTAGATCCTTCCATACAAAACCATAAATTAAATTCTCCCACAATAAACCATAGGTTAACTTCTCTCACACAAAATCATATAAAACCATAAATTAGATTCTCCCATACAAGACCATAAATTAGATTCTCCCAAATAAAACCATAAATTATATTCTCCCACACAAAAACATAAATTAGATTCTCCCAAATAGGACCATAAATTATATTCTCCCATGTAAAACCATAAATTAGATTCTCCCATACAAAACCATAAATTATATTCTCCCATATAACACCATAAATTATATTTTCCCACGCAAAACCATAAAAATCATAAATCAGAGTCTCCCACATGAAACCCTAAAATTCTCCATTTTATTCTTCCACTCATGAATCATTAAAATAATTAGGTCAACTCACCTCCCTTGGTCAACCTCTTTCCATTTTCCATTTCCAACCTTTTTCCCACACAATACCACTTTTATACGTCATCACATACATGTCTTATAGGGTTACATCACATACCACAACATTTTATCACATATAGTACACATGCCATGTAACTACACAAAGACGTACTTCAACTCCACATCATACCACAAAAAAAAAGATTAATAATGATAAACATAGAATACATAGCATAGGAAGCACATAATGCACATAAACACGCAAAAGGCCTTAGTAACACCCTTACCTGAAATGACACCGGTCTTGGAGCACGCTCCTACGCCTCCTTAGGGCTTTGACCAAATAATAACATACTAATAGAAATAGCATTAACAAAATTCTAACTTTGGTAAAGATATAGAAATAATAGAAATATTATAAAAGTTGATAATATAGGGATAAATACTTTACCCTAATAATAACAATGATACTAAAAATAATATAAATGAGAATATAAATGAGAATATAAATAAGAATAATAATAATAATAGTAACAATACTAATAATAAAAAGGATATTATTCAAAAATAAAGTAAAATAAAGGCTTCAGCCCCTGTTCCAAAATAATACTAATAATAATATTAGTAAGATAAATAACAAAATTTAGTAATAATAATAATAATGAAATAGTAAAAATAAAAAATAAAAATAAAAAGAATAACAACAACAACAACAACAACAACAACAACAAAACTAATAGTAAAGTATTTGTAATACTAATAATGGAATAATAATAATAATAGTAATTCGAAATAGGAAATAATAATAATAATAATTATACTTATAACATATTAATATTAATAATAGTAATAATGGAAATAATAAGAGTAATAATGATAAAATCGAAAATAAAATACAATAGGGCTTCAGCCCTCAATAGAAATAATAATCAAAACATTAATACTAATAATAATAATAATACATATCAAAAATGTAAATATTAATAATAATAATAATAAAAGTATTTATATGCAAATAATTGAAATAAAATAATTTAAGGGTTATAAAAATAGAGAAAATGGCTGACAGGGTCTAGGGTTCAACCTTAGGCTGGTGGGGATAGGCAGCACCGGCGGTGGTTCACGGCGGCGGCGACGGTGGTCGGAAAAAGAGAAGAAAAAAGGAAAAGTTGAGGGCTAGGAAAAAGAGAAAGAGGAAAAGGGTGGAAGTAAGGGTTATTATGATTGCCCAGAAGGAGGGGAACAGAATGAAGGTGGCGGCGCCTAGCGGCGATGGTGGTGGCCGAATGGAGAAGAAGTAAAGAAAGAGAAGAGGAGAGGGAGGAAGATGAAAAGAAAGGTAGGGGAAGGTAGAGGAGGGTCTACAGAACATAATTGGAGGTGAAAGAAGCAGCAGAAATGGCGGAATAGGTGGCTAATTGTGGTTCGAAGGGCGGCGGAGGCAGAAAAATAGGTTAGTCGAGAAGACTACTTCGCATAGCCGGGGTGGCTCGTGCAGGAATAATCGAGGGAGATGGATGATTTGGTTAGCTAGAGAGAGGTGTAGGGATGAGTTTGGTGGCTAGAGATGGCGGTGAAGTTGGCCGGAGGCGGAGGACGAGACGTCTGAAGAGGCGGCGGTGGCAAGGTCGGGCATTTCTGGGTTAGGGATCAAGAGTTTGATATAGGGCCATTATGGGGGGTATTTATAGGGTTAGAAGGGAGGCTAGGGTTTTGTGGGTCGACGTGGGATTAGGCAAGTAGGGTTTTGGTTTCGCCGGTGGCAAGGTTGCTGGTGGAACTCAATTCGGGGTAGGGGTTGTGTAGGAAATAGGGAGGGAAAATCGTGCGATAATAAAGGATTAGTTGGGTCGAAATGATAGGCCGATCAGCGAGGAAAGAGAGGGGAAAGCTAGCTGGTCAAATCGAGCTTAACCGGCGGCAAAAAACCAGGGTAGGTGGCGGCGCAGGTGTAGGTCAGCGGGGCTGGGTAGGTGCAAAAGAAGAAGAAGAAGAAAGGTGGGGGAACTGGGCGGTTCAGGGAAGAAAGAAAGAAAAGAAAAGGGAGGCGGACCAGGCCGGTCGAACGCGAGGAGGGGTGAGTTAAATGAAACGCGAAGTTTAGGGCGGAATAATAATAAAACCCAGCGCTGAGAAGCGAGGCAGAAGGGGGCGGCTGCGCGGCGCAGGGTGGGCCGAAGGAAAGGAAAGAAAAAGAGGAACTGGGCCACTGGGCTGGCCCAGTTCGGCGAGGATAAAAAGAAAAAGAAAAGAAGAAGAATGAAAAAGAAAGAAAAAGGAAAAAGGGAAAAAGGAAAAGAGAAAAATAATTAGGGTAGGGCCAATTAAATTAATCTGAATATCTAGGATACTTAAAAATAATAATATTTAAATAAAATAATATTTAAATCCCTTTTTAGGTTAAATTAGGATTTTTAAAAGATTTTTCATAAATTCAATTTTAATTAGCAAAACACCCTAATTTTCTTCAATTAAATTATTTATAACATTTATATTAATTTAGAAATATTTTATCCTCCTTATTTTAAATAAAATAATTTATTTAATTAATTTCCAAAATAAAATCCTTAATTAGCTAAAATACCCAAATTTCTCCTAATTAAAATACTTATAAATTTCTTCTTGATTTGCCCTAATTTATTTTATTTTATTTTAATAAAAATAAATTATTTAATTAATTTTTCTAATAAAATCTTATTTAAATATAATTTTCAAATTAGAAATTTTTGGGGCATTTCAATATCTCTTATTACTTTCCTTAAAATTGAGAACCATATAAGTGGGCTATGGGTAAAATCCATGAAGCTTGAATAGCTCATAAGTCTAAGTTGAAGGTGGTTCATTTTGATGGAAAAACACACAATTAAGCAATACATTTTAGGCCAAAGGAAATACCCGAGACCATGTGGTTATAGATTAAAAGTTTTTGGAATCTTCGAAAGGTAAAGTAGTGATTCCTCATTTAATTATTTAAAAAAAATAGGTTGTTATTATGATAGTTCTATTAGTTTAATTTTATAGTAATATTTTTTTTCTCATATTACTTAGTAAAGAAGTCAAAGAGGGACTCACAATTGCGCAAAGTCAAAAATGTGTTCATGTGCTTGTTCAAAGATCTTTGCACACATCCGAGCAAAAGAAATGGTAGGTATATGATTAATTCATCTAGAAAATACCAAATTTATTTTACCTTGTATACTTGATATACAATTTCATATATGTGTTTTGATTAGGAAAAAAATTGGGAAAGAACCCAATGAATTGGAAATGTGGTTGAATACTCATGAATTGAAAATGGGTTTTAAGCTTAATAATGCTTCAGTTGCAACACGAGTATGTTTTAAATTTATTATGATTTTAAGGTTCTATATATAGGGTAGTAGATTAGGTAGTTTGCACATATATATATATATATATATATATATATATATATATATGTATGTATGTATGTATGTAACTCTACCTAATCTACTACCCATTAATAACACTAATTTATACTTTACAGAAAGTGACTCTTTAAGAGATGACTGCACTTCTAGAAGGATCTAATGCTAATGCTCAACATAAAATATTCAAAAAGGTGGTGGGAGAATATAGGAATGGATATGCAAAAACCTTTGGTATTGGGGTAAAAGATCCATGATCCCACAAAAGAAGATGTGGTTTTGAGGAGGAGTAAGCTAAAAGGATCAAACAAGAATCTGGAGTTGAGAGGTTGGAAAAGGATCTCCTTGAGGCTAAAGACCAAGTAGGATATCTGACTGGTATAAGGCATACATTATTGGAGAATTAAGTAAGTTCCTCACTAAATGTTGATACCATTTTTAAATTTCTTATGTAATATATCAATTTGTGGTACATCTTTTTTCTACCACTAAAATAGTGCAAAAATGAATAAAAAAAAAACATTAGGGGTCAAATAGTGATTAGGTTGGGTAGGTATGGTATGTTTCACCACACCATAATGCCTAAAAGATTAAAATTATATGTTGTTATTAAATTTTTTTTTAGTCTAAGTAAAGTTATTATAGATAGATACTAGTAACCAGGCATACCTAGAGTAAAGTAGAAAGAATATTTATATTAAATTTACAAAATAGGGTAGAAAAAAGCCCTTTTTATCACAAACAAGCTAAATGAATTTGTATCACCAACCATAACTACAATAATAAGTAGCCATTGGCTATGACTACAAAAATTTAGACAACCAACCACCATTTTACATGTTTAATGTTACCTTAGAAATAAAATACTAACATTAACATGTCTTACCCATCCCTTACGTTCTATGATTGGAAAATAATATATCCACTAATACACTACCGATTGTGTTTAAAGCACAGCCTTAAATTTCTCATCTATTATTTATAAATTTTCTATAATTATAGTTGAGAAGATTATATATATATATTATTAACATAATAACTAAGAATAGAGTGTATGATATAATCAAACTTGACCTCTAAGATTCCTTTCATACCAAATAGTTGCAATGTAAGAGACAAATAATGCACCTAAAATGTGTTTCTTCTTTGCTGCTTGTCTAGTTCTTGAAGTTAAGATCTTGACCTCCTGGTCCCATCCCAGAATGGGGTCACTTCTGCCATCCATTCTTCTAATGGTCCTCCAAAGGAAGGAGGTATTAGGACAAAATAGGAATAAATGGTCTCTAGTCTCATTATGCCGATGACAAAAAACACAGACTAGATCCACAGCCATACCTATCTCCCTCAATCTTACTTTAGTTAACAACCTGTTTCTGCATGCAAGCCAAGCAATAAAATTGAATCTGGGTGTAGAAACAAACCTCCATAACAACTTTGTCTAGGAATGCTTATCCTGGGGTGTTCCAATGGCTTGATAAGCTGCTTTGATACTATAATCTGCCTACCTTGTCTCACAGTTCAGAATATAGTCCTGAAGAACACTTCTAATATGAAGAATCCTGAGAAAAATCTAGGAAGTGTAAGATGTAGGAATGAAGTCCCACATAGATCCTTGCTTAATATAAACTACTTACACCCATTTGACCCATAGAGTATCCTTTTTTGCTGCAATGTTCCAATGGAGCTTCCCCAAAGCACAATAGTTCCAAATCTCAAGATTTAGCAAGCCAAGCCCACCCTCATTGGTTGGGTAACAAAGTTTATCCCAATCTACTAGTGTAGTCTTCTTAACCTGTAACTTTCCAGACCATAGGAAGTTCCTATATAAGCTGATAAAATAGTGGAGAACTTTCCTTGGTAGCAAGATAATCTGACTAAAATAAAGGTGGATACTGAAAAGGACTGATTTAATAAGCTGAAGTCTCCCTGCATAGGATAGAAACAAAGTACTCCTATGTCTCAACCTTGCAGCTAGCTTATCAAGAAAAAGCTGCAGATGAGATGTAGATAAATGTGTAGAAGTCCAAGGCAGGCCTAGGTAAGTTATTGGAAACCTTCCTGCAGGGAAACTGAGGAAATCCAAAATAACAGCCTGTGTTGAGACATCAACGCTCCCAAAACATACAGAACACTTATTGGAATTAACCACAAGCCCTGATGTTGCAGAAAAATGAGCCAAAACCTCTTGAAGACATTTAACACTCTATAAATTATCCTTACAAAACAGCAATAAATCATCTGCAAAATTTAAGTTGATTAGCTGTAATCCTCTACATCTTGGATGAGCATTAAACCTGGGGTCAACCCACAACTTCTTCAAACTTCTGCTAAAATAATCCATAACCAACACAAAGAGATAAGGAGATAGAGGATCTCCTTGCCTTAAGCCTCTTTTCCCAGGGAAAGTTGCATACAGGACGCCATTGTAGGAGACAGAATATGAAACTGTGGTCACACAAGCCATAATCAACTTAATAAAATGGATAGAAAAACCATACAAGCTTAGGAGCTACTACAGAAACTTCCAATTAACCATACCATATGCCTTTTTGAGATCAATATTCAGCATGCATCTAGGTGAGATGCCCTTTTGAGAATAATTCCGGACTAATTCATGGGCCAAAAGAATATTGTCTCCAATGCTTCTTCCCTTAATGAAGGCATTCTGAGAGAGGTCAATAATATTTGGCATAATATGCTGCAATCTCTGAACAATAACTTTTGCAATAATTTTATACAACACATTGCAGCAAGCTATAGGTCTAAATTCAGTAACCCTATTTGCATATGGCTGTTTGGGAATGAGAGTTAGAGCAGTAATGTTCAGCTTTTTAGGTATAAAACCAGAAGCAAAAAATTCTCTAACACTCCATACTACCTCTTCTACAATAATAGGCCAGCAAGCCTTGAAGAACCCTGCAGAAAAACCATCTACTACATGAGCTTTAGTATCCCCCATTGAGAAGATAGCTTTTTTCACTTCCTCTGCTGTAACAGGTGCAGAAAGACTAGCATGGTAAGTATGATGCACACCTAAGTTCAGAACAGAAAGATCAAGAGCACCTTCCGTACATGGGCCTAATCCCAAGAGATGCTGATAATATTTGTTGAAAGCATCATGAATGCGCTTCGCACCTCTAACTTCATTATTTTCAGCATTTAAGAGAAAAACCACTGCTTTTCTTTGGTGCCTCTCCTTTACCTTAGCATAAAAGTATTTGTGATTTGAATCCCCACAAATTTAGGCATTGGTTGGTAGCCTTTTGCTTATAGAAAAGCTCTTCACAATAAAGCAAATGATGGAAATGCTTCTCTTTCACCTACAGAAGATTTCTCTATTTAGCATTGCCTGGATTGGAATAATAGATATGCTACAAAGCAGCCACTTCCTCTCTAGCTGTTTGAACTTTGTGAGAAATAGAGTCATAATTTTCTCTGTTGAAATGTTTGAATTCCTACTTTAGAAGACCCAACCTCTTAGAAACTTTGAGGAGAAAGTTCCCTCCCATCTTAATTCTCCATATTCTCTGAATAATTGGCAAGAACTCCTCTGATTTAGTCCAAAAATGGAAGAATTTGAAAGGTTTAGGACCTGCCAAATAAGGAATGTTAAGGTGGATAACCACAGGGCAGTGATTAGAGATTAAAGGACTTAAGAACTCAACCAAAGATTGTGGATAAGCATCCAACCATTGAAAGTTTACAAGAGCCCCATCCAGCTTACAACAAACCTCCTCCTCTCCTTCTCTATGGCTGGACCAAGTAAAATGACAGCATTGACTTTGCAGATCACACATCCTCAATTCCTAACAATAATCTCTGAAATCCTGGACATCAGTGCTATTTGGAGGCCTCCCCTGAAACTTATCTGAATCCTACAACACCATATTGAAATCCCTACCACAATCCAAGGAGAATTTCCTAGAGAGTGTGTCTTCAACCAATGCCACAGAGCCTTTCTAGCAACACCATTGTTATAAGAATAAACAAAAGCCACAAAAAAAACTAACATTTGTGTGGAAATTAGTGACATGACATAAAATTGCTTCGTCGCTCACAGAATAAGATCCCATCAGCCATACCTTTGGATTCCAAAGGACCCAAATTCTACCATTTGGGTGATGAGAATAGTTATTAATGGTCAACCAACCATGCTAAATTTTATTAATCACAATAGCAAAATTAGGTTCTTTACCCCTGGTTTCCAATAAACTAAACAAATCCACTTTGTGCCTAGCACAAAATCTCCTGACTTCCTTATGCTTGGAAGTATTATTCAGTCCCCTTACATTCCAAGTACTAATCATGCTCACTAGGATTCAGAACAGAAAAATGTCCCCCTTGGAATCCACCATCCCTACCCACCATTGGTCCATGCTCACCAACAGAAGAATCATGTTCACTAATAAACAATAAGAAATACTTTCCTACCACATTACCATAACAAAAAATAATAATTTCTAATAAGAACACGATGTATAATCACTAATATTCAACAACCACTTAAGTTTTGACCCCTTTATTTCACCAAAAAGCAAGAATAGCTTAAAAGGAAAATAACTTATAGTGAAAGAGGAATCAACAATTTACAACCCTGTTAAAGTTTTTAAACAAATTATATCACTTTCATAATTGAATTCAACCTCATTTTCTAAATTACTCGTAATGAAAATAGAAAATTAAGGAGATATAAACACCAACAAAACATGATCAACAAAGAAGAAAAATTAAAGTAGGAATCTACCCTAAGGGTTGTTAAAACCTAATGCTCCATACACCACCCTATTACAAGTAGAAGATAAAATGTCATCAACAATGACTAAGAAAAAATAAGAAAAGTCAAAACACTCTCCTAATACCAATTTAGTCCTCCTTGCCAGCTCCACCAAAAACAAAAAGAATCTTAGGCCATTATAGACACAAAAGGGAAAAACCAAGTACTTTGGGCTATAAAAGAAAAACAAAGTACTTTAGGCTATAAAGTATTAGCTTTGAGCACTTATAATTCAAAAGCCCTAGAAAAGACCCATAAACTAACAAATCATACAAGCAACCTAGCACTAGATCAACACCTTAAGTAACAAGACCAAATAGAAACCAAAAAACTATTAACATGTATACATATTTGGCTTTTGGGATCCACTAGAGTGCCTTCCTAGATCGTCGATAGATAATGAAAATACTAGATTAGAAAAACTATTCAAAACATAAAATAATAGAAAAAAAGTAAATTTTATAAAAAAATCACTTACACAATTAGGGTTTAAGCCCAAAACATCAAATCAATTGATTTCATAGAATTAATCCAAGCGATAAGTTAAATACTCAATTTAATTAATTTTAAATCAAGCTAGTTAATTTTAACTCAATTTAATTCGTTTCATAAACTATTCCCAAAATTAGAGTTTTAAAGCCTAAAATAGAAATCTAGACAATTCAAACCAATTAATCAAAATTGAAGGTGTTCAAATATAATTAAGGTCATTTCAAATAATTCTATAAAATCAATTTCAGAAGAAACAACTATACAAATGATAATTTCTATAATTTCATTTGAAAGTTAGGGTTTTAGGCCCAAAAAATACAATTCGATCAAAATTTATTAATTTATTTTAATTGAATTTTTAGAAATGTAATTAGACCTATTTTATAATATAATGTATACTCAATTGTTAAAAATAATAAAGAAAATACCTAATTTAACATAATTAGGGTTTTTGATCCTCAACTACAAACTTGATCAAATCATGTGAAAATATTTAAATTAACGGTTCGGAAATAAAATTAAACATATACTATTACAAATCGTATAATCATTTTAATAAAATAACTCAATTAGACAATTCAATTTAAATCTACAAGATTTTGACCTAAAAATCAAATTTTGATTAATTTCCCAGAAATTTCTCAAATTGACAATTCAAAGATGAAAGTAATTACATTTCAAAATATAATGCATAATCAAATTATCTAAAATGGCTTAATCGAACGAATCAGAGATATCCAAACATAACTTGGTTAAAAATCACAAATTCCATAAATCAACATATACCACACAACTAACCCATCCAATTAAGTTATACAATACATATATAGTCAAATAATTAACTAATATAGCTTAATTAAAGCTAAATATTTCAAAATTAATATAAAAAAAAGTTAGGGTTTGGGAAAAATATACTAAACTAATTAAGCTAAAACAGTGTGTGTAAAGGGAGGTGGAGCTTTGTCGGTTGGAGAGGACCACTTGTCGGTGGTAGAGCGACGCCAGAGGCGGCTAGACGATGGTGCTCTATTGGTGTCTTCATGCATTGTTGGCTGCACCGATGTCGTTGCTCCACTGATGCTGGCATGCTGCCATAGACGACAACCACTAAATGAGCTGTAGGATTTGGTGGCACAGTCAAGTGACAGTGTAACACCCCAAAATTCACTACTTTTTTTTTTTGAAAAGCAGAAGCAATTAAAATAGAAATACTTAAAACCTGTGAATTCTGGGAATGTTACCGCCACACTTAGTACCAGTCCGGTTCTGTCCGACCGTTCCAGTACCAAGTGCTAAGGCTAAAGAAGAGATTTACGTTAAATTCAAATTAACAATTCATAAAAGAATTCAAAAGATCATACAACAAAATCAGAGTACGCATAAACATTTATTAACATTTGTAGCTTCCAAATAGAAATACATTTAAACAAGATAAAACCCGATGGATCAAATTCCGGATTGCCTACTCACTCAAGTCAGGCCTGCCACCCCAAAGAGTCTCTGATCTTAAACCTGCATAAGAGGTCTGCTCCCCACCATCAGTGGATCATCACAGGACCCATCAACCAAGGTAGTATCAGTACGGGTCCAGTACTGAGTAAGGTGACTTGATCACTAAGGCCAACACATAAATACATAATCCATGCAGAAAAATAGAAGAACACAATCATAAATGCATATGATCAACCAGGTAAAAGTACGTACAACGGCCCATGAATAATCTGAATTAATCACTTAATTAATCTCTTATCAGAATCCGATTCACACCATACTTTTTTATCAAATCCATGCGAGTACGTAAGCCCCCACTATTATAGTCGGTGGATCGGAGGCACATAGGGTATCATACCCTAACCACTATTATAGCCGGTGGATCGGAGACACATAGGACTACGCGTCCTAGCCACTATTCCTAACCGGTGGATCGGTTGGCTCCGGCTCGCATGGTATTCCACTGTAAGTAGTTAGTATCTTTTAAGCATTCTGGTTTGTGACTGTTGAGCTCGGGAACCCCCACTATTATAACCGGTGGATCGGTCACACATAGGACATCATGTCCTAACCACTATTATAACCGGTGGATCGGTCGCACATAGGGTAAAAACCCTAACCACTATTCCGAACCGGTGGATCGGTTGGTCCCGTCTCAACGATCTTCCTCTTTAGATAATTAATGTTTTAAGTATCTTATTCAGAAGCTTTCACCACGCACATGCACGAATCATAAATCATAAAATTCCACCATCATAATTACACTTTATCACCACATACACATGATAACACAAAGACCCTAATCAAACACCACATACCCTAATTGACCCCCACAACCATAGTCAATCACTTCAAACCCTAATTCAGTCACCTCCATACCCTTATAATGTCTTACGTATTATTTTTCACCCAAAACATTCAAACACCCAAATAACTCTTCTACTTCCTCCCTTACATCCCAAATCAACTTTTCACACGTAAATTTCACTTCCATGCAAACACTAATCTTTCCATGCAAACCTTCGAACCTTTTTCATGTAAACCCTAAAATTCCACGTGAAGCCCTAAATTCAACCATGCAAACCCTAATACCACCATACAACCATCAATATCACCATGTAAATCCTAATACCACCATACAACTATAATTACCACCATACAAACCTTAATATCATCATACAAACCTAATACCAACATACATCCATTAATACCACCAAGTAAACCCTAGGTTCCGTCATACAAAACCCTAAGTTCAAACCATATAAGACCCAAAGATTTGTCCATACCAACCCTAAATTCAAACCATAAAGATTCTTCCATGCCAAACCCTAAATTCAAACCATAAAGATTCTTTCAATCAAATCGTAAATTAAAATCTCCCAAGGAAAACCATAAATTGAATTCCCCCAAGCAAATCATAAATTAGATTCCCCCATATAATATCATAAATTACATTTTCCCAAATAACATCATGAATTAGATTCTCCCAAACAAATTATAAATTAACTCTCCCAAACAAATTATAAATTAACTCTCCCAATCAAATCATAACTTAAATTCTCCCATATAATATTATAAATTACATTCTCCCAAATAACATCATAAAATAAATTCTCCCAAACAAATTATAAATTAACTCTCCCAATCAAATAATAACTTAAATTCTTCCATATAATATTATAAATTACATTCTCCCAAATAACATCCTAAATTAGATTCTCCCAAACGAACCATAAATTCTGCTCTTTCACACATAAAATCATACATTAGATTATTCCTTATAAAACCATAAACTTAGGTTAACTCACTTCCCTTAATCAAATTATTTCCCCGTCCTCCTTTTTCATCCTTCCTCTCACACAAACCACATCGACTTCCTCACATACACAACACATATCATCATACATAATTAATACACATACCATGCACAACATACTTCAACTCCAAGTCATACCACATATAAAATATTTAATTATAATAAACATTAGATATATAACATGCGAAACACATAATACACATAAGCACATAAGAGGCCTTAGCACTCCTTACCTAAAACGACACCGGTCTTGGAGCACGCTCCTACGCCTCCTTAGGGTTTTGACTGGTTTTACCTATTTTGAGAGAAAAGCTAAAATTAGACTCTCTCCTATCAAATTAATATTGAACACTAATTTAATATAAGAATAGTTTTTATTTTTAATAAAATTATAATAACAAAAATACCAAAATAATATCAATATTAATATTACTAAGAATAATAAAATAGTAGAAATAATAATAAAAAGGCATTACTCAAAAATCAAGTGAAATAAGGGATTCGGACCCTTTACCAAAATCATACTAAAAAGATTATTTGTAAATTAAATAACCCAATTCAGAAATAATAATAATAATAATAATAATAATAATAATAATAATAATAATAATAATAATAACGATAATGATTATGATAATAATAATGATAATAATAGTAATATTACTAACAACACTAATGTTAAAATATTTATATTAATAATAATAAATAATAATAATGGAAATTCGAAATAGAAAATAATAATAATAATAATTATTATACTTATAACATTTTAATATTAATATTAGTAATTATAGAAATAATAAGAAGAATAATAATAAAATCGAATTAAAATATATTAGGCTTCAGCCCTCAACATAAATAATAATAAAATATTAATACTAATAATAATAATAATAATGCATATTAAAATATAAATATTAAGAATAATAATAATTGTATTTATATGTAAATAATTGAAATAAAATAATTTAAGGGTTATAAAAATAGGGAAAATAGCTGAGAGGGTCTAGGGTTAAACCGAATGTTGGTGGGGATAGGCGGCACCGGCGGCGGAGCACGGCGGTGGCGGCGGTGGCCGGAAAGAGGAAAGAAAGAGGGGAAAGTTGCATGCTGGGAATAAGATAGGAAGAATTAAAATGGAAGATGGGTTGTTTTGAGTTCCCCAGAAGGAGAGGGACAGAATAGAGGTGGTGGCGCAGCCAAAGGTGGCGGCGCACGGCGGCGGTGGTGGTGGCCGAATGGAGCAGAAGGAGAAAGAGAGAGGAGGAGAGGGAGAAAAAGGAAAATAAAGGTAGGGGAAGGTAGGGCAGGGTCTGCAGAACATTTTTGGAGGTGAAAGAATCGACCTTAGCGGCGGAGGAGGTGGCTAATGGCGGCGCCAAGGTGGCGAAGGCAGAAAACAGGGTTGATCGGGAAGAGAACATCGCACAGCTGGGACGGCTTGTGCAGGAAGAATCGAAGGGCAAGATAGATTTAGTTAGATAGAGGGCGGTGCAAGGATGACACGGGTGGTCAGAAAGGGCGGCGAAGTTGGCCGTAGACGGAGAACGAGGCGTGTGAAGTGGCGACGGTGGCAAGGTCGGGATTCTGGGTTGGGGGATCAAGAGCTCGATACAGAGCTGCTTACGGGAGTATTTATAGGGAAAATAAGATAGGGTAGGGTTCTTTGGGCCGGCTAGTAGATAGGGAAGGTAGGGTTCAGGTCGCCGGAGGCAACAAAGCCGGCGAAAATCCAAGTCGGGGCAAGGGTTATGGCCGGCTGGAGAGAGAAGAACGCGCGGAAATAGGGGAGTTGATTGGGTTTATGAGGCTACCGAAACAAGAGGAAGAGAAAGGGAGGAAAAGTTCGGTCAATTCGGGCGAGATCGCCGGCGAAAAACCAGGGCGGGGCGGCGGTGCAGGTGCAGGTCGAAGGTCGGCGTCGAACGGGGGAAGGAAGGTAGAAGAAGAAGAAAGGTGGGGGACCGGGCGGTTCAGGGGAGAAAGAAAGAAAAGAAAAGAGGGGCAGACCGGGCCGGTCGGGCGCTGGTCGAAGGCGTTTTAATAAAACGCCAAGTTTCGGTTGAAAAGGGCTCAAAACGCCGTGTGGCATGGGGCGGAAGAAGGAGGCAACGACGCGCGCTGGGTTGGGCCGAAGGAAAGGAAAAAAAAAAGAGAAGTGGGCCGCGGGAGAGGCAGCCCGAACGAGGAGAAGAAGAAAAAAAGAAAAAGAAAAGAAGAAGAAAAAAAAAAGAAAAGGAAAAAGGAAAAGAGAGAAAAATAAAAATAGTGGGTTGGCTTAATTAAATTAATTAGAATATTTAGGATATTTAAAAATGATAATATTTAAATAAAATATTATTTAAATCCCTTTTTAGGCTAAATTATGATTTTTAAAAGATTTTCCATAAATTCCTTTTTAATTAGCAAAACACCCTAATTTTCTTCAATTAAATTATTTATAAAATTAATATTAATTTGAAACTATTTTATCCTTCTTATTTTAAATAAAATAATTTATTTAATTAATTACCAAATAAAATCCTTAATTAGTTAACATACCCAAATTCCTCCTAATTAAAATACTTATAAATCTCTTCTTGAATTTCCCTAGTTAAATATCCTTTTATTTTATTAAAAATAATTTATTTAAATAATTTTTCTAATAAAATCGCATTTAAATATAATTTATAAAATTAGAAATTTTCGGGGCATTTCATCACTACCCCCTTAAAAACAAACTTCGCCCCCGAAGTCTCCGGGAGCGCCTTGGGTTAGGGAAAAACATTCTTAGTGGATAGAAAACCAACTAATGCTAATACCCATATAAACTACCCCCTTAAGAATAAACTTACTAAAGAAAATTTAAAACCACGAAAATAGGGACACCATAAAAAAAAACAACACTTATAAAAAAAAACTACCCCCTTAGAGACGAACTATGGGTTGTTGTATCTGGGTATAAGTTCAATTTAAATACTAAATATTAAATATTAATATTGGGAGAATTTAATCAAAAATCTATTTATCGAAAATCTATTTCGAAAAGATCTGAAGGCTCAAAATTAATAAAAGAGTTATATAAGAATTTTGGAAACACTCTCGGAAGGAATAACCGATGAACATAAAAAAAATATGTATTATTTATGGAAATATATCATAAGAACTCAAAAATTTTATTTAAAGCATATAATAAAATATTTAAGTTGAACTCTAACACCCCGAGCCCAATTTACTCATGTCCGAAATTATTTTTCTGTAAATTAAAAAAAAAACATACAACAGAATAAAGCTGATTTTGGAAAGAAATTCCTGAATACGTCTTCTAAATTTAAAACTTTCCCAAAAATATTAACGATTGAAACGAATAATTTAGAGTCGAAAATAATTTCTACTGATAAAATCATTACAATAAATTTAACTATTCAATAGGAATTATATAATTTAAATAATGTATTTTGTCAACAAAACATAACTTCAAAATAATGTCGTAATCACATGTCAAATTTATAAAAAAAAAAATCTAAAATATAAAAATATGAGAAATAACGGGAATACATATTATTAACCAAAAATCAAACTCATAAGAAATTTAATTAAATTTAATTATGAATTTGAATCGTCGATAATCCATAAGACAAATCGAAATTAAAATATTTAATTATCTACATCAAATTACGTTAATAAAATCATTAAACTTAATAAATTTGGATTTTAAAAATACGGGGTATTACATTACTACCCCCTTAAAAAGGAACTTCTTCCCTGAAATTCAGGGAAAATCTAAATAGCAAAAACTTGTCAAAACGATTGAATAAAGCATTAACCACAATAATTAGGTTAAAAGTAAATCCGAAGAAAAGTAAAACGATGTTTTACAAAACTAAACCAAGCAAAGTTGAAACAAACAAGGCATAGGAAGCAAAATAAAAGGAGGAGAATCAATGCTTAGCAGATCAAATACAATGGAATTCAAATAAGGAAGAAGTACATGCTTAAAGTCAAAACAAGTTACGAAAATACTATTCTTTAAAATAAAATCTTACAAGAGAATAACAACAAAAATTTATAACGTGAAGTTCAAACAAAATAAAGGAACGAAAGTTTTAAAGAGTACACAACTCTAATAAAAATATATTACAATTTATATCATATCATATCTATTCCGGCAAGGTACACACTAAGGTTATCAATCCATAAAACCTACAAGACTAGGGTTAATCTAGTGGGGTTACTACCCCCTTAAGAAAAAACTAATTACAAAACCATAATCACGGCAGCAAAACACAAGGTCACTTATGCTACCCCATCGTAAAATCCTCACAAGCTAATCCGGATTTTAAAATTTACTTGAAACAAGGTAAATACATTTTCAGTTACACATTTAGGATCGTGAGAACCGAATCTCTAACCGAAACCCGATTCTCAACAACCAAAAGCTTTTGATACCACATTGTGGTATCAGCTTAAAAAGTTTAAAAACAAATAGAGGAGCGGTCAAAACACACTTCAAAATCAAATACAAAGTCCAAAAACCAAATTTATTTTTGAAAACAAGCGTGGCCGAAGGACCAACCGCTCTGATACCAACTTGTGGTATCAGCATAAAGAAAAATTTAAAAATGAAGGAGCTTGGTTGAAATCAACTTCGATACCATCCTGTGGTATCAATTTAAAAGTTTTAAAGAACACGGAAGAGCATGGTCGAAACCTGCGCTGATACCAACTTGTTACACCCCAAAATTCACTACTTTTTTTTTTTGAAAAGCGGAAGCAATTAAAATAGAAATACTTAAAACCTGTGAATTCTGGGAATGTTACCGCCACACTTAGTACCAGTCCGGTTCTGTCCGACCGTTCCAGTACCAAGTGCTAAGGCTAAAGAAGAGATTTACGTTAAATTCAAATTAACAATTCATAAAAGAATTCAAAAGATCATACAACAAAATCAGAGTACGCATAAACGTTTATTAACATTTGTAGCTTCCAAATAGAAATACATTTAAACAAGATAAAACCCGATGGGTCAAATTCCGGATTGCCTACTCACTCAAGTCAGGCCTGCCACCCCAAACAGTCTCTGATCTTAAACCTGCATAAGAGGTCTGCTCCCCACCATCAGTGGATCATCACAGGACCCATCAACCAATGTAGTATCAGTACGGGTCCAGTACTGAGTAAGGTGACTTGATCACTAAGGCCAACACATAAATACATAATCCATGCAGAAAAATAGAAGAACACAATCATAAATGCATATGATCAACCAGGTAAAAGTACGTACAACGGCTCATGAATAATCTGAATTAATCACTTAATTAATCTCTTATCAGAATCCGATTCACACCATACTTTTTTATCAAATCCATGCGAGTACGTAAGCCCCCACTATTATAGTCGGTGGATCGGAGGCACATAGGGTATCATACCCTAACCACTATTATAGCCGGTGGATCGGAGACACATAGGACTACGCGTCTTAACCACTATTCCTAACCGGTGGATCGGTTGGCTCCGGCTCGCATGGTATTCCACTGTAAGTAGTTAGTATCTTTTAAGCATTATGGTTTGTGACTGTTGAGCTCGGGAACCCCCACTATTATAACCGGTGGATCGGTCACACATAGGACATCATGTCCTAACCACTATTATAACCGGTGGATCGGTCGCACATAGGGTAAAAACCCTAACCACTATTCCGAACCGGTGGATCGGTTGGTCCCGTCTCAACGATCTTCCTCTTTAGATAATTAATGTTTTAAGTATCTTATTCAGAAGCTTTCACCACGCACATGCACGAATCATAAATCATAAAATTCCACCATCATAATTACACTTTATCACCACATACACATGATAACACAAAGACCCTAATCAAACACCACATAACCTAATTGACCCCCACAACCATAGTCAATCACTCCAAACCCTAATTCAGTCACCTCCATACCCTTATAATGTCTTACGTATTATTTTTCACCCAAAACATTCAAACACCCAAATAACTCTTCTACTTCCTCCCTTACATCCCAAATCAACTTTTCACACGTAAATTTCACTTCCATGCAAACACTAATCTTTCCATGCAAACCTTCGAACCTTTTTCATGTAAACCCTAAAATTCCACGTGAAGCCCTAAATTCAACCATGCAAACCCTAATACCACCATACAACCATCAATATCACCATGTAAATCCTAATACCACCATACAACTATAATTACCACCATACAAACCTTAATATCATCATACAAACCTACTACCAACATACATCCATTAATACCACCAAGTAAACCCTAGGTTCCGTCATACAAAACCCTAAGTTCAAACCATATAAGACCTAAAGATTTGTCCATACCAACCCTAAATTCAAACCATAAAGATTCTTCCATGCCAAACCCTAAATTCAAACCATAAAGATTCTTCCAATCAAATCGTAAATTAAAATCTCCCAAGGAAAACCATAAATTGAATTCCCCCAAGCAAATCATAAATTAGATTCCCCCATATAATATCATAAATTACATTTTCCCAAATAACATCATGAATTAGATTCTCCCAAACAAATTATAAATTAACTCTCCCAAACAAATTATAAATTAACTCTCCCAATCAAATCATAACTTAAATTCTCCCATATAATATTATAAATTACATTCTCCCAAATAACATCATAAAATAAATTCTCCCAAACAAATTATAAATTAACTCTCCCAATCAAATCATAACTTAAATTCTTCCATATAATATTATAAATTACATTCTCCCAAATAACATCCTAAATTAGATTCTCCCAAACGAACCATAAATTCTGCTCTTTCACACATAAAATCATACATTAGATTATTCCTTATAAAACCATAAAATTAGGTTAACTCACTTCCCTTAATCAAATTCTTTCCCCGTCCTCCTTTTTCATCCTTCCTCTCACACAAACCACATCGACTTCCTCACATACACAACACATATCATCATACATAATTAATACACATACCATGCACAACATACTTCAACTCCAAGTCATACCACATATAAAATATTTAATTATAATAAACATTAGATATATAACATGCGAAACACATAATACACATAAGCACATAAGAGGCCTTAGCACTCCTTACCTAAAACGACACCGGTCTTGGAGCACGCTCCTACGCCTCCTTAGGGTTTTGACTGGTTTTACCTATTTTGAGAGAAAAGCTAAAATTAGACTCTCTCCTATCAAATTAATATTGAACACTAATTTAATATAAGAATAGTTTTTATTTTTAATAAAATTATAATAACAAAAATACCAAAATAATATCAATATTAATATTACTAAGAATAATAAAATAGTAGAAATAATAATAAAAAGGCATTACTCAAAAATAAAGTGAAATAAGGGATTCGGACCCTTTACCAAAATCACACTAAAAAGATTATTTGTAAATTAAATAACCCAATTCAGAAATAATAATAATAATAATAATAATAATAATAATAATAATGATAATGATTATGATAATAATAATGATAATGATTATGATAATAATAATGATAATAATAGTAATATTACTAACAACACTAATGTTAAAATATTTATATTAATAATAATAAATAATAATAATGGAAATTCGAAATAGAAAATAATAATAATAATAATTATTATACTTATAACATTTTAATATTAATAATAGTAATTATAGAAATAATAAGAAGAATAATAATAAAATCGAATTAAAATATATTAGGCTTCAGCCCTCAACATAAATAATAATAAAATATTAATACTAATAATAATAATAATAATGCATATTAAAATATAAATATTAAGAATAATAATAATTGTATTTATATGTAAATAATTGAAATAAAATAATTTAAGGGTTATAAAAATAGGAAAAATAGCTGAGAGGGTCTAGGGTTCAACCAAATGTTGGTGGGGATAGGCGACACCGGCGGCGGAGTACGGCGGTGGCGGCGGTGGCCGGAAAGAGGAAAGAAAGAGGGGAAAGTTGCATGCTGGGAATAAGATAGGAAGAATTAAAATGGAAGATGGGTTGTTTTGAGTTCCCCAGAAGGAGAGGGACAGAATAGAGGTGGTGGCGCAGCCAAAGGTGGCGGCGCACGGCGGCGGTGGTGGTGGCCGAATGGAGGAGAAGGAGAAAGAGAGAGGAGGAGAGGGAGAAAAAGGAAAATAAAGGTAGGGGAAGGTAGGGCAGGGTCTGCAGAACATTTTTGGAGGTGAAAGAACCGGCCTTAGCGGCGGAGGAGGTGGCTAATGGCGGCGCCAAGGTGGCGGAGGCAGAAAACAGGGTTGATCGGGAAGAGAACTTCGCACAGCTGGGACGGCTTGTGCAGGAAGAATCGAATGGCAAGATAGATTTAGTTAGATAGAGGGCGGTGCAAGGATGACACGGGTGGTCAGAAAGGGCGGCGAAGTTGGCCGTAGACGGACAACGAGGCGTCTGAAGTGGCGACGGTGGCAAGGTCGGGATTCTGGGTTGGGGGATCAAGAGCTCGATACAGAGCTGCTTACGGGAGTATTTATAGGGAAAATAAGATAGGGTAGGGTTCTTTGGGTCGGCTAGTAGATAGGGAAGGTAGGGTTCAGGTCGCCAGAGGCAACAAAGCCGGCGAAAATCCAAGTCGGGGCAAGGGTTGTGGCCGGCTGGGGAGAGAAGAACGCGCGGAAATAGGGGAGTTGATTGGGTTTATGAGGCTACCGAAACAAGAGGAAGAGAAAGGGAAGAAAAGTTCGGTCAATTCGGGCGAGATCGCCGGCGAAAAACTAGGGCGGGGCGGCGGTGCAGGTGCAGGTCGAAGGTCGGCGTCGAACGGGGGAAGGAAGGTAGAAGAAGAAGAAAGGTGGGGGACCGGGCGGTTCAGGGGAGAAAGAAAGAAAAGAAAAGAGGGGCAGACCGGGCCGGTCGGGCGCTGGTCGAAGGAGTTTAAATGAAACGCCAAGTTTCGGTTGAAAAGGGCTCAAAACGCCGTGTGGCATGGGGCGGGAGAAGGAGGCAACGGCGCGCGCTGGGTTGGGCCGAAGGAAAGGAAAAAAAAAGAGAAGTGGGCCGCGGGAGAGGCAGCCCGAACGAGGAGAAGAAGAAAAAAAGAAAAAGAAAAGAAGAAGAAAAAAAAAGAAGAAAAAAGGAAAGAAAAGGAAAAAGGAAATGAGAGAAAAATAAAAATAGTGGGTTGGCTTAATTAAATTAATTAGAATATTTAGGATATTTAAAAATGATAATATTTAAATAAAATATTATTTAAATCCCTTTTTAGGCTAAATTATGATTTTTAAAAGATTTTCCATAAATTCCTTTTTAATTAGCAAAACACCCTAATTTTCTTCAATTAAATTATTTATAAAATTAATATTAATTTGAAACTATTTTATCCTTCTTATTTTAAATAAAATAATTTATTTAATTAATTACCAAATAAAATCCTTAATTAGTTAACATACCCAAATTCCTCCTAATTAAAATACTTATAAATCTCTTCTTGAATTTCCCTAGTTAAATATCCTTTTATTTTATTAAAAATAATTTATTTAAATAATTTTCTAATAAAATCACATTTAAATATAATTTATAAAATTAAAAATTTTCGAGGCATTTCAGACAGTGATGTGGTGTGGTGGCGATGTTGTGGTGGACGAAATGGATTTTAGTGTAGTATAGAGTTTTATGTGAGAAAGACAAGGGTACTATGTTAATAAATATGGTTTGTGTTTCTAAGAGAAACTTTTGATTTGTTTTGGGAAAAATTCAAAAGTAAGGAAATAAACATGGGGGTCCCGTGTTTCCTTAACACAGACTATATTTTTTCCTTACTTCCAAAACAATATATTTTTCCCAATAGGTTTTTTTCAGCTATAAATGGAAACATGTTCAAACATTATCTATCAAGAGTTGTGTGTCCCAACTTTGTCTTCTTCTCCATAGGATTATCCATTTAAAAAGAATTTTAGATTTATTTAATTGCTTGATTGATTAGTTTAATCATTTTCTAATCATATAAGAGTATGAATAAAGATCTCTACTTTTTCTTGTATTGTTCTGTTTTATGATTGAATCATCAATTGTGCAGAATCTTAATAATTCTGATTTGGTTTAGATCTCTCTAAATCCACACTAATTATAAAACATATTTCCATTTATTTCTCTTTTGTTCACCCTTCAAATCTACCTTAAGGCCTAGGGTTAAGGTCAAATCCATAGTTTATTTTTTTAAATGTAGTATTACCACTTAATAAAGGGTGTTCCAAGTTAAATCCCAAAGGCCAATGTTGAAGGTCTAGTTGGAGGTCAACTAGAGTCAAACCCTATCTCATGATTATTTATCCCTTAATTCCAATTGTTAAGTGAATGTCATTATTATAGATAAGGTCAACTTAAGGCCACCATATATGTCCATGTTATTTTCTTATATACTTGCTAAGTCATTTAACCTACAAGGTTTCATATTTTAAGGCTATGATATAAGTCATTAGAGGCCTATTATCCATTATTTTGATTTATTAAATAATAACCATAAGAAGAATCCATGTTTATCCATCTAATAATCTACTCATGTTATGGTCAAGAGAGAGGACCAAATGCTAAATTAAAGTCATCATTGGTCAAGTAGGATACAATTTCTCTTCACTAACTTTAATAAATCATTTACACTACATTAATCTTGGTAAATTTATACGTACTATCATCTTAGGTCATTATCTAAGTATAAGAAAAATCAAAACATCATTGTTAATAATAAATTGGTGAAAAACAAAATGTGGTTGAGGCCTTTCAATGGGTGTCCAAAACTAGTCAATGGGTCTCGTTGAATAGTCAATTGTACCAGTTGACTAGTTAGAGCATCATAAACCTTCACGGTGGTGGTGAACTATTCAATCGATTAACTTCACTAATCGACTGTACTGCGAACTAATCGATTGGCTTGATTAAACTTGTCAAAGTGTCTATCACAATGCTAAGAATACTAGGGTCATTAACTAACTACTCAATCAGTCAACCCAACCAGTCAACTATTCTAGGGACTAGTTGATGGGTTTAATCAAACCAACAGATGGGTTTAACTTGAGGCCAACACCAAAAGAGTCACAGGGCAACCAATCTATTGCTCTACAACATAATTTAATTGGTCTTGATACCAGTCGATTAGTCTTCTAGACAAGTCAATTGGTTAGGGAAAAAGCTACCCCCAAAAAAACATACTTACACAAAAATAAATTCCATAATCATTTTTCAGTCAATCCAAATATCAATCTTAAGCCATTCAAGGTTCTGAACAAGCAATATTCAAAAATCGATACGTAAAATACAAAATTCATGCTAAGAATCTTAATAAAACCATGCTCGCACTTTATTGACTTAATAAGAACTAGAAAATATGCACCATATTCTCTTCTTAATAGGCCATCATGGAACAATCTATCCATCATATCACACATGCTATTATCACTTAAGACACTTTGCATATCAAAGGTAATTATGAATCTAAAATCATACTTATGAGGCTTATGTGCACAAGGATTTAATCTAAGCTTTCTACCGCTTCTTTCTTTAATTCAATAATAAATAGATTCAAGCATAAGATTATCTATAATAATAAGGTTATCCCATATATATAGCACATGCACTATACTTACCCATACCGTTTACTATAAAAATAGGGAAGATAATGGTTTACCTCAAAAGAGCTCCGTAACACACCAAAGAGAGAAAAAGTCTTTGAAAAATTAAAACCCCATTCTAACACTAAATTACCTTTCAAGGAATCCAGATTAAAACTTAATAAAACCTTTGAAATTATACAAAGAATATCTAGTAAAATAGAATAAATAGGAGAGGAAATTAGAGAAACCCACCTTCCCAAGGGGAAAATAGAAACACCAAAGGTGAAAGTTAAACCCTCAGTCTTTCCTAAATCTAACCCCATCTTGCATGAAATAAAAATAGGAAAGGGCTTGAGGGAGGATTTGAAGAGTAGAGGAAGATTAGAAATGAAGATCAAGGATTCAAAATGTGGCAAAGTAAGTATGAAGAATAATGGGGCAGTTCAAAGGTTACAGAAGAAGGGACAAAATGAAGCCTTTGGATTTGAATTACAAAGGGTTTTTGCTAATAAACAAATGAAGGGTAAGGGAGTAATAAATTGAGACCTCAAACCCTAGCTATAATACCCCCCAGATTGAGCTATAGTTATAAGATTTAATGTGGTCACTTGTATCAACATGATATGACATCCTTCTGGTGATTCTATCCTAAGAGCTCTATAGCTAAGCATACTTCTTGTAAAGCAATTTTGAGGATGGGTGACTCTCCTTAGGATTTTGAAAAACTTCTAAGAAGTTCTTTGCAAGTGCATAAGTTAGGAAAAAGTGAGCTAAAAATACTTGTGTTGATCTATGGAACTAGTCGATCAGTTCGAAAGTGCTTAAGGTAACTCTACAACCCTTGTAGGTCTAGGTGGCTACCAACTGGACTCGTTTTGTCATATCAAAATTATGTCAAAGAAAAAACACCACCACAAAGTGAAATTGGATTAAGGAAAATAATTTCTTAGTAGGATGATTCTTAGGATAAACTATATTGAGACACTCATTGGTAGAGGTGCAATGAGGACGTTTTGTTCTTTGATTGGGGATTAATATAGTACCTCCAAATTTAATGGTGTAATTTAAAGATTGATATGGATACTTATATCATTATTGAATACCATTATTTTGGTGATTCCATCCCAAGAACTCTATAGTTAAGCGTGCTTGTTGTTGTGCATGAGTGAAAACAAAGCAAGCTGAAAAGACTTGTATTAATTTGTGGGCCCAGCCAATCAATCGAAATGCACTTCTAGGTAGTTTAACAACACTTGTGGGTCTAGGTGGCTACAAAGAGGCTCTTGTGTGGTCGTATCAACTTAAGGTGTTACAATAGCCTTAATCCAAGCTGCAAATGCTTTTTTAAAGGTTCAAAGTTGGCATTTCTTCCTTTGATCTCAATTTTTAAAACAGTATTATTCTGGTTAATATGCCTTATAAATTTCAAAAAAAAAAAGGGATTAATAACAATAAGGGAAGGGAATCAAAGTTTAGAAATCTACAATTGTTGCATGAGAAAATAATCCACTCAAGAATCTCTCAATACAGAGAGAAAACAAGGAAGAAGAAGATAAATGAGTTGAAGTCAAGAAAGTGACTTCTCATAAATTACTTCTTCATAAATCTCTTAAAAATTGATAAACAGGTTTGCCATGCTTAAATGCTTCATAGAAATCGGAATAAAACTGCTGAGAACATATTCATAAAGATGGAAACATTTTGGGGATGGTTTCAAAAAGAAGGTCAACATAATAACTAGTTCAATTGAACTAGTCGATTGGTACCATAAACCAATTGATTGGTTTGTCGACTTTCAAAACTAAATTTTAAGGAACAAAATAGTGGATAAGTATCTCCAACAAGCCAATTGGTTTTCTGATAAAACCAATTAACATAAAAAATTCTAAACCAAGCTAAACCAAAACCATACTAATCTTAAACACACTTCTAAAATAAGATCAAACAAACTTAGACCACCATCAAGTGCATATATTAGTGCACATTATACACCCTAAAAATTTGGGTATTACATCAAGGCTCTAATGCTTAGGTTGTAACACCTCTAATTTTCATAGCTAAATATGTTCTTATTTCAACACAATGTAGAAGGAATAAAAGAAAATAGGGGAATGTTACCACCGCACAAAACATAAAAGAGGTGTGGTCATCCACCTTACCCATGATCGATGCCAAGAAAATATTTATAACTGAAGCTATGCTCGAGAATTAAAGATATCGCAAAGGAGATAAAAAGAGAGAAAAACATATGAGAGAGAGGGATAAATGATTTATGACATGATAAGTTTACAAAACCAAATATAGGAATAGCCAAGAGATTAGGTAACAAAAATGAAAACATCCCAACATAGTGGGAGATCTAACTAAACCATGTTGCCTAAATCTCTGACAACATAATTCCTCGCCTAAGAAAAGGTCATACAAGGGCCCAAAACAAGCTAATAAAACCTACAAAGCATCACCTTCTCACTAAAATAAAAGTAGGAGTATCACGATGACTAGACAAGGTAGTATCAATATGGTGAGGTATTGGTAAAACAAGTGTATTTATAGAAAGGCTTCATGCTAAACCTATAACTCACATTATTTATGCTATAATAGATAAACTAGAACACGTTTTCATGGAATGATAATGATAGAGCAAAAAGATTGCATGTGTCACAAGTATAATAACCCATATTGTTATTATTATTCTCTTATATGACCACACAATCACACTATTAAGATATTCATATAACAACCTAAGCCTCCACGATGACCATTGTTCATGGTACCAACACAAAGGTAGGAAAAGGAAGAAAAGAGGTTCTCCACACTTAGGAAAACAATCTAGAGGAAGAAGAAGGAAGGGAGAATAAGTGTTTTAGGGGTGATAAGCATCGGAATTTGAGGTCAAGAGGAAGGGCCAGATTCTTCACACTAAAAGGGATGGGAGTATATCACCCAAAACTTTGAAATTTTCAAAGGAAAGAAGAGTAAGTGATGAAGGTTTAAAGAGTTTGTGAAAAGGGGGGATAGAATTAGATAAGGAGGACTTAGGGGGTCTACTAGTCCACCAAAAGGAATGAGGAGAGAACATGGAGAGTTGAATTATGAGGGTGGAGTGGATTATTGTGGATAAATGTGTTACAAAGAATAAATGATAAAGCATGGGGTAGGAAGGGTGGATAAAAGTAAAAAATCAAATTAAGACAGAGCAACAATAGGGTAAAGAGTTATGCATGAGCTAGAGGAGAGAGAAAAGGTTATAGATGAGAAGAATACCTCAAAAGTGCTTTTAGGAGATTTTCAGCTATATAAAATCATAAAATGATCTAAATAATGTGTAAATAATCTTAAAGCACCAAAATATTCTTATTTTTGTAAAGAGATTCTTATTAGAAGTTTTCATAAAAATTGAAAAGAGAATTGATCTAAAATAGAAAGGGATCGTAGAATTGTAGCCTAACAAGTCAGTGGGTTTGGGGAGATAAGTCGACTAGTTCTTTGGGAAATGAAAATGATGATCACTTGACATATCAATAAATTGGTTTGATTAACCAATTAATTGGTATTGGTGAAATTGACCTCAACCTGGTAAAGGGATACTACCATCTCTCAAAAGAGAACACGCTAAGTAGAGAAGGAAATTGACCAAGGGTCAACTACAAGCAAAAGTTAAAGAAATGAAAGAAAGAACAACTGCATCGTGCTCCATAACATTTTCCTCATACTTGCCCATCTTGCCATTTTATGACTAGGTGAGGGTGCTTTGGGCATTGCCTCATGCACGAGTACAATCATTCTGCCTATGGCTCTTCTTACCATAGCTATGGCACTAAACCTTACCACTTGCATAATCAACTCCTGGATGGTCCATTCCACACCACTTACAATTGATGTGCCTCTTGGGGTGACAACTACTATGTTGGGCTCCAATCAAAGCCTTGAGTTCTACTAAAGGGAAACCTTCCCTAAGGACTTCCTTTGTGGTGCCGGAGCATCTATCATCCACCATCTTCCTCTTGTTTCTAGGTAGAACTTCACGATTCTTATATGCCTCTCCCCCCTTTCCCTCCTAATGTTCCACATACGTGACTATCCTCTCCTTGTCTACTCAATGCATTGAAGTCAGGTTCCAACCACCACCAAATTCCTAAGATTCCAAGGTCAAGTTAGAGGTTACACTACTGATGCAAGTTAGCAAACATCAAAAGCACGTAAACACATATGTACAATATGTAATATTTAATCCCATAATTAAAAGCAAAGACCCTATAACACCCCCAAATTTACTATTGAAAAATTTTATTTTTAAAAGTTATAAACAGAAGCTAAGATAGTAAATTTTTGGATGCTACCGCCACCACACTTAGTATCAGACTAGTGTTCTCTACTGTTCTAATTCCAAGTGCTATGGCTAAAATATTACTTTACTTAAACTTCAATAATATAATTATAAAATAAAGTAGAATAATAGTTAGAAAGTTTAACTCACCTTCCAAAGATAACCAATTAACTATGGTTACAAAAAGATTGTTAGTGGAAAAGGAATACAAAACATTATATGGAAAATATAGAACTCTCGATTCAAAGCATCGGTTAGAACCCTGGATAACCCTATGCTCTCAATCCTGATGAATAATCCTAAAATGAGCTTGTGAGCTAACCTACAAAGGTTACTACTCATTGAAAAAGCAAGGGACCAAGAAATAAACCCTTTAGTGCAATGGTACAAAGTAACCCATTACACAAGACTAATATGCAAGGCCCACACATAATATAACAGATGCATCACATCAATTACGTGAACATTGAATTATGTATATGTTAATTATACTGTAATAATCATTCATATAGCCACATGAATCAAGGTCATATGCTACCAATACACATTCATTTACAAATAATAGAAACTTACTATTGGAACATCTAAGTAATTCTCTTTATAGTATACTTATAAAACCATGTCATCCTAAATAAGATATGGAACTCACTTGATCATCCCACAAGTTCTAAATAATATCATAAAAAGAATGCCATACACATCAATATATCATATCACTTCATTCATTACTATCTAAACTCATGATATAAGTGTAGTAATTTGTCAACTCATGAGTTTTATATCCATGTGGGGTCAGGGACCCCACTAATCTTACCGATGGATTGATTAATAAGGTACAACCCAAGAGTACAATGCTCCTGACCACTATTCTCACCTATAAACTAGTAACAAGATATAATAATAGGGTAGAATGATCCTAACTACTATTCGTATCGGTAGACCGGTAATAAGTTATAACTAGTCCCAACCCACGAGGTATTCCATTGTAAGTTATTACTATCTTTCCATAGGTTATTATTGTCCAAGATTTTATTACATAAGCTTGGCACCGCACTATTTTCACTGGTGAACTGGTTAATAATGTATAAACCCAGGACAACACATTACTAACCACTATTCTCACTGGTAGACCACTTAATAAGATACAACCCCAAATCTGAACCAATCCCAACTCAAGTGATCTTCCACATTAAGTGATTATTATCTTCTCAGAGTTATTATCAATCAATGACTTTAATTTTATGAGTGCAAGACCCCACTATTCTTACTGGTGGATCAGTAAATACAATAAAAACTTAGGGTAGCACACTCTTGCCTACTATTCTCGCCGATGGATCGATAAATACAGTACAAACTTAGGGCAGTACACTATTGGCCACTATTCTCACTTGTGGATTAGTAAATAAGATACAACTTACTATGACTCAATTGATCTTCCACTTTAAGTGATTAATGTTTTATTTGAATCTTATTTGTTTTAGATACCACACACCGCCATTCACAAATCAAGTATGACTCATGCCTTACTACCTCCGAAGGACCACCTTGTCTCCTTAGAAGACCTAGGTCCTTAATCCCTAATATCTCTATATCCCCTATTATTTCATTAAGTTCATAATTCATTCAAAAAACCCAAACCAATAATTAGGAACCCCTTTATTCATGAGTTATAGCCTATTTTACCCGTTTCTCATATGTGATAATAATTGCCCTTAAAGGTTTCTCCTCCAAACCCTAGTTTTTCTAAATTGGCCTAGCCCCTTCTATACTACTTATTTAGCCCTAATTTTCCATAACAAAGCATATATTAGTATGATTATGCATCCCTTAAACTTTTTTGACTAACTCCCTCTATTCTACACATATAATAATAGCGTCCCATATCAGACCGCTCTAAAAACCCTAATTCCTCATTATGCTTATAACTACTTTGCTTAACCCACATGGATCTTTAATTTGGTACACAATCCCTAAATAGCGTGATTAACATCATAGTCCAATATTAGAGCCCAACTCCCCATTTCTTACAAGTGATAATAATCTACCCCTAAGGTTTCATGCTTTGACCTACCCATCCCTAGTTCCACCGTTTTAGCAACCTCTCTTATCTTAGTACTGTAAGGACTTCCCTAACTGTGCCAAGCTACCCAACCATGTCTTAATTAACCCCTATATCCACTCTTTGCAACCAAATCCTACTCAACTCACCCATGGTCATAAATTCTTTTGGAATTGATACATCTCACGCATGCTTAATTGAATACTCACCCTAGTACATGAAAAATTACCAAAATACCTTTATACCATGTAATATTGTTAACCATGCTGAAATGGATGGTATGAAGACTATAAATCCCTATTCTCATATCCAACACTAGTCAATACCTATCACGCATGTTTATTATACAACTCACTATAGTATATATAAAATTATCAAAATACCAATTATGCCTAAACATGTGTTACTAGTACCTCAAACCTCTAAATACATAGCTAACACCAATTATTAATTATCATGCATGTTTCTTAGGATAACTGCCATTGAACCTGTAAAATTACTAAAATACCCCTATGACATAAAATATCAACATTTATACCCAAACGTATGTTACTAATGCCACAAACTCATATTTTCATACTCAACACCAATTATTACCTATCATTCAAATTTATTACTATAGCCAACATTGCACCTTGAAAATTATGAAAAAGCCCTTAGGTAATAGAATATCAACATTTATGTACAAATATGTATTACTAATACCACAAACTTTTGTTTTTGTACTTAGCACCAATAATTATTTATCATGCATATTTATTAGGATACTCACATTACACCATCAAAATTACCACGATGCCACTATGGCATATAATATAAACATTCATGCCCAAAAATGGGTTACTAATACAAAAAAAAACCCTATTTTCATTCATAACCCCACACAACACTTATCCTATACATTTATTGGGATGATCACCATCATATAGTAAAATTACCAAAATACTCCTAAACCCTAAAATATTGATATAAATGGTAAATTATGTGTTTATGATACACCAAACTCCTACCTCCATCCCTAGCCATATTTGTAATGCATTAGGCATCTTGATAATGGTTAAATATCATGATGTGTCTAAATGACAAAATTGCCCTGAGGGCTCATAGTAGTAATATTTTTACTACAAGTGTCCATATAAACCTGACATAACATGCATCATTACTACACAAAATTTGGCCCCTTCTCAATCACCCTTTCATATACAAAACATCTTACATAAGATTACATGAATTCTTTTTTGATTTTCCAAATTAACATTAATAAATATTGAATAATTTTTAACACATCATTTCTACAAAAATCACATGTCAAAAACCCTAATGTGCTAACATACAATATCTAAACATTTTAGTGGGGTATAAAGGTTACCTGATTCCTAGCAAAAACCAAACTTTACCAGTAACTGTCTAAAAATGCTTAGGCTCTGTTTAATAAAATTTTATACTTAAAAATAATTTTATGAAAAATATTTATTATATATAAAATTAATAAATACCCTTATACATTAAATATTATTCAAAACCCATAAAAATATACAATGTGCAACGTGAACCATGCAGGATTGAACGAATAAAATGGAAAGGAGGGGATGGTGGCTAAGGTAAGGGTTGGTGGGGATTGGCTTTGGTTGTTAGGTGTAGGAGGTGAGGGAGTAGGTGGTTGGCGGTTAGAGGGTGTGGTGTAGGTGGCTTGAGGATGGTGGAGGTAGCGGCGCATGCTTAGGAGGAGGGTGTTGAGAAGGGAAAGAAGAGGGATAAAAAGAGGAGAAAAGGAAGAGAAGGGGGATAGTAAGTGCAACTGATGTGAGGTGGTTTTGGGTGATGATGCATGAGGTTGGTGGCTAGAAGTAGGTAGTTGGGAGGAGTTGTGGTTGTGGAGGAAAGGGAGGGGGAGACTCCTATATTGTTCTAACTCCCATGACAGGCCAATTATTCGACCAAAAAATATAATATATCATTCTCAAATATAATCATCAATATTATACCCATAATTCAAAGTAAAACACCTATGTCGTACACCTATAATAATAAACTTATCCCAAAGTATTACTCATAGAAATATCCAAAATCCTAATCTCACATATTAGCCATAATTTACCCCACGTGTCTCATATGAGGACTAAGTTCAATAAACATCCTCATAAGGCTACTCATTAGCAACATATATGAAATCCGAATAACCTTTAGTTTTTTACACATGAAATGGTAACATTATCATTTTAAGATATTATGCCCTATTTAAACCATTATTTCATTGAAGGACCCCAATACATATGATAATATCTGCAAACATTTCTTAGGATATCATTATCATATTTTAATCCACTTAACAAATAAAATACAACAAATTCCTTATTATCCTATACGAACCAAAATACCCTTAAGGACAAACAATAACCTTTATTATATAAAATCTTGTACATTCCACACACATTATTTTCTAAATCAACTAATCATCATCATGCCTCATAAAAATGCTTATGTCAATTATCATAGTTTATTTATCCAATATTTCATGTCACAAAATATGTCCCCACAATTATGTCATTATCATAACAATATCAAAACTACACCTCTTAACCATTTTTACTTTCTTTCAAACATAATATCCATATCATCACAAAATATCATGATTAACATATATCACAAAAAAATATCCATATAGGAATGATATCATGAAAAACACACATAACCATATAAGCATATAACCCAAAAACCCTAAACATCGATTGGTATTCTTACCAATTAGGACACCGGACTTGAATCACGTAAATCCTATACTTCCTCTATAACAGTGATCAAGTGTGTTCTGCCCTACACGTTTCTGATCCACCAGCTATAATAGTGGGGTTCCCATACTCACATGGATTGATAAAGAGTATGGTGTAAAACAAGTAGTAATCAGAGAATTAAATAATCAGTTTATCCAGACTATAGCTTGGCCTTTACTTATCTATAATGATTGTATATTTTTTATGTGATCATGCTTATATTATATGCCTTTGTGTGTTAGCCTTAGATACATAGTAACCTTGCTTAGTATGTACTGTACTGACCACCCGTTTCATGGGTGCTACTCATTCCCCTAAGTAGAAGGCTCCTCTGAGTTTGGTTAGGTTGGTTATGCTATTTTTTATGCCTTTGATGCTTACGAGGCATCAAGCGGGGCTAAGAGTTGAGCATGGACTTGACCTGCGGACCGAGAGTATCATAGCTAGATTCACCTTTAAACTTATTTTGTACAGGTTCATTTAGACTTATTTTTATCATACTGTAGCCTTCATCCCTTTTGAGGAATTTTAATTATGTACTCTAGATTGTAAACTCTTTTCCGCATACTCTAATTTATGTCTTATGAATGTTTTAATGCTTTTATGGATCCTTTATTTGAGTTTGATTTATGATGGTTGGTAATCTTTCTTTAGCCATGTAGTGATGGTTGAATCTTCTAATAAAACAAAATTTTTTAGTATTCAATCTTAAGGGTGTTACAATTTGGTATCAGAGTGTTGGCTATGGTAAACGTGCTTATTTTCAAAGCAAATTTTGATTTACAAAGTTTTTCCTAGATTGTGAAATGTTTTCAAACCCAAAAAGGCCTTTCAAACTTTTAAAGTTCCGAGTCCGGGCCACATTGAGGAACGTAAGGATAGATTAAGGTTTTTTCAAAAAGGGGAATAGTGTGAAATGAATGCTTCGAAGAAGTAGGTTTGCGCCTAACAACACCTTTTCTGTTGCAGCTTCCGATGGTGATGAACGGCTGAGTAGGGCGTTTGGAGGAGGCCTTTGAGGCTTTCATGGAGTTTGTCTAGCGTCATCCCTTAGTGCCTGCCTAGCAACCTCACCCCGGTGGTCCTCAAGGGGTGGATCTGAGACATGGATCGCACCTTTAAAGTAGTGAAATGCCCGTCAGCCCAGCAGTCCAACATCACAACCTTTTTCATAAGAGGCGTAACAAACGCCTAGTAGGTGCAGCACCATGCTCGAGATGGTCCTCCGACAACTTGGGAGGCTTTCAAGACCACCCTCCGCTCTAGAGTTTACCCCGAGATTGTGAAGAGGGACAAGCTCCAGAGTTCATGTAGCTCACTCAAGGATCGACGATGGTTTGCCAATATCATGCTTGCTTCACCGAGCCACTCCAATTTTCCCTAAGGATTACCGCCAACAAGTCCACGGTGGTGTTCCAATTCGAGTAGGGGCTGAACTTCAGTATTCAGAGGATGTTGGGTGTAATATTCTTCACCAATCGACCTTCTCAATATGAGTGTGCCTTCATCGCTACCACTTTCGTCTTGGAGCTGGCCACCATCCTCCGGAAGAGGAAGCCCAAAGGTCAGAGTTATAGGGGTAGAACCCACCCATGGTCAGAAGGACTGATGAGTACCCCACTAAGAAATATCAGTAGAGGCTAGGGACCCCTAAGGGGATCCTCTTAGAGCCTATAAATACACTCCCATTAGAATCCTGGGTCGAGCTCCTTTTCCCGCAGCCACCCTCTAAAAAACTAAACCAGCATCATCCCCTGTCTCGCCCTACACGTGCCGCCCCGGCCGTACAAAATCGCCAACCCGAGGAGTCCACTCCAGCCCCTCGCCGCCCCTCAAGCCACCTTCCGTCGCCACTCCCGCGGCTACTAGCACTTCCCTCACCCTCCAAAACACCTAGGGAACCTTCCCCTACCTTCCCATACCGTCATCTCCCCCTGCCTCCCTCTCCTTTTACCTCCCCCATCTTCCACGACCTTCAGCCGGCGCACCAACTACCGTGCGCCGCCACTCCCAGCTACACCACCACCTTCATTCTACCCCTCTTCACCTGCTCCACCTTCCTCCACCTCAAACATCCCTCCACTCTCTCTCTCTTAGCCTACATATCCATTTTCCCCTCTCTTCCTCCTCCACCGCTGCCGCCGTCGCCGCCAGGCGCCGCCGCCGGTTCCACCGCTAACCTTAAGTGGTCCTCCAACTTCCCTAGCCCCTAAAATATCTTCTATAAGTGTTAATAATTTTATTTAATATTAATAGTATTACCCCTAATATTACTATCATTATTATTCTTATTATTATTGGTGTTGTATTATCATTGTTATTATTATTATTATTACCATTATTAATATTATTATTATGTATCACCCTTATTACCTAACCTAATTTCAAAAATATTTATAACTAGGGTATACTATTTAAAAGGCTACAACTTTAGTATTAAAATATTTATCCTTATTATTATTATTATTATTTCTATTACTACTACTACTAATACTATTATCATTATTATTATTACTAACAACTTTAGTATTAATATAGTTATCTCTATTATTATTATTATTATTATTATTATTATTATTATTATTATTATTATTATTACTTAACCTAACTTTATGATTTTCCTAACCAATAATAATATTATCGTTAATAATGGTCTACAACTTTAGGCTTATTATGATTAAGACTTTTCCTCGTTTACTATTATGATTATTACTAACCTCACTAGTATTCCTACTATTATTACTAATGCAAGCTATGGCTTATTATCATTATCTTTACTGTTATGGTAAATATTTTAACCCTTATATTACTATTACCATTTTTACTATCATCGCTATTAGTATTATTATTAATTATTATTATTATTATTATTATTATTATTAATGCCATTACTATTATTATCATTTCTACTTAACCCAACTTCATTTCTATTATTATTGTTATTATTACCATTATCACTATCATTATTTCCTTACTAAAATTGTTAATACTAACTTTGTCCATTATCACTCTTATTTATTAATATAAATATTTGGATCCTTATATTATTATTAACATTTTGGTTACTATTATCATTGTTATTGTTATTATTATTGCACTTAACATTTTTATCATCATCATCATCATCATCATCATCATCATCATTATTATTATTATTATTATTATTATTATTATTATTATTATTATTATTATTATTATTATTAATGTTATTTAAACTGAAGTTGAAGTATTATCGTTTTGTCGTTAAAGAGGAAGAATACTTAAGCCTTAGTATTTTACTATTTAATATTATAATATCATTAATATATTATTCCTAATGCCTTTAGCACTAACATTGTTACTATGGTATCATTATTAGTTATTACTATTATTATTGTTCTTCTTTTATTACAATTATTGTGACAAAAATATTTGAACCCTTATATTATTATTATTCAAAATATAACTTTTATCATTATTATTTTTAGGAATATTTGTACTTTGTTGGTATTGCAATTATTATACTATTATTTTAACCCTAACACTATTATTAGACTTAGCCTTAAAAATGCTAGGGTTTCTATCACTATAAGCATTTGCATTACTATTATTATTATTATTATTATTATTGTCACTATTTTTCTATAACTAGTATTAGTGCTATTACAAGAAGAATAAAGCTATTAGGTTTAATAATGTAAGTATACTAATAAATATTAACATAAACATATTTTGACTAGTAATATCTAGTAGGCTAACTTGAAGATAAAAACTCTAATTTTCACGTATAATACTCCCTTTAATAACAACAATCCTAATCTTAGACTAAAATAAGGAGTAATGGTACTTTTGGTAGGAGGGAAACTAATCCTTATTATTTTCCCTCTTATAAATGAATTGAGCCAAAACCCTGAGGAGTCGTAGGAGCGTGCTCCAAGACCGGCATCGCTTTAGGTAAGGATATAGCTAAGGCCCATGTGTGTCATGTGACTTGTATGCCTTGGATGATTTATATCATGCTACGTCGTGTATTACATGATTCTAATTAACTTGTCTTATGTGTAGCGCAACTTGGAGTTGAGGTTTGTTTGTATATGTTTTCCTATGACATGTGTGTTGTATGTATGCATGGTGATTATGATGTGATATGTTATGGCCCTGTAGGACATGTATGATAGGACCATTGATAATATGATATGGAAATGAAAGGACAAAAAGAAAGAAAATGGGAAGTGAGTTCACTAAGGAGGGATCTGAGGTTGACCAAAATACCTCATGATCTATGAGGGGAAATTAAAGAGGAAGGAATAACCAAAATGAATGAAAGAAGGGAACCATGCATGGGAGTCATAAAATTTGGATGGGACCTTGGGTGTTTGCATGGGATGGATAAATCTTGTATGGGGGTGATCCTTACGTGAGAAAAGTTAATTTAGGGTGTAAACAAGCTAATGGGAGAGTTGTGAAGTGATTGGAGACTTGAGATGAAAAATAGTACGTAGGTTGGTGTAAGGGTGTATAAGGGATCCGGTCAGGGTTTTGGGAGGAGGTAGTAATCTGGAAAGTGGAAGAGTAAAAATGATTAAGGGATAGTGGAGTACGAGTTAAGAGTGATAATTTATTTTATAAGGGATGAGTATGGGTTCCATGGGAGAGAAGAGATTTTGGGTGAAAAGAGAGAGGTTACTTGTGGGACAAGAAAGGTATTAGGGTTTGAAGTGGCCAACAAGGGTTTTTCATGTCACATGCAAAATCGAAAGGTAAAGTGATATGTTTTGGGATTGGACCTAATTGAGATAAGGTGTGGGGCGATGAATGAAGTAAAGGTAGTGTAACTGAAGAAAGTTGGGCCACATAGGTCCAATTAGGGTTTTCAAGGGAAAACCCTAGAGGGTGATAGTAGTTAGAGTTGATGTCATGAGGTGTTGGGCCTTAACCCACATTCTTAGGAGTTGGTTGTTCATTATGTGTAAGTGTAAGGGGGAATGGATGTCGGGGCGTGATAAGGGGTGTAGGAGTCTCAAAATTTGGGACTGGCCCCCTTGAGAGGATAGAAGTAGATCGTTGATGACATGCATGTCAAGGGTGTAATGTTATCTAATAAGACACGGATAAAATACTAATCACTTAAAGAGAAAGATTGTTGCCTGTATGATCATTCTTATGCTATGTGCTCTATGTGTCGGCCTTAGCACATCTGTTACCTTACTTAGTACGTAGCGTACTGATCACCCGTTTCATGGGTGCTGCTCATTCCCAGGAGCAGAATACCCATCTGAGCTTGTGCAGGTAGGGGATGATATCTTCGATGCCTACGACACTTACAAGGCATCGGGTGGGGCTGAGCGTTGAACGTAGACCTAACTTTGGGATCGAGAGCGACTCGGCCAGACTCGGTTTCTTTATTGGACCATGTATTGTTTTCGTTAGTTATGTGGAGTCAAACAATCCTTTATGTTTTGAAAAACTCTAATCACGTACTCTTTGGTTTGTAATGCTAAATCGCACTCTGATTCTGTATGACTTGTGTTTTATTAATGATTCGTGTTTAATGTTAACTTTGTTTAGCCTTAGCACTTAGTACTGGAGTGGTAGGAGTGAACCGATCTGGTACTAAGTGAGGCGGTAATGCCCCCGAGGTTACGGTTTTATCTTTTCGCTTCCGCTAAACCCTTTTAATTAAATGAAATTTTTCAGTAGTAAATTTCAGGGTGTTACAAGTTGGTATCAGAGCTGGTTTCAACCACGCTCTTTTGATTTTAATCTTTTTAGCTGATACCACAAGTTGGTATCAGAGTGTGTTTTGACTGCTCCTCCATTTTTAAATCTTTTAAGCTAATAATAGAAGTTGGTATCAGAGTGTTGGTTCCAATAACCACGCTTTAGTTTTGAAAATTTTTTTTGGTTTGATAAAGCTTTCCTCGTTTCAAAAACAATTATATTCGGAATTGATTTCAAAAAACCCCTTCCAATTTCAAATATTGATTTGATACCACAAGTTAGTATCAAAACTGCTTTCGACCACTCTCCCAATTTTAAACTTTCTAAACTGATACCACAAGTTGGTATTATTTAGTTTAACGGAGTTTTTCTTCTTTCAAAAATATTTACACTCAAAGTTGGTTGAAAAAAAAAACATTTTCCATTTCAAATGTTTAGCCGATACAACAAATTAGTATCACTGCGTTGGTCCTTGTAACCACGCCTAGTTTTCAAGGCAAAATTTGATTTATAAAGATTTCACTAGATTTTAAAGTGTTTTTATACTGTAATGAAACTCTCCTGTTTTAATATTCCTGAGTCCGACTCTAGTGAGGAATGGAAGGGTAGACTAGGAGTATTTCTGAAATTGAGATAGTATGTAAACATAGTATACTTGGTTATCTTCCAAGTGTGACCTTAGTTATAGGGAAGTATACTTCTTAGTAAACCCTTTTCTTTAAGGGGGTAGTTGTATAAGTGTTAGCAAAATTTCCATTTCATCTACTTAGAACTTCTTGGCCTTAATCCTACGGAAATGCCAGTGACTTCGGGGACGAAGTCATTCTTTAAGGGGGTAGTGATTTAATCCCCCAAAAATTTTAAAGCCTATAATTTAATAAATCAATTTTGTTTGGGATAACATAGCTTTTAAACTTATTTAATTTAATTATTTTGAGGATTTTACCTTTTAAATTTATTTAATTTAATTATTTTGTGAATTTTTAAGTATATAAAATTAGATGTGAATATGTATTAAATTAAAATAAATAATTTGCTATTTTATCACACTCATTTTATTTAAATAATGTTTCAAACCAATATCTTCTAAAAGTTACCTTTTAAACCAATATATTAAAATATATTAAGTTAAATTATTAAAATTTGTGTATCTACCACAAATACTACAACCTATTTTCCATAAGTTATTTTATCTATTTCCCCCTACTTCCCCTTTTTTTTTTCCTTTTTCCTTTTCCTATTTTTTTCCCTCTCTCCCTCCTTCTCCTTTCTTTTTTTTTCCTTTCTCCCTGGCATGGACCATCTTCCACGCATGGCCCAGCTGCTCTCCCCACCTTCTCCTTCTGCGCGGCCCAATAAGCCCGCGTCGTCGTCATCTGCCCCAACCGGCCCGCCCCATCTTTCCTTTTTTTCCCCTTTACCCATTCCCCCTGTCAACCAGCCTTCTTTTTTTTCTTTTCCTTCTCCCCTGGACCAACCGGTCCAGCCTATCGCCCTCCTTCTTCCCCATCCCCGACCTGTAACACCAACTTGTAGCCCCAATTCCGCCGACAGCCACAAGCCAACGACCGGCCGTCCTCACCTGCCCCTCTCCCTTTCATTTTCTTTCCTTTTTTCGACCCCAACAAGCCCCATCTCTCCCCTCCCCGCGTGTCCATCTCTTTCCATCTTCTCTCCCCCTCCCCGACCTAACCTGCCATGGCAGGACTGCACCGCCTGCCACTGTTGGCCGGTGGTCCTGCCACACCTGCCCCGCTTGTCTTCTTCTTTGCTTGTTTTTTTTCCCCTCAATTAGCCTATAAATACACTCTCATTAGCATCCTTGGTCAAGCTCCTTTTCACGAAGCCCTATAATCTCATTTTTTTGCCACCGCCCAAACAGACACTTATTCCAGCACCGTCGGCGATCGCCGCCACAAACGCCGCCCACCAAAACCTTCCCCGCACCTCCCTCTACAAAACTGAACCAGCATCATCCCCTGTCTCACCGTGCACGTGCCGCCCCGGCCATGCAAAATTACCAACTCGAGCAGTCCACTCCAGCCCCTCGCCGCCCCTCACGCCGCCTTTTGTCGCCACTCTCGCTGCTACCAGCACCTCCTCCACCCTCCAAAACACCCAGGGAACCTTCTCCTACCTTCCCATACAGTCATCTCCCCCTGCCTCCCTCTCCTTTTACCTCCCCCATCTTCCACCACCTTCCACCACCTTCGGCCGCCGCACCAACCACCGTGCGCCGCCACTCCCTACTACACCACCACCTTTATTCCACCCCTCTTCACCTGTTGCACCTTCCTCCACCTCAAACACCCCTCCACTCCCTCTCTCTTGGCCTACATATCCATTTTTCCCCTCTCTTCCTCCTCCACCGCTGCCACCAGTTCCACCACTAACCTTAGGTGGTGCTCCAACTTCCCCAGCCCCTAAACTATCTTCTATAAGTGTTAATAATTTTATTTAATATTAATAGTATTACCCTTAATATTACTATCATTATTATTCTTATTATTATTAGTGTTGTATTATCATTGTTATTATTATTATTATTACCATTATTAATATTATTATTATATATCACCCTTATTACCTAACCTAATTTCAAAAATATTTATAACTAGGGTATACTATTTAAAAGGCTACAACTTTAGTATTAAAATATTTATCCTTATTATTATTATTATTTCTATTACTACTACTACTAATGCTATTATCATTATTATTATTACTAACAACTTTAGTATTAATATAGTTATCTCTATTATTATTATTATTATTATTACTTAACCTAACTTTATGATTTTCCTAACCAATAATAATATTATCGTTAATAATGGTCTACAACTTTAGGGTTATTATGATTAAGACTTCCTCATTTACTATTATGATTATTACTAACCTCACTAGTATTCCTCCTATTATTACTAATGCTAGCTATGGCTTATTATCATTATCTTTACTGTTATGGTAAACATTTTAACCCTTATATTACTATTACCATTTTTACTATCATTGCTATTAGTATTATTATTAATTATTATTATTATTATTATTATTATTATTATTATTATTATTATTATTAATTCCATTACTATTACTATTATTTCTACTTAACCCAACTATATTTCTATTATTATTGTTATTTTTACCATTATCACTATCATTATTTCCTTACTAATATTGTTAATACTAACTTTGTCCATTATCACTCTTATTTATTAATATAAATATTTGGATCCTTATATTATTATTATCATTTTGGTTACTATTATCATTGTTATTGTTATTATTATTTTACTTAACATTTTTATCATTATTATTATTACTATTATTAATGTTATTTAAACCGAAGTTGAAGTATTATCGTTTTGTCGTTAAAGAGGAAGAATACTTAAGCCTTAGTATTTTACTATTTAATATTAGAATATCATTAATATATTATTCCTAATGCCTTTAGCGCTAACATTGTTACTATGGTATCATTATTAGTTATTACTATTATTATTGTTCTTATTTTATTACTATTATTGTGATAAAAATATTTGAACCCTTATATTATTATTATTCAAAATATAACTTTTATCATTATTATTTTTAGGAATATTTGTACTTTGTTGGTATTTCAATTATTATACTATTATTTTAACCCTAACACTATTATTAGACTTAGCCTTAAAAATGCTAGGGTTTCTATCACTATAAGCATTTGCATTACTATTATTATTATTATTATTATTATTGTCACTATTTTTCTATAACTAGTATTAGTGCTATTACAAGAAGAATAAAGCTATTAGGTTTAATAATGTAAGTATAGTAATAAATATTAACATAAACATATTTTGACTAGTAATATCTAATAGGCTAACTTGAAGATAAAAACTTTAGTTTTCACGTACAATACTCCCTTTAATAATAACAATCCTAATCTTAGACTAAAATAAGGAGTAACGGTACTTTTGGTAGGAGGGAAATTAATCCTTAGTATTTTCCCTCTTATAGGTGAATCGAGTCAAAAGCCTAAGGAGTCGTAGGAGCATGCTCCAAGCCCTGCGTCGCTTTACGTAAGGATGTAGCTAAGGCCCATGTGTGTTATGTGACTTGTATGCCTTAGATGATTTATATCATGCTACGGCGTGTATTACATGATTGTCATTAACTTGTCTTATATGTAGCGCAACTTGGAGTTGAGGTATGTTTGTATATGTTTTCCTATGACATGTGTGTTATATGTATATATGGTGATTATGACACTACTACGGAAATGGAAAATAATAATGGGAAAATAATAATGGTGGTTCGAAAACCATTGTCAAACGCATGAAAATTAATGGGCGGGAGAGTTTTGATAACGGTTCTAGTTCAAAACCAATATTAAAAGGGCAACGTTAAAATTTGTACGGATATTTTAATAACGGTTTTATTTAAACTGTTATTAAAAAAGGTTTTAATAATGGTTCATATAAGAACCGTTGTCAAAATTCCAAAGGTTTTAATAATGGTTCTCTCAGGAACCGTTATTAAAACTCCAAAATCAAACTTTTATTTTGTTCAGTTCTGTTTCGTGCCAAAAGTTTCAGACTCTCTACACCTTCGTTCTCTTGCTCTCCTTCTCCTTGCAAACGCTCGCACCACCACACCGTGCACCACTACTTCGGCTCCTCTCAAGTTAGGGAAACCCTCGCACCGCCAACTCTCCACCACGCCTCTGCCATTGTTGGCTCTGCATGTGCGTGCTGTCATTGTTCCGAAGCTAGCTAGCCAGCACTTGCACCTTCATCCTCCGTCATGTTTGAAGCCCTTGCCTCTCTCAACTTGCTCACCGTTGTGTTTGTAGCTAGCTCACTTTATGTATGTGTTTATTCTTCCTCTCGTAACTTTTTATCTACTTATATATGTATACATATATAAATGCATGCATGTTGCTACAGGGTTTCGTTTGTTTGTTATTGAAAGATTGCTGTTTGTCGTTCGAAAATGTGTTGTTGAATGTGTTGGTTGAAAATTTTGTTGTTCGTTGTTGAATTTGTTGCGTTATTGTTATATATTAACAAATGCATGTGTTTGCCGAGACCTTTACATATATATATAATATGAATGTGAGTGTAGAATTATATACATTTTCACTCATAAAAACTATATATATATATACACACACACACATTTTCATTAATAAGTATAGAACACTAGCAATAAGATATAGGAAATGTCATATAATGAAATGCAAATATATTTTACATATGCACATGCATCATTAAATGAAAATTTCAATTAGAGATGCATATGTTAATGATTGCTATTTGATGAGGATTAAATAGATATAGAAAATAAGGAATATATAAAAGTGAATAATTAAATAGAGAGAAATAATTGTGTATGATAATGATAATAATAATAATAATAATTAATAATATGATTTATATATTATGGTTTAATTACATTTAGCTATGTTTAGGGATTAGGGTTTTATGAGGTTTAGAGTTAGGTTTTATTATAATAAATTATGGTTAATTAGCTAGGGTTAGGGTTAGGGTTTATCGTTTATTATGGTTAATTAAGGTTAATTAGGGTTAGGGTTAGTATTAATATCTTTTTGGAAACGTGTTAGCATGATTCGTATATATATATATATATATATAGAATAGCATGATACATTTGAGATTAATTCTTTCTAAGCATGATTCGTATCGATAATATAATAGTACATTAATATGCTCAATACATAACATTATAACATAATTTATTTATTTATTTTTTGTAGAGATATGGCCAACAAAAATATTGATAGGGACAGCAGTGATGAAGAAGGGAAGAGAGGACCTACGATTATGATAATCATCACAGACATGAGGAATAGAGGAAAATTAGTCGAGTTGGGATGGAATACTTACAATCTTCCCATTGGCCCTTACGCAGATATGTTCTTGACTTACATTTTACTTGTGACCCCTAACCGTGTTCCTATCTCCTATAATAATTGGAAGTAGGTTCCAAAGGGTCATAAGGAGCATATTTGGCAGGAAATCACAGTAAATATGCTATTTTATGTAATCATTTTTGTAAGTCAAATGTTATTAATTTTATTAACATCGGTATACATCTACATGTATTATTTTGCAGAGAGTGTTCAATGTCCCAGAGAGTAGGAAGAAATGGCTTCTTAGACATTGTGGGGAGCGTCTAAGAACATTTAGGTCATATTTAGCTCATAGAAAAATGTATAGAAAGAGGGATGGTTCTCTATGACATAACCCACCTAAACGATACGGTTTCATCGATCAAGAAAGTTGGAACCAATTCATTGCATATCGTCTTACGGGGGATTTTAAGGTACTTGTTAGATCACAATTAAACTTTTTGTATCAATCCCAGTATTATGCTTAATATTGAAATAACCATGTCATTATGTTCTAGCTTGTCACTTAGGAAAAAAGTACCCAAAATAAAGAGATTGCGGAGCAAAATAAATACCGGCATAATATGGCTCGCAAAGGCTATGCGGGCCTTGAAGAGGAGTTGGTATGCATTTTTTGATTTATCTATTTACATGTAAATGTCGAATTTTATAATAATATTCTTAATTAAGAATATTTTTTGATTTGTAGCTCCGAGCCCAAGACTTGGACTCATATACCTCGTCCATCAATATTGGTATATTATGGAAGAAGGCTAGAGCAACAAGAGATGGATATATTAATGAATATGTTGATGTTGCAGCCAAAAATATTATAAGTTTGTAGATATCTAGAACCCTACTTAGTTTTCTTTTAGAAAACTATTATATTATGCTTATTCCTATAAGTTAAATTTACATATATTATATACATTACAGGACGAACTTGAAACGTTAGATGGTGAGGAGGTGGACCAATATAGCATTGTGTCACAGGCTACAGGAATTATAGAACACCCTGGAAGACACAGGGGCCTTGGATTGGGTGTTACGAGAACGAGCATATGTGGTCGATCTCGTGGTTCTCGTAGCACTAATGAGCAAGTCGCCATCCTCACCCAAAAATTGAACGTGGCATTTCAACGGATGGCAACAATGGAGCAAGAGTTGTCATTTATTAAATCTCAAGGGTATAAGCCATCCGATTTAGTAGACCATGATTAGCTTCACATACCTAATGTAAATAGCATCAGAGATAGTTGTGAAGCTGATACATGTCTTTCTACTCTTCTCGAGGTAAGCATTACAAACTATGAATTGTTATTAAATGTATTCAGTGTAATAAATTATTAATAATGTGTAATATTTTTGTTTAGAGTTTGCATAAATGTGACTTATTAGCGAATGACCTTTCAACACTTTTGGCGAAAGGAAGGGTCCGCATCAGTTACAGTATCGAAACGCAAACAATCCACGAGTACAATTTAGCCCTAAATACAAGGCCGGTGAGTACTGACACTCCAATCATTGGCAGTGCGCACTTGCCTTGTTATAAAGAGGGCAATGAGGCAACCACAGTACTAGAAGCTCATGGAAGCTTCGTAGCTTGGCCTACGGATCAAATACGTCTCACCACTAAAGAGGTATTGAAATTTGACATCTTCATTAGACCTTGTTTAGTAGTTACACTATTCATACCTTTTTCATATATATATTTATATGCTCAATACATATTTTGTTTAATATTATCAATTAAGGAATCAAAAAAGAAGAATGCTTCTGCTAGTAAAACCAAGAGAGGTACTAGCAGAACGAGCAACACAAAACAGGGTGCTGCTAAAGGAAAGAGAGCTAAATCTGAAAAATCAATTAACCCACAAAAGATTCCTTCTTCAGATCAGAAAAGCCAACCTCCACCAGCAATAGCTTTATTGTATTTTTATGCCCAAAACTACCTCAGGGACAATTATATTTTCATTGATTGTCGTCCTGAGTATGTTGGAAGGGACGATGCTACTTACATGGTTTCGACGGTTGACATAAGTGACATTTATAATCAAGAATGGATGTCAACCATGAGTTTCGCCATCTATGTCACGTAAGTATTATTTCATTTTGAGATTTTAGTACTCTTAACTTGTACAATTGGAATTTTTATGACCTCTTATATGAGTTATTAGTTATTAACAAATATGCATTGTTTTTGTCATCCATAGGTTGGTAGCTACTCGAGCTGCGATGGAGGGAATGTTGTCCTCTATTGTGTTTGTGTGCCCATACTATATATTTGACGATAGTATAATAAGAGAGGGTAGGCACATAAACTATTTAGCGGATCACATTTTGATTGAGGGACACAATAAGCTCTATCTCATTCCTCACCTCGCAACTGAACATTGGGTTTTGTACGCCGTCCGACCTGATCTTAATAAAGTCTATGTGTTTGATTCCCTTCGAACCTATGATGTGCCTTTTGAAGTCGCTCGTTGTGGTGGGAAGGAATTTATTGACATGTTAGTATACTTTTCACTTCTTACTTCATTAGCTTATTTATACATATATTCTACTAGCTTTCATTATTTGAGGTATATATGTGTACTTACAATATTGTGTATCCAACTCTATTTATTAGGGCAATACGAACAGCGTATCAAAGGAGAGGTGGGAATGGTGTCCCAGACCCAAAGAATGTTCAATACGAGCCTGTCATAGTAAGTAGGAAGACAACTATTTCGTATTTTATTTTAATTAAAATTAATATCTAATAGTTAGAGAGCTAACTGAATTCATTTGATAGTGTCAACAACAGAATTGTGGATACTATGTAAGTAGAGCAATGGATCTGATAGTCCAAAATAGATTGGTCAACATAGATCCAAGCCATTTATGTTTTCTTTTCGATATTTTTCCATTAATGAATCATGACATATATGTTTGGTACTTTACGTAAGTGCTAACTGTATATTAATCGAAACTTGGGCATTGTAGTTTTTCACCGATGATTATGCACAAGGCCAGCAATACAATGTTGAAGAAATTGATGAAGTGAGAGACCAATGGGCCAAGCACGTGCACTCATTCATTCAGTATTTGGTAGAGATATATATATTCTACATGCATGTTCAGGTTTGTATTTTGTCTATGTCTTTCAGTCTTCTAGGCTAGATTTATGAACATTTTACTTTGGGGTGTAGAGCTACCAAGTTGTGGTATGCCTACTAATTTTGATTCTTGAGTATATATGTCCCATGTATTAAGACATGCATATTAATTAGGGATTGATTGAAATGATGGTGTGATTGCAGATTTGTTATGAATTGATGTTGTTTTACAATGCAGATTTGGTAATTATTTGAACATACAACTGTGTATGTGAGCAGGAACAAAACTACAAAAACGTTAAAAAAAACTGTAGTTTTAATAACGGTTCTTATGAAAACCGTTATTAAAACCCTCTTTTTTAACAACGGTTGTTTCTTAAAAACCGTTATTAAACATACAGTTTATGCTCATATTGGCAGGTTTTTTTATATTTTTTATCACGGTTAGGAACCGTTATTAAAGATTTAATAACAGGCGTTTTAATAACGGTTTAAAACCATTATTAAAACTCCTTTTCGGGGTAGTGTGATGTGATATGTTATGGCCCTCTAGGACATGCATGATAGGACCATTGATAAAATGATACGGAAATGAAAGGACAGAAAGAAAGAAAATGGGAAGTGAGTTCACTAAGGAGGGATATGAGGTTGACCAAAATACCTCATGATCTATTAGGGAAAATTAAAGAGGAAGGAATGACCAAAATGAATGAAGGATGGGAACCATGCATGGGAGTCTTAAAATTTGCATGGGACCTTGGGTGTTTGCATGGGATGGATAAATCTTGTATGGGGGTGATCCTTCGTGAGAAAAGTCGATTTAGGGTGTAAACAAGCTAATGGGAGAGTAGTGGAGTGATTGGAGACTTGGGATGAAAAATAGTACGTAGGTTGGTGTAAGGGTGTATAGGGATCCGGTTAGGGTTTTGGGAGGAAGTAGTAATCTGGAAAGTGCAAGAGTAAAAATGATTAAGGGAGAGTGGAGTACGGGTTAAGAGTGATAATTTATTTTATAAGGGATGAGTATGGGTTCCATGGGAGAGAAGAGATTTTGGTTGAAAAGAGAGAGGTTACTTGTGGGAGAAGAAAGGTATTAGGGTTTGAAGTGGCCAACCAGGGTTTTTCAGGTCACATGCGAAATCGAGAGGTAAAGTGATATGTTTTGGGATTGGACCTAATTGAGATAAGATGTGGGGTGATGAATGAACTAAAGGTAGTGTAAGTGAGAGAAAGTTGGGCCACATAGGTCCAATTAGGGTTTTCAAGGGAAAACCCTAGAGGGTGATAGTAGGTAGAGTTGATGTCATGAGGTGTTGGGCCTTAACCCACACTCTTAGGATTTGGTCGTTCATTATGTGTAAGTCTAAGGGGGAATGGATGTCGGGGTGTGATAAGGGGTGCAGGAGTCTAGAAATATGGGACGGGCCCCCTTAAGAGGATAGAAGGAGAACGTTGATGACATGCATGTCAAGGGTGTAATGTTATCTAATAAGACACGGATAAGATACTAATCACTTAAAGAGAAAGATTGTTGAGCCGAGCCCAGACCGGTCCACGGGCGAATAATAGTGGCCAGGAGCTGGGGCGCCCTGGAGACCATTCCACCGACGAATAATAGTGGCCAAGAGCGTTTTGTCCTACATGATTTTCGGTCCATCGGCTATAATAGTGGGGGATTTTGTGCTTAACAAACCATACGTAACGAAGCTAAGCCATAGGAAATACACTAAGCACTTATAGTGAAACACCATGTGAGTCGGGGCCAGACTGGTCCACCGGCAAATAATAGTGGCCAGGAGCGTTCTGCACTGGAGACCAGTCCACCGGCGAATAATAGTGGTCAGGAGTGTTCTGCCCTGTAAGTATTCTGGTCCACCGGCTATAATAGTGGGGTTCTCGCACTCACATGGACTATTAAAGAGTATGTGTGAAATGAACATGTTATTAAGAGGACTAAAGAATAAGTTATCTGAAAAGTAACCTAGCCTTATTACATGTATTATTGTATGTTGCCTATATAATCATTCTTATGCTATGTGCTCTATGTGTCGGCCTTAGCACATCTGTTACCTTACTCAGTACGTAGCGTACTGATCACCCGTTTCATGGGTGCTGCACATTTCCACGAGCAGAAGACCCATTTGAGTTTGTGCAGGTAGGGGATGATATCTTAGATGCCTACGACACTTACGAGGCATCGGGTGGGGATGAGCGTTGAGCCTAGACCTGACTTTGGGATCGAGAGCGACTCGGCCGAACTCGGTTTCTTTATTGGACCATGTATTGTTTTCGTTAGTTATGTGGTGTCAAACAATCCTTTATGTTTTGAAAAACTCTATTCATGTACTCTTTGGTTTGTAATCTGAAATCGCATTCTGATTCTGTATGACTTGTGTTTTATTAATGATTTGTGTTTAATGTTAACTTTATTTAGCCTTAGCACTTAGTACTGGAACGGTAGGAGTGAACCGATCTGGTACTAAGTGTGGCAAAAATGCCCCCGAGTTTACGGTTTTATCTTTTCGCTTCCGCTAAACCCTTTTAATTAAACGAAATTTTTCAGTAGTAAATTTGGAGGTATTATAGTACGTTAGTGACCTGCTTAAATTGTGGGATGCTAGGCCACAGACCGGTTGAGTGTTGGAGGTCGTTGCGATCTTAGCAGAATCAGACTCGACCGGCTTAGTAGGGAGGAGCATTGATGTCCTAGCAGAAGGCATATGAGTAGCATCTTTAGACCACACCCTAGTTGTACTATCAGCGAGCACGTGCCCAAGCCGATGCCCTAGTTTGGGAAGCCAAGGGAAAGCCTCAAGAATCTAAGCCCTTTCATAAGAGGGGAGGCCATTCAAGCAAGCACCTGAATGTGACTAGTCAAGCGGAGGCTGACTGTCAGCTTGATCTTCTTACAGGTATGTTCACCATCCATTCTCTGCCGGTATATGTTCTTTTTTATTCGAGTGCTACCTTGTCTTTTGTTTCATCTGCTTTTGCTCCTAAGGTTGAGTTTTCGCCATTTGCTAGAATAAAATTGTCTACGATACTCCCATCGGGTGATAGGATGGAATATAGTTGGTTGTTCTTAGATGCGGCCTTAGTCATAGGCAGGGTAGACTTATTAGTAGACCTAGTTAGTATGGACTTGAAGGACTTTGACGTGATTTTGGGTATGGACATGCTGAGGAGATACCGGGTCGTTATTAACTAAGCTCAAGAGTGCTTGACTTTGTGAGGCCCGAAGCGGACTAGGGTTTGGAATAGAAGGACCCAGCTTAAGCCACTACTAAGGTGGTATCAGTAGTTGCTCTGCATGCCTTAATCCAAAAAAGGTACCCCCTATACTTGTATAGTGTGCAAGAGCTAAACAAGGACTTGACATCTCTAGATAACATCTCGGTATTTAGAGGGTTTCTAGATGTATTTCTAGAAGAAATATTAGGTATGCCACCAGTTCGGGAGATCAACTTCAAGATTGAGCTAGGGTCGGGAGCTAAGCTTGTCACGAAGGTACCCTATCGGATGGTACCGATTGAATTAAAGGAGTTAAAAGCCCAACTAGAGGAGTTGTTGGAACACGGGTACATCCAGCCGAGTGTGTCACCATGGGGAGCACTAGGTTTGTTCGTAACAAAGAAGGATGGAAGTCTCCATCGCAGCAAAGACTATCGAGGGTTGAATCAGCTGACAATGAAGAATCAGTACTTGCACCCGAGAATTGATAATCTGTTTGACTAGTTGAAGGGTGCCTCAGTGTTCTCCAAGATCAATCAAAGGTCTGGGTACCATTAATTGAGGATCGCCGATGCTAACATCATGAAGACCACCTTTCAGACCTAGTATGGCCACTTTGAGTTCACAGTGATGCCATTTGGACTTACTAATGCCCCTACAGTTTTCATGGACCTGATGATGAGGATATTCAAACTCTTCCTTGATCAATTTATAGTGGTGTTTATCGACGACATTCTGGTGTACTCCTGAGGGAACAAGGAGCATGAGCAGCACCTTTGCACCAATCTCAGTCTACTAAGAGAGCGTCGCTTGTATTTAAAGTTGTCTAAGTGTGGATTCTAGCTTTAGGAAGTAGACTTCCTTTGACATATAGTATCACCTGAAGGAGTGGTTGTGGACCCAGTAAAGATCGTGGCCATCACCGAGTGGAAACCTCCTGTGAGTATAACAGAGGTTCAGATTTTTCTGGGTTTAGCTGGGTATCACAGAAGATTTGTGCAAAACTTCTCCAAGATTTCCCGACATCTAACCAACGTCCTGAAGAAGTCCATGATGTTTTAGTGGGACGATACTTGTGAATAGGCCTTTTAAGAGCTAAAAATATAGTTGACCACCGCACCGGTGTTAACTCTACTAGAGAGTACAAAAGGGTTTAAGGTTTACAATGATGCATTGAAGCACAGGCTTGGATGTGTCTTAATGCAGAATGACAGTTGAAGCAACATGAATAAAATTACCCTACTCATGACCGGGAGTTAGCTGTTGTGATATTTTCCTTGAATATTTGGAGGCACTACCTATATGGGGCGAAGTATAGATTCTTTACAAATTACAAGAGCCTCAAGTAGATCTTCACTCAGAAGGAGCTTAATTTGAGGCATAGGAGATGGTTGGATCTTGTCAAGGACTATGACATTGAGTTAACCTACCATGAGGGTAAGGCCAACATAGTTGCAGATGCCTTAATCAGGAAGACCTCGCATTCTACACTAAGTTATGTGGTTGTTGGCCGGATGATAAGGTAGTTGTCAGGTATGGAGATTGAACTGATTCAGTAAGGAGACCTTAAAGCCTGTATGAGGCAGACTTTGGTTCAAGGGACGCTGGTGTGTACCGTAGAGTTGTCTAGAATTAGAGCTTCACAACATAGAAGAAGGGCATCAGACCCCTTATTCAGTCCACCTAGGTGGATCCAAGCTATATAAAGACCTCAAGAATGTGTATCAATGGCCCTGTATGAAGCAGGAAGTGGCCGAGTTAGTGTCTCGGTGTCTAGTGTGTCAAAAGGTTAAGATCGAGCACTGGAGACCTACAAGACTACATCAACCCTTAGATGTGCTAAGATGGAAATGGGACTCTATCTCCATGGACTTTGTCAGCTATTTTCCAAACATGCGGAGTGGCTGTGACACAATTTTGGGTTGTTGTGGATAGATTGACTAAGTCAGCCGTGTTTATTCCAATGAAGTCTATGTGGAGTATGGATCAGTTACTGAGTGCCTACATGAAGTTCGTGGTTAGTCGTCACGGCATTCTAGAGGACATCGTATCAGATAGGGATTCAAGGTTTCTCTCTCATTTTTGGGGAAATCTATAGGAAGTCTTGGTGAAAAAGTTGAAGATGAGTACAGCTTTCTACCCTACCATAGATGTACTATGGATTGCAAACTCTTTTCTACGTACTCTGATTTATGTCTTATAAACGTTTCAATGCTTTTATGGATCCTTGATTTGAGTTTGATTTATGATGGTTGGTAATATTTCTTTAGCCTTGCGGTTTGTACGAGACAAACCCGGAGTGGGGCTTGTACAAATCAAAGCAGTAATATCCCCAAAATTCATAAGTTTTGATTTCTAGATTCCTTTGAATCTTCTAATAAAACGAAATTTTTCAATAGTAAATTTTGGGGGTGTTACAGATGTATTGTTTCAAAATTTTGACAAATTAAGTGTTAATGCATTAAAATCCTCTTCTACTATTTGTAAGACTTGTGGTATTTTAGGGCACTCATCGTTTGAGTGTTAATCTATTGCTCCTCCACCCTTGACGCAACCCTCGCAGACCATGTCAATTATGTAAATAATTTCAACAAAAAGAGAGACTCATTTGCTCCTACCTACAACTCAAGATAGCATAATCATCCAAATTTATCCTAGAAGACCCTACCACCTAATCTCATTCCTCAATCAAACTTTAAGCCTTTGGGTTTTCAAATCCTTATGCCACCGTTTCCTAACCCTCTAAAGTCTAATCTTATGTTAATAATGGAGAACCTTATAGCCTCTAAAAAAAAACTGAGTATTTAAGGAGCTCAGTCAATACCTTAAATTCTAAGGTTAAATCCATAGCCACCCATGATAAGATGCTGAATAACCAAATTATCTATGTAGCCCAACAATCTGGATCTTATTATAGGCCCTCTGAAATGCTTCTATGAAAACCAGAGACCAATCCCAAGGGATCAATCAATGCCACAGCACTTAGAAGTAGGAAGGAATTAAAAGGCCCTATTTTGAGGAAAGAAATTAAATATGTGGAAGAGAGGGTGGAGGATGTAAAAGAAAGAAATGGTGAGCCCGGGAGCATCAAGAAAGAAACAAGCTTAGGAAAGGAATATGAGGTTGAAAAATATGTCCCTCCACCACCATATAAACCTCCACTACCTTTTCCTCAAAGACAAGCTAAGGTAAGATTAGAGAAATAATTTGGGAGGTTCGTTGAGATTTTTAAAAAAATTACAAATTAAGATCCCATTTGTGGAAGCCATATCCCAAATTCCTACCTACTCTAAATTTTTGAATGAGATTCTTTCTAATATGAGATTCTTATAGGAATATGAGACCGTAGCCTCAACACAAGAATATAGTGACATTATCTAAAATAAGTTCCACCTAAGCTTAATGATACATGCTTGTTTTCCATTCCTTATACTATTGGCAATATAATTATTAACCATGCTCTTTGTGATCATGGGGCTAGTGTTAATCTAATGCATCTTTCTATTTGTAAGAAATTGCAGATGGGAGATATAAAACCCACCACCATTTACTTCCAATTAATTGATTGGTCGGTAAAATATCTTGTAGGTATATTAAAAGATGTACGTATCTAGGTAGGTAAGTTTTATGTTCTAGTTTATTTTGTTATTCTTGAGGTAGAGGAGGATGCTCAAATCCCTATCATATTGGGAAGACTTTTCCTGGCTATCGCGGGAGTGATAATTGATGTGATAAATGGAAAGCTCTCTCTCAATATTGGTGACGAGAAAGTTGATTTTGATTTATCCTCTACGCTAAATTTTCCATTAATTGATGACACTTGCTATAGGATTAATACAATGGAGATGGTGGTTTGAGGGGACTTTGCTAACTTGATCTACTAGAGAAATCTCTGATGAGGAATGGAGTACTTGATGATGGTGGTGAGGTGGTAGTTGCTTATGATGTTATGCTCCCATGCTTGAGGAAAGCCTTATCTATGCAAAAGAACCTAGATTGGTGGCAAAGATTGAGAGGGAGTTACATGACTTAGTATGTAAAGAAAAGGCTGCACTTATGGTAGAGACAAAACCCCTCCCTTCATCACTAAGGTATGAATTCCTAGACTCCATTGGTGAATACCTTGTCATTGTGAATGCTAACTTGAGTCAATTAGAAGTTGAAAAATTACTTGATGTCCTTAGGATGCATTAGGTTATTCCATTGAACATCAAAGGAGATTGAACTCGAACATGAAAGTGGTCCTTAAAAAGGAGGTAATTAAGTAACTTGATTGCGGGAATTATCTACTCTATCTCAAATAGCAAGTGGGTGAGCCTAGTGCAAGTGGTACCTAATAAGGAAGGCATGATTGTTATATAAAATGAGCAAAATGAACTTATTCCAACAAGAATGGTCATCGGATGCATATGTGCATTGATTATAGGAAGTTAAATAAAGCCACCAGAAGGATCACATCCCCCTTCCGCTTATCGATCAGATAGTGGAGAGGTTGGCTAGGCACTCCTATTTTTGTTATCTAGATAGGTATTTGGGATTCTTTCAAATCCTTATTCACACTAGTGATCAAGAGAAAATGACATTTACATGTCCATACGACACCTTCGCTTATAGAAGGATATTATTTGGCTTATGTAATGCTCCGGCCACTTTCCAATGATGCATGATGTCCATATTCTTTAATTTTATTGAAAATATCATGGAGGTGTTTATGGATGACTTTTTCGTCTATGGACTTATTTTGATGACTATCTAGATAATCTTGTTAAAGATCTGAAGAGATATAAAGATATAAACCTTAAACTTAACTGGGAGAAAGGTCGTTTTATGGTACAAGAAGGTATTAGGTCACTTAATCTCTAACCATTGAATTGAAGTTGATAAGCCCAAGATTGATATCATTACTAAAATGCCACCCCCAACCAATATCAAAGGAGTTATGAGTTTTTTAGGTCATGCTGGATTCTACAGGCTTTTCACTATAGATTTCTCCAAAATTACAAAACCCTGACCTCTTTACTTGTCAAAGATGTTCCTTTTGCATTTGATCAATCTTGTTTAGATTATTTTAGTCGGTTAAAGGAATCTTTGACAACTGCCCTAGTAATGAGACCCCTCGATTGGAGCCTTCCTTTCGAGGTGATGTGTGATGCCAGTGATTATACTAATGGGGTTGTACTTGGGCAAAGAAAAGAAGAGAAGGTAAATGCCATATACTAAGCTAGTAAAAATTTAGACGATGCTCAAATTGATGGAAATATACCCTAGAACCAATCATATGTTATGACTTGTATTTGCATATTTAGTGATTGTGCTTATTAATAAAAGCATCAATTGATGTTATTCATTCAAATGTTGTTATCCCTTTGAATAATTATTCTTTATGTAGATAATCAAGTATGTGACTGGATTGTGGAACTCTACTAATAGATAGAAAGATTATTATTCAAAAATTGTCCCTAGTCTAATATCCTCTAATTAAGGGATATTAGTGATTATAAGACTAGTATGTTGATTAGTCTAATATCATCTAATTAAGGGATATTAGTGATTATAAGACTAGTATGTTGATTAGTTGATGATCATGTTCCACTGATCATTGATATGAGATATCAAACTAATAACATAGATACATGTTATGGAACATGATATCAGACCGACCCAGTAGGAAGACACTGCATTAAATATTGTGCAAAGTGTCATCAGTGTTCTCTAAATTGTATATCGTCCTTTGACCTGAGATCTTCGTATTTGCCGGTATGATGATCATTCTGTTTTAACTTTACCAATCGTTACCCTTATTATGGGTGGTCATAAAGGTATTGATTAGACATGTTGTGAATCATATAGAGGCACATATTTGATCAAGATGGGATTTGTCCCTCTCATGACATGAGAGAGATATCTTTGGGCCCCTCGATAAGTATGACTAATGTTAGCATGGCCATATGCAAACGAGGTGTTGTTTGTGTAAGGTTAGTCTTACTTGGTGATCGAGAAAGAGTCTGATTGAACATAGCAAGGATGACACAACCAATGCCTTGTGTTCAATCTAAATATCGTGTAACAAAAGGAAAAATATACGGGTTATTAATAAGTTATGTCAAGCATAGGACATTTGTGTAATTTGGGTAGTCATAACGTCTTGCTAGAGACCTCTTATGATTTGTGGGCCCGAAAGGAGTTTTGGTCCACTGCCAATATTACGTGAACCTACAGGGTCGCACACCGAACTGAACTGAATCAAAAAGATAAGATGAGATCTTAATATGATTAATCTCTCATCAAGTCCAAGTGGTTTTAATGTGATTAAGGCCCAAGTCCAATGCCACTAGGTGGGCTAGATTATTAATATAAATACCCAAGCTAGGGCTTTATTATATATACACCTTTTTGCTCTCTCTCTAAGTGTGAAAAAATAACCTAGCCACCAACGCTGGATATTCACGAAATTGAGAGAGTGTTCCATTGGTGCTAGCACGCTTCCTTAGTGATCCAGATTCAAAGTGTGTGGATACCGGTAGAGGTGTGACGCAATTCGCACTCGCTCGCTCAAAGGAGATTGAAATCCAGCAATTGAAATAAACTCAATTGGATCAAGAAATCAATCAAACCATTAACAACTTCTAGCCGATTCTGATTCAATCGTAACCTAATCTGGGTGACTAGCAGGTTCTTCTTTAATCTAGCATATGTTCCTCGTAAATTTAGCCTTTGATTTTATTCCGCTGCGTTGTGTTTCTCTTGGCTAAATTCCTACAGTGGTATCAAAGCAAAGTGCTATGATTTCTTTCGGGCTGTTGAATTCGTTCTTTGTTTCGATAGGGGTTGATGTGATCTTTTCCTTATTCGTTCTAATTTGTTATTTATTTATTTACTTGGATTAATTGATTTGGTCTAATTTTATAGATCTAATCGATTGAATTTAATGATTCGGTTTTATTTTATCATCTTTATTCGATGATGAATTTGATTGATTTTATGGGATTCAGATGGTTAATCTCTTAAGTGTATGAATATGTTGTACATAATGTTTTATGTGGTAGTAGATTTGATCTACTGGTTTCGGTTTTGGTTCTTGTTGGCGGCTAGGATTAGGGTAGATGCATATGCCTAATTTTGTAACATCTATTCAAAGGTTGTATTAATTTGACTAATTTATTCTGGCCTTTAGAATAATATTTCATTAATTTGATGAGTTATGTAACGCCTATTCAATAAAGATAAATGAATGTGATTAATTTATATTAGATAATTAAATATGATTTGATTAAAGTAATTAATTATGATTTAATTTATATTAGACAATCAGATTTCATTAATTTGATGAGTTATGTAACGCCTATTCAATTGAGGTAAATTAATGTGATTAATTCACATTGGTCTATTAAATATGGTTTGATTAAGGTGTTTTAAGTCCAATAGGGATTGGACGGTTTTTGGATTGATTGGATCAATCCGTTAAGGTTTTTCTTCCATTAAAATTAATTAATGTGATTAATTTAATAACCGTCGCCTGGGGCACTTCCCTTAACCCTACGTTATCTTATTTTGCACATGCTTGTATGTTACTTTATGTGATAAATGTATGAGTACAGGTATGGAGTAGTTGATCATAGTGATATAGCATGGCCCTGTTTAATATGACCTGCGTGTCGTTATGTATTTTTGTAATGGTTTTACGGCCTGCGAGTCGTTAAGTATTTTGTAAATATTTTCTTCCATTCATAGATCTCTTGTATTTTAGGACACCCTTTTGTATGTATCCTTATTGCTATTAGCTAAATCATTAGGAAGTAGTGTACAACCTAAATGATAGGAGTTTGGCACTTGAAGCAAAGGAATTTCCTTGAAGAGTTCAAGACTGGTGGTGTTCCAAGAAGAGTAGTGGCAATTGGTTGCCGATCAATTTTGTTCTGGGGCTATGCTATATCACACACTTAGTATTCGGTTTTTTATTTACTTCGTATATTCTACGTAGCTATCATTTGTGAATGTTTTGCATGCGTAGTTTTCCCTTTAATATAAGTCTTAAATGCCTTCCCAATACCTCATGCTATTAACACCAGTATCGTCATTGAATGGGTTTGCTAAAGCAGAGCATTCGTGATTATCTTGGTATAATAGTTTGTGATGATTGTCATTTGTTCAAGGTATTGGTTGGACTTCACAAGGCTATCAAAACAGTTTTGGGCCTTGAGACATAAGGTTGGGAATGTCGGGATGTTAGATGTCACCCAACAACCAGGAGTTATATAGGATGTAATTAGTAAGGTGTTGCTTACCTAAATTACTAATATCTTAAGCGATAAGCCAAAGATTACTTAAGTGTTAGTGAATTATGGGTCCTGTCCTGCAAAATTTCAAAGGGACAATGAGATTTAGTGGGAGATTCTTTTACTTTGGCGAGTATATAGAATCTAATTATTTAAGAAGCACAAATTTAAATCTTCGCATATCTTTTGTTGTAGATCAACATGGAAAATAATAACACCAACACCTTCTCACTGTGATCGGTCCTTAAGAAGGACAAACTAAATGGAAATAACTTCCTTGACTGGCATAGAAATTTGAGAATAGTTCTCACTCAAGAAAGGAAACACTATGTCCTAAAACAGGGAGTCCCTTAGGAACCGGCAGCTAATGCCCCATGTGCCGAGCAAGCTACTTATCGTAAGCACAAAGATGAGTCATTGGATGTAGCTTGTCTAATGTTATCTTGCATGCACTCAGACCTTCAAAAACAGTTTGAGCGCATGGTTGATGCCCATGCTCTCATCACTGAACTCAAGAACTTGTTTGAGAAACAAGCTCGAGTTGAAAGGTTTGAGACTACAAAAGCGTTGTTCTCATGCAAGCTCGCAGAAGGGAACCCAGTCAGTCCACATGTTCTTAAGATGATTGGCTATGTCGATTATCCTGAGAGATTAGATGTTCCCATTAACTAAGAGTTGGCTGCGGATCTGATCCTGCAATCGTTGCCTGAGTCATATGATCAGTTCGTCATGAACTACATCATGCATGATCTCAAGAAATCGCTAACTGAGTTATATGGGATGCTTAAGACTGCTGAACAAAACATTAAGAAGCCAAATAATGTTTTAATGGTTCAAAAGAGCAAAGGTTTCATGAGAGTTGGTAAAGGTAAAGGAAAGGATGATCCTAAAGGAAAGGGTAAAGCTCTAGTTAAGAACTGGAACAGACTTAACAAGGCCAATCCTAAGCCTAGACCAACTGCTGACCAACAGTGCTTCTATTGTAAGAAGTCTGGCCATTGGAAGAGGAATTGTAAGAAATACTTGGAAGATAAGAAGAATGGCTTGGTTGAAGCCACAACTTCAGGTATTTGTGTTATAGAAGTAAATGTTACTACTTCTACTTCTTCATGGGTATTAGATACCGGATGTGGATCTCACATTTATACAAATGTGCAGGGTCTAAAGGATAGTAGAAGAATGGCAATAGGAGAATTGGACCTACGCGTTGGAAATGGAGCAAGAGTTGCTGCTCAAGCTGTAGGAACATTGAATTTAGCCATGCCATCGGGATTGATTCTAAAACTTAATAATTTCTGTTATGTACCTGCTATAAGTAGGAACATCATCTATGTTTCTTGTTTGGACAAGGAAGGCTTTCATTTCATTATTAAGAACAATAGTTGGTCCTTTTATTTGAATGAAGTGTTTTATGGATGTGCCCGAATGACTAATGGGCTTTATGTTCTCGATCTTGATTTCCCTATTTATAACATAAATACTAAAAGATTCAAGTCCAATGATTCGAATCCAACTTACCTTTGGCATTGTCGTTTAGGACATATAAATGAGAATCACATTATGAAGCTCCATAGAGATGGACTTCTACAATCATTTGATTTTGAATCATTTGAAACGTGTGAGTCTTGTTTATTAGGGGAAATGGCTAAATCCCCATTTTCTGGTAACAGTCAAAGGGTTGATGAATTATTAGACCTCATACATACAGATATTTTTGGACCAATAAGTTCAATTGCTAGAGGAGGGTTTCAATACTTCATCACATTTACTGATGACTTCAGTCGATATGGTTATGTTTATCTTATGAAACATAAAGATGAATCATTTGAAAAGTTCAAAGAATTTCAAAATGAAGTACAGAACCAACTTGGTAAAACTATTAAAGCTCTTTGATCCGATCGAGGAGGTGAATACTTGAGCCAAGCTTTTGATGACCATCTTAAAAGATGTGGAATAGTTTCACAACTCACTCCACCAGGAACTCCACAGTGGAATGGTGTATCTAAATGGAGGAATCGAACTTTATTAGATATGGTTCGATCAATGATGAGTCACACCGATCTTTCAATCTCTTTCTGGGGCTATGCTCTTGAGACCGCAGCATTCACACTAAATAGAGCTCCATCAAAAGCAGTAGAAAAGACTCTATATAAGATATGGACTGGAAAAGTTCCAAGTTTATCTTGTCTCAAGATTTGGGGTTGTGAGGCATATGTAAAACGTTTGACCTCAAGCAAGCTTGAACCCAAATAAGACAAATGCTTCTTTGTGGGATATCCTAAAGAAACTAAAGGATATTACATTTACAACCGCACCGAGAACAAAGTGTTTGTTGCTCGGCATGGTGTCTTCCTAGAAAGAGAATTTCTTTCTGGAGGAGCTAGTCGGAGTAAAGTACATCTTGAAGAAATTCAAGAACCATAGGATAATGGTCCCAATGTAGTAGAGCCTGAGCAGCCTCTACAATCTATTATAGGACCTGCAGAAGTGGAAAGTGTTCCACGTAGGTCTACAAGGGTGCGTCACGAGCCAGAGAGATACATGTTTCTCATGACTGAACATTGTGATGTGTTATTGTTAGACAATGATGAACCCTTAACATATGAAGAAGCAATGATGAGCTCTGACTCCGATAAATGGCTGGACGCCATGAAATCCGAGATGGAATCCATGGATAAAAACCAAGTATGGACTTTGGTTGATCCGCCTGATGGTTGTAGAACCATTGGGTGCAAATGGATTTTCAAGAAGAAACTTGATAAGGATGGCAATATGGATGTTTGTAAGGCATGTCTAGTGGCTAAAGGTTTCAAACAAATTTATGGTACTGACTATGATGAAACCTATTCACCTGTTGCTATGATTAAATCCATTCGGATCCTTCTAGAAATTGCTGCATTCCATGATTATGAAATATGGAAAATGGATGTCAAAATTGCATTCCTTAATGGTTATTTACAGGAGGATGTGTATATGACAAAACCTAAAGGTTTTGGGCATCCTAGCATTGCAGGAAAGGTATGCAAGCTTAAGAGATCCATTTATGGTCTTAAGCAAGCATCTCGGAGTTGGAATCTTCATTTTGATGAAGTAGTCAAAGATTTTGGCTTCATCAGATATGAAGAAGAGTCTTGTGTTTACAAGAGTTTTAGTGGGAGTGCACTTGTTTTCCTTGTTCTTTATGTGGATGACATACTCCTTATTGGAAATGATATTCCTGTGCTACAGTCTGTAAGGACATGGCTAGGTAATTCATTTTCAATGAAGGATCTTGGCGAGGCAGCCTATATTTTGGGGATCAAGATCTATAGGGATAGATCAAGAAAGTTGATTGGATTAAGTCAGAGTACTTATATCGATAAGATCCTCTATAGGTACAATATGCAAGACTCTAAGAGAGGTTTCTTGCCTATGCAACATGGCCTGGCTCTTAGCAAGACTCAGTGTCCTCAGATACAGGATGAGAGAGACCGCATGAGTAGAATTCCATATGCTTCAGCCATTGGTTATATTATGTATGCCATGCTATGTACTCGCCCAGATATCTCATATGTCATTAGTATAGCAAGCAGGTTCCAATCTGACCCTGGTGAGAGTCACTGGACTATAGTCAAGAACATTCTCAAGTACTTGAGAAGGACAAAGGAAATGTTCTTGGTATATGGAGGAGAACAGGATCTGTTGGTAACTAGTTACACAGATGTGAGTTTCCAAATAGATAAAGATGATTTCCGATCGCAGTCAGGTTATGTGTTTTGCCTTAACGGTGGCGCTGTGAGTTGGAAGAGTTCAAAACAAGACACAGTTGTTGATTCTATAACAGAAGCTGAGTATATTGCTGCTTCAGAAGCATCAAAGGAAGCAATGTGGATTAGAAAATTCATCACTGAACTAGAAGTGGTTCCTAGCATTCTGAGTCCAGTTTGTTTATACTGTGACAACAATGGAGCTATTGCACAGGCTAAGGAGCCAAGGTCTCATCAGAAGACCAAGCACATACTCAGGAAATATCACATCATTCGAGAGATTGTCCAGAGGGGTGATGTGAATTTGTGCAAGGTTCATACAGATGCAAATATTGCTGATCCATTAACCAAACCCCTTCCACAATCTAAGTATGAACATCATACTAGTTCACAAGGCATTAGGCTTATACATGATTGGTCCTAGTGCAAGTGGGAGACTGATGGAAATATGCCCTCGAACCAATAATATGTTATGATTTGTATTTGCATATCTAGTGATTGTGCTTATTAATAAAAGCATCAATTGATTTTATTCAATCAAATGTTGTTATCCCTTTGAATAATTATTCTTTATGTAGATAATCAAGTATGTGACTAGATTTTGGAACTCTACTAATAGATAGAAAGATTATTATTCAAGAACTGTCCCTAGTCTAATATCATCTAATTAAGGGATATTAGTGATTATAAGACTAGTATGTTCATTAGTATAATATAATCTAATTAAGGGATATTAGTGATTATAAGACTAGTATATTGATTAGTTCATGATCATGTTCCACTAATCATTGATATGAGATATCAAACTAATAACATAGATACATGTTATGGAACACGATATTGGACCGACCCAGTAGGAGGACACTGCATTAAATATTGTGCAAAGTGTCATCAGTGTTCTCCAAATAGTATATCGTCCTTTGACCTGAGATCTTCGTATTTGCTGGTATGATGATCATTCTGTTTTAACTTTACCAATCGTTACCCTTATTAGGGGTGATCATAAAGGTATTGATTAGACATGTTGTGAATCATATAGAGGCACATAGTTGATCAAGATGGGATTTGTCCCTCTCATGACATAAGAGAGATATCTTTGGGGCCCTCGACAAGTATGACTAATGTTAGCATGGCCATGTGCAAACGAGGTGTCGTTTGCTTAAGGTTAGTCTTACTTGGTGATCGAGAAAGAGTGTGATTGAACATAGCAAGGATGACACGACCAATGCTTTGTGTTCAATCTAAATATCGTGTGACAAAAGGACAAATATACGGGTTATTAATAGGTTATGTCGAGCATAGGACATTTGTGTAATTTGGGTAGTCATAACGTCTTGCTAGAGACCTCTTATGATTTGTGGGCTCGAAAGGAGTTTCGGTCCACTGCCAATATTACGTGAACCTATAGGGTCGCACACCGAACTTAACTGGATCAAAAAGATAAGATGAGATCTTAATATGATTAATATCTCATCAAGTCCAAGAGGTTTTAATGTGATTAAGGCCCAAGTCCAATGCCACTAAGTGCGCTAGAGTGTTAATATAAATACCCAAGCTAGGGTTTTATTATATATACACCTTTTTGCTGTCTCTCTAAGTGTGAAAAAATAACCTAGCCACCAACGCTTGTTATTCACGAAATTGAGAGAGTGTTCCATTGGCGCTAGCACGCTTCATTAGTGATCCAGATTCAAAGTGTGTGGATACCTGTAGAGGTGTGACGCAATTCGCACTCGCTCGCTCAAAGGAGATTGAAATCCAGCAATTGAAATAAACTCAATTGGATCAAGAAATCAATCAAACCATTAACAACTTCAAGCCGATTCTGATTCAATCATAACCTAGTCCGGGTGACTAGCAGGTTCGTCTTTAATCTAGCATATGTTCCTGGTAAATTTAGCCTTTAATTTTATTCCGTTGCATTATGTTTCGCTTGGCTAAATTCCTACACAAATGAATTATGCCACAACAGAGAAGGAGATCCTAGCCGTGGTATTGGCCTACTATAATCCCCCAAATTTTTAAAAACCTATAATTAAATAAAATTCCTTTATTTCGGATAAATTAGCTTTTAAAGCTATTTAATTTAATTATTTTATGGATTTTTGAGTATATAAAATTGGATATAAATATTTAATAAATGAAAATAATTATTTAATTATTTTACCATACTCATTTTATTTAAATAATTTTCCCAACCAATATTTTTCTAAAATTAACCTTTTTAAACCCATATATTAAATTATATTAAATTAAATTTTTAAATTTATTTATCTACCAAAAATATTACATCTTATTTTTCCACAAATTATTTTTTCTATTTTCTCGGTATTTTTCATTTTCCCTTTTTCCTTTTTTTCTCCTTTTTCTCCTTTCTTTCTTTTTCCTTTTTCTTCCTTCGGGCAACGAGGCCCTGGCCTACCCTCCTCACCCCTCGCGCCTAGGCTATAAGCCCATTCCTCCTCTCTCCTCCTTCGCCTCCCATACGATCGGCCCTTCCCTTACTTCTCTTTTCCTTCTTTCACCCACGTGCGTTGCCCCACCTAATCCCCTTTTTCTATTATTTCCTTCCCTCCCCAACCGAGCTAGCCCACACTCTCCCTTTCTTTCTTCTTCTTCACACGGCCTGCTTCCTCTCCTCTTACTTTCTTTGTTCTTCTACCTCCTTCCTTGACAACCTCTGCTATGCCTGCCATGCCCGACCACCATGCCTACCACTCTCCTGCCTCCCTACTACTCTCCCTACCTCCCTCTCTCTCCCCCTCCATTTTATTGTCCTTTTTCAACCCAACTAACTCTTATCTCTCCTCATGCATTCCCCCTTTCTTTCCCTCTTATTCCCTTCCCTCTCCCTACCACCTAACATGTCACGTGCCACCGTACAGCCTGCCCCGGCTGAACACCTACTCCCCTACCCTCCATCTTCTTTTTCTTCTCATCACCGGCCTCTCCCCTGCCCATTTTTCAGCCTTTCTCCCCTCCTCTGATTCCTTTCTCTCCCTTTATTCTCCTTTTATCCCTCTGCCTATTTTTACACCACTACCCCATTTCTATCACTTCCACCGCCGCACCAACCACCTGCACCACCCCCTGTCACCCTCTACCTTACCCTTGCACCACCACACCACCCCTCGAGCCACCCTGCAACCCACCTCCTTCCTCTCCTCTTCTTTTTCTTCCTTCTCGGCAGCCACCCTGCACCTTCTCCTTCCTCCGCCATACCAATACTTCTGCCACCACCCAAGCCATAAAACCACACCTTACAACCTCCCCTACCACCCCCTCACCTCCTTGGGCCGAAATAAACACCTGTAGCCCTTCATTTTCCTCCTCCCTTTTCCTTCCTTCTCAGCCACCTCCACCTCGGCAGCCACCTTCGTAGCCTCACTGCCGTAGCCACCGCTGCCTTTGGCCATCGTCAACCTATCCCCAACCACCCCCTCTCCACCCCTACACCCTTCCCTTGCCCTAAATCCTCCCTTACCTACCCTCTTTCCTAGCCCTAAAACACTAACCCAAAAACACCCCTTCCAACCCTTGTTTTGTATACAACTCATGCTGTATGAATAGTGTGATTTTTTGACTTCCTTTGTGTTATTTTGGTTAATAATTTTAAGGTATAATAATATTTAATTTAAGTATTTCATTAATTAAGTTTTATAAAGTCTTATGCTTTCGGTTATCTTATTCTAATATGATAAATAGTGATATTATTTTAGGCATAGGTTTTACTAATTAAAGCTTGAATCTTTAATGGGGATACCAGTAAGGTTCGATTTTTGCGGGAGTTAAGGTAATTGTTAATCCCCACTTAACGCATGGATAAATGTATGCTAGCACATTAGGGTTTTAATATGTTATTATGCATGATATATGTTGTTTAGTATAATGTATGTAGTTACTTATATTGATTGATATAAAGGAGAGCATGCTAGTTTATTTGCCATGTATAGAAATAATGCTTAAAGAAGGAGTTTTGCTCTTAATAAAAATGTTAAGTACTTATCCATGATATGTTATGTTGTTGTGACCATTGATGTTTTAATATTGTTATTATGAGCCCTAGGGGCATTTTAGTAATATGTATATGAAAAAGTGTGGCCTAATATGTGTGGGTCCTAATGAGGATTATGTTGAATAAATATAGTTGGTGGAGTTGGATGATGATAATGGAGTATTAATATTAATATTTTACGTAGTGACGGTAATTTAATATAAGTGGTATAATAAGGGGCAAAATGGTAATTTCGTAAGTAAAAGGGTATTATGGTAATTTTGGAAGTAAAGGGAAAAATGGTAATTGTGGAAGTAAAAGGCAAAATGATAATTTTGTAAGTAAAAGGGTATTATAGTAATTTTGGAAGTAAAAGGAGTAAAATGGTAGTCAGAATAATGGAGAAGGACAAGTTGGTAATTATGATAATCGAGAAGGGTAATTTGGTAATTTAACCATCTAAAGGTTAGTTTGGTAATTATGATAATGGAGGGGGTAAATTTGGTAATTAAGATAATGGAGAAGGGCAATTTGGTAATTTAACCAACTAAAGGGTAGTTTGGTAATTATGATAATGAAGAAGGGTAATTTGATAATTAGGATAATGGAGAAGGGTAATTTGGTAATTATGATAACGAAGAAGCGCAATTTGGTAATTTGACCAACAAAAGGGCATCGTTTCATCATTAAAGAAGAAAAAACGCTGTGTTTGGGCGTACACAGGAGATGCCAACGGCGTTGGGCTGCGGGGAGAGGAAGAGAAGGTGGGTTGGGCGCGTCCAGGCCCAACCGGCGGAAGAAGGAAGAAAAAGAAAGAAAAAGAGAGAAAAAGGAGATAGAAAAGGAAAAAGGAAAAAGGAAAAAAAAAGAAAAAGAAAAATAGTGGGTTGGTTTAATTAAATTAATTAGGATATTTGGGTTATTTAAAAATAATAATAATATTTAAATAAAATAATATTTAAATCCCTTTTTAGGCTAAATTAGGATTTTTATAAGATTTTCCATAAATTCCATTTTAATTAGCAAAAAACCCAAATTTTCTTCCATTAAATTATTTATAAAATTAATATTAATTTGGAACTATTTTATCCTCCTTATTTTAAATAAAATAATTTATTTAGTTAATTCCCAAATTAAAATCTTTAATTAATTAAAATACCCAAATTCCTCCTAATTAAAATACTTATAAATTTATTCTTGATTTGCCCTAATTAATTTCCTTTTATTTTAAATAAAATAATATACTTAATTAATTTTTTATAATAAAACCTCATTTAAATATAATTTTTAAACTTAGAAAATTTCGGGGCATTTCAGTAGGAGTCTCAAGATATGGGACGGGCCCCCTAGGGAGGATAGACGTAGAGGGTAGTTGATATGTATGTCAAGGGTGGAAAGCTTTATCTGATAAGATACGAATAAGATACTAATTACTTATAGAGTAAGATTGTTGAGTCGGGCCTAGATCGATCCACCGGCATAATAGTGGCCAGGTGTCGGGTGCCCTAGAGACCGATTCACCGACATATAATAGTGGTTAGGTGCATTCTGCCCTATAAGTGACCGATCCACCGGCTATAATAGTGGGGGATCCCGAGCTCAACAAACCAAAAATTATGTTGTAAATGAATCATGGGAAAGCTACTATATACTTATAGTGAAACACCATGAGAGTCGGGGCCCGTCCTCTTTTCCATTTGGTTAGTTAGATTACCAAAAATAGAAACTACACTTAATGAAGTCACTACAAGCTACTATATACTTTCAAAAATTATCCCACTTTCATATATATATATATATGTGTCTGTGTCTGTGTGTGTCCTCTTTATATGGAGTATTTCTCATATAGAATATGGTCATTATTCTTTAGTAGGTAACATGAAAAGTGAAACATTATGTTGGTAATCTAACTAACCAAATGGAAATATGATAAGTGTAACAATTATGAAAAGTGATTGGTGTTCTAATTCGTGTGGGAGATAACCTAAACCGAACAAGGGGTAATTTTGTAATTAGGCAACATGGATGGGAATATGGTAAATTAGCAAGTAAAGAAGGGATGACTAAATAATTATACAAACAAGGGGTAAATTAGAAACTCGTATTTAATATGTCGTTGTGATGATGAAGTTTCGTAATAAGACTCAAGTAACACTGAATAGTAAGATAATGGTATTTGACAATTAGTAAATATCACGAGAAAGAATCCAAAATCAGAATTGGATGAGATTATGATGGCCTTAATGATTTTTCTATGTTATCTTGGATAATCGTATGAATAAGGAATACCTAATGATATCAGAATGATTGAAAGTGAATAAGTATTTGATCATTATGCTTTTGTGATCACCTTAATTAAGATACTAATAATTAAAGTGAAAGACCTCGAGATCGGGAATGGTGGCTCTTTAGGGGTCACTACCATAAAGAAGTGGTTTAGCCCACGGTTATTCTGGTATTTGCTGGTATGCCTTTGTACCTCAGCTAGGCCCTACATCTTACTCTATCTAGCTCTACAAACCTATTTAAGGGGTATGCATACTATAGATTAGGTATCCTTGTCAATAGGATACTGAGTTAGCCATATGCACCAGTATGACCAGGGTACATTTGCGTCTCTAGGTTGATAGTTGAAGGGTACAGAGTAGCTTGTATGCACCAGTACGATCGGTGTACCTTTGTGTTCCGGGATCTTGATATCCCCTCCGAGGCAAATAAATGGAATTGTTGTGATGATTAAAAAGGAAAAACATTAATCGTAAAAGTGAAAGACTTGTGAGTCGGGGCCAAACCAGTCCACCAGCAAATAATATTGGCCAAGAGCGCTCTTCCCTAGAGACTAGTCGACCAGCGAATAATAGTGGTTAGGAGCGTTCTGCCCTGTATGTATTCTGGTTAACCGGCTATAGTAGTGGGGTTCCCACACTCACACACACACACACACATATATATATAATTAAATCATGGGAAAACAATTATCATTTATAGTGGAACACCATATGAGTCGGGGCCAGACCGGTTCACGGGAAAATAATAGTGGCCAGAAGCATTCTGCCCTAGAGATCAATCCACCGGCAATAATAGTGGTCAGGAGCGTTCTACCCTATATATATTCTGGTCCACCGCCTATAAAAGTGGGGTTCCTGTACTCATATGGATATATAATCTGAGATGAATAAATAACGACGGACTAATGGCTTAAGGCCCAAAAGTGTTGATAGCACAGTATGACCAATTAATATTTGATGGACTTGTTAAGTATGTGAATGTTATATATGCATATCTTATCATATATGTATATAGCTTTGTATCATGTGTTACATTGTAGGCTTGCGTTAAAGTGTGTTTTAAAGGGTTATTTAGTACCATAGTACTGAAGGGTTCCATTCATGGAACCCCTGCCTATTTAATGGGTAATGTCCCTTACAGATCTATTTTAGGTGCTATTCAAGTGGGTAATGAGAAAGAGCATAAGAAACTATCCGAAAAAACCTAGGGTTGTACTGTTTTTCTTTTTAAACCCTAGTTTTAATGTGGTCCTTGTTTTTATAACCACCACTGGTGGATTTATTCTTATAAATTGTTATTTAAGCTACTCTAATTTAATTATGGTTTGAGTTTCTCATAGATTGTATTTTTCTCTTTCAGCCTTAGCACTTGGTACTGGAACGGTAGGAGTGAATTGGTCTAGTACTAAGTGTGGCGGTAATATTTCTAAAATTCATAGTTTTGTTATTTCTCTTTCACTAATTATTTTAATAAAATGAAATTTTTCAGTAGTGAAGTTTGGGGGTGTTACACCTACACTCTTCAAGGATGTGAGGATTTATGTGCTTGGGTGTGATCATTGTCAAAGAACTGAAAAAATATGAAGGGAGAATAAGATGCCATTAAACAACATCTTTGATGTCGAATTATTTGATGTGTGGGGATTTATTTTATGGGACCATTTCCATCGTCAAGCAACAAGTATATTTTTGTAGCGGTAGATTATGTATCAAAATGAGCAGTAGCATTATCATCCCCGAAAAATGATATGAAGGTGGTAGTCAAGCTATTTCAAAAGGTTATTTTCCCTCGATTTGGCATTCCCTAAGCTAGGATTAGTGATGGAGGATATGATTTTACAAACAAGGTTCTAAGCACACTCTTTATAAATATGGTGTGCCTCATAAAATGGCTACACCATATCACCCTCAAACAAGTGTATAAGTGGAGATCACAAACAGAGAGATACAGGGGATTTTAGAAAAAATTGTTTCTAGATCGAGAAAAGATTGGTCATTAAAGCAAGATGACGTTCTTTAGGCTTATCGAACAGCATATAAGACTCCTATAGGCACAACGCCATTTCGATTGGTTTATGGAAACTCATGTCATTTGCCCATTGAGGTGGAACACAAGGCATATTGGGCTATTAGGATTATTCATTTGGATTTGAAGGAATTGGGAGAATGGAGAAAACTTCTACTCAATGAACTTAATGAGTTGCGGTTAGATGCCTATGAAAATACCAAGATATACAAAGAGAGAACAAAGAGATGGAATGATAAACATATTCTCCATAAAGAGTTCAGAGAAGGAGACCTAGAACTCCTATTCAACTCCCATTTAATGTTTTTTTGGGTAAGTTATGCTCTAGATGGTCGGGAGCATTCCAAGTGTGCAAGGTCTATCCATTTGGAGCAATCGAAATATGGAGTGAATTCCTGCGAACCTTCAAGGTGAATGGGCAAAGATTGAAACCATATATCACACGATCCCTAATCAAAAAGTTGGGCACCTTCACACTTCCCAACCTACCATCAAATTAAAGATATTATGAATGAGCTAAGGACCCTAAATAAGCACTTCATAGGAGGCAACCCATGTTTTTGTGTGATTTTTTATCGTTATTTATCTTCTTTTAACCTTTTTCTTTATTTTAACCTTTTTTCTTCATAACAATGTGGAAGGCCTCATTACGGTGTATAAGAAATTCAATGGATAATACAAGATCAAGAGGAACAAATTGAGAAAAAGGAATCACAATTATGAAGAAAAGAGGGATGGCTGGTGTTAGCAAAGCTAGCCGCACAACCATGCAAAACTGTGATGTTTTTTTTTTCGGGCTGAAGTTCAAAGAAAAGTTGAGATCACAGAAGTTGCAGACCAACCCATGCAAGACCTATATAGCCATGCAGAATATATAAGCTTGGATTAGAGACCAATTTTTGCACATAGCCTGCCCGTGCTAATCTTACACGCCCATGCCTCCCTAGCTTCCTCTCTTCAGCGCACATCATGATCCTACACCACCCAGGCATGCAACTCCTACATGGTTGGGCACCTCCTCTCCATGAAACACCTCACTGCATACCCGTGAGCCCCATTTGCTCACCCGTTGTCATCTTCCTTTAAAACCTAAACTCCCGCACAACTACTTGCATACCCAGTATTGCTACCCTAACTGCACAACAACTTGCACACCGACTCTTGCCACCCCAAACACACACCATAGCAACCCATTCCTACCACCAAAACACACACCATTCCAGAACCAATTGCTAGACCCCTAACACATCTGCATTCTTCCACACCCATCGCACCCTACACTGTACCACTCCCCTATTTTCCCTTTGCACGACCCATTACACCACCTGCATAATTTAGCTTGTGCACTACCTACACCACCATCTACTCCCTTTCTTCTTCTCACTTCCTTCCTCCACAATAACTCCCCCATAACACCCCAAATTCTAGGTCTAATTGCAATCGTCACCACCTACACTCCTCCACACGACATCCACTTGCATGGGCTAAGCACAAGGACATATAGGCAATCCCTTATCGACTTGATTTTTCTTTCTCTTTTCCTAATTATTACCATTCCTCTTCAAAATATAATTGTAACTCGAAAATTATTTTCCAATTCATATGGTCATTGCACGATGATTGATTTCTATTGAAATTGCTTCAAAATTTTATTTGTGCGATGCATTTTATATGAATAACGTTAACAATATCACAAAACATTCTACTTTGCAAATGATTTCTCATCATATTGTTATCTTATTTTTGTAGGAAAAATGCAAAAATTGCACCAAAAAAGCACACAAAGACGAGTGAAATAGAACATAAAAGGGAATCCTCAAGACTACAATGACGCCAAGCTAGAGGTAATAGTAAATCCCCCAATACTTAACCTTTTAATCCCTACAACATTGTGTTTGCCGATCAGGATGATAAAGAACTCTATGATGAGATTGCTTCTCAAAACATTACACCCACTCAATAAAAAAACTAGGCATGTCTTAAGAAACTAAAGATAAAAGAGGATGTTGAGTATTTTCTAGCTAGAGGTGGTTTAGCCAGTTTCTTTCTGCATCCAAGACATATGAGCAAAGGACTCACCCTTGAGTTCCATAGCTCATTTTGTTTTAACTAGATTAGAGAATCCATTTCTTTTAAGCTCTTCAATAAGTCTCAAAAAATATCGTTGTCAAGATTCTCCACTTCACTTTGCTTTCCTGCTATTAGATGGATAATTATCGAGGAACCATAATTATAGGATCGTCAAGAATTTTGGACTCAAATCTCCATGCCAAGGAGGTGATGTGCACTTAGGTCTTATAGCAGACACGACGCTAAGGCCTTATTAATCTATAACCCCCCGTTGAGATATATCTGAAGGCTATTGGTATGGACACTTTTTGGCAAGGGAAAAGCCAAGGGAATGTGCAAAAACTAGAGCTATTTTCTCTATAGTGTATTCTACTAGATGATGCCCTTGATGGAGGGTATTATCTAATCAATCACCTAATTAATGTTATTACTAACCTTCCTGGTGATATCCTCATAGGAGGCACCATCATTTATATTGCTAGCCATCTTGGATACAATATACAACGTATCCCCATTGACCTTTAAATGACATATTTAGGGTTGGCTAATTGCATTAACATGAAACAAATTGTGCAAGATAGGCTACAATTCCACTTGTTCTATAATCAGGAAGTGTTGTATCTAACCTTTCACTACTCTCATTAGTAACAGAAGCACCAACTAGTTACCTTTGCCTATCATGCCTTGCCTAGGTTAACTTATCCCCCCTCTAGAGGAGAATCTAGACATTTCTGATGAGGGACCCGATCTATCACTACTTCCTCTTCCAACGCCTCCATCCTTTGTCTCAGACATAGGCCATTGTTCCTCCGTTACCTCTTAGGATGCCCGTTTCTAGCATATTGATGCCCATTTTGATATACTTGATCCCCAAATTACAACTCCCCATGATGTCATAGCTCCCATCGACTAAATGAAAACCATGATACACTAAATGTATAAATAGCTTCTTGAGCATGGTTACCCTTCACCGCCCCCACCCCCACACCAATGAGTGAACTTCCTCACCTCCCCCACTTGTTCATTGATCGCACATTGAGGATAATATGTTCTTTAAGCATTGGGTAGTTCGAGGTATGCTTGCCATTTTCCATTTCTATTTCTTTTCTTTGTTTTCATTTTCTTTTAGTGTGTTTTTTCGTTCTTTCTTTCTTTCTTTCTTTCTTTTTTTCTTTCTTTCTTTCTTTCTCTCCATTGTTTTCAGTATCTTATTAGTGCCTTTTTTTTGTCCATATGTTTGGTGTGTTGCGTTTTTTATCATATAAAAAAAATAAAACAAAAAGAGAATTTGGAAAGTGATAGGCGTAGGATGATAATATGATAGAATTCTCTACATAGCTTGATCATATACTAGTGATACCTACAGGTTGTGAGCAAGTATAATGAAAAATCTTTGAAATTATTTTAAATGTGAACACTCCAATTGATAAACTCTCAACCCACTTATTATTTTAGCACTTTAGTGGTTAATCTTCGTGGATTTGCCTATCTAGAACAAGGTATAGGAAATAAGGTTAGTAGCAAATGAACTAGTGAGATCTTAAGCTTTATAGACTATCCATCTTTTGCACAAACTTATTATTTTCTAACTGTGTGTTTTCTCCTCCAATACGAGAAACTAGAACTTGCATGATTTCTCATCGAGATCACATATGACTTATTCATGCATTAACATGATTGTGGCATATGCTTTCTTTTTATATCTACATTAGCCAAATGGCCTAACAAATGACATTTTCTTCCCTTTATTCAAAACCCTTTGAGCTTGAAACTTGTTCATTTGATCAAAAACCTACTTGATAGCCATAATTTTGAATTATTACCTTACCCTCATCTAAAACCAAGGAGCGGTAACTTTTTAACTTATTTGGTGTAGGTATGTCAAGAAATAAGCATGGGGGTATGATAAAAATGGTGTTTGGTAGAGCTTGTGTTAATAAAATGATCTAAATGTAGCTTTATTCTCTTCTTTATATACCTATATATATATATATATATATATATAAAGGAGAGTAGAATGAAATTATTGAAGTTGTGATGTGGGGAATTAAGCACCTTATTTATAATGGGTAGAAAAGAGTTTTTGGAAAAGAGCTTTGGTTGTTATTTGGGGAGTGAGTAGTGAGTTATCAATCTACCTTGCATGGCTGTGCAGCAACAGTTACCCACAATTTTCACCACACGATGTAGCATTAGTTGTTGATAGTTTTTTGGCAGACATTAGGGGATATTTTTTATTATATTTTTAAACTAATTTCTTCCTCTATTTTCCCAAGAAAAATCTCATATAACATATCTTGAATCCCTTAGTTTAATTTCCAAATTTTAGTGAAGTTTCGTGTACGATCAACTCGGCAATCAACTCTCTTCTTCTTCAATTTATAGTTAATTCAATCCATTCTCTTTGTTATATATTTTTATGCTATCATTATATTTGTTATGCAATTTATATTTCTTATATTTCCTTGTAATCATGAGTGAGCAATTCCTTTTTCTAGTATTGAATAAGTACATTTTAGTATTAATATGATGAATTAATGTATGCGCTATATGATTAGTTTGTATGTGTTGTTTCATATGTTAGGGTTAATCATTTTAAGTCGAATTTGAAATAATCTAACCTCTTTAGATATTGTTTAGAAACAAAAGTTTGAAGCAATTATTGGAAATTAACATATGGACAAGTATTCAAACAATCACGTAAGTAGATAGTTGGTTCCCATGGACAATAAAATTGATGGAACTTAATGGGTTTAATTTAATTAATTAATCATGAAAGTAGTCATCAAATTAAATTAAATACATCCTTAGACCTTGAAAGAGGCCAATGAATATATTTAAACCGATTGTTCATAGCCATTGAATTGAATTATAACATAGCGTTATTTCATTGTCGAATACCAATTTAGAGACCGAAGTTCAATCATAGGCTTTATATTTGTCGTTTTAGAATCTGTATTCCGTTAGTCATTATATTTATTTCTGTTATCTAACTACATATTTTCACTCTATAATGATCTAGATATCTAAAATGATGATGTTTAGTATTCAATTGTAAAGTCCTTGTGGGAGATAACCTTGAAGTGCTATAACAAATCTGTGCAATTGCAGACAGGCACCATCAATATATATATATATATATATATATATATATATATATATATATATATATATGTATGTATGTATGTATATACACCACACTTTCCTTTCTTTCTCTTTTTTTTGCATCCACTCTGCCAATTTTATGTCAAGGAAATAGTGCCCAAGACCCTCTCTTTTCCCATCTTCTTTTTTATCTTTTCTTCTTCCACCTCCAACTATTTTTGCCTGTTTCTTTTGCCACAATACCAATTCCACCACCAAAACCATCGTGTGCCACCACATACCACCAAAACACATTGGTCAACCACCCAAGGTCACGCCAACCTTCCCCTACACCGTTGCCATCCATCGCCGACAACCACAACCTCTTTTTCCTTCTTTTTCTCACCCATCTCGTTTTAAGAAACGTATGCCCATGCAACATTAAAATTTTCCTATTGCACACCTATGCTACCTTGCACAACCTATTCTTACACCCTCGCACGCCTACGCATGACCTAGACTCACGGTTGTGTGTATCTGTTCGTCTTACAATATGTTTGCTTGTGATCGAGCATGGTCATGCTGCTTCACACTACCTAGTCATGCACGACCTTAACTCTGGACCAAGGTGTGCACTGTCTGCAACACATCTGTGTAGCCCCACTTTCAGTTGTGCACTCCTATTATCACCCCCAAAATTATTCAAACACCACCAAATTTTTACCATATCTCCACCACACATTCTACTACACATCCACACATCTCAAGCTTCCTCCTAATAATAGTTATTTTCATTTTTACCCTCTTTACCTTAATTTCCCCCTTGGTTATACTCTTCAAGCCTAACCATGGATTATATTGTTTTTCTTAGGCAGTATTATGGTAATCTCAGAGGAGGAAGTCTAGGATTTACGTTCTCAGAGCCCGATGTCCTAGTTGGTAAGAATACAAATTGATATTTATGGTTTTGTGTTATCTACTTGTATGGTCTTGTGTTTTTTCCATGATATTGTTGCTATATCATTTAATATATGTTGATCATGATATTTTGTAAAGATATAAATATTATGTTTGAAAAAAAATAAGAATGAGTAGGAGGTACAGTTATGACTTTGTTATTATAATGAAATAATGTGGGAATATATCTTATCGTTTGAAATGTGGTTTAATATAAGCTATGATATGTGGACATAAGCATTTTTATGAGGTGTGATGGTGACTGGTGGATTTGAAAAATAATGTGTGTAGACGATACAAGAATTTATAAAGTAAGGGCTATTGTTGTTTTTAAGAGTATTTTAGTCATTATGTGATAATAAGGAAATTTTGTTATTTTATGTGTTAGGTGGATTAAAATATGGTAATGATATCTTGAAAAGTGTTTGGAAGTATTATGGTTTGTCTTGGGTCCTTCAAAATGAAATAATGATTTAATTTAGGGCATAAAAACTTAAAATAACAATATTATTATTCCACGTGTAAAATCTAGAGTTTATTATGACTTTTGATATGTTTCTAATGATTGGTCTTATGAGAAGATTTTATGAACTTGGTAATCATATGAGTCTTATAGGAAGGATGGTGAATACTTATAAAAGTAGGGTCTTTAGTATTTCAGTGGGTAGAACCTTAGGATATGATTTCTATTATATATATATATATATGACGTATAAGTTAGACCGTGAATTTCGAGTATAATAATAATGATGATATTCGAGAATGATATATTATAATTTATGGTTGAATAATCAATATGGGAGAAGGAATACTAGGAGTGTGTATTTAGGGTTTGAAGATGATTAAAGACCTTGACTTGTGTGATGTGTTTATCTGCTTCAATGTGTTCGATGCTTGTGAAATAATCATAAATAAGATACTAATCATTTAAAGTGAAAGAGGACATGAGTAGAGCCTAGGTGATGTTTTTATATATTCATTCTACTAGAGAAAATAGTGGCTCGAGAGCGTTCTGCTCCTAGAAGGTGATGTTTTTAATCTCCATTCTACTGAAAAAAATAGTGGCTAAGGAGTGTTTTGCCTTGAGAAGGTGTTTCAGTTTGTTCTACCATATTAAGAATAGTGGGGCCCCTACTCAAAGTGAAATGAAAATATAAAAGTATAATCTATGGAAAAGACATTGATGATTTAAAATGGAAGAGTACGTGGGTCAAGACCAAGGTATTGTTAATATATATCCCGTTCTACCGAGGAGGATAGTGGCTATAGAGTGTTCTACTCTGAGAAGTTGATGTTTTTAGGTCTGTTCGACGGGATAATAATATTGGCTTAGGTTTATTATTTCTAAAAAGGTGTTTCATACCATTCTACTGGTTTAAGAATAGTGGGTTTCCTACTCTCAACGTATATGAAAGAATTAAAATGGATTATATCTAAATAAAGGACCTAAATCATTATCTATCTTACGAGATGTTTCATTTATCTAAATGTATAGTATCACCTCTATGAAAGCATGTGGTAATTGTATCCTTATTCCGATAATATTGTTTCCTTACTCAGTACGTAGCATACTAACCACTAATTTTATAAGTGCTATTCATTCCCACAAATAGGAGGTCATAATTCATATGTGTATGTCTCAGAAGATTCCTTAGATGATTATGTAGCCTATGATGCACTGTGTGGGGATGAGTGATCTTATCTATAGTGGTTATTTGGGTAAAGAATAATGTTATTTGGTAGTTGTATTTTTTCGAATATCCTTTTGGACTCTTGATCCATGGTATCTCTTATTCTGTATTTTATGTATTGTAACTTAGAGTGAAACTCGAAACTCATTTTTGTATTATAAATGTTTATTTCATTTCTTATTACCTTATGTTACCATAAATTTTTAACCTTGTGATTGATGTAAAGATGGTTAAATAAACCAGACTTATGTTAATTATGGTGGTAACCGCCTAATATTTTACTTATATACTTCCGCTGAAAAATAAAATTTTTAGTAGTAAAAATTGAGGTATTACACCCTAAGCCTCTTATGATCAAGCTTTAGGTATGGAAAATAGGATAATGTTGTTACTTAAGAATACTTGAGTAATATGAAGAAAAAAGGAGAAGTAACTTAAATCTCTAAAGTCAAGTCTATCACTACAACATGAATGACAAGGATATTGATGAAAAATGAGTTGGTGACAAATCTAGTAGCTCACAATCTCAAGCATCGGTAGAGGAAAAAAGAGAAGAAAAGATAAAGAGTATGAGAAGAAAAGAAAAAAGACACTTTTGAAAGATTTAATAATTCAAAATAAAATCAACCACAAAACTCTGAGAAAATAGCCTAACAACTTTTAATTATGCTCATTAGTACAAAAAGGTAATAATCAAAAGGTTACACAAGCTTTGTATCAATAAAGAATTGAAAATTAGGGTATAAATCAAGATACCAAATGCATAATCAGCTGGTGTCGAAATGCTAGTCAAATGGTCATCTTTGATTAAGAATGACTCTCTAAAATAATAAATTAGATGATTGGTGTGAGCAGCAATAGTCGACTAATCCCCCTAAAAAATTCAACTTCATGCAATTCTCAACTTCCACAAAAATAAATTGATTTTAAACATAATGAACACATAATTTTATATACATTTATTATGATGTGATACTTCAAGGAAAGGATCTTCCATGGTAATGCATTTTCAACCAGCCTACCTAGACACAATATAATTTAGTAGCATTTCTAACAATTGAATAACATCCTCACTAGAGCTCCCATCATCTACCTTACCTAGCGATGGTGCTCAAGAGGATCGGTGAAGGCTCGCCATTGTAGAAAGGAATAAAGTACTTTTCTCTTGCTAAGATCATTAGGTTTTTATTGTAGCCACTCATGTGGTTCGTGGCATCATTTTTTACTAGGAAAAAAATTAGCCTTTTAGTTTGTATTTTTACAGTGTTTTAACTGCCGAAAAAAAATTGACTTCTTGTAGTTACTGATATGCGGTCCGATCAGTTTGACAGCAGTTTGATCGAAATTAACCGATATAATCCAGTCTCGGTCTAACCAATTTCCCACCCTTCGAATTTTTTTCCCTTATAGTTGAAACAACAATATTTTAGGGTGTAATTGGTAAAAACCGTTAAACCAATCATTTTTTTCCTCCAAATTTTTGTGTAGGTACGTATATTTCAAATCATAATAGTTTCGTATCAATGAAGCTTCCGACACCTGATTAGATCAGCTGGTATCGTCCAATATTTATTCACTGGTTTTTCATGGGATGTTTTTTCATAGTTATTATCTTACTTACACCATAACCTTACTCTAATAAAATTTTGATGAACGGAGAATAGAAAGTTTTCTAAATAAGCGAATGTGAAAAGCCAAAAAACCAATCCATATTTTGAATTCCTACATATAATTGTACATGCTGGGGGCTTGCACCCAAAAATGAACAAACAGCAGTAGCAATAGCATAGATAGATAAATGAACCGATTTTTACAGCAAATTACCAACAACCGAAAACTGATTTTTACAGCAGTAGCCAGAAATACATCAGTACCATAGACAGATAAATGAACAAACAAGAAAAACCAAGCTATTACTTAGCAATCCCAGTCCCCCACACATACTAGTACATATAGAACAAACAAAACAAACTCAAGCACCCCAAAAAGGAACCAGTATACATAGATGGCGATAGCTAATGAGGTGTTCCATATTCAGCCGCTCTAACACCCGACAAAGTTTCCAAGAGGTGATGCGAAGCCTTCTCGTAATTAACAAAACCCATGAACCAAAAATCATGACCATCAACCGTGATAATCTGAATATACCTCTCTGTTGGATTCTCCCTCATGGTCACAGGGTTTACCGTGCTTATGTGTGACAATGGAATCATAACCTTGTAATAGCTCCAAGCTTCCTGTCCAGATGGTGCGACGAAAGACAAGGGACGATCACTACAAAAAGCAACCCTAACATCAGACAAGTACAGGGTTCCAGCAACAGGACCAGTCGTAGTAGACAGATAACAAGCAAACGTCTTCCTCAGTTTCTCATTTGGTTGTGTCTCGAACGTTTGCCTGAATATCGACTCAAATCCTCCTTCTGTTATCGCCTTTGCTGTTAGATTAATCTTTCCCCATGCCGCCTCTGATATCGACGGCCCTATAGTCACTGCAAATTCATACAACTAGTTAAATTAATTAATACGAGCTTTTATTTAGTCGTGCCAATTAGATATTATTTGATTCAGCTTTTTTTTAGTGGTAATAATCTATACGAGCGAGAAAGAACTCACAGTTGTGCCACATATTGCGACCAATGGTCTCAGCCTTCCTACTCCAAGTATTAAACATTTGAGCAACTGATTCGAACGGACTGCTGTTATTATGTCTCTCAACTGGACTATGTATAACATATGGTTGATCTTGATAGTATAGCTGATGATGTTGTTCTCCAGCTTTCCATTGAGCTGCCCATTGATTATCTGGATGGACAGTTGGGACTGCCGGCGGTCCCATCACGTGCGTGCCCCATTTCTTACGAGCCTCTTCTTCCTGATCCGTCGACGATTGTGGTTGTGGTCGCTGCTGAGAAACACCCGCCTCAGACTCTGGCGGTGCGAATTGCGGCTGCTTCGGTTGATTTTGTGTGCCTGTCATGCCTGATCGAGGTTTTGGGATAGATTTAAGCACCAGGGGGTTTTGGGATATGTATGAAGGCTGGCGAAGTATATTAGGAGAAAAGAGGTATGGTCAGACTTTATGAGAATTTTGTGGGCGACAAATAGATGATCCCTTCGAAGATTAAGTGGGGTTTTTCCAATTTTTATTTGATCTCAGTTCTGAACTAGTACGTTTGTTCTAAGAAAACGAATTAATAATATATATATAATGAGTACGACAGGTGAGACGCGGTTTTCAATTTCTTTGCCATTAAGCTGATGGTTGCCATAAGGCAATGCACACCTAAAAAAAATGGATTTGGTAGGGCCGAACGCTGGCAGATCCCGATATTTGGACTTTTTCTCTTTCACAAATCCTTTGTAATGGTTAGATTAGCACGGATGTTTCTAGGCTTCTCATCTTCTGCGATAGGCATTGAACTACAAATCAGATGTTGACATTGAATTTAATTTTTAAATTAAAAGATGGCACTCTTGTGCGTGTCTTCTAATTTCTACTCTGTGCTCAAAACGTGTAACGGGGCAGGATCCTATTATTATGGGCTGTTATATATAAGAAAAGCTTGTTATTAAATACCAAGAAACTTCAAGCTTGAATCTTTTATCCTGGGATTTATATCGTACTCTCGGTATAGATAGCTACACGCACTAGTTGATGTGAGCATTAATTACTATTTTTCTTACTCAAAAATTGTTTGGTCCAATATACGGTGCAAGAGACACGCATATACACAATTGATATTCATTTTCTTTTTTATTATATTTTTGTAATCCCCTATAGTTTTAAAATTTTTAAAATAATTTTAACTTGGGATAGTATGTGTGTGTGTATATTTCACATTTTTTTTCTCTCTATAAATAGATTCCCATGTTCTTATATTTTTCACCCAAAAATTATTATCTAAATTACCTTCATACATTATACAAGAATTACGATGTCAAGGTAGATTCATGTCATTCAACAATTATGTTCATAAGTATAACAATGCCATTTTTCACAACCAAAAAAGTTGTGTTTAAGACAATGTGGAATTGAAAAATACTAGACACTTGTAGAAAAAACGTGTGTTACTCTAACATAGGATATACGTTAGCCACCAATTCCATATTAAATATAAGGCTACAATCAAGCCAACTGATTTGAAGTATAGTGTGCAAGATTAAGCCACATAAATATTTAAATGGTCATTTTCATCATAGGATTTTGTAACCGTTCGTGCAACTTTTCCCCGATATATTTATAAAGTTTAAACGGTCGAAAGGGTGGTTCGGGGAGAGTTCAAGAATGGGATTATCTCTTTCTCTCTATACTCTCTAGATACCACATGTAATTTCTAATTCCAATTCTCTTTCTTTCCATTGTATTCAATTGAACAATCAACAATCTGGAATTCAATTCGATAAGTTCTTCTCCATTCCTCTTTTAATTGCAAGTTTTGATTTTTGATTGAATGCAATTCAATTCTCCTTGTTGCATTATTATTTTTCTTGTGTTTAGTGTTTCATTGTTAATTTATTTATAAGCATTGATGTTAATTATAGATTATTGCATTTAATTGTGTGTTATTGCAATTATGTAGATAGTATAAGAGAGGAGGATTTGATGATGGAATTAGGGTTTTGGATTTTGAATTCATGATTCTAGATGGAATTTAATTGAATTGATGGACGGAATTGAATGATCTCGCATCATACATTAAGAATTTAAACTAATTAGACTGATCACCTATCTAGTTTAGATCTTAATATACGCTAGGATAACGAAATTAATACGTAATTGTTAATTAACGTTTCCAGAGTAGCAAAAGATTAATTATTAATCTTGTCCATTAATTCTTACGATTGCATGATCCAAGCTTATGTGATTATGGTCGTAGTTGACTGCTTTCTATTCGTAATGCTGCCATTAATTGAATCTAGCGTTCTTAACCTAAGTTATTAATTGGTTAGGTGATAAATTGAGAGCTTATTTAATATATTAGAATGAGAGAAAGCAAAGAAATGAATTATTATGAGTTTCTACAGGTCAACGTTAAATCATTTAGAATATTTCGTTTCTCCATGATTATTTGATATCCTAATTCCATAATCAATACTTCCTATCCTTATTCATTAATTAGCGAGTACAGTGTTTTATTATTTATCTATAGTTTAGATATTGATGATAGAATTATATGTTATTACATAACTAGGGTTTTAACATCGATTACAGAATTATTGATTATATACCATTCCTTGTGGGTTTGACTCCTTCTTGCCATATACTACGTATTTGGGAATTAGGATTTATTTATTAAATTTGTTGTGCATACGACAATGCATCAGAAGGTCTAGCCGAAGGATTCTGTATACACAAGGATGGTAATTAAGTATTTTTCCAATAACTTTTTTTGTTACTAAAAGCTTTCATAATGACACATTTTTGTTACTAAAAGCTTTCACAATGACTTTCTTTTCCTAATAAATATTTTTGTAACAAGATCTTTTCATTAACAACACATAAAGTTAGAGAGACATCAAAAGGTCAATTTCCATTCCCCTTCAACTACTTTAGATTTGAAATGACTAGGGATGTTTTATGTGTTGGGTGAAAACAAAAGTCCCACATTGATAGATAAGAATGAATCACACCAATATATAAGCCTAGTGGATTCCTTCTCTTATTGCATATTGATTTTAGGATAGAACCTCAATTAGACTTTTATATATATGACATTAGGTTCTTCCTAATCTTGATTGGCCTATGTGTGATGTTAGTCCCAACATTTGGTATTAAAGATAGGTTTCAAACCTAGGCAGGTAACTTTAGAATCTTAAGTGTCAGTTTTTTAATACTCTATTAGAGGCAAGTTTGCCTAGATTGAGGAATGGGTTGTTGAGGTAAGGTAATATTATGATGCTTCACATAAGGTGTACCCTATGTGTTACTTTGTTCGAAGGAAGAATTGGTTAGATCTTAACAAGATCCCCACATTATTTAATACCATATTCAAAATGCCAAGTTGTATTAGAAAGAGGAATGAGTTATTGAGATAATATGGTACCATGGTGTTTCATGTCAGATATGTCCTATGTGTTAATTTATTTGAGGAGAGGATTTTTTAGTATGAATAAAAGTTCCACATTGATAAATAAGAGGGAATCAAAATAATATATAAGTCTAGCAGATTACTCGTCCTATTATCAATTAGATAAAATAAAAAAAAATAAAGAATGAAGGTTTAAAGATGTAAGGCAACAACAAAGGGAGACTGGAGAATGGTAATTGCAAAGAGTGAAGAATAGGAGAAAAACTTTGAAGGGGGTGTACATATATAGCGATACAAATTGATTGAATTTACCTCATTTTTTATTGTGAAGATGAAGGATCTGCACTTATTACTAACACAACATCCTCAGTAATCTCATATAGGAGATGACAAAACCTGCAACATGGCCTCAATTATCACTTGACTTTGCCTTTTCTCATGTGAAATAATGGTGTAATAAATTGTTTGCAATAACTTAGGAAGTTGGTATCTTTTATAACAATATCATAGTATAGCATATGATCCTTTGTAACACGTCTAAATTTACGACTAAAAAATTTCGTTTACAGAGTTAAGTGTGGAAGCTAAAACAATAAAAACAAAAGGGTGTTACCACCACACTTGGTACAAGTCTGGTTTCCTCTACCATTCTCATACCAAGTGCTAAGGTAAAAATCATAAATCCACTTAAATTAATATCATGATTACAGAAATCAGGATAGAGAGAACGTTAGATAAATACTGTTAATTAAAAACGACATTAATAGTTTACGAAACTCGAGAGAGAAATTAAAGGAGGACACAAGAGTCCAAATACAACCGAAAATAAGACAACAAAAGAAACATCTGATAGTCCTACGCTTCCAAATCCGAACTATCAGCATTTGATTGAGCTTAGAGGCTGACATACAAAGTCCACTGCCCATTGAATAGGCAGGGGCCCAAGAAAATGAACCCTTCAGTACTACGGTACTGAGCAACCCTTTATACCAAACTAATATGATAAATCAGCATGGACCACATGCAGGAGATACAATTAACATGGTATAATACATATACATATACATAAGATGATTGTGTCACAATAATCACTTAGATAATCAATTTCCATCAAGGTCACGTACTACTCATATTCGTTCATCTAAAATAACTGAACTTATTAAAGAACATATCAGAGATACTCTTTGATGTAATAACTAAAAACCAACTTCAGCATAATTCATGTCTCAGCATAAATTCCCAAACAATCACGTACATCATAGGTGTAATTTACTAAGATTTGTATCATCCCAAACATACTTACAGGTACAGCATAATAAATCTGTAACATCATAGGTAAAATTATAGGTATAGCATAATAAATCCATAACATCGCAGGTATATTGATAGATACAACATACTAAATCTATAACATCACAGGTAACTTACAGGTACAACATAATAAGATCCATAATATCATAGGTATGCTCACAAACATAAAACCAACACAGGTAGGCACGAAGGCTCCCACCAATTCCACAGGTAGGCACAAAGGTTGCTACTAAAACAATAGAAAACCTCAAGTAGGCACGAAGGCTACTACCAAAACCACAAATAGGCACAAAGGCTACTGCTGAAACCACATAAAACCTCAGGTAGGCACGAAAGCTACTATTGAAGCACAGGTAGGCACAAAGGCTACTACCGAAACAACAAAAAACCTCAGGTAGGCACGAAGGCTGCTACCGAAACCTCAAGTATGCAAGAAGGCTGCTACCAAAACCACAGGTAGGCATGAAGGCTGCTACCGAAATCTCAGGTAGGCATGAAGGCTGCTACCAAAACCACAGGTAGGCACGAAGGCTATTACCAAAACCATAGGTAGGCATAAAGGCTGCTACCAAATAATCCAATAATCCGATAATCATTATTTGTATCAAATCATATCATTTCCATTTTTATTTACTTTCTCGAGGGGAGATCAATCAACCTGAAGACACAAAGGTACTCCAGCCATACCAGTGCAACAAGGCAACACAGTATCCCATCGACTATCAACTCATGGATGCAAAGGTACCCTGGTCGCACTGGTACACGAAGGTAACACAATTTCCTACCGACAAGGACACCTAATCCATAAGTATGCATACCCTCTATTAGTCCACAGAACAAAATAGAGTAAGATATAGGGCCTGACTGGGGCACTAAAGCACACCAGCAAAAATCCATATCAACCATGGGCTAAACCACGTCCTTAAAGTATCAACCCCTAGGAGCCACTATTCTTGATTTCGAGGTCTTTCACTTTAAATATTAGTATTTTATTAAGGTGACCACGAAATCACATATAATACAGATAAATTCAATTCTCATACCTTACCGTTCTTACTTATTTCCAATCATCCTAGACAACAATAATCAAGGTCAATTTCGAAGCCAACATTAAAATATACTAAGGCCATCCTAGGCTCAATTATTCATATCTGAATACTTTAGGCCGAAAAAGACCAAAATACACTCAAGACCAACATTTCCAGATTATCATCTATTTAAATACAAATTCTAATTTACTTTATTCACTTGTCATTAAAAGGCTAAAACACCATAAATAAATTATTTATTACGCGATTTAAATTATCAAATATGTCAAATGACCATTTTTCCCTTATACATAAGTTTGCACATAAAATCCTTTTCCACACCTTTAATCCATCAAAAATACATACTCACATAGTCAACAACAACTAATATATATTAGACATGATTTTTAAGAAAAATATTATAATACATAAAAATGACTAAATTGCTCCTAGGGCACACATCCATAATAATTATTCTATAACTATATCTAAGCATGCTCAACCTATTAATTTATTCATAATTATCATAAAAATTATTTTTCTTTCATTAGAATAATTTTAATCATACTTTCATACCTAGCATAATTTATATAAGATAACATGCTCGTTTTATCTGTTTTTCATGACGATAACAATTAACACATAATTATATCGAAATAAATCATGCTTGACATATTTCATCCACCAAAAACCCTAATGTGCCATCACGAAATATTTATAATTTTATTAGGGCATAACGGTTACCTGAATTCCAGCAAAAATACAAAAATAGCGGTATCCTACTAAATTTATCAGATGCCTCTAATCAACCTTTCGTACCTAAAAATAATACTGAAATTATCAAATTAATATCTATCAAGTAAAATAATAATTATAATATAAAAATATTTATTTTTTAAAAATTACTAAAATACCCTTACATTTAATATATATCCCAAAATTTTATTAAAACACACACACACACTCACTCACTCATGTTGCATGCACGTAGCGTGAGCAGTGCACAACTAGGGGCTACAAGGGCTGGCTGAGGGGGTTGGCTGCGGTCGGGAGATGGTTGGGTTCGCTTGAGGAAGTGGAGGTGGTGGTGACCGGCGCTGGCTCGTTGGGTTACTCGATGGCTAGCAGTGGACGAAAATGGAGGGTAGCAGGGGCTGCGAATGATGGTGAAAGGGGCAGAGAAAGGAAGTGGTAGGGGGCTGCATGCGATGAGCTTGTAGAGAGGGGATCGGTGGTCGAAGGTTGGGAGGAGATGGAAGGGCTTCGGTGTTGCGTTTGGTAGAGCAGAGTGGTGCACAAGGGAGGGTGAAGGGTGGCTGGGTTGAGAGGGAGAATGGTGGCTGATGCGATGTTGCGGCTGCCGGGTGAGAGAAAAGCAGGGGCTGCGGGGAAGGTAGGGTTTGTTGGATGAAGAAAAGCAGAGAGAGGAGGCTATATACGTGCGTGTATATGCATGTAGAGACGGGGCCGTTTGGGTGTTGGGTTCATTGGGTCGAGGGTGTTTGGGGTGGACTGTGCGGTGAGGGAGCTGGGAGTAAGGGTTGTGTTTGGTTGAGGCTATGCTGGACGGGGAGGGTGGGTGTTGAAAGGCGCAGGAGGAGAGGGAAGGGTGTGGTGGTGCTGAGATGGAGGAAGCTGGGTGACAGGCTGCGACGGGGAGATGCAGAGGGGAGGATGGCTGGGAGTATGCGGCGTGTGTATGTATGCAGGGAGCGGGGTTTTGGGTGCTACGGTGGATTGTTGATGGTGTCGTAGTGGTGATAGGTGGGTTGCATGTATGATTGTGTGTAGTGTCTGCGTGTGTAAGTATGTATAAATGCGCATACAAGACGGGGAGGTGATGGTAGAGTGTATACGTGTATATAAAATGGACATAAGGGATAGAAAAATATTTAAAAAAGATATTTGGGACATAGCAGATAGTAGAGTAGGGGTAAATTAATAAGATAGAAATTTATTTACTTAGTTTTAGATTTAATTTAGATAGATTAAAATATCGGATATAAAAATAGTTCGAGAAAAATTATCCGAATTAAGATAGGTTTTAAAAATAATCAGAAAGAGTAAAATAATCAAAAATAATATTTAGAAAATTATTTTTAGGTTATGGATCAAAATATTATAAATAAAATAATTTAATATATGACTTACAGGTATAACTAGAATTAAATTAAATAATCCAATTTCTAGTAAAATTTTAACCTGATTAAAATTATACTTAAACCGTCGAAATAATACGAAAAATAATAATATTTTTAAAATTAGACCTCCTAAAATAATAATTATAGCTAATCATATAATTATTAATTTATAATTATGGTTTTGAAAAATGGGGTATTACACCCTTATTGATAGAGCTCTTCCACGATTTAGACACAAGGGGAAGATAGTGATTCTTACTTGGTATATTTCATTTTGGCATCATTTTAAACTTTACTAAAATTTAAAATTAGGATTTTCTAATAATTGATGAAATTGTTCTAGTTTTTTTTTTGGTTCAATAAGAATCGGGTTCTTGGTGATGGGATTTGATTTTACAACATCCGATGGTGCATATAATTGGTTTGGTAATGATATCTTTATGTACCACTAACAATAATGTCTAGTCTACTGATGATGTTGACATAATTTTACGTCTTATAATAGTCTTGTCACTTCTAGTTTGATGATAGTCTTTATTATTATTATTATTATTATTATTATTATTATTATTATTAGTATTACTACTACTACTACTACTACTGCTACTACTACTACTGTGTTTGTAAATGACCAACATGGTATTTTATCTTAATAAACTTGCAAAATGAACCGACCGCCAATCATTGAATTTTGGTTTGCTTACTTTAAAATATCCGCAAGTTGATGTACATGGGCAATTAGCAAATCAATGAAGCTCATCTTATTTATTTAGAAGGGAAACCATCGGGCACACACAGCCCATGGCAAATCATTGAAGTTTAGCCTATCCAGCTTAGGGGAATGATAGATGCAACGAATGAAATGTTGAGGGGAATGATATATAAGTCTTTTCAAAACTAACACTTTTGGGCCTAAGGAAAGGTGATCTAATAAATAAATGATAGCCAAAAGAGTGTTAGATACACCCATCCCACAAAAAGATTTCACAATCTGATAGAGACCAGCTTATCTTACTACCTAAGGACAGTTGGTTGTTCCCGTCAAGATAGTATTCACCCCTTCCCCTTCTCCTCTATTTTAAAAGGATTATTTTTCTTCATTTTACGGGGACCAAAATTATTAACAGAACTTCTTATTTTTACTCTCTCTTCTTTCCTTTAAGATTTCTTCTCTACAACCTTGATTACATAATATCTCATTTAATTTCTTTAAGAATCCCTCAGTACACAGAATACTAACAACAACTATCAATAGGTTGTAGGATATAACCTCACTTGGATTTATATATTTGGATATGTTCTTGAATTCTTATTAATTGAGCTTGACATAAGCCCGGTTTCAGTCCCAACATGATGACTTAGAAATAAGGACTTTAGCTCAACAATTTTAGCTTAGGAGATTGGATGGCTATGTCTCCCTAGGATCGAGAGGGTCGAGGCTTATCTATTAAGATATGACATTTGATCTCATTACTACAAATGGTGATAACTGTGCAACTAGTGTAACATTATATATTTCTCTTAAAATAGTCCGAAACAGGTGGTGAGGTTTAGCCCATTTTTCAATTCTGGAATCTTGGGACTCCTCAAGCGGAGCCCAAAATGGGTGAAGCTTTCGTTTGAACTAATGTCCCAGGGTGATTCCCTGATGGTGGGTGCAACATACGTATCATCAGTAGTACATGGCACGAGATGGTCAATTTACTGTTCTAAGCCTCACACTAATCTTATGTGAGATCGGATAATAATTACAAAATATACGAGTCCCAAGAGACTACAGGATAACAATAATAATATTCAAATAACTTAATAAAAATTACTTTTTTTTTTATCGTAAACAAAGTTATTTTATTACTAGATATTTATATAATAAATAAAGTTACTTGAAAAAAAATTAAAATTTACTTTTTATTTTTACTACCATTTTTTTTTCATTATCTAACTATTAAAAACTTTATTATTTTAAAATTAATTCTATTAGTTTTTAAAATATGTATAAAGGAATAGAATAACTTTTTATTTTGCTAGAGGGAGAGTAAATCTTAGCAAAGAGAGCCGCGAACACCGCACGCTAAAAATGAGTTAACAAGGTGTTTCCCATGTCTCGCAGAAATCATTTTACTCTGGTGGATCTCCCGGTACGCTAATATTAGCAAGTTCATATCAACAACCTTAGTCTATCAGACGACCGCTCCCTCCCTCCCTTTGTGATGTTACCAGACGATTTGTTATTATTATTTTTGTTTTTCATTTGTCATTATTGTGTAAATGGGATATATGGATGAATGAACAGTTGGAGTGTCACCACCGCCAGGGTATTATTCCTACGGACCGCCGCCACCGCCACACGCAGGATGTGAAGGTTATCCAATTCCAGGATATCAAGGTTATTTCGGTGACAACTTCCCTACTTCTGCCGTACCTCCTACACTGCACCACTAATCAGGTCCACCAAGGCCTTTCCGCCGGCAGTGTGGTTTTGATCGATATGGGAACGGACCGAATGGTTGCAATTCTCTTCTTAGAGAATAGTATATGTTATTTGCTCCCTAGCGTTTATTTTCCTTTTCCCTTGAATTGCTTTTATGTTTCGTTTGGTTTTTAGAAAATTCGAAGGAAAGGAAAAAAAGATTTAGTGGAAAATATTTTTCCTACTCTTGGATGTTTGGATGTCTGGAAAAGTAGGAGAAAAAAAAATAAAGAGAAAAAAAATGAAAAAGTTATATAAAAACATTTTCTTCATCAAAAGCTACGGAAAAAAAGTGAGAATTGAGGAAAATTTATTGCAAACTCTATCCATGCCCCATCTTTCATCGACCGGTCATGCTCGACGCTACCGCCACTCTTTCTCTTTCGACGACCCTCTTCCGTCGCTACTGCCGCCACTTTCTTCGTCTGTTGTATCCAAGAACAAGAATTCTGCATCCAAGCTTGGTAGATCGATGCAGAAGCTTCTGAAATCGGTGTTTAAGATGAATAAGGTGAGTTGTCATTGAAGTTATGCAGAGTCTCTGAGATCTTGGGATGGCGCCGGGCGACGAAGGGAAGAACATTTTTTCGTTGTTTACGATAAGTCGGCTACGTTAACGACTATTCCTGAAGGCCCTGAGGTTGATCGTTGTGGGACTGGATCTTATTTGCCTGAGATTGGGTCTTTGGATGGAAGAACTACGTCGGATTGGTTCTTGATCGGTAGATCGCCTTCTGTTGCTGCTCCACTTGGTATTTCTCCAGTTTAATTAATCCATTGTCGCGTCAAATATGGAAGAGCCAGAGCAAGGATTTAAAAAAGGAAAAAAAGAAAAGAAAAAGAGAACCAACGAAAGTTAATTTTTAATCTTTGAAAAGTACAGCAAGAGTAAATTCCCAGTATTGAGTTAAGTTTTTTCTTCTTCTATATATTTACGTAATAGATTCAAATAGTAATAATAATAATAATAATAATCAACTTTCTTAAGAAAATATTATATATCAATATAATATTTTTAATAACATTAAATGTATAATAATATTTAAATAATAACATTTAATTTTTCTTAGCATTTTCTTTCTATATACCAAACACTAAAAATATTTTCCAAGATTTTAATTTTCCACAAAATTTTCTCCAACAACCAAACAAAAGAAAGAAAATAAATTTCTTTCATTTTCTTTCCTTCAATTTTCTTTCCTCCACATTTTCCTTTCCATTTAATTTTCTTCAAACATAACAGACCCTTAGGCTCCATTTGGTGTTCAGAAAATTAAGTGGAAAGGAAAATATAGAGGAAAGAAAATTGAAGAAAAGAAAATGAAAGAATATAATTTTCTTTCCTTTGTTTGGTTGTTGGAGAAAACTTTGTGGAAAATTGAACTCTTGGAAAATATTTTTAGTGTTTGGTATATAGAAAGAAAATTCTAAGAAAAGTTAAATGTTATTATTTAAATATTTTTATATATTTAATTAAAATTATAATATTATATTGATACATAAAAAATTACATAAAAGTTCTAAAAAATTTATAAAAATTCCATAAAATCAATACTAATTCCAATTTTTTTAATAGAACTATTCTAAAATATTATATGAATAACTTACAATAATTTTCAAAAAAAATCTAAAAAAATACAAAATATTTCATATTCCTTTCCATTTAAAACATGCTACAACAAACATAAAAAGGGAGAAAACATAGTTTCTTACTATTACACTTGTTTGTTCAGTAAAATATTAATTAAGGATAACAATGTATCGGGTATCCCGTATCTGTTACCCAAACGTAACAAGAAAATCGATACCAATATCCATATCCAAATTCCATGAATATTTTTTCCCTCTATACCTATAATTATTTCTATTTATCCATATCCGTTTATATATCCATCGGAAAAAACTTATTGGATTTTGATTAAAACCCATCAAATTTAAAATGAAATTTATCTAATATTAGAATTATATGGTTAGATTATTAAAATTTAATTATGCATTCACTTTTAGCCTTAGAAAATATATGTCAAATTATATAAATAAGAATAAAAATATAATTTCATATCGGATAAATGAATCCGAGTACTAATACGGATATAAAAGTGGATAAAAATTTAAGCCATCCTACTTTACTTACCAATGTATATATCAAGATCTCAAAAAAAAAACAATGTGCATGGTAAATTCATAGTTACTAGTTACTAATCAAACAAGTTAGAAAGGTACATTAGAATCATCAAAAATATCAGAGCCGAACTTCACACACAACCATATAGCTCTATCCTCGGGTGGAAGACCAAGAAATGTACGAGTAGCACTGATATTTGCTGCAAGCTTGCTATAGATTTCTATGGCTGGAACTTTCTTCAACCCTTCCACCTTTCTAAGCTCAGAATATAGCTCAGATTCACTAAAATTATGTGGATTTCCTCTATCAAGAGCTGCTGCAACTACATCCATCCCTTGTTTTAGAGCCTTTATCTCTTCTGACACATAATCTCTTAGCTTTCTTTTCTTTGTGGCTCTTGATACAGACGCACCAGCCAAAGGAGATGTTACTTCATTGTGTTGTTCTTGCTCGGTGTTTCATTCATCAGCTGTTGTTTCTTCATGTTCTTGCCTCTCTGATCGCAAATGTCTTTCTTTCGGACCAATGGATAAACTTCCAGTTGCTCGGTCCTTGCCAAATAAAATATCTAGCCTATGATAATTTTGAATAGGCTTATAGCGAAGCGGTTTGGCATTAGGATGAGCCTGTAAAAAAATATTAATTACATAAATTTAGAAACAATAATAATTATCAATGACAATAAGAATAAGAAAGTTTAGGACTTACCAATATATACCTTTCCCAAACTGTTGCATCAGCTTCCACCATTTGGGTAGACTGATTAAAACCAAACCCACTCACTTGCAAGACCATAGATGCCAACGCATAAATCTTTTTTAGGGTCTTGATTCGGTTCTTTATATGGCTAACCGAACAACCAAGCCCAAACTGAGCACTAACTCCTTTAGCAACATTAGTATATGCTGTTCTTGAAAATGAACTGCCTATTTTCTTACCTAAGTGCATCTGATCAGTCAATATATCAGATATATATCCATGTCTTCATCCCAAGTTAAAATTTTCTTCTCATTTGATGGTGTGTCACCACCAATGGGTTTCTACACAAAAAATCGTAAACCATCCTAAAATCATAACTTATTGTACAATCAATAACATAAATAATATAAAAACATATACAAGAATTTTAATGCCAAGTACATTTTAATTTAGAATACTCATTCAATACAATTTTTTTCTACATGAATTTAACAATAATAATATCTCTACCATTAACTATTTAAGTTATCTCTCCACATTGAACTTGCAATTACATCTCTTAATTGCTCAGCTTCTTGACACTCTTCTACTAAACTTGATGGCGCAACATCTGCTTGGTTGTTAAGAATTCTGATCTCACTATCAACCTCTAAAATTAATATTTCATCTGGATCTACTCCCATGAGATAGTTATGTAAAATGCATCCTGCTAAAACCATGTCTGCTTGAGTTTGAACAGGATAAAATGGTTCAGTTCCACTTCCTAATATTGGAAACCGTGTTGTCAGAACACCAAATGCCCTCTCAATAATATTTCTTAAGGAAGCATGTCTTAGATTGAAAAGTTCCCTTGCATTATGAGGATGTTGGATGCTATATTCCTTCAGATGGTATCGAGTACCTCGATATGGTGTAATAAATCTAGTATTCAATCGGAAACCCGCATCGCCTAAGTAAAATTTACCTGATGGCACTACTAATTCGTCCATGTCTCTTGATAAAGCATTGTTTAGTATCCTTAAATCAAATGTTGTCCCTTCCCATCCCGACAACACATATAAAAACTTTAAGTCAAAAGAGCAAGTAGCTAACACATTTTGGGTTGGAAAATCCTTTTTGCCATGATATGTTTGTACCACATTATTTGGTACTTTCACACGAAAGTGTGATCCATCAATTGCACCAACACAATCCTGTGTAAAAATGTTAAACAAATTTATTAAAAAAAATTCAAGTTCTAATGTATACTTAGTCATTTATTTGATAAAATTATGACAATTACCTTAAAATATGGTCAAAATTTTGAGCTATTTGATATTTCAGGAGACCAGTGAGATCCATCGGGTTGTTGCAAAAAGACATCCTCTAAAGAAATGATAGCATCCAACACTTGATGAAAATGTTGACTTACAGTTTCACCGGACCACCAGAAGTTTAATTTCACCGACCAATTTCTCCTATTATGACCTATAATATTAAGAAACATAGCTACTTTCTCCTCTACGCAACTAGAATGAGTATCACTTAGTCTCCCAGAATCCCTTAATATTGATACAAGTCTAGCAAAAGCCTCATTTCCCATCCTCAACTAGTTATGGCAATCCTCGTCCTTTTCCAGTGTAAGTCGATCTAAAAAATCTCCTCTCTTATAATCTCCCAATTGAAAAATATATCTATCAATATAATTATTAGGACAAACCAAAGATAATAAACTAGCAGCATATGCTCCATATGTGACCACACATGCTACTGCCCATCTTCTTAATTTGTCCCACTCCTCAATTGAGTTAGTCTAATATAAAATGATCAAACAAAAAAAAGTATAAGAAAGTTAAGCATACATACCTATTATAACATTTATGTAGCCAAATAGTGCAAGAAATCTTAAAAAAAGTACACTTACTTCATTATTTTCTTCGGATTCCATAGTATCATTTGTATCAACATGATGAGTTGTTGGAAAATTTCTCCAATGTTGGAACCCTGATCTTGACCTAGGATTTGATTCCTCACTAGCAGCCTTCATACATTAAAAATAAAGCAAACTTAGCAAAAGACAGTATAGCATTTTATTTGGGATAAATAATATGCAAAATAAATTATCCGTAAGATGGTAAAATAAGGATTAGCTTGGAATCATTATATTGCGGTTGCTGTGAGTGTTTCTATATGTTGTTCTGGTTTAGTTTATGTTATCTATAGAAATTATGTTTTGCATTATCCATATGATTACCTTGATTATTTATTGAATTTTGATTTAAATTTCTGAAAGACACAGGGTAATAAAGAGCCCAAGCATCCAAAGTCAGTCCTTTATGCTAGAATAGGCATGGGTGAATTTGTTCTTTGGTTGGGAGCCCATGAGCTGGCTGACAATTTGACAATGTTAGAAACTGGGGAACCTATTTATACTCCTGTTACACAGGTCTGACATATACAAACTGTTAGAAGGTGGTGTTTCGAGTTTGATATTGTTGTTTTATACCTTTGCATTTGTAACTTGTAGAAAGGAATGTTGCTTACCGAAGATCTCATGAGAGAAAATGAGGAATATGTGCTACGAATGGGAAGGTTAGCAGATCTAGCTGGGGGTATTTATTTAATTGGGATGAAGTTTTGTTTTCAAACTAGGCAGCAAATCCTGGTTGTATCCTCAAAGACATAGGGTAATATGATTTAAATTTCTTTCCTTCAGTCAACTATTGTAAATCACTTGGAATGGAGACTCAACAAGAGGCATTGAACATAATCAAGGAAAGTATATTCAAACAGCAAATTCAAAAACAACTACTTATACCATATCAGTCACTGGAAATAGTTGTAAGAGAGAGAAACAGACAATAAATATAGAATATGGAGCCTCAAATTTTAGCTACTAGCCTACTACTCATAATGATGAACACATAACCACAAGAATTGCATTTTGTATGCTTTCTATCATTCACCAGCTTTGTTACCAAAAATATTAATCCAGGAAGGTTGAGGCGTGCATCCATTGTGATTAATTTTGGTGATGACATGGTTTCTATGTTACAACAGAATGTTTTGGAAACAAATATTATGTTTGAAGCTAGATGGTGGAATCTAAGATATCCATAATATCCAGGCCTCTGCTGCATTAGTTGCACACATTTTATATAGTCAAACCCTTGCTCAGGATATATACACCCTGCTCTATAGGGTTTTTCAGATAAAAAAAATTGGAGAACCACAAATGACAGTGCTGATAACTGGGATAGGTACACATTGCTTATGATCTATCCACTAAATTAATTTGGTACATGCTTCATATATATTAGTCAGTCTAAGAATCAATTGTACTTACTAGTTTGATTAATCTTTTTGCAGCATGGTTTCTAGGGCTAACATGAAAGAATTCTATGCTGAACTTGGAAGACCTGGTCATTACAGGTAATTTGTTCATTCTTGTATTAGAGCTACTTCTCTGTCCTGTAACATGTTGTTTTACTAAGCTTTTCTGCCTTCTGCACAATCTCAGTCAGAAAACATAGTCCAGTACTCAATAAACATGAGACATTATTGGCGCTGATATATTAAAAGCAGTAGAGGAATTTTATGCATCAGGAAGACAGTTGAAGTAGGTCAAACACAAGAGCCACCCTTATACTGCTCTAATGACCAATTTTTAATCTTGCAACCCACAGCTTTCATTTTCCCTATGGTCAGGGTATCACCAATATCTAGCTGGGGGTAAGATACTATCCACCTATGTCAATATACTGAGAAAAATGAATTTTGCAATGCATAAACCAATGCCAGAAAAAAGAAGTGATAGAAAAAATATTGTTAGTGCATATAAAAAGTCAAAGCTGCCCTAGAAAGACAAAAGGAATTATAAGCACAAGATGATTAACAATCTTGCAGAAAATGGTTGAATAGGAAAAAAATTACTATTGTGAGAGTATAGACAGAATACAGGGCATATTATGCAGAACATAGATCTCTCAAGAGGCTATTTGTGCTCTAAATAACAATGATTGTTGAGAATATAGGGTATTTTATGTTTTGTTCAATGCTCATAGGTTAATAACAACCCCATTTTCACTTTAGATTTTTTGAAAATCCCTCATTTCACAAAACAGTTATTTGATACAAAATTCAGCAATATACTTTGGTAAACAATGTGCTAAACTATAACGAAGAAGTGACTTACCTGTTCAAATCGATTTGGTAAGCTACGCGTTGATTGATATAGAGGCCTGCTAACAGGGAGCTTAGAGCTAGAACCATACTGCCAACTACTATGAATGTTACGCCTCAGAGGAGTCATGATAGGAGGAAGCTGAAGGAGAAGGATTGTTGATGCGGATGGAATATGAGTTTGATGGATGAAGACTGCAACAAAATGATTGAGAGCAGAACAATGTTAGTTCACAAAAAATTGAAAAATATCAAACTTGCAGATCATGAGATATTGTTTTCTGCATTGAATATAATTTTTTGCATTAATAATAATAATAATAATAATAATAATAATAAAACATTAACTACTTTCAGCTAAAAAACGACCAGATGGAGCATGAACGCAGTATATGAAACTCTTCAATAACACTAATAACTGTCCGAAAATAAGCCTTGCCATGAAGGATCAATTTAAGCATGGTGTAAATGATGAAAAGAGAGATCAGAGTTCCAAATTACATAAAAATTAATCTCTCAGACAAATCTTAATAGTAACGAATTGATGGTACTAGTTTTAGTAAGAGTAGCAGACAGTAGATGGATAAAAAACAATTGACGGCGATAATTGATAATGAATTCGGTTGAACAAAAGCCAGAAGGAGATTGGGAAATTAGAAGGATAATCCTGTCAATGGAAGTGTATATATCCCGTTCCGTCTATGCAAACAGATGAAAATGATTTCAACCCTAAATATTTTTTTAATCGTGTTTGTACTTAAAAAAATCCAAACCAAACCTAATCAACCCGAAAGTAGGACGGTAAAATTAGGGTTCCAAAATCAAAGTTATTATTAAGTTCAAACGAAAATAGAACCCACCTTACTTGTTTAGATCGAATCAGTTGAGTCGATACTCAAGTGACAAAAAGCTTCGAATTCACCGTCGACCAATGCCCATTGTTGAAGCCGAAGAACATTCAGAGAAGATAAACGGCATAGGCATTGAAAATGGAAGAATGATGGGTTGAGGAAGAAGTAGAAATCGAAGAAGCTGATGTCTAGGTATCGTGTGTGAAGATGGTCAACGAATTTTCCGCACTTTTGTCTACATTTTCCATAGGTTTAGTTGTGGAAAACGTTGCCATATAACTTTCCCACGTTTTTTCCATCTATTTTCTTTCCTTTTAATTTTCCTACTAACCAAACACTTAAAAAATATTTTTCTTACACTCTTTTTTCTTTTCCTTGCAACTTTCTATAAACCAAATAGACTGTAATGTGTTTGCTCCCTCCATTTGCCGTTTTTCTACATGAAGTTGTTGACTTAATTTGCTTTCTCTCAGTTTTGCCGTACTATAACGCCTGAGTAGGATTTATGACATCTTGTTAGCCCAAAAAACGCTCCTGGAAGATTCAGTTATGAAAAATAAATAAAAAATAAAAATTACGGCACCGACCTGCAAATATATCGTGTCGGGAAATTAATATGAAGTGATAAGTTCGTTTAGTTAAACTTGCCCCAGTCGCAGTCGGGTTTAGGCGGCATAATTTTCGTCCAACCTCACGTTGCATGTCAAGTCGACAGAAAAGCATAAAACAACTAAAAATTTCGTATCTACAGCAGAAGTTGAATTATAAAGTAAATTCGTATTGGCATCATGGATATGATAAGTGGTTTCGTCCCTGCTGAAGATTTGAAGCTAATGATTCACATTATATTTGTTACCGGTGTGGTGACGAGTTGATACTTTTTATCTTTTCCATGTATTGTATGCAGTCTCGGGGCTCTTTATTGCTGCTGTTAATGGAGGAATGCTGCTGGTGGTAACCGGTAACTAATTATCTTTACCGTTTTGTGTGCCGAATGCAGAGCCACTCGATTTGACATCCTTTGTTTTCTCTGTTACGTAAATCTGACTTGCTCTGTAGAATAAACTTTTAATGAGTGAGCAAGGAGAATCCTTCATTTTTTGTGTTTCTTTGTCTTTATATGTGTTTTCAGTTTCATGAATTTGCCCAAAATGAAGTATTGACAACATTAGCCTGATGGGTTTCATCTATTTTAGTCATTTACACTCTGTTTGATTTAAAGAAAATAATGAGGAAAGAAAAAAAATTAGGAGGAAAATGTTTTTATACTGTTTGGTTATTAAGGAAAATCATAAAGAAAAAAAATAAGAAGAAAAAAGGTAGAGAAAGTTGTATAAGGCTATTTTCTTCGTTAAAACCTACGGAAAATCGTGGAAAATTATTCTGGGGGCTTGCCCGATACTTTACATCTTCAGCCTTACTCTCTAATAATCCCAACAAACGGGGCTACAGCATCTCTTCACAGTCACTCAAAAGGCTCGCCGATATTCATTAAAACCGGCGACCTCAATTCAACTCACCACTTGCAGTTCTTGAATTTTCAAGGAGAAAAAAATGGCGGATTAGGGTAATGCTAAAGTCGCTAAAAATGCATACGTCACCTACGCTTATCTTCTCATATACATTGCGCTATCTAGTGGCCAGATTTTCTTCAATAAGGTATATTTTCTCATTCTTATAGTCAGTCGAGCTCGATATTGGATCTACCTGGTTAGGATCGTTCTCAGCTAGCTGCTGGATCAGCTGCTCCAATCCTGGCCCGAAAAGATAATCACCCAAATTGGTTGGCATACAAACCCCACGATCAGGACCCTTTCAACTTTCTTCGGGATTATCTAGCTGAGAGTATATATTGAATCATTGATTCCTTCTCTTTGACAGTTGGTTGCCATTGACAATTTATAACGTCTAAATATTAGGTACGTTATAGAGGGAGGGAGGGAGAGAGAGTTACCACTGATCGCAGAAAACAAAAAAATGGCGGATTCTCAAGAGAAGCCGGTGATGTTGGTCGGAATCGATGATAGCGGGCAAATCTTTTACGCAACGGAAAAAGGAGGGATGTCGTCAGCATAAGAGGCAAAAGAAAAGAATGGATTCGTCACAGGATTTGGGATACAGTTTTCAACTTCTTCAAGGAAACCACCGCTGCAATTGGGGCAAGCGATTTCAGAAGATGGTGAGGGTGAGCTGGTAATGGAAACTATATGATTGCAATGATAACAGAAGTAATACTAAGGAAGGGAGAGTGCGAAGGCTGCTCCACGACCAGTTTCAACGCCGCTGGAGTCTCCACCAAAGGACATTTTTAATAGATTCACTGTCAAAATTATAGAGAGAAATGTTATTCCATAGAAAAGGAGGGGAAGAGAGGGATAAACGGAGAGGTGAAATTGGCAGCGAAGAAGGGCGACGAAGGTACGTGCACGCTGCTCCAGAGCCAGGAAATAGGAGGGACCAGCTGAAGACTACCCTGGCGAAGAATAGAAAACTATGTAATTTTATGTAATTTTTTATGTATTAATATAATATTATAATTTTAATTAAATATATAATAATATTTAAATAATACCATTTAACTTTTCCTAAAATTTTCTTTCTGTATACCAAACACTAACAATATTTTCCAAGAATTTAATTTTCTATAAAATTTTCTCCAACAACCAAACAAAGGAAAGAAAATTATATTCTTTCATTTTCTTTCCTTCAATTTTCTTTTCTCTATATTTTCCTTACCACTTAATTTTCTTCGAACCAAACATATTAGACTATCAAATTACTGTGAACCTCAATAGCTTTTTTCTTTGTACTTTGTTGTCTGACTTACGCTTCATGACACATGTATGATTAAGCAACAACTACAAGCTTTTGATACATCTCCCCAGAAACAACAGCTTCCATAGCTCGTTCAGGATTCAGTTCCACGGCCTTCTCTAAGTACATATTCATCAAATTCTTCGATAACCCACTCACGAGTGTCACTCCCTTCTGTGTTCCTGGCACTGTAGTCGCATTCCGATCTATTGAGTTCCAAAACTCAATCTCCGTAATGGACGATGTCCCCCGTACCCTGTGTCACCAACTTCCTCACAATAGCTCGGTAATCAGTCTCCCATGGGTTTTCCCACCCTTGATCAAAACTCCATGCCGATGAACACGAACAACTTCTTGATCATCTAATCCGGGGCTCAGCTTCCTCTACTTCGACATTTAGGATCGAGCCAAAAACGTTCTGGAACTTAGTGCTGTTTCCAAATCTAGATAGTTCTTCATGAACTTCGTCTTGGAACGTAGATCGGCGCCTTCAATTATGTGAAGCTGGCGATCCTCGTTGAAACGGAACACCTTCCCTTTCCATGTCTTTTCGCTCGGGTTAGATACTAGAAGCCCCAGTGCAATAGGATACGTCCATTGGTCGAGCATACTCCCAGAGATTTCGCTCTCAAATCATCGACCATTCTGTTCCACAGCAAGTCTGCCACTTCACTGTCATCTCCATTCCATAAACATGTAATGGATCTCCGGAGGAACTAGCGCTCCTGCAGCAATATTTGCCTTCCCCTCCTTAACATCATTCAATTATTCCTTAACGCTTGTTTTGCATAGAATGTTGAGTTCCGGTGCCATTTAATCGTAAAAGAGAGGAAGAAGAAAATGGAAGATGAAGTTCCTGAACGATTAAATCCACCCTCCTTAGATGATGACAGCGTTAATACAAGGGAGGTCAGAGCTTAACAACAGCAATAACTATTAACTATGATTAAGTCTAACAAAAAAAGATACTAACCAGAGAGAGAGAGAGGGAAAAAAAAGAAGAGGCAGAAAATGAAAAATACAGTAAAATAATAATACTACTCTTAACACTCCCCTTCAAGATGAAAGGTGAATAACTCCCATCTTGGATAGAAGGTTGTCCCTACTTATTTCTCGGGAGAGCCGAATGATACATGAGTGCTCTAGCTACATCAAGTAAATGTCTATACTTTCTCTCAACAATCCCATTGTATTAAGATTTATAAGGACAAATAGTTTGATGGAAAATCCCCTTTTTAGCAAAGAATGCACGACACAAACTACTCTCAAATTCCAATGCATTGTCAGATCTAATGGTTTGAATGGAACAACCAAAATGGTTTTGAACAAAAGGCAAATAAATTTTTCAAAATTTGTAGTGATTGAGATTTTTGTTGAATAAGAGAAGTCCATGTTACCCTACTATAATCATCAACAAGTGTGAGAAAATATCTATGATTATTTCTTATGGACACTCTGTATGGTCCGTAAATATCAATATGAACAAGAGCAAACACACGAGTTGACTCAGTCCTATTATTAGAAAATAACAATTTGGGCATCTTAGCCATAGGACAAGTGATGCTAACTTTTTCATTGACAAAATTGTTCATTACATTAGTAGATAGAGTAGGAATGTGTTTCAGTGTACGAATAGGTGCATGGCCCAGCCTATGGTGCCAAATGCTATACAATGAGTCATTACTCTTTTTGATGGAAGAAAAGGATAAAGATAATCTATCATTGATAATAGGGTTGTGAAGTGCAGTTGTGATGATATTAATAGATGCTGAGTCCTGTCTGGGATCAAGTTGAATGGAGGGAATGTTGAGGAGATGATAAAGACCACCACATGCAAGTCCTATGCCCTTAATAGTCAAAATTACACAATCCTGTATAACACAAAATTTGGGAGACAAGGTGACAATATATCCATGATCCTTGACAAGGTTAGGAATAGATAACAAATTGAATTTAAAATCAGGCACACACAACACATTTTGCAGAGTTAATTTATTATGCAGGTGTACCCGACCAGTGTGAGTAATAGATGATGTTTGACCATTTAGTAGGGTAACTTTAGAGAGTGTGGTCATTGGCTTAGAATGAGTGAGAATTTTTAAGTTAGGAGTCATATGGTCAGTTGCTCCTATATCATGGATCCATTCATCCATCTTAATTGAGGCACAAGAGTAAGAGATAGTACCTGCAAAATTAGTGTCAAGTTCCTCCTCCCCTAGGTCAAAACCAGATGCAGTGGACCTAGAAGAAGGAGGCAACATGCTCAACAACAGTCTAAATTATTGTTGAGTAAATGTGACATGCCCTGTTACACTATCTCCCTACTAACTTGTCACCTCAGCTTGTGTAGTTGTAAAGTTTTCCTTTCCTTTCCCTTCAAAAGTCCTTTATGATTGAGCAATATTAAAGGATTTTTGTCTAAAGGGTACAACCTTCTTTTGGGGAAACCTCTTAGCCTTAGGATGCTAGCTAGGGTACTAGATCACTTACCAACATCTTTCCTTACCATGTCCTTTATTACCATACTTCTTACACACTTCATCACTGGTTTTGCTATACAAGGCTGTAGTTTCCACAGAATAGTGCCCATTCTCAAATACATCATGTTGGGACTCCTCCTGCTAAATCATAAAGCAAGCCTCATCAATTGTTAGCAAGGGATTCATTAGCAGCACTTGACTCCTTAGAGAATTGTAAGTGTCATCCAATGCATTCAGAAAATAAAAAAATTTTGTTCCTCTTGTTATGTACTTAATACCTCTAAAAAACTAGTGATCTTAGTAGTGATTTGTGATAAAACATGAAGCTCACTCATAGCATCTATCTCCTCCCAATGGCTATTTAGTTTGATAAATTAATCACTGACTAATGCACCATTTTGTTTCAGTTCATAAACACCTCTATTAAGCTTGTATTTTGTGAACCCCATTGCTAATAGAGAAGCGCTTTTCTAATTACTTCCAGATGTCACAAGCTAATTTTGTATATAATATAGATCTTGAGATTGAGTCTGAAATAGAGTTCATAATCCAAGCAATTACCAGATTGTCAGCAATATCCCACTATTCGGGTTGAGTAGCATCTTCGGGCCTTGTGATAGTGCCTATGACCAAATCCAATTTGAGTTTGGTGGATAAATTGATTTCCATCCATTGTCTCCATGATCTATAGTTTGCAACTCCTGTTAGTTTGGTAGGTGGATTGAGCGAATTAGGTACATTTGATGGATGGATGAAAATAGAGTTTTACAGGTTGATCATGGTGGAAATTTAATGACAACACGATCTTCAACAATCATTGTGGCAGTAGGTGTGAAGTGAAGACAAAATATTGATTTTAATGGCATTACTCTGATACGATATTGAGTTCTAGTGCCATTTAATCATAAAAGAGAGGAAGAAGAAAATGGAAGATGAAGTTCCTGATCGATTAAATCCACCCTTCTTCTTAGCTGATGATAGCTTTAATACAAGGGAGGTCAAAACTTAACAACAACAATAACCATTAACTGTGATTATGTCTAATAGAAAAAGATGCTAACGAGAGAGAGATAAAAAAGAAGAGATAGAAAAAAGGAAAATACAGTAAAATAATAATGTTACTCTTAACATAGGAGTAATAAGAGTGGAATCAATTCCCCTTTATTTTATTTTTTTTATAACAAATATTTTAAAATAATAAAAATATTTTTTGTGAAATATCTATTTTAATCTAAATTAAGATTTTTAAATAGATATTTGTTAGCAAAATAGCTAGTCTTTCAAATAGTGTAAAATATGGGATAATTTATCCACGCCATTATCACATACCAAACAAATGCTTTGATCTCCCTAACTTCTCTTCGTCATGTTTCATAAATAGCTCCTTATAAGTATCATCACAATGAATGGTGCTCGGTTGTATGAAAGCTCCTTCCATCCGGTTACTGCCTATGAACACATCCCATAATTTGAGGGTTTTTCTGAGTGAAAATAACATTCTTGGGCAAACTGGATAAGAGTAATGGGCATCGTCAATGTTATCGCAATTAGGGTACTTTTGAGTAATTTTGTCCTATTAAATGAGAAATCGACAAAGGGACACCATTTTGTGATGTAGATATGCCTTTTCCTAGCCTAAGCATAGCTAACAAGCTCAAATGGAACTTCTAATAACATAGTTTATTAGGATATAAGTTGTAATACTCCCAAGTTGCAAGCGTAATTCAAAAAATAATGGATGTTACCACCACTATTAGCGTAAGTCCAATATTTTTACCTTCCTTATGTCAAGTGGTGAGGCAAAACCAAGTTAGATAATTATAAAATACAAAAAAAGTAATGGGAAGAAGATATAATAGATATCATTAAAGGTTCACAAATAAAAGATGCAATAAAATATCATTAATGCTTCATGGACAATAACTCTTTGTACAAAAATGCTAACATAAGTACAATAAGGACATATGGTTCTAAGAAAAGAACAATAGAAGAGCAGACAACAATGTGACATTGATTTTGTAACATACAAAAAATTAATACTAAGAAATTTTAATTTTAGCTAAAGTGAGACATAAAATAATTTGATATTACTACCATAAGTAATGTGGGTCTAGTTTAACATAGTTTTATCATAATAAATATAACGAAAAACATAACAAAAATTTAAATAAGATAAATAGAAAATAAGAGGAATTTCATAAAACAAAGTTAGAGGGTTGAAGGTAAACTTCAAGTACAAGGCTAATCAAAATATAGTAAAAGGGAACCCATGGAAGTAAGAGTCAATAAAATATCTATACAAAAATTCTAACTAATAGATATCCTCATCTTATACCTACAACCCAACAAGTCACTCTGTAATAGAAGAATATCAAAGTTAGCAAAGTCTCTAAGCTAGTAATAAAATGCTTATGTCAATAATAAGGTATTATACAAATAGAAATGAGTAGCACCCACAAAAAAGATGTTCAATATTTGTGCATTGAGTAAAATAATAAATATGCATCACTACAATAAGACATCCAACACATAATACTACATTAGAGGAAAAAAATTACACAAATGTGTTACGCCTAATTGAGAACTACTAAAGATGCAACAACTTTAATTATCTATAATTAGCTAATCAATGAAACTATTTGATTAATATATTGAGGTCAAGGAGAGGATAATAGCAATAACCTTCCCTTTCCCTAAAAAAGGGGGTAAAGATTGTAGACCTCACTAATACACATACATCTAGGGAAAACACATATGGGATACTAGTAAACTTCAAATTGTGAAGTATGCATACCCCATATAATCTGGTGTATTGGTGATATAGAGTGATGAAGGATCATATCCATCTCTTTCTTTATAAGTTGAAAGTCAAGAGTTAACATATTTGGAGGTAGCACCAATTGTCTTAGAAAATCATGAAACCTTTATAATAATGCTAATAATACTTCATTAAGTTAATCTTCTAGGTAATACATATATTTACAATAATAGGACTTCACCAATGATATCAAATGTGAAACATAATGATAATGTAAAGGTTACAAAGTTTATGGGATACAAAGCTATAAGAAATGAATCTTGATTATTGATTATTTCATATATTATCGTGATTAGGTTATATGTAGCTTTGATATATCAAGTAAATGTTGTCGTATCTTGTCATTGTAATTGTAATTCACTATGTATATAATATGAAAATGTGTTGTTTTAATTCTTATATAATTAATCTGGTTAATTTAGGCATAATAAAGGAGGGTTAAGCTCACCCTCATCACCATGTGTGTGTGTGTGTGTGTATGCCTTGTATGTTTGATTGAGGAAAAATGAAAAATGAAATTGAGCATTAGCTAAACAAAGGAGAAAGAGTAAAAACCTTGCCTTATTCTTCCTATCTTTCTCTCAAGTGAGTAGTGAACTTTAGCAGTAATTCTATAGGGAAACTAGACATTTCTCTTTTGAAGTGATTTTGATCTTAGAATATGTCAAAACACAACGATTTGAACCTTTTTTTTAATAATCCCCTCCTTGAAATTCTTCTTTACTTAAGTTGACATTTTTGAAATTCAATATAAATTCAAAGGTACTACAATTATGAAGATATTCATCTAATATCTTACACATCAAATTTTAGTATCAAAGCACAAGCTTGGATCGACACAAGTGAAGAAGAAGGCGGCTAGGAGAAGAATCAAGCAAACACACTTCATTTTTACAAGAAAAACAGGTTCTTCATACTTCTTGATTACATTCTTTGAATCTTGATTACCTTTCTTGAATCCTTACATGTATGGTATTAATCTTGATGGTCAAATGTATGAATTGAATAGGATTTAGATTGGTCTTGAAGAAAATCTTGAATGTTGACATTTAAAGAAACAAGTTGAAGATGATGATGTGTAGTGTGTGTCGAATAGTTTAGAGGAAAAAATGTATATATATGCTACTTGTGTAATACCACATTTCATGAAAACCCTAATTATAAATAGTAATTATTTTTATTATTTATAATAGTTATTTTATGATAATTGACATTAAATATATTTGTTAATATATAGGATATTATTACGATTTATTAGTTATAAAATTTAATTAAGTTAAAATATACTAGAGGGTGTTTTTTATTTTTTAGGTTGTAACAGGTGCCCATTTCATCAAATAACCGTAGCTCAGTAACCTTAAACCCTACTAAATATTTTACCCTAAATCTTTACCTAGATTTTTACTTGAACCTATCATTGACCTATACTAGATTTTTCCCTTACCATGATCCTACCTTCCTTACCCCTACACGTTACCTATCAACCTCTGCATCGTACCTCCCCTCTCCCCTTTGTTTGCTCTCCCAGCTTCACTGCTCATTGTATTACCAGCATCCACCCTTCTTATACACTTCCTATCCTCCTATGTGTGTGCTAAAAAATCTCTACCACTCTGCATAATTTCCTACCTTACCGAGCTCCCTCTTATGCATAAACTCTTCCTTTGTTCCCATCGTTGCTCCCCTTCTTTCACCATTTTTATTTGTTGCAATACTAATCCGGCCCTCCATGCCTTTCCAACGGCCACCTACACTAAAGCCCCATACATTGCACCAGCTATCTATGCTATAGCTACCCCATTAACCATACACAAAACCCCTGCAACCTCCCCTTCCTTATGCACCTTCTCCCCTTTCCTTTTCCTTTATCTCTCCCTAGAAATAAAAAAGAAAAAAAAACCACACCATCACCTGCAGTTGCTGTGATTCCTCCCTTTTGAACTTTGGTAATTCCTACCAAAACTAACCCCCAACCTTCACCTAACCTCATGAAGATTGTCCATTTACCTTCGACCAAGTTTGTCGCAGCCTCCACCCTTGTTACACCTTTATCCTCTATAGCTTCTCCCTAAATCTTTGGCTCTTCTCACTAAACACCTCAACCACCCTAAGTTGTCGTTCCTAGCTCATCTCCACTTCCCAAACTTACTAAAGCCATTATCCAGACCTTTAGCCATTTTTGTCAAAACACTAACCATTTTCCCCCCAAAGCTTCCCTCTCTTGTTGCTCAATTTTTCTTGCCATTCCTCTTTCTTTTCTATGGGGACTACCCTACAGCGCTTTCAAATTAATCACCTAGCCCACAAATCAACAAGATTCATTTCATTTCTCTTTATCCTCACTCACTCACTTCCTAAGAAATATTCAGAAATATTTGAAACTTCCATGAGGGTCACCCATTATAAATATTACTCCATGGCCATCATGTTTAACTATGAATTTCTTAGGATGGAATCACTAAAAGGATGGTATATTATGTTGATATAAGTAGCCATATCAATTCTTATTACACTCCTCTCAATTTAGGGTATTTCAAGTACCCCTTAATTTTTTCTAATATTATATGCTAATATATGAGTGTTTGGATGTTAAATTCCTAGGTATTTCTTGAAAGCTTTGGATACAACATCTTTTGTATAAGTTTTGGTTAGGTAAATCCAATCACTCATTAAATGGTAGAAAATTATGTGTAATTATGCTAGGAACTTTTGTATATAGAATCATGCTAGGGCTTATGCTTTTTAATAATTTAGCATGCATGATAAAATGATAGTATGCTAAAAGGATGATAAGCATGATTAACGATAATTAATATATATGCATGGTAATATGTTATATGTTTTACATCAGCAAGTCTAAGATTTTGTTAGGGATTCCATTATTATCATGTTATGATTCAAATTCCATAGCATATGCCTTATGAATGCTTATGCATGGAAGTAGGGTTATGATAGTTTACATGGACATATATGTGCATAATTAGGGTTAGCTTATGAAAAATTCTGTTTCATATGACCTAAGGTTAGAGATATGCTCCTACATGTACTATGATGGAAATATACATATTTAAATGATGTTTCATGCTTTACACATGTAATTGTATACATATGAAAGATGTGGTACGTGATAGTCGCATGATTAGGGTCTTGATAGACCTAATCCACTAAATGCATGAAAAGTTAAAATATAGTTAATAGAAAAAAATACATAGATTACCTACACACTAAAATAATATGAAATATTATCTTGCTCCCTACTCACGATGAATCTATCAAAATTATAATGTTTGATACAAAAAATGAGTAAAATGTGGATACTAGGTTTTTGAAGGGTAATTTGGTAATTTTGACCTAATGTATACATTTATAAATAAATGAGTTCTAGGATGGCCTTGGCCTTTTGATAGGTTAACTTTAGATTTGATTTGGCTTGACATAGACCTATAATCTTAGATTTTGTCTAAATAATTCGGTTTAAAAGGGAATATGGTTAAGTACGGAAAATAGAAATTTTTGTGTCATATGTGACCTATGTAATCAAGTCATAAGATATTAATACTTAAAATTAAATAGATGGAGTTAGGAATGGTTCCACTTTATTGGTCTCTACCTTAGAGGTGAGGTGTTAGCTCTCATTTTTGGTTCCTTGGTGGGACTTTGTGCCTCATTGTAAGGCTCTACTCTACTATATAGGTGATCTACAGGCCCTATAAGGTGTATTGTTACTTAAGGAATAGGTGATCGAGGTTGGGAGGATACTTTGTTTCTTTCAAGAGCCAGTATGATCAAGTGTAACACTATGTCCCTAGGTTCAAGGTAAGGGCACATTATGGCTATTGGGTGCTAATATGGCTAGATTTATCATGGTGCCTCTAGGCTGATTTATATCCCTCTAAATTAACAAAAAAAAAATGGAAATATTTTGTGTGTAATACAAGAATTGGATTCTTGGTTCGGTAGTTAATTCAATACCCTACCTTAGTATTCTGGTGGATTGTTTTTTTGATAGTTGCCTCAGTACCTTACCTTAGTTTATATTGAATTTGTTTGTTTTATGGTTACCTTGGTGCCCTATCCTATTATTGTCTTAGATTTTTATTTTGATAGTTACCTTAGTGCTCTACTAATATGATTGGAATGTATTTAGCTAATCAAATATTACTTTATACTTTGGAAAGATGAGAAGTGGAATGGTGTATTTTGCTATTGAGTTGAGACATGCACCATAATATATATTTCTCCATGAGTATTGTTTGTATAGTTTTATGACTTGTGCTATATTATGCTTTTCAGTAGGTGTGTGAGCATGTAAAATGTGGGTGCGCTGACTCTTGTGAGGTATTTCTATTTACTTCGTATGAGGAAGTTGTATTGATACTAATTTTGCAGATTACTATGTGACGACCATGGAATGGCATGAAGTTTTTAACCAAGGGCTAGAAAATTGGAGTCCTTAAGGAGGAGGCTCCATTTTTAGAATGGGACATTGGGTCTAAGGGTTGGGGAAAATTAGAATGGTACCTTTGGGTGCTAGTTTTGTTACAATCAATTTTTCCATTATTCTTATATTCTTTGCTGTACTTTAGATATACTATTTACTATAATATTTATTCATAACTCTATTATGCATTATTTCTATTTTTTATGATCTACACTGGTTGAATTTGTTTTAGCCTTAGCACTTAGTATATGAAAGGTAAGGAGCCAAACTTATGGTAAAAGTTAACACCCAGTAATTTATAAATTAATTCTTCCACACAAACAATAATTTTCTACTGGTAAGATGGGAGTATTACAACTTGTGTAGAATTTATTTGCTTCTGCCTGTTATATATGTGTCTAATATAACATTGCATGTGCTATTTAAATTTTACATATGTGTTGAAGTGCATTAGAATTGAATGAACGACAAAAGCCTAATCGTTATGTATGGTATCATTTGTTAGTTGAATGTGTGCTTATGTATATGATAAAATAAGTGAAGTGTAGTCCATCGTTTGGATTGTTTGATCGTGGAATATTTTTACCTCATACATTTAGTGATGTGTGTTGAATAAGAATTAAGTACATTACATATTAGAACATATACATACGTAAACATCATTAGGATTATCGATTATTGCAAGTTGAGTTTTGTTGAATTCTATTTCAATAATTTGATAAGAAAAGTGTTAGGTGTGTTGATTTAATTGTTTGCGTGATAAAATTGATTATTGGTTGTGTTTTTGATTCATTAGAATCAAATATTTTAAGCAAAAACCATCTTAGAAATTGAAGGGAAGGTCTTAAGAGACTCGGGTTACAATGGAACACTAAAGAATTACTAAGCTTTTGTTAAGTATGTTAGAAAATTTAATTCATATGGAGGGAGAACCAAATGTTCAAGCCATTTTTGATATAATTTGAAAGATATAAATAAATTTTGTGGCAACCAATGCACAACTTCAATAACTTCTTGTAACGCAAATTCAATTCCATAGGATGGAGTCTCACTTTGCCGAGCAAGATTAGGTGTAAAATTTACAAGAATAGAAGAAGTTCTTTGGAGATCTAATGGGAAGTGTTACAAAGCCTATCAATCCAGCAAGAGGAATACATTTGAACTCATGAGTAGCTTATGAGGAAGAGTCAGAAGGTAGTGGAAGTGGTAGAAGGAAAGATGATTATCAAAGAAGGTATTATCATAACAAATATAAAAGTATCAAACTTGATCTTTTTGATTTTGATGGTGAACTTGATGTTGAGTTTTCCTTGAATGGTTACATGAGGTATAGGCTATTTTTGAATTCAAGGATTGTCATGGTGAGAAAAAAAATAATTTAAATTAGCTACTCTTAAGTTTAAGAAGTTTTCTATTATATAGTATGATAACAAACATGTGATATACTTCTTGGTGGCCTTAATATGATGATATTAAGTACTCCTAGGCAAGGACTTTTAAGTATTAAAGAATATGTTGGGGAATTTGACAGGTTAGTACTTATATGTGATATCCATGTAAGAATGGAACAAAGATGTGCTAGACTTCTTAGTGGCCTTAACATGATGATTAGAGATAAATTTGAAGCTTTTCTATATTATTCTCATTATGATATGATTAATTTATCTTTGAGATTTGAAAAGCAAATTAAATCTACCAAGCCTGATGCTAGACAAGGTAAATATTGTAGAAAGTACTACTCACATACATAAGCAACTAAGTATAGGACAAACACCTCAAGCCCTAAAAATGTTGAGAGATAACAAGGGATTAACCAAGAAGAAAAAGGCTAGGGCAAAGTCATTAAATTCTCTAAAAATTTTTTTAAGTGCTGCGGATTTGGACACTTCGTTAGAGAATGCCCCAACCAAATAGTATTATCTATACAAGAGATTAAAGATATGGAGACTTGTGATAAAGATCTTAAGTTCAAGTAAAACAAAGAAATTTTAAGTGAATTATAAGATGAAGGAAATTCTTGTTGCTTCTTGCAAATATTGCTTTAAGTGTGAGCTAATGAGAAACCTAATGAACATGAGAAGATATTCAGGACTAAAGGAAGTGTGGGAGATGCACTTTATATAGTTACCATTGATAGTGGATCTTGTAAAATGTGGCTAATGAGAGGATGGGGAAGGAATTAGGATAAGGGAAAAAATCACATCTAAGGCCATATTCTCTTCAATGGTATAACAACGAGAAAGGAGTTAAGGTAATGAAACAAACCCTAATCTCATTTAAAATTATAATTATATGATGACGTGCTATGTGATGTTTTTCCTACAGATGGATTTGGAATCGTATTAGGTAGACCATCAAAATATGATTTATTTTCTATTCATAATGGTATTAATAATGAATATCTTATTGATAATGATAAGAGGAAGCATAAATTTACAATTTCTAAGTTTGATAATGATAACATAGTTAAAAATAAAAAAGTTTTTATTTTTATACAAGAAAGCTATGTTAGAATATATTAAGGAAGAAGGTAGTTGTTATGGTATTGATTATCAAATAACCCCTATAAGGGGAGAAAATAAAAATAATATAAAAGTAGATGAGATTATTAATGAATATAAGGATGTGTTTCTTAATGAATTACCACTAGGATTATTAACTAAAAGAGGGATAGAATATGCTATAGATTTAATTCCTTTCATGCCTTTACCCAATTGACCTACTTATAGATGTAATCTAGAACAAGCTAAGAAATTATAGATACAAATACAAGATCTAATAGAAAAAGGATATGTGAGAGAAAGCCTGAGTCCGTGTTGTATACTTGCATTATTTATTCCTAAAAAAGATGATTCCGGTGCATACATATTGATTCCAGATCTGTGAATAATATAATTATCAAATATAGATTTCCTAAGCCTAGAATAGATGACATGTTAGATAAATTATGTGGAGCATAGGTATTCTATAAAACTGATGTAAGGAGTGAATATCATCAAATGAGAATATGAGAAGGGAATGAATGGAACTATGATTTTAAAAAGTAATATAATGTTTATGAATGGAAAGATATGCCATTTAGATTGTATAATGGACCTACTTCATTTATGACATTAATGAATGAAGTTATTTAAAATCTTCTTGGAAAATTCATTATGGTATACTTATTTATAGTAAAAATGAACATGATCATCCTATTAATTTGAGGAGATTATTTGATAAACTAAGGGAAGCTAACCTCTATGGAAAAATGGAAAAGTGTGATTTTATGCTTGAGAGTACTATTTTTCATGGATATATTGTTAGTGGAAAAGCTATAAAAGTAGATCCTACAAATATTCAAGTTATTCATGATTGGCTATTGCCTAAGGATATTCATGAGGTAAGGAGTTTCAATAGATTGGCGAGTTTCTATAGAAGATTCATTTAGGAATTCTCGACTATTGATGCACAGGTTACACATCTTATGAAGAAAAGTGGATTTAAGTGAGGAGAAGATTCCATTAAGGCTTTTGAGATTTTAAAGAAAAAGCTATGTAACACACCTGTATTATCTTTACCTAACTTTGATTAATTATTTGATGTTACATGTGAACCTTGTGGGGTAGGGATAGGAGGTGTACTCTCACCCAAAAAAAATAGCCATTGCATTTTCTAGTGAAAAATGAAATGGTGCCAAAATGAATTATTCAACATATGATATGGAATTCTATACAATCATAAGAAGCTTGGAAACCTTGAGTCATTATTTCAGACCTAAACCATTTGTTTTGTATTCGGATTGTGAGAGTATTAATTATTTCCATGTGCAGAAGAAAATTAGTCCTAAGCATGAAAGATGCATTAGTTTCTTACAACCCTTTGTGTCTTATATCAAACATTTTAATGGTAATGAAAATGTTATAGAAGATCCATTATCTAGAAGATGTATAATACTTGTAATATTGTATGCTAAATTATTAGCATTTGAAATATTCAAATAATTATATGCATAAAGATAAATATTTCTTTGAAATTTTTAATGAATGTAAGGAAAATTACAATTGTGGTAATAATGTGCTATAGGATAACTTTCTTTTCAAACTTTCTGTACACCTGTTTCTAGTGTAAGTGATTTACTTTTTTAGGATATAGAAGATGGGAGTATAACTGGTCATTTTAGTGTTCATAAGACTATGAAAATATTATAGGAAAATTTCTACTCATTATAAATGACAAAATTAGTGCAAACTATTTTTGGGAGATGTGTGACATGTCCAAATAGTAAAATTTTCTTCAATAAAGGTTAGGATACTCCTTTAATAGTACCTAGTAAATCATGGAAGAATGTGAGTATAGACTTTATATTAGGTTTACAAAGGATACAAAGGGGTTATGATTTTATTATGGCGGTACTGAAGTAAGAGATTTATATTTTAAGGAAATAGTAAGGTTTCATGGTATACCCAAAAGTATAATATTAGATAGAGATGTGAAAATTTTAAGTTACTTTTAGAAGAAATTTTGGCATATGTTAAGTACAAAGTTGTTGGTTAGTGAATCACATAATCCACAAACGGATGGTCAAATAATAGTGACTAATAAAACAAGAGGGTTAATTAATGAATTTAATAAGGATTAGGATATAAAAATCTCACATTCTTAATTTCCATATAATAGGATTCCTTCTTGTATAGCTCACTCAAGTCCATTTGAGTTTAACTATAGAGTTGGCCCTTATTCACCTATTGATATGTTATTAATGAAAAAAGGTGAAATTAAAAATTATGATGCTAAATAAAGGGTTGAATTCTTTAAAAAACTTCATGAACAAATAAGGAATAATATTGAGAAATCTAATGTTAAATATCAAAACCAAGCTAACAAATAGAGAACTATATAAATATTTGAATAGGGAGACATGGTATGGTTATATTTAAGAAACGAAAGATTTCCAATATGAAGGATATATAAACTAATTCCAAGAATAGATGAACCTTTCAAAATCTTAAGAAAATATTGAAATAATGCTTATGAATTAGAATTGCTAGAACCTTATGGAGGAGTTCCTAGGACTTTCAATATTGGTTATTTGTCTCCTTATTATAGTGATGCTAATTTGAGGATAAATTCTTCTTTACTAGGGGAGAATGATATACTATCATCTCCATCTCATTCTTGACAATTAGAAGGTCAAGATTTAACATACTTTGAGGTATTGCTAGTTGCCTTAAAAAATCTTGAACACCTTCATAATAATGCTAATAATATTTGACTAAGTGAATCTTATAGCTATGACTTGTGTTTCTAAGGAGAGGAATTCACTAATGATATCTAATATGTAAGATAATGATCATGCAAAGGTTACAAAATTGCAAGGGAGACAAAGCTAGAAGACATGAAGCATGATTATTGATTATTTTATGTATTATCATGATTAGGTTTTATGTAGCTTTGATATTTTATGTAATCCTTGTAATATCTCATTGTAATTGTAAATCATCATGTATATCATATGCAAATGTATTAGTATAACTCATATATAATTAGGCTAGTTGATGTGGGCATATTCAAGGAGATTTAAGCTCGGCCTCATTACAATATGTGTATATATGTATATAATTGTTTTTTACATTTGATTAAGGACGAACGAAGAATGAAATCAAGAATTAGCTAAACAAAGGAGAAAGAGTTAACACTTTGCCTTCTTCTTCTTCCTTTATTTCTCTCACTTGGGGAGTTAACTTTAAGAATAATTCTCTATATAAATTAGATATTTCTCTTTAGAAATGATTTTGGTTTGGAGTAGATCGAAATGCAAGCATTCAATAATTTGAAAGTACTTGGTCCTAATTCATGTGTTATTAACACCTCCATTTTTCTCAACAAAAAAATTTCATTTTCAAACATTATGTTAGCAGAAATACAAGTTTACCTTATGAAAAATGGGGTTCTACTACCACATCTAACATAAGATAGACACCTCAACACCTACCTCATATTAAACATAAGGCTGGGTATCTAACCACCAAAACAAAAGGAAAATATAAAGTGCACAAAAAACACATAAAGATAGGAAAATCAAGGTTTACAACTCATGACTACATAGGACCCTAATCTGTGCAAAGATATACCAAATGAAAATAGATACCTGGACTAAATCAATTACTAAGGAGAAATGCCTCGGTCACTCAAGGATCATAAAAGAAAGTCTTTGAGAATGCATATGCTCAATAAACCAATTATGCTACAAAGATAATGGACCATTCACTAGCCATCCTTGGGAAACCTGGACAAAACCTCCTATTCGTGCGATTGAGTAGGGGATTGCAACAAAAACCCCATTAATATGCATACTTATTAATGCCTTTTTCGGTCTTAATCTAGTTAATATTTTGCTTTAGGTGAATACAAAATTCCTATACAAAAGATGTGAGCGATAGGTGAACATAGAATTCCTTTACCCAAATTAATTGAGAAATAGGTGGGATTAGTCCCCATGGTTTCTTAATACTATAGAGTTCCAACTAAATAAATGAGCATAAAGTCTAGGCTCATACCAAAATAACATGGTAGATATAAATCTTGGCTCATGCTAAATTAACTCTCTTGTGATGACTAGACTTTTTAGTAACAATACCCCTATTACATCATTAGTGTATAGAGTAGGAAAGGTATAACATCAACAAGGATCCCAAAATAAACTATGATCCTACTTGAAGGCGCCTTAAGGTAAATCATTTAAAGGTAAACTAATCCCTAGTAACTAATTGAGGATCGAATAATCCAACCTGATCATGATTGTGGCTCCGCTTTAAGTTATTAATGTCTTATTAGATCAGAATCCTATATCACATAAAGGCCCACAAACAATATCATAGCGAATATCAAGCCATTTCAATATGATGGACCGATTTAAGGGTCTCACATGATCTAGTGTTCCCATTTAGGGTATCTTCAAGTGAGCATCCCATTAACTGATAAATTATGTTAAAAGGTAGAATTATACAATGTTAATTTCATACATAAATGTCTCACCAAAAATATTATTTCATTTCCTCGTTTTACATCCTTATTCAAATATTGGTCAAATCCTGTTTGTAAGGTCAAGCTTATAGTTCAATACTTAACCGTCATCTTACCATTCATTAAAGGATGTTCTAATTTAACCCCTAAGGCTTAAGATGAAGGTTTAATTAGAGGTTAACTATGATCCAACCCAAACTCATGATTATTTATCCATTCATTTCAATAGATGCGTGAAAGACATTATTTATAGATAAGTTCAACTTAAGACAACCATATATGCCCATGTTATTTTCTTTTAATATTACTATGTCACTTAAAGATACAATGCTCCACATTTTAATGCTATAACTTAAGACAACCATATATGCCCATGTTATTTTCTTTTAATATTACTATGTCACTTAAAGATATAATGCTCCATAGTTTAACGCTATAATGTAAATGGTTAAAAGTCTATTAGAAATCATTATTACTCATTACATAGTTACCATCCATTGGAAGAAATCATTTTTAAGCCGTTTAATCCTCAACTCATTCCATAGCCAGGAAGAAAACTAAAACATAATGCTAAGGTCAACTTAGTTTACTATGTTCAATTTTCTCTGTACTAGTTTTATCTATCAATTAAAATCTATTAATCTATGTAAAGTTATAGCTACTAGCATCTTATGTCATTATCCAAGCGTGAGAAAACTCAAAATATCACATTCAGGAATAAATAGGTAAGAAAAAGCATAATTGGAAGAGAATACTTTTCCAAAAACTACTTGATCTATCTCCTTCACCAATTAATTGGTTTTATGGAATAGTATATCAGTCAAGGCATGATCAAAACTTCACAGTTATGGTGAACTAGTCAATTGGTCAACCTAACCTGTTGACTAGTCTAAAAAATGAGTTGATCGATCTAGTTAAACAAGTTGATATGTATAAACTATGTATAATACTACTAAAGTTCACACATAAGTTTTTCAATCAATTGACCCAACCAATCAATTATTCTAGGAGCTGGTCTATAGTTTTGGTCAAAGAAGTTGATGGGTTTAACCAAATACAAAGAACACTAAAGTCATTAGCCAACTCGTCGATGGCTCTACCATACCATTTAATCAATCCTAAGGACCAATTTATTAGTCATTAAGACCGCTTGATCAATTAGGGATAGAACAACCCTAATAAAATATACTTACACCAAGATAAAGTCCATAACCTTTATCCAATCAATCCAAACATATATCTTAGGTCATTTAAGGTTCTTAATAAGGAGTATTCATGAATCAACATAGGAAATACAAAAATCATGATGGGAATATCAATAAAATCATGATTGCACTTTATGAACTTGATAAAAACTCAGAAGACATAAACCATATTATCTTCTTTCTAAGCCATCATACATCATTCTATCAATAATATCACATATACTACTATCACTTAAGATACTCTAAATAACAAAGGTAATTATGAATCTAAAATCATATTTATGAGGGTTATATAAACAAGAATTTAAGCTAATATTCTTACAAACTATTTCATTCATTCCATGTTAAGATGTTCAAGCATAATGTTATCTCTAATACTTAAGTTAACACATACTTATAAAACATGCACTTTACTTACTAATACCATTTTCCATAACTATTTGAAAGAGAATGGTTGACCTCAAAAGATGTGAAACACACCAGTGAGAGCAAAAATCATAGAAAAATTCAAGCCCTTTGCAATATTGTAAAACCTTTCTAGAAAGCTAGATTAGAACTTGGCAAAACCTTTAAATTCATCCAAAGTATACATTGTAAAATTTGGTACCTAGTAGATGAAATTAGAGAAAACCTACCTTCCTAAAGAGAAAATAGAGAATACTAGAGAAGAAAGGTAAACCCACACCCCTTTCCCAAGTTTAACCACATGTTGCTTAAGATCAAAATAAGAAGGAGATAGAGAAAGGATAAGGAGAGGATTGTAAGATCAAAAATTAAAATCAAGGATTATAAATGTGGTTTATTAACCCATCCTAAAATCTTATGACATATGTTTAAAATTATGTTGATACAACTATAAAATAGTTTTATTTTTTCAAAGGGATTGAAGTTCTAATAAATATGTGAATTTTAAGCATACCGATTGACTTGTACACCAAAAAATTTACATTTTTATTCATGGAAAACCATTCATTATCCTATGATTTCATATCTTTTTTTAAGTTTTTTCTTAAATCTCTTTCTAAATTTCACATCTTTTTCTAAATTTTACTTGAATTTCTTTCTAGTGTTTATGAATCTCTTTCTAATGTTTATGAAAACTTCTAATTAGAATCAAGTTGTGCCAGTAAGCATATCTCAATGCTTTAGGATTATTTTCACATTATTTAGATCATTTTATTGATATAGAAAAGCAATAAATAATTGTCTTTCATAATTATGGTGTCAATTATTCTATATTTGAATAGTGTCTCCACTAAATTTGAAGACCAATGGATGGTTACATTACTCAAAACCCAATAAATAAGCAACTAAGTGCCTACATGCATATGCATGGCATGCAAGTGGGGAGTGAACACATGCATAGGGAGTATATTAGTAGGATTTTTGAGCATTATTAAGTACATTAGCTAACTTATTAATTAAGTATTAAAGTAGAGAATAAAGTTATCATAAAGGTAGCATAATATCTTTTGGCTGGGAATCTTTTGGAATATGCTTTAGCTAGTGGTAGAAAGGTTATATTATGAATGAATGTCAAGAATATTGTATTGGGGAATGAAAATTTGAACTTGAAGGTAAGAATTGAATGAATTATGTGTGAGTTCAAGCTCAAGCAAATCGAATATGTGTGAACAGTTTAGCTTAAAAGTTTTAATCTCTTCATTTGTGTGAATTAGAGATTAATCCATATCTTTTCTACTCTTCTTAATCCATATTTTTCTGCCCTGATTACCATCAATATCTTACAATGATTCATTGTTAATCCGAACCCAAAATTAGTATATAAAATCGAAGCCCTAAACCATACCTTTCAAACCCTAAACCATCCATACCAACCAATCACCACCTTATTCTCTCTTTTCGAACAAAACCCTAACCCTAAACCATAATTCCAACCAACATATAAACTCTAATTTTTGACATAAACATCATCATCAACTTATAATCAAATCCATAGGTTAATTAATGTGCTCCATTCGAATGTTCATCGTTGTTAACCCATCAACACCAAATCATCATCATCACTCTTCTACCATATTTGAACAACCATCATATTTATTACATCACCTTTGAAGATTTAATATTTTAACTCACCATCACCAAGCCTTTATCATATTATCTAAATTCCATTCAAACCTTAATTCTACATAATTCAAGATTACATCCTCCCACACACATCAATTTTGGTATCAAAGCTCTATGTTGGAATTTCAATCAAGATTTAATCTTTCTTTCAAGGATATTCAAGATTCATCATGAAAGTGTTCCATCTTCAAGAATATCCAAGATTGCATAAAAAAACATAAGAGGGCCACGTGATTTAGGGCGTGTTTGGGGAGTGTTGTGTTTAGTTTATAAGGAGAAGGATGGAGAACCAAGGTGAAGAATTAAGAGATTTTCTCATGACCTTGGTGGACAAAATAAAGGAGTTCAAATTATAGGTGGGAAGAATAGAATCTTCCCAAGCACATGAGTCCTATGTGCAGCAACAAAACCAAAGGGAATAAGTAAAGGAAGGACATGTGAGAGGAGCACTAAATTAGGTGGAAAAAGAAGAAGAGAGCTTGGGAAACTATGTAAGGGTACATGATACTTTGTGGAAAACTTATGAATAAATGGAAAAAATAATCCGCTTTGATCTTCCCAACTTTCAAGATAACCTCGACCTGGAGTCTTTTCTTGAATGGTTGCAAATTGATGGGTTAATTTTAGAGTACACTACCACGGAAAGGGGTTTTAATAACGGTTATTTTATAGTTTTAATAACGGTTTTCAACCGTTATTGAATCGCCCGTTATTAAATCTTTAATAATGGTTCATAACTGTCATGAAAAATACACAAAAACCCGCGAATATGTGCGTAAACTTCATATTTAATAACGATTTTTACTTTAAAACCGTTATTAAAACTCCAGTTTTTAATAACGGTTCTGATGAAAACCGTTATTAAAATGTAGGTTTTAATAACAGTTCTTATGAAAACCGTTATTAAAACCTACGTTTTAATAACGGTTTTCATCAGAACCGTTATTAAAACAAGGTTTTAATAACGGTTTTTATAAGAACCGTTATTAAAACTCCACTTTTTTTTTGCAGTTTTATTCCTGCCCACATACACAGTTACCAAATCTGTATGTTAAAACAATTACCAAATCTGCAATGTAAAACAACATCAATTCATACCAAATCTGCAATCACACCATAATTTCAATCAATCTATAATTGGTATGCATGTCTCAATACACCAACTATACTTGCAATAAAATTAGTGGGCATACCACAACTTGGTAGCTCTATACCCCAAAGTAAAGAGTTCACATATCTAGGCTGGTAGACGAAATACAAACCTAAAAATGTATGTAGAATATATAGATCGCTACCGAATGAATGAGTGCACGTGCTTGGCCTCTAAATTCATCAATTTCATCAACATTATATTGCTGGCCTCGTGCATAGTCATCGGTGAAAAACTACAACACCCATGTTTCAATTAATATACAGTTAGCCATTAGGTATGTCATGATTCATTAATAGAAAAATATGGAAAAGCAAACATACATGGCTTGGATTTATGTTGACCAATCTATTCTAGACTATAAGATCCATTGCTCGTCTTCTTCACTTGAACCCTTAAAAACTTCAATTTCATCATCATCATCTAAGTTCCTTTGTCTCGAAGATCTTCAATTTTGGAGGTACCTAAAGATCTTATCTCATCCATAATTACAATAGAGGATAAAGAGATAAACAATAGAGGAAAAACAATTCTGATAAAAGTAAAAACTAAAATATATGAAAACATGTATTACCCTACATACAAAATAATACAAAGGTAGGCAACATATGTTACCACTATAATCAAGAGGTTATATAACACCATCATACCCTAAATTTAGAGGCCAAAACGGCCTTTTTTGGGCTCCGATATTGCCCAAACCGGCTTTGTCACTTTTCCACGTCGTAGATCTCGAAAAAATACCCAAAATAGCCTCCTAGATCACCTAAATCCGAGGTTGCATGAAAAAGTTATGACCCTCCAAAGTTTATAGTTGAATCTAGCTCTAAATAACCTCAATAATGTCTTCTCTTTTGTTTATTATGGTTGTAGCTCTAAATAATGTTGAATCTATATTCTCCATACAAAAAAATACAACAATAATATGTAAAGCTCTCGGCCAACACATGCATTTGTTAATATATAACAATAACACAACAAATTCAACAACAAACAACAAAATTTTCAGCCAACACATTCAACAACACATTTTCAAACGAAACCCTGGCGACATGCATTTATATAAGTAGATAAAAAGAGTTACGAGAGGAAGAGAAAACACATACATAAAGTGAGCTAGCTACAAACACGACGGTGAGAATGTTGAGAGAGGCAAGGGCTTCAGACACGATGGAGGATGAAGGTGCAAGTGCCAGCTAGCTTTGGAACAATGGCAGAGGTGTGGCGGTGCGAGGGTTTCCTTTACTTGAGAGGAGCCTGGTGGTGCGAGTTGGCGGTGCGAGGGTTTGCAAGGAGAAGGAAGGAGAGCAAGAGAATGAAAGTGCAGAGAGTCTGAAAATTTTGGCACGAAACAGAACTGAGCGAAATAAAAGTTTGATTTTGGGTTTTAATAACGGTTCCTGAGAGAACCGTTATTAAAACATCTTTTAATAACAATTCCTGAGAGAACCATTATTAAAACATCTTTTAATAACGGTTCCTAGAAGAACCGTCATTAAAAGCTTCTGACTTTTGACAACTGTTCTAATATGAACCGTTATTAAATCCTCTTTTAATAACTGTTTATATAAAACCGTTATTAAAACATCCGTCCAAATTTTAACGTTGCCCTTTTAATAACGGTTTTTAACTAGAACCGTTATAAAAACTTCCCGCCGATTAATTTTCACGCGTTTGACAACGGTTTTCGAACTACCATTATTAATGTCCCGTTATTATTTTCCGTGTTTTTAGTAGTGGTATGAGGAAATTGATAATGAGAAATGGTGTCGAATAACGATATTGAAGTTTAAAAAATTCTCTAGAGCATGGTATGATAATTTAAAAAGGATATAGGAGAGAGAAGGATAATAAAAGATTAGTTCATGGAAAAAGTTAAAGAAACATTTGAAGAGGAAGTTTGTGCATCAGGAATACGAGCAACAAAATTTTATAAAATTGACTACATTGAGGCAAGAGTTACTTGGAGTTGAAGAATATATTTTGGAGTTATAAAGGCTAGCTCCAGTATGTGGTGTCGAAGAATGAGAAGAAAAAAGGATGTGCACGATTCACGATTCATTGGGGGTTTAAATATGATTCTTCTTGAGAAGGTAGAGGTGTACTTGTATGAAGTGTTTGAAGACCTAGCCAAATAAGCTATCAAGCTTAAGAAACAGTTGAAGAGGACCAAGCCACCAATTTATCAAGCTGCAAACCAAGATAATGATAAAAGGTTCACTCCTAAAGAAAAGGGTAATGATCAAATGGTTGAAAAGGTGAAACAATAATGCTTCAAGTGTAGAGCTAATGGACATTTGCTTGTGATTGTATAAACCAAAGAGCATTAACATTGAAGGATATAGAAAATCTTCAAGTCTTGTGAAGAGAATGAAGACCTCGATCAAGACCTAGAAGAAGAAAGTGATAGCCTAGAATATGGTTTGGAATAAGACCTAAAAGGTCAAGGATAAAACAACAACCTTTACTTCTCAATAGGAGAAGAGTTTCAAGGCAAAATGCAGAATTAGTGATAAAGTGTGTGAAGTCATCATTTATAGTGGCTTATGCACTAATGTTGCTAGTGAGAAGATGGTGAATAAGCTCGGCTTGTAGACCAAGGTTATTCTAAAACCATATTCACTTCAATGGCTCAAAAGAGACAAAGGCGTAAGGGTAACCAAACAAACTCTTATCTCTTTTAAGATTGAAAATTATTTTGATGATGTTTTATGTGATATTTTGTCTATTGATTCTTATCACATTTTGTTAGGGAGGCCATGTCAATTTGATAGGAAGGTTGTGCATGATGTAGTCTTTAATAAGTATGTGGTGTGTCAAGGCCAAAAGTAGTTTAGGCTTAAACCTAATCTAGATGGGGAGGATTCAATTTTGAGGAGTGAAAAGAAAAAACAAAGGTAGAATTTGAATTTAGGAAAAGAAAAAAGAAGAGTAATATGTCATTCTTGATCCTTAAGGAGTGTGAGATGAATGAAGCAATTAAAGATGAGATGATATGCAATGCCTTAGTTGTAAAGGAGGTCCAATGAGGGGAGAATGCTAATATGGATATAAAATTGTAACAGGTATTGAAAGAGTATGCCAATGTGTTTTTGGAATAGGTGCCAAGTGGGATACCTCCTTTGGGAGGTAATAAACATGCTATTTATATTGTTCAAGGAGTTCCATTATAGAACAAACTAGCTTATAGATGCAATCTAGAAGAGCTTAAGGAGCTATAAAAAACAGTGCAAAAGTTGCTAGATTGAGGTTATATTCAGGAGAGAATGAGTCCATATGGTTTCCTAGCTTTGTAGTGCCTAAGAAGGATGGTACGTGGAAGATGTATATTGATTCAAGAGCCATCAAAAACATCACAATCAAGTATAGGTTTCTGATGCCAAGATTGGATGACATGTCAGATGAGTTACATGGTGCAAAGGTGTTCTCAATGATTGATCTTAGGAGCAGCTTTTGGGATGCATTATCTATGAGGGCCATGGTACTTACGATGATGGATGTAAAGCTTTTATGGTTCGAGATATTGAAGAGTCAATATGCCATGGATTATTATTTTGGTATGATCTTTGAAGAGTGCAAGAAAGAAGAGAGTTCTGGAGCTTATGTTAATCAAGATGGGTTCTTATTAAGGCATAACGAATTATGTGTGATGAAGACATCAGTTAGAGACTTGTTAATCAAAGAGGTGCATGAAGGAGGAATTATAGGACACTTTGGAGTTCATAAGATTTTAGAGTTGCTGCAAGAGCATTTTTATTGGCCGATAATGCAAAAGGGAGTATAAGTCATGGTTTTTTGGTGTTCTACATGTTAAAGAAGCAAGGGTTTCTTTCATAAAGGGTTATATGTACCTATACCTATGCCTACTCAACCATGGAAAGGTGTTAGTATGAATTTTATTTTGAGATTGCCTTAGACACAATGAGCCAAGGATTCTATTATGGTTATAGTAGGTTTATTTTCCAAGATGGCTCATTTTATTTCATGTCACAAGACCGATGTTGCTACCTATATTGCAGATTTATACTTCAAGGAGATCATGAGATTGCATGGAATTTTGAGAAGTATTGTTTTAGTTAGAGATGTGAAGTTCCTAAGCTATTTTTGGAAGATTTTATGGCACATGCTAAAAATGAAGCTTCTATTTAGCACGTTACATCATCCTTAAATGAATGGACAAACCAGAGTTACTAATAGAACTTTAGGCAGTTTGCTAAAGGTATTGGTGAGTAAGAGTGATAATGATTAGGATGTCAAGTTAGCACATGCAGAGTTTTCTTACAATCAAAGTCCTTATACTACAACAAGCTCTAGTCTGTTAGAGATTGTATATGGTACTAATCCATATATGATGATTGATATGATGGTATTGAAGAAGGGTGAAGTGAAGAGTTATGATGCACAAGAGATTGTGGAGTTCTTTCAAAAAATTCATTAACAAGTCAAACACAATATTGAGAAGGCAAATGAATTGTATAAGACAAGAGCAAATAAGCATAGGAGCTAACATGTTTTTCAACAAGGAGATTTGGTCTGGCTATACTTGAGGAAGGAGAGATTTCCTAATCTAAGGAAACACAGGCTTATGTCAAGGGTGGATGGTCCTTTCAATGTACTTTGAAATTTTGGAGAGAGTGCTTATGAGCTCAATTTATCAGATTCATATGGTTGGGTATCAAGGAAATTTAAACTTGGAGATGTTACCCCTTATTATGACGATGCAAATTTGAGGACAAATTTAAATCAATAAGGGGAGAATAATGGAGGTGAAAACACTCAAGAATTGGCTTTCATAATGATTGAACCAATTATTCTTCATTTGGAAAGTGTCTCCCATTAATTAAGTGTCTACGTGCATGTGTATGTCATGCATTGTGTGCAAGGAGGGAGTGACCACATGCATGGGGAGTATATAGGCATTATTTTTTAGCAGTATTTAACACTTTAGCTAATTTATTAATTTTGTGTGAGTTTAAGCTCAAGCAAATCAAATATGTGTGAATGGTTTGGCTTAAAAGTTTTAATCTCGTCGTCTATGTGAATTAGAGATGAGTAATCCATCTCTTTTCTACTCTTCGTAATCCATATTTTCCTTCCCTAATTACCATAAAAATCCCTCTCTAATTTTTGTGTAATCCAAACCCTTGATTGGTATGCAAAACCAAAGCCCTAAACCACCCCTTTGAAACCCTAAACCATCCATACCAACCAAATGCCACCTTATTCCCTCTTTTCAAACCAAATGCTAACCCTAACCATAAAACACAATTCCAACCTGCATCCAAACCCTAACTTTCAACACTAAACATCATCATCAATCCATCATCGAATGCATACTTTAATTAGTGTGTTCCATTCAAACCATCATCATTGTTAACCCATCATCATCATCACTCTTCTACCATATTCAAACAACCATCATCTTTATTACATCATCTTCGAAGCTTTAACTCACCATCACCGAGCCTTTATCATATTATCTAAACTCCATTCGAACCTTGATTCGATATAATTGAAGATTACATCCTCCCACATACATCATCTATAATTTTAATTATTTATATTTTTCTAAAAAGCACTTTTGAGTTGTACGCTACCTTCTCTCTTCTCCGCCACTTATCACTCTCTCTTCTAGTTATTGGGCTGCATCTTTAACTTTTACATCTATTCGCTTACTCACCAACCTTCTACCATGCCTCTTTCTGAATTCAATTAACCTCCATCACCCCATCATGTTTGTCCTTTCCTCTTTGTTTCCCACACTTAACCATATTAGTCTATTCTCCCTCTCTCCTATGAATTTTGACCAACCCTCACCTCTATACCCTCCATTTATGAATTATTTTCACTAATATCCTATTGTTCTTATTCTTTTCTCCCTTTTATTCGTGGAAAAGTTTCCTAAATGTGAGCATTCTTTCTTTTTCTCCCATCGTCCTAACCACAATGGAAAAAATGTAGGCTTGTTACAATTTCCTTCCTTCCTTAGTTGAGCTGTATTTCCCTTTTTTCCTCTAATCTTAGCTTTAATTCTCGCTTATTTATCTTAAGCAAGGAAGGATTAAATTCTAAGAATGGTTGAGGATTTCAATTTATTTTCCTTGGCATGTTGTTTCCAAGAATTAGTTAGGTTGTGCCTTATTCTCTTTTTCTTATGCAAAATTCTTCCTTGATTTTCTTTCATGTATTGCAAGGAATGATTGTCTTACCTCTTGATTCTCTCAGGATTTATGGCCTCTGTAGATAGCCATCAAATTAGGAGAAATTTGTGTTAGAAGTTTTGCTCTAAGGTAATGCATCCTTATCTCTAATATAAATAAGATATTATGTTGTTTGTTATGGTTTTATGTGCTTGGTATGTGCTTTGGTGTTTATCTAATATGTTGGTTTCTTAATTTTGAGCATGTTTTCATATTTCAATTTTAAAGTTTGTAGCATGTTTTGGTATTTTTGAAATTATACACAAGTTGAAAAATTCCAAGCATAATCTTGTTCACTAATGATTCCTACCATGTTTTATGTGAATTCATTTAAGGAACGTGTGTCTTATGCAATTTATAATATAGAAGCATGGTAGGATTAATTTGGTAAAGTTAAGTGATATTTTGCATAGTGGATCCTTGGTATGTGTTCTATTTAACCTGACTAGTAGATCTATTTGTTAAACTAATTGAATGGTTTCGTGAACAATCACTCGATTTGGAAGTTTTGATTAGCTGGTTATGAAAACAATTAATTAGTTTAATGAAGTGGTTGAGTGATTTCTTTGAGAAGTTGATTGGTTTTTCAAACCCATCAACTTGTGACCCTTCAAATCAAAGTGTTCTAGGATCTACTTAGACCCATCAACTTGTTTAGCTAAATCGATTGATGGGTCTCCTAATAATAGTCGATCGGTGGAACCAACAAGTTCATCAGTCCACTAGTCTCATTTTCTATTAAGGTTTGGTACGACAAGACAAGTGGACTGGTTCTAAGGACCAATCAAATGGTCCACTTGATTTTTTCCATATTTGCTTGTTGTCTAATGATTCTTCATTTGGGCCTTCAATATTAATGGCTCTCTATAAATATAACATTTTGATCATAATTTCAACCATATCTAACCCAATTTTAATATGAATCAAAGTGATGATACAATGGTGCCTTGTTTGTGTTGAGTTTAATGTTCCCTTAAAACACCCTATTTCGTGGCTTGTATGTGTTGGGTAGTTTCTTATGTCAACCCTTAAAACACCAAATTGGTTTGATATATGGATTTTTATCATGGAATAATAAAGCATTTCTTAATATGTATACTTAGGTTTTGGTTATCTTTTGTGCCCCTAACCTAGGAGACCCAGTGTGGTGGATGTTAAAGATCCTCGAGACAAGCCCCTTGGCACTACTACTAGCGTGGTGGGTGAGGTTGACCCAAAAGTGAACGTATTCTCCCTCAACTAGGGGACGAAGTATGGTAGAAGAGGAAGATCAATAATAAAAGCCTTGCTCGCACTAGAGTGATGCCGTGTTTGGAGTGGTAGTCCTATGTTCATCCTCTAACTAAATATTAGCAATGATACTTACTTAATGGAAATTTACTTCGGGTAATAAAGATCCAAAATTTAGCATATGCCCCCTCGCCTAGGTAACCATGTGTTCTAGATGAGGAAGATCCCTGAGAAAGGATATATCACTCCCAATTTTTGAACCAGAAAAATTCATTTTTAAAACAATGCAAAAGCATTTGAAAAATAAAGCTGAGGAATGCTACTGCCAAATCAATCATGAGAGAAGTGTAATCACCACATAGCCCATGCCTTATGCAAGGAAAAATGGAACAATGAACAAAAGACGCATGCTCGTTATAATATAGTGACAATATAAGATAATAAGGGAAAAAAATATTATAAATAGAATGAATATGAATCTTTATAAAATGAAATATAGGAAATCGAGCTACGCTTTTAAATAACCAGAAATACAAAAAATTCCCAATACATTGGGGAAAATGCCTATAACTGATTAGCCTAACTTTTATACATAAACATAAACCTTAACCACAAGCATGACTTGATAATGGCCTATGTCATCACCCTCAGCATACTCTAACCAAGAGTCATAACCCTGAAAATCATCCTGCGCTGCCTAAACTAGAAGCCAGATCATCACAATTACCACACAAGTACATTATCATTAAAGTGCCTAAAACATGGTAAGGCTCATGCATCACATTTAAGTCACATAACAACATGGTTATATCATATTGATAACATTCAACACTTAGTCTCAAAGTAGTAGCACAACAAAACATGTTTGCATGAAAATCATGGATGGATAATGATATGGTACATATTTCACAATTGATATAATATAAATCATATTAAAATTCTTCCTTTAGTAACCATATTGTTTAATATTGATAAGATAGTTTTTTTGACAACATCTAGTTCTCCATCATGAACAAAAGTCATGGAAGCATAAATAAACACAATGGGAAACCACACACACCACACATCGAGTGCATCTACTGTAAGGGCTCATAGAAATTGGGATACTACACCCATTACACTCGGATGAAGTACATCAAGGAGGATTTTAGTGGGATACCTCACACACCACACCTTGATTATCTTTTCCATGAGGGCTAAAAATGTTGGGATATCACACCCATCTAAGAAATGGATAATATGACGTGGTAGGGGGTTTGTACTGGGATACCTCGCTCACCTATCCAGACATCAATGCTATGCCGGCTTGCCATTATATAATCATATGCCTTAAAGATATGCACATACCCCCTATTAGCCACAACTTGGTAGAGAAGGAAATAGGTACTGAGTGAAGAGATAACCATAGGGCCATTTAGCCACTACTCCTAGTTAACTACCCCAAGATTTGGAGAAAAAAGCTTGAATAAAATCTTATTCCATTATTATTTATTTTTAAGTGATATCATAAATCACAAATAAAAATCCACAAATAACGAAATGGGTGTTTCTAAGTGATAACACCAAACACAATTAATTTCCATTGTTAACAAAATTTTATGTTTCCAAATGATAATACAAAACACATGACAAGGCATAAAAGCAACCAATTGAGTGTTTAGAGATGACACAAAAACTTAACTAAGTTTATGTCTCAAACACCATCATTATAATTATTATTAAAATTAGGGAAATCATAGTTGAAATCACAATTTAAATGTTATAATTATATAGAGTTATTAACATATAAGGCCTAAGAGAATTAAAACAATTAGTAAGCAAACCATGCGACATTCATTCGGATTAGTCAATCTGTCCCTAGGACCATTCAACTGGCTAATCATACTAGCACTGAATGAAGAAATTACCGAAGGAACATTCAACTGGTTAGTCAGACCAGTCGACTATTCATAGGAACCAGTTGATGGGTTTAGTCCAACAAGTCAATGGGTCTAAGTAGAGACCAAACTATTTTGGCCTATGGATAAACCAATCGATAGGTTTGACAAACCTAGTGACTGGTTATAGAAACTAGTTGACTGGTTTTCTCCAACAAGTTTATGGGTGAAAGAAGAAAACACACAATTTTGGTCAGTAGAGATACCAGTCAATAGATTTGATAAACCAATCAACTGTTCATTGTAACCAGATGATTGGTTTGTCAAACCAATCAATTGATCTCATGACCAAATAGCTCAAATCTCCAAACCATTCAACTCCTCTCAAAACCATTGAATGGGTTTGAGGAACTAATTGACTGGCTTGGGTAAAACACTATAATGACTTGTGATATACACACCCAAATTTACAACACTTTACCATATTAATCATAGGACGCTTCTATGTCATAACACACGTAAAAATACATATTGCACACATAGAATCAGGTGGATACATGGTAATATAAATGCTTTAAGGAATCATGCTCAAATGGATAAATTTTGCATAAATTAGAGAAACCCAAAAATACTAACTTTAGGAGGAGTTATACCACATGTTTGGATTCTAGAATACAAACTACATCACGCTCACATAACACACCAAACATATGGAAACTTTAAAGCCACGGAACCCCACTTATGTTAAAGATAAGAATGCATTACCTTGAAGCAATTCTTCAAGCAAAAAAGCTCATACTTGATGGCTATCTAGTAGAACCAAGGAAAAATCAAAAGAAGATGAACAGAATAGACAACCTTTTCTCAAAAAAACGCATGCCAAAGGAAAGAACTAAAATTTTCAAATTTTCTTAAACCTTAATTCTTCCTTACTTTAGGAAAATAAGGGAGAACTAAAACCAATATTAGAATAATAAAACGGAATATAGTGGTCACACAAAGAGTGGATAAAACTAGAGCAATTCTCTATTTTTCTCAATAGAGAGGAGAAAAGGGAAAAATGAAGGGATGCTCAACACTAGGGAAATTTTCCACAATGAAAGGGAGAAGAAAGTAAGATGCTTAACACTGGGGAAATTTTGACATTGATGCCCTACACAAATCACTATAATTGACAACATATACTTAGCACAAAAGATGCTAACATCAAAGATAGCTATAAGAAATTCATATTACTCTTAGTTTGAAACATTCAAGATTAATATTATCATTGTACTCATCATAGCTTCCTCATGACATATATTGAAGACAACAACCCATAACTTGTTGCAACACTAATATTATCACAACAAATTTGAATACCCACAAACATATGGGAGTAAATAGAGAAATGTGTTAGTGATTGTTAACCACCTTAAATATATAACATGTTTGTTACATACACCCTACTGTAGAATGAACAGAATAGAAGAAATGAATATTGCACAACCATAATCAAGGCCTGCTATGTGTAATGAAAATAGGGTGTAGAATTTTCCTGTTCAAATTGATTTGGTAGGCTACGACTTTATTGAGATGGCTTGCTAATTGGGAGCTTGGAGCTAGAACAATATTCTCAACCAATGTGAAAGCTGCACTCGAGAGGAGCTATGGTCGGAGGAAGCTTGACAATAGAATTGTAGAAATCAAATTGAGGATATGTAATATGAGTTGATGGATCATGGAAGATGAAAGAGAAAATGCTGATGAACCAAAGAAGAGAGAGAAATTTTAGATCGAGGAGATGGAATATAGGTTTGATGGATGAAGAAAATGTAGATGGACATGGAGCGATTGATGGAGGAAGAATAAATAGATGGTGGTGGAGTGGTTGACGTTCATGGAGTAAAATGAAGCCTTCAATGGAGAAAAAAATCCTCAATGAAGGAGAAGGAAGTAGAGGAAGATGGAGGTCATGAGTCTAAGAGTCAAGAGGGAGGTTGACATGAAAACTTCTCCTTGACTCAGTTTTCTCACTTATTTCCTTTCTTTCCTTCTCCAATCATAAGAAAAATTATTAGCCTTAAGTTTTATTATCATTTTTCTTTCTATTTTATTCTTTTAATTTTTTAGATAACCAAACAAATTGAAATCATTTTCCATTAAAAAATTTTCCTTTCCTTTTTTTCCTTAAAACAAATTGATCCTTGATGTTATGTTCATAGAAAAGATATTGGTTTTGATTTTGGAAAGAGCTTGAAATTTTGGTGAAGATATGAATTTCAAGTGTACCAATCAATTTTTTTCCCAAACTAATTGCCAATTATGAATAAAGACTAGCACTTTTAATTCTTACATAGCTAGTTAACCGGCCCTCTCAAAGACTAACTAAATGTGATATGTTTTTTGACCTTTTTCTATTTTTTCTTTGATTCTCTATATAATGAATATAAAAACTTTTAATGAATGTTTATTTGTTGTAATAATCATAATTTGGTACTTTGGAATTATTTTCACATTATATAGTTAATTTTATGATTTTATTTAGCAATAAATTCTCTCAAAATACTTTTGAGGTACTTTCTCACATATCTTTCCTATCCATCACTTTTTTCTTTTATTTGGTAGCCATAGTTGCATGTAATCCATCCTTCACCTTCTCTCATGACTTACATCTCTCCCACAACCTCATTATTCTCCACCTTCCTCATCTTCAACATTCTACTTCAAACACATTGATTTTCTACAGTACATAGATAATACCCCTATTTTTCACTATTAAAATTTTTCGTTGTGAAAACCATGGGCAAGTAGAAAACTAATAAACACTTAAAGAAAATAGGTTTTTACCACTACAACTATCATACGATAGGTGCAAGCCACTCGACCATTGTTAGATACAAGGTTGAGAACTAAACCAACCAAAATCAATGTAAAGTGCAATAGACATACTATATTAAAATTGAAAGAAAACATATTATATAAATATAAGAGTAAGCCAAGTTACCTTCTCAATAAAGTCACCAGAAATAGGATTCTAACATAATTCAAAAGTCATACTAACATATCTCATGCATATTTCATATAACAGGATACAAACTAAATATTGGTCACATCAAGAGTAGGAAGCTCATATGATACATGAATTATTAGGCTTGACAACATAACACAATATCATAGATTATTACATACAATCTACTAAGTAGATTACCCAAATATCATTAAGGTTTTATTCATCCATGCACATGATTCCATCGTGGGTCATTTTTCCACTTCCTAATCCATTAGGTCATTTACATAAGCCATTGTCTTTATTACCATTATTTTTCTTTTACACTTATTTTTCTCTATAGCCACATTCTTATTTCTAAATTTTTATCCAAATACTTTTTTAAATTATGATTGAAATACTTATTCAAATTATTATCCAAATACTCATTCAACTATTATCAAAGTATGGACTATACACGATCTCATGGTCTCACATACCATGGAAGTCTATCAAAACTAGATGACATGAAGTTAAGGCCAAAGCCATGTAACCACCAATGGACATAACTCCAAGAAACAGTTAAGTAACCAACAATAGACATAAGTCCGTGCCAAATCTAGGTAACCACCAATGGGCAAAACTTCTAGCCAAACACAAAAAAGAATTAGATAACTAGACACTTTAGTATTGATACCTCCTATTACATAATTAGTGTCTAGAAAAGGTAAGGAACCGTGATCAACTAGGATCTCACCAAAAGATAAAGCCTGAAGGCACCAATAAATGCCCGAAGGTAGACTAAACACCATTAGCTAAATTAGTATTGGGAAATCCATGCCCATACATAGCTTGATTGACTTTCAGTTTAAGTGATTAGAATGTCATTCTCAAAGTTATGTGATCACCCAAGGCTCATACAATATAGAAGCAAGACATTGACATACTTATTCAATCTTAACCATTACCATTCCTCAACCATGTGTGGGATTTCTATTGCTGCTTACTCAACATTAACCAAATCCATTAGATTAATCCATCAAATACATTTTCGTGTTTACCCATTATGGCCTTTACAACATCCTTCATGTATGCCATGAATCATGATCAATTTAATACATTTATTAGGTTGTCAATCCATGTAAATAGATATATTTCCCTCATTAAATAGTCATATAGTAGTGTAAGGCATATTCTCAAAGCATATACAAGATAAAAGATCAAAATCACACAATCTAAATGAATAGCTCGATCGGTTTAGCCTAACCAGTCGATCAGTTTTACCAACTAGTCGATCGGCTAGGCTAAACCACTCAGTTATTTAGAGACTAGTTAATTGGTTCCACCAAATGAGTAGAGGATTTTATGTAGAGAGAAAACTAAGGTCACTGCAAGCCTATCAGTAGATTAGTTTTGGCCAACCAATCTATTGTTCAATGGACCAATCGATCGGTATAGCCTAAATATTTAATCAATTTTTCCTCAGGCAAAACCCGAAACCTTTTCTCATTCAATTCATCATCAAAATTCCCATTACATCCAAACTAAAATATATACTGGCATCATACCAACACATTTTCACCTTATAAACTTAGGCATACTTCATAGTTAATAAAATCAATCAAATTTTCATAACAACATACATTTTTCTTAAAATTTAAAATTTAATCAACATGTATCAATATAGAACAAAATTCTCATGTAATGTTTTAAAATTCAGACTTTAAAGATTATATCACATCACAAGATTAACTAGGTCACATTTCAGAAGCAATAATGTCTTACTAGGTGCAAGCAAAACTTTTCCATAATTAGGAAAACTCAACTTGGAAGATTTCCACTTTCTAAACCATAAAAATAGAATTTAAAGCTTAAAAAATTCAATGAATAATTTTATAAATCATAAATCAAATTAGTATAAAATAACTTATAAAAGCTAAGGGGAAAACATAAAGAATTTGTGCTAAAAGAGAGACTCAACTTCCACATAAACCTAATCCTCCCTTACTGAAAGATAAATTAGAAGATGCGAGAGAAAGGATTAGAAGAGTGGAAAGGAACAAAAACTTAGTTCAAATCATAGAGAAAATATCATAAGGTTAGAGAGAGCTCAAATATTTTTGAAAAGAAAATTGAATGGAAGGGGTGATTAGGGCTATTAATATCCAACAAATCTGTAGAAGAATGAGTGTGGCTATTCTTAAATCAAAAAACCCCAACTTTTATCATTCAAATATGTGATAAATGGGAAGATTTTTTCAAAGATAGGATAAATTCCCTTCTAGATCTGAAAGGGTGATTCAAGAAATGTGTAGATCAAATTTGCAAATAAATATTAAACACAAGAGAGAAAATGAGAAATCAGTGTGGAAGAAATCTCCTAGCTAAGGAAAGATAGGTCGAGTATAAAAGCAATGATTTATAGGGAATGTAGAGGAGATAGGTGAAAGAAGAGAAAGCTGAGGTCACCCTCTCCATTAATTGTCTCAAACAAACCCTTGAATCTATTTATATGTAGAAGATTAGGCTGAATGAAGGACAAGAAAGGTTAAGAATATTTAAAGAATAACTTGGAATAGGATTATAAAGATTCCATTTTTGTATAAGAAGTTTTCCTAGAAAAATCAAGTTTCAAAAATATACTTATCTTGACAAACCTATTGAGTGGTGTGAGCTTGTGACTCATATTTGGTGTGTATAATTGCTTGGATTGGTGTGTGGGATTTAGGTGAGGATTTCTTTGATTCTCTTTGTAATCGCAATTACTTCACATCAATAAGATCATTTTTTCCCTAATATATGTTCTTGAATGTTGTTCTCTTCTCAATTATTGTGTGTTCTAATTGATTCTAATTAGATTTTGTTATTCCAAATTGGTACCAACAACAAAAAATTGGTTTGGCCTACCAATCGACTGTTCTATGAATCAATTAATCATTTCAATCAGGTAAAACCCATTCACCAAAATGACAAACCTATCAACTAATTCATGAAACTAATCGATTAGTCTTCCTAAAAGCTCATTTTTTATAATTTCGAAAGCTTATTCAAAGCCAAATTTGCCTTTGACTGAGTTATATTACCAACTCAAAATCACACATCATAAAATCATAATAAACAACATAAGTTTTTATTCAATAAACTTCACAAAAATATAGGGTATTACAATAGTACTCCACTAGAGAGGGTGTGTCCCCAAAGCATACTAAGCATGGTCTAGGAATGGTATACATACACACAACAATTCACCTAGTAAATTAAAAAAAGCAAAGGTTAGTACACTTATAAAAAAAACTACACCACTGACATTAATCTAGAAGAACAAATCTAGGTTTTTCATTTGAATCTCCTCCTTAGCCTCCCAAGTGGCCTCCTTAGTACCATGTTGTAACCAAAGGACGTTTACTAGCAAACCACTCTTCTTGCTTACCGCTTGGATCATCTTGTATATGACACTTGTTGGTCATTCTTTGTAAGTTATAGACTCATCAAGCTCTAATGACCCCAACAAGAAGACAAGTAAAGGATGCAATACGTTTTTCCCCAACAGGGACATATGAAAGACATTGTCCACATGAGATAATGCCATCTGTAAAGCAACCATGCTAAAAAGATCCACAGTTTAATATACCTAATACTAAGCTTACCCTTTCTACCAAACGTCATGAATCCCTTGGTCAGAGTGACCCTGAAAAGGACTCTATCACCTTCCTCATAACCATTGACTTATTTTCTCAAATATGTTTAGCTCTTTTATAAGTATTTCACTACTCTCATGTGATCTAAATATGTTGGATCTGCCTCATTGTATCCTTAAACATCTCTTATCCCAACAAAATCGTCTCACTAATATCATTACAATAGAAGGAACTATAACACTTTCTCCCATATAAGGCGCTTCAAAATATTCCATCTTGATACTACTATGATAAATATTGTTACAAGAAAGCTTAATCAAGTCAAAGTAGTCCTTCAAACTACCCCCAAAATCTAATGCATATCCTTGATGCATGCCCTCTAGATTTTAAATGGTCTTCTCTATCTAACCATTAGTGGCTGTGTATAAAGCAGTACTCATCTTTAGTTGAGTCCTAAAACCATCTTGTCACTTTTTCTAGAATTATGACAGTAATATAGGGTCTCAGTATGACATAATGTCTTAAGGGACCCCATCCAATTGAATAACATGATTCCTATAAGCATTAGCTAGTTGTTTCATTCTCCATGTTATCTTCATATGTATAAATACTGCTAACTTAAATAGGAGATCCAAAACAACCTAGATGGAATCAAAACAATAACTAGTCCTCAAAAGACTCACCCAAAAGTCTATCAAGATGTTGTCTCACTTTCCTTATAGAAATTTTAGTGGTTGTCCAAACCCTACTAGCCTCTTATGCTAGAGCTTGACCTTATGACAAGTCAAACATAAGGTAAGAAACTCTACCACCTCCTAATTAAAACGAAGCCACCAATATACCTTTCTCAAATCCTTGTATAGCTTCTCCCTTTTAGGGTAGATGGAAGAAGGAGTATCATGTCCATCCTCCAAGATTTTCCTCTTATACTCAGTACATCTCTTGGGTATACATCACCTACCACGGTATCTAAAACCACTATTCTTGTGGAGTTAAAACACTTTGCATCTTCCATCTTTAATACCCTACTTGATTATTTAGTTCTTAACTTTACCAAGTTGGTTAGCTCAAATTACCTCAAAGATCGAAGGATTGATGGTGATTACACACATTCCTACCACCAAGCTACTAACGGTGATAAGCTCAATCTCTATTGTCCTGAACTCTTAGCATAGGTGATTTGAAAGTATAATTGTGCTCAAGGGATAAAAAATCTTCTAGCAAAGTGCTTCTACCAGCACATTGACCTTACCCTCATGGTAGGTCAATTCTAGGTCATAATCCTTTGCCAACTCCAACCATCGACGATGTCTCAAGTTAAACTCCTATTGCTTGAAGATGTACTTGAGACTCTTATGGTGGATGTAGAATTTGCACTAAACCGTATACAAAATGTAACTCCAAATTTTAAGAGAGAACACTACAGTGGCAAGCTCTAAGTTATGTGTTGGGTTGTTTTGTTCATACTGCTTCAATGTCAAGAAGCATATGTAACCTGCTCTATGTTTGGAAGCAATACTATACACTTCAAGACAATTATATTCACCTGGTAACATGAACACTAGGGGTGTATTCAAACACTTCTTCAACTCTTAATAATATCACAACACTTATTGTCCTACTAGAATCTCACATCCTTCTTCAGTAAGTTGGTTAATGGACGAGCTATCTTGGAGAAGTAAAAAGCAAATCTATAGTAGTATCTGGCCACTCACATACAGTTTAATACCTCCTTCACAGATGTTGGTGCTGGCCATTTACAAACAACCCAAACTTGGGAAGGGTTCACTACTACCCCATACTTAGAGATTACATGTCCAAGAAAACCCACTTGATCTAGCCAAAACTTATATTTTTAATGTTTCCAAATAGCCAGTGCGACTTTAACAATGCCAAATCAGCCTTATACATTGTGTGTCCTTTTCTCTATCATTAGAGTAGATAAGGATGTCATCAATGAATACCATGATGACCTAAACTATAAATGGTCACAAAATAATATTCATGACAGATATGAATGTTGCTAGTGTATTCGAGAATCCAAAAGGCATTACTGTGAACTCATAATAGCCATAGCTTATTTAAAATGTAATCTTAGGGATGTCCTTCTCCAATATCCTTAATCCATGGTATCTTGATTGAAGATCAATTTTATAGATTACCTTATATCCTTTGAGTTGGTTAAACAAGTCATGGATCTCTAGCAACAGATAGTAGTTCTTTACTATAACAAGATTAAACGCTTAATTATCAATTCCAAATCTCAAGCTCTCATCCTATTTCTTCACAAATAGAGCTAGCACTCTGCAAAGTGATATATCTTTTGGACCTACCCCTTCCCCATTATTTATTTTAACTAGGCCTAAAGCTCATTCATCTCTGTAAGTGCCATATTGTATAAGGATTTACATATCAGCTCTATCCCTAACAATACATCCACTATAAACTTGATGAGTCAAATAGGTTTCATTCCTAGAATCTCATTAGGAAATACAATGAGATACTTGCTAATCACTATGATTTGCTTTAACGACATTTCAACTACCTTAGTATCCCAAAAATCACACATGAAAAGTGGATATCCTTTGTGAACAAAGTTGCTCATCATGATTGCTAACATGGTCTATATAGAGGGGTTAGTTTCACACTTCTAATTCGAGACCCTAACACCCTTTGGTCCTCATAGAATCACAGATTCTTGTGCTTATTCAATCAATTCTCTGTACTTCCCTAACATGTCTATTCTGATAATATTATTAACATCAATTTCATGTAATTCAAGCTCTATGACATCTTAGCGAAATTCTACTCTCCCAACTATCATGGTCACCCTTTATAGAACTAGGAACATCTAATCCTATCCCCAAAGGCAACACAACAAAAGTATATATACTACTAGAAGGATACAAAGCATCAATAGTTACAAATGCAAATGACACAAAGGAATGTCATGCATTAAAGTTAAATAATACACATGTTGGAAAAGTAGAGACGCTAAACATACTTGTAGCCACACCAACCTAAGGCTCGACCTCTAATTAGTCAATCCCATTCAAGCATCCACTTGAAGGAACCTGAAATACCCCAAAATCCTAAATTCCAAAATTTTGGCCAAATAAGGAATTAGTAGGAAATTAAACATATAAATTTAATTACTTAAATGTAGGGAATTAATTAATGTAAATTAAGAGGGAATAATAAAGAATTTATTTGGAAGAAAATTTGGGTATTTTCCTAATTAGTATGGAGGTTGAGGAAATTTATCTAAAATAGTCTAACTAAGTAAAAAGGAAATTTATTTAATATTTTATGAATAATTAATATTCTAAACAGCCCCAAAAATATTCTAAATAATTTATGCAAAATCCAAAACCCTAAATTAAACATTTCCTCTTTTCTTTTCCCTCATTTTCCTTTCTTCTTTTTCTTCCTTTTCTTTTTTTTCCTTCTTCCCCGTCGGTTGGGCCTCTCCCCGCGGCCCAGCCCTTCTCTTCTTTTCCTTTCTCCCTCCCCCGCGGCCCAGCGTCGTTCGCTGGCCAATGCCCGAGTGCGACACAACGTTTTGCCTTTCGATCCGCTGAAGCGCCGCGTCGCGATTAATGAGCCTTATAACCGTTGCCAGCCAACGACACGATGCCGCGTTTCGACCTTCTAAATAATGAAACGATGCGTCGAGATTAAGAACGTTATAACCGTTGCCGACCGGCCGGTTTCTCCCCTTTCTTTTATTCCGTGGACCACCGGTCCAACCTACCCCGCTGTCGTCTTCTTCCTCGCGCCTGTGACCACTGCGCCGCTGCAACACCGACAACGCCACAGTCCAACCGTCCTTCTCGTCCTTTCTCCCTTCCCTTTCTTTCTCGATTTGTCCCAGCCTACCGTCCTGCACCGCCCAGGCCCTGCCCCTTTCCTTTCTCGTCCAAACCGAGCCAGAACCTGCTGACAGAGAATCTGCAGGCCTGCCGATCGCCGCCGGACGGCGTATTGCCTTGACCTGGCGTGTCCTCTCCTCCTTCGTTGTTTTCTCCCCCCAATTGCCTATAAATACCCCCCTTCGACAGCCATAACCTGTGCTGCAAAAATTACCCCGAAACTCTGCCTCTCTGTCGCCTGAAAATCAGACGAAGCTTCCGCCGCCGCCGGTGATTGCCGCCGCCACCGCTGGCCACCAAAAACACCCATGCACCTTCCTCCACAAAACCAAACCATCGCCGTCCTCCACCCTGCCCTGCACGTGCCGCTATAGCCGTGCGAAGCTCCCTGCTGAAAAACCCATCTTCCAGTCGCCGCCGCCCCTTACGCCGCCCGTAGCCGCCACCTCCGCCGTGTTCCACCCTCCTTCCACCTTCCAAAGTAACCTGCAGGTCCTCCCCTACCTGCCCATACCCTCCTTACCCCCTGCTGCCTTCTCCACCGGCCTCCACCATTTTCCACCACCTTCTTCTTCCTTCGACCGCCGCGTCCACCACCGCGCGCCGCCGCCCTTCTCATGCCACCACCCTCATTCCACTCCCCTCTCCCTGCTGTCTCCTCCCCCACACTTAGCTTCCTTTTTTCCTCCTCCCATCTAACCACCTTCCCCATCTTTTCCCTCTTCTCCTCCTCCATCGCCACCGCTGCCGCCGCCTCGCGCCGCCGCCGGACCACCACCTTCCTCAGGTGGTCTTCCACTCAGCTGAACCCTAAAACCCTTTTCTTATGCCCCTATAGTAGTTTATAACTAATATTAGTATTATTACACTTATTATTATTATTATTATTATTATTAGCTTATTAACTAATACCATTTCTGTTATTATCCTTAATGTCATCATACTATCACCCCTTCTAACCCTAACCCCTATTATGCTTAACTTAGGGTTAGTGTCATTACCTTCATTATTAACATTTCTAATACTATTATTATTTTTACTTTTATTATCATTACCATTATTAATTTTTGTATCCTAAAGGTGTTATTTTCTTACAAGCCATAATCTCTCCCAAAACCCTAACTTTCAACATACTTAACCTTTAGTGTTGGTGCTATTATTTTATTAATACTATCACTAAGATTACTACCACTATTAGTATTCTTACTATTTAACCCAACCTTATGTGAAGTGTTGTAACTATGTGATATTGTTTTACCATATCTAATATTTTTAACATTAGTGTCATTTCTATTATTGACATTACCCATATGCTAATTCTATTAGGGTGACAAAATATGGGAGCCCTTACATTATTTATTCAAAACATGACTTTTATCATTACTACCTCTAGGAGTGTTAACTTATTGATATTACAACCATTGTATTAATATTTTAATGCTAACACCACCATAAGTATCACTATTAGTAGTTTACTAATACCATTATTATCACTATTTTACTACGTCTAGCAAACACTAATGTTATAAAGATGGAACTAACGGGTCTAATGATATAAGTGTAACAATGAGCTTTGAAACTAAAGATGTATCAATGAGTAATACTTAGCATAATAAATTAGAGCAAAAACCCTAGTTTTGTACAACGCCCCTACTAGGGATAAGAGCCCTAACCTTAGACTAGAATAAGGGTTGATAATATTTATAAAAGAAACTAATACGTAGCTTTTCCCCTTTTCATAGGTGACCCGATCCGAGACCTAAGGAGCTAGAGGAGCGTGCTCCGAGCCCGGTGCCTACCTAGGTAAGGACGAAGCTATGGTCTTGTGCTATGTGTAATATAATGTGTTGATGAATGAGGATTATGCCATGTTGATGTGTATTATGCATGTGTTATGAGTAACCTGTTTTGTGTAGCGCAACATGGATCATGAGGTATGTTGTGTGTGCCTTATACTATACGTGTATGACATGTTCCATGTTTGATGTGGATGTTGATGATGTGACTTGTTATGGCCCTCTAGGACATGCATGCTAGGGTTTTGGGTAGCATGAAATGATAGTAAAAGAATAACGGGGAGGTGAACGTTTGGGAAGTTTGCATGGGGGATTTAGACCTTGCATGGGCGTGATCTTTACGTGGGAAAAGTTGATTTGGGTGGTAAGTAAGAGCTTGGGAGAGTCTTGGAACGATTAGAGACTTAGTATGAAAAATAGTACGTAAGTTGGTGCATAAGAGGTCTTATTAGGGTTTTGGGTGTAAGTGGGGGCTGGAGAGTCTGCATGGAATGTTTAAATTATGCATGGGAATGAATCTTACGTGAGGAAAGTTGATTTAAGAAGTAAATAAGATAATGTCAAAGTTACGGGTCCATTGGAGACTTGGATGCAAAATTTTACGTGGGCCGATGTAAGGGTGTCTAAGGGACCCAATTAGGGTTTTGGGAGAAAATGAGGAAATTGAGGGGTACAAGGGTAAAAATGATCAAGGAAGGAGGGAGTATGGGGTTGAGAGTGAGAATTCACTTATATAGAGGATGAGTATGGGTTTTCTAAAGGAAAGGAGAGATTTGGGGTGAAAGAGGGAGATTACTTATTGAGGAAGTAAAGTGCTAGGGTTTGGGCGGCCAACTAGGGTTTTGTCGGTCACACGAGAACTTGGGAGATAAAGTAATACATTTGGGGAGTTTCCTAATAAAAATGAGGTGCGAGATAAAGAACAAAGTAACGTTTGGGTAAGTAAGAAAGAGTTGGGCCACATAGGTCCGACTAGGGTCTCCGAGGAGGAACCCTAGAGGGATGAGGACATACGGAGTCGATATCATATGTGTTGGGGTAGCCTATGTTCTTGGAGATCGCGCCTTACTGTATACCACTATACGTAAGTCTAGGGGGGATGGATGTCGGGTGTGAGAAGAGGTACGGGTCTCAATATATGGGACGGGTCTCCTCAAAAGGGAAGAGGTAGAGGGTAGTGATATGCATGTCAAGGGTGATGTGTGATTTAATAAGACACCGATAAGACATTAATCACGTAAAGTGAAAGATGTCGAGCCGAGCCTGTGATCCGGTCCACCGGCTATAATAGTGGATCAGAGGCGTTTTGCCCTGTGCGTTATTTTCCGGTCCACCGGCTATAATAGTGGATCAGAGGCGTTCTGCCCTGTGCGATATCTTCCGGTCCACCGGCTATAATAGTGGGGGATCTTGCGCTCGACAAACCAAACGAATAAGTTAACCCATGGGAAAGATACTAAGTACATAAAGCGAAACACCATGTGAGTCGGGGCTGTGATCCGGTCCACCGGCTATAATAGTGGATTAGAGGCGTTTTGCCCTGTGCGTTATTTTTCGGTCCACCGGCTATAATAGTGAATCAGAGGCGTTCTGCCATGTGCGTATATCTTCCGGTCCACCGGCTATAATAGTGGGGCTCCCGCGCTCACATGGGTTATTGAAAAAATGTGTGGAAAGGACTTATTATCATTAATGAGAATAAAAGGACAAAGCATCGAGGAAACATTCGCCCCTTTCCTGCATGTTATTGTATGTTGTCTATGTGCTGAACTTGTACTATATGTCCTATGTGCTGGCCTTAGCTCGTCTGTTACCTTGCTTAGTACGAAGCGTACTGATCACCCGTTTCATGGGTGCTACTCATTCCCACGAGCAGAGAGCCCTTCTGACCTTGTGCAGGTAGGAGATCTTGTTTTCGATGCCTACGACACCTACGAGGCATCGGGTGGGGCCGAGTATTGAGCCCATCCTGGTTGGGGCCGAGAGCGAGTTGGCCGGACTCTTTTACGATCCTCGCTTTCATTTATCTTAGTTTTCGTATTTATATTATGTTGTTTTCGTATTTTGGAAGTGGAACTTTTAAGTTGTAATCTTAACGACATTCTGACGATGGTTGATATCTTGTTTTCATGGATGCTTTATGACGATGATGCGGTTATGTTTTAATGATTCTTATTTACGATTCCCTGGTTTAGCCTTAGCACTTAGCATCGGAACAGTAAGAGTGAACCGGTCCGGTACCAAGTGTGGCGGTAACACTCCCAAGTTTATGGTTTTAACTCTCTCGCTTCCGCTAAACCTGCTGATTTAAACGAAATTTTTCAGTAGTAAATTTGGGGGTGTTACAGAACCCTCATGGCACTGGCTAATCCCCAACCTAGCTAAAAGGTGTAAGGCTTCTAACCTCTAAGTTGGCTAGGTTGAATGGATACACTAGCTGGTGATGGAGGAACCTTCAAAATCTATAGCTAAGGCTATCGAATGGTTCAAGTACTCTAAGTTAGAGTCTGAAACTTTGAATGCTACTCATAGGCTCTATATAAAACCATACCACACCCATGGTAAGTCACCTTGTTACCTCCAAAGTATACTCCTAGGTGATCTGATCCATAATGCTTATAGTGATACCGCCACTCCTCATACATCCCCTAGACTGCCCTCCAACTTGGAGTAGTGAACCCATACTCCTTCCGTACCTAGGAGGCATACTATGCCTATATTAGGCTTTCTTTATTACAATAGGAGGCTAATAACTCTCAAACTTCCTCTTAACCTACAATTAGACACTACGGGCTTCGAGGACTCAGCAAACCTCTAAAGCCTTCTTGCATATTCCTACCATATCTAATGAAGTAACAAACACTAAAAACTCATGGTATATGATCCCCAAGTCGATCTTGAAATGGTGAACCTATATGGCCTCATTAGCCTCCACCTCATAGACAAACTAGACCAAGTCTATAGATCTCGTATAGTATTCCTTTATTGATATGATTCCTTGGCAAATGGCCATTACATCATTATAATTCTTCACACAAAGTTACTGGGATAGAAATTCATGTAGGACCATCTAATGATTCTCATATTCATATTGATTCTCATGGTAAGGAATAATTAGATTTCTTAATATTGGAGCCTATCATATTAAATATTCTTGATAATTTGTCTATGCTTAGTGTTGAAAACAATTCAAGTTGTTCTTGCATGTGTGTTACATATTTACAAGAAGAATATGTTGATACACCTTAAAGTGTACAAGTATTCAAAGTATGCAAGATTATGGGAGACATAAGATGATACTTTACAACAAGAAGATATGGTGATGATTATCATTAGTTGTATTAACTTGTTGTAAACCCTAAGTGTATTTTATGTAAGTTAGTGTTTGATGTAATTTCATGTATGTATCATCGTCAATTGTATAGCTTTGTAATGTTAGTCCTTAATATCTTTTAGAAATGATATTGTGATTAATATTAGGTATTATTTGGGATTAATTCAAGTAGGATAATGGACTTGAATTACGGTAGGAATCTCAGCTGGTTTAAGCTTAAGGTGCTGGCTAATTCCTCCTATATATATACCCTTGTACACGCATGGAATAAAATGAATAAACAAAATTTTTTAGCACAATTTTAATATAGAATGGCCTGCATTTTATCCTTTCTTTTGAGTCTCCTTTGATCAAGGAAAGCCTGGGGAAATTCCTTCTTCCATTGATCTCATTCATTTGAACATTGAAACCAGCTTTAAACTTTGAAGAAGTCAAGGCTGAACGTAGCATTTGTATTAGCTTAATCAACTTTAAACCAAGTGTTTCTACTACATAAATTCATGATTGATACAACCTAACAATAGCCACCGATCTAAATCCTCCCTCTACTTTGATTACACATCAGAAATGGGCACAAATAACCTAAAAAAATGGTCTCCAACCTAGAAGCTTTTCGCTTCTATGCTAGATGCTTCTCCACCAAGCATCTAATCTCCCCTTGAAGTAGTACACTGGCATATCAATCTTTTTTTCCCTAGGGAAACACATGCAAAAATAAACTTAAGGAATGGTCCCTAATTGGTGAGCTCTATACTTCTATCCTAGATGCTTCTCCACCAAGCATCTGATTTCCCCATTAAGTATTACACCCACATATCAACAATTTTCTCTGTAGGGCAGCCACATGTGGTGAAGGTCTTATCAATGTGCCAAAATCATCTCTTCATAATGTCAAGGTCCTATTGAGCATTGAAGATTTGTGTTTGATGATACCCATACCTCCTAAGCCAATCTTCCAAAACTAGTGTGGGTGTTGGCTATGGTATTGGTTGTGGTGCTTGTATCTAGCCTTCCATGTAGGCTCTGATGATTTCTATTAATGCCTCGATATGCTTGTAAAAATGTTTAGTGGCCAATAATTCCTAAAGACTAAGACTAAATAGAAATAATACATTACGTAATACTCTCACTAACACAACTAATAAATAGAAAAGCTAACTATAGTACATTCCCCAACCCACTCTCACTCTTGGACATTCCAAGTTTTACAGTTATTACTTTCAATATAATGATTAAAGAATTCAAAAATAGTTTAAAAATAACCTATGGTATCAACATAATAATTATGGAAAGTGGCACACCTTGAAGAAAACACTCTGATACCAACCTTTAAACCCCCTATTTTTCACTACTATTTTTTTTAAAAAAAACTATGAGTTTTGACTTGGTATTTAGCCACATCATAACATTATGTTTGTTCATATAGGTGTTGGAGAAGAGTAGTGTAGTATGGAGGTTTACAAGAGAATTAAAGGGATACCATGTTAATAAACACTGTTTGTGTTTTTTAGAGAAATCTTTTATATGTTTTTGGTAAAATTTAGGAGTAAGAAAATAAATATGACGGTCCTATGTTTCCTAAACAGAGGCTCTATTTTATATTTATTGACAAAAAAATTTATTTTTTCCAGTAGGATTTTTTCTTCTATAAAAGGAAACATGTTGAAACCCTAACCATAGAGAGTCATGTGTCGTAACTTCTTATTCTTTTCTAGAGAATTATCCATTCAAATATAACTATAAAATTGTGTTATTGATTGATTAATTAGTTTAATCATCCTATAATTACATAAGAGCACGAATAAAGATCTCTACTTTTTTTTTTCTCAATTGTTTTGTTTTGGGATTGAATCCTCAACAATACATAATCTTGTTAATTTTTATTTGGTTTGAGTCTCTAAATCCACACCAATTTTGTATTAATTTGGTAGTAGAGCTCCATTATTGAAGAGGTTAGGTATTCAAGTTTGGTACCAGATTTGATATTGAGAATTTAATCGATCTATCAATTATGGATTATGAAAATTGAAGATGCGGATTATTCTTATTCAAATTAGATTGGAAAAAGCATTATTTATTCATTAGAACAAGCATGAATCAATGATGGATGAAATATTTGAAGAAGTTGGTATAATGGCCCTCTGTACCATACAATTGTGATTATCAAATGAGGTATTGCAAAATATAGCAAGAGAATTGATAGTGGCTACTACCTTATGGTTAAAGTTTAAGCCATTATGTATGATTAAATTAGTAGCAAAGCTACTAATGTTGAAGAGTTAGCTTCATAACCTAAAATTAGGTCAGAGTTAATCTTTAAAAAGACATTTATATGAATTTGACACTATAGTTACAAATTTGCATAATATAGATGTTAAATTAGATGATAAAGATTTGGCTATTATGGTGTTATGTTCTTTGCTTGCAAGTTTTAAACAATTTTGTGAGACTTTTTTGTATGGAAAGGATGAGTTACTCCATAAGGATGTTAAATCCACCTTATTATAATGGGATTTGATTGATAGTCAGTTGATTGGCAGTGGTGCTTCCAGATACTTATATAGTGAGGGATTGGTAGCTAGGGGAGGACAGAGGAGTGAGGGTCTAGTGAATGTAAGAACATCTTAGTGGAAAAGTGTGGCATGTTATGAGTGTCAAAAAAAGAGGCATTTTAAGAATTTTTATCCAAATAAGATGCCTGGTGCTATGTTTGGCGAGTCATCTAGTAAAAAGATTAATGGTATAGTTGCTCATGGTAGTACTAATGGAGATGTGTTGTGAGGTATGATAGAGAGAGAAAGTTCAGTGATAGATGGATCTTGTATTCTAGGTCTTCTTACAATTTATATCCCTATCGAAGTAGCTTTTATACCTTTGAGGTGAATCATAATGTGGTTAAGACACTCCCCAACATGATAAATGTCCATGATATCACTAAGAATCTCATCTCTTTAACTTCCTTTGATTGTAATGGGTACAAATGTATTATTGGGTATGGTACCCTAAAAGTAACAAAAGCGGCTCTAGTGGTGCTAAATGGAAGTGAGATGGGACATTATATGATTTAGTGGGTTCCACTATTCTAGAGACAACTACTATGACATTGAAAAAGTTATTAGACTTAGATGTTATGTAACTTTAACACATGAGACTAGGACACAAAAGTGTCAAGGGTCTAACTAAGCTCTCTAATAGAGGTTGCTAGATGAATAGAGTAAAGGTACTAGAGACTTATGTGAACATTGTGGGTTTCAAAAGAAAAATAAGGTTAGCATTTCAATAGCTAAGTATAGTATGAGAGGATCAGTTAAGTATATCTATTAATATTTGTGGGATCTTGTGAGTGTGGTTTCTAAAGGCGGTTTGTGGTACTTAGTCACATTTTTTTTTACTTCTCTAGAAAGGTATGGGTTTGTTTCTTAAAGAATAAGAATGATGTATTTGGTGCTTCTAAACACTGAAAGACATTGATAGAGAAGCATACTAGGAAGTAGGTTAAGTGTCTCAAAATAGATAAAAGTCTTGAATTTGTTGAATAGAGTTTCACTACTTCCTACCAAGAACATGGGAAATAAAGATATCACACATTTGTTAGAAGAAAATAGTAAAATGTGGTTGTTGATAGGATAACAAAAAAACATATTAAAGAAGGTTTTTTGTATGTTATCATAGGGAGGGTTGGGTAAAGAGCTTGAAGCTAAGGTTGTTCACATTGAAGCATATCTAGTGAACCTGTCACAAAATTAATCTATTAGTTTGAAGATACCTAGGGATATGTTGTCTGGTCATCTAGTTGATTACTCTAATTTGCATGTCTTTGGTTTCCCTTCTTATGCTTATGTCAATGATGGTAAACTTGATCCTAGGGAAAAGAAGTGTATCTTACTTGGCTTTACATCCAGAGTGAATGGATATAATCTATAAGACCCGACTTCATTCAAGTTCTTAACCAACAAGGATGTTATGTTCAATGACTTCCTATTCTTCTAGAAGACTAAGTCTTTTGATGATGTCACTAAGAAGGTGGAGTAGGATAGTGTTTCATGTTAGGTCAAGGTTAAGGTTGAGTTGGATGTGAAGACTCTTTTGATGGACCCACCATTATAAAGGTGGGTGGATCCTAGCAGCAAGTGGCACAAAGGGGTGTTGCTCCGGGAAGAGAACGGAGGATTATGAAGCCTCTAGTCATGTATGATTATGAATAATTGGTTGTTTGTGCTTTATTTAGTGTAGAGACTATTGTTGATGTGAAAGACCAAGCATCATTCTCAAAGGCTATTAAGTGTACTAATTTTTCTAAGTGGTATGCTGCTATGGAGGAGGAGATAGAGTCCTTATTGAAGAAGCATGCATAGAAATTTTTGGGTGCACTAAGGAAGAAAAATATTATTGATTACAAGTGGATGTACAAGGTCAAATATGGAGATCCAAGGGCCAAGAGACCAAGGTTAAAGGCTTATTTAGTTACAAATGGATTGACTCACATTCTAAGTGTGGAATACAAATGAGTACTCTCTCCTATGGTTAGATATACTTCTATTTATGCCTTATTTGCACTTCTGGTTGTGCATGACCTTTAGTTAGAACAGTTGGATGTTAAAATGACATTTTTGCATGATGAGTTTAAGGGGGAGATTTACATGCAAGAATTGGATAGGTTTGTTATTAAGGGGAAGTGTGATCATGTGTGCCTATTGAATAGGTCATTGTACTATTTGAAGCAATCTCTTATATAATGGTACAAATGATTTGATCAATTTATACTTGAGTATGGTTTCTCCAACAGTGAGCATGATTGATGTGTGTATTTGAGGGACATTGAGGGTGGTTGTTTTGTGTATATTTTGCTATACGTTGATGACATACTTGTTTTAGCAAAAGATATGTCTAATGTTGATAAGTTGAAAACAATGATTAAGAGTAAGTTTGAGATAAGGATGTTGGAGATGCAAAGAGGATCCTTGGTATGGATATCATTAGAAACCATGAGCATAAGCTTTTATACTTGTCACAAGTGTCCTATATGAACAAGGTGCTGGAGTGATTCCTTTTTATGGAAGTAAAGATGGTGAGAAATCCATTGGCTACTCACTTTAGATTGTCTACTTCGAATTGTCCCAAATCAAAATAGGAAGAAAAATTCATGGTGATTTTTCCATATTCAAATATTATTGGTTGTATCATATATGTTATGGTGTGTACTTAGTATGATATTGTACAAGCTATTAGTGTTTTGAGTTTATATATGGAAAATATGGGAAAGGCTCACTGGAAAGCAGTGAAGTGGATCCTTAGGTATTTGAAGGGAATGACATCAACTTGTATTAAGTATGGGATATAAACTGATTCAATGTTTGGGTTCATGGACTCTAATTTTGCTGGAGACATTGATAAAAGGAGATCCACTAGTAGTTATGTTTTTTGTCTGGGTAGTTCAACTATTAGCTTGAGATCTTCCTTATAAGAAGTGACTGCCTTGCCAACTAATGATGAAGTGTATATGGAAATGGCAGAGGCTTTTCAAGAAGCCTTGTGGCATGGTAGTTTAGTACGAGATTTTATGTTTGGTCATGGTGCTCAAGTTTTTTCGTGGTGATAGCTAGAGTGATATATGTTTAGCAATGAATAAAAATTATTTTCATTGTTGAATGAAGCACATTAAAATCAGGTATCACTTTACTTTTGATACTGTTGTTGCAGGTAAAAATGTTCTAGATAATATGGGTACTATGGATAATCTAGTTGATCTACTAAAGAAGCCACTAACTATGGACAGTTTGAGAGTTTCTTGGACTTGATCGATGTCCATAAGTCATGAGGACCTTTGTTTAACCCCACTTTTTATGATTTCTATACATTTCATGTGTCAAAAATACTACATTAAGGTAGAGAATTATGAGTTTTGACTAGGTATTTAAACATAGTATAATATTGTGTTGCTTTGTATATGTCCTTGAAAAGTTTAGTGTAGTATAGAGTTTTATGTGATAAAGATGTGTGTATCAAGTTAATAAGCATGGCCCGTGATTCTATAAAAAATCATTAAAGTGTTTTGGAAAAAAAAAGTTGAGAGAAAGAAAATAAACATGGGAGTCTCGTGTAACCTAAACAATGACTATGTTTTAGATTTATTTCTGAAACACATTTTTTTTCCTATATGATTTTTTCATGTATAAAAGGAGACATGTTGAAACCTTAGCCTTCAAGGGTCATGTGTCCCAACTTCTTCCTCTCTTCATAAAATTATTCTTCCAAAGAGAATTGTATATTTGTTTAATTGATTGATTGATTAGTTTAATCATCCTATGATTACACAAGAGCATGAATAAAGATCTATAATTTTTTCTCAAATGTTATGTTTTGTTATTGAATCCTCAATTGTGCATAATCTTTTTAATTTTGATTTTATATCTCTCTAAATCCATGCTAATTTTGTACCAAAAACCTTACGAAAGTGGAAGATTAATAAACACTTAAGAAAAACACGGAGTTACCACCACACCTACGATAAGACATGCACCAACTGCCCATCCCATGTTAAACTTAAGTCTAAGAACCAAGCCAACTAAAATCGATGGAGAGTGTGCTAAACAAATTATATATATAGTGAAGGAAAACATAGTATATAAGCATAGACCTCAACGGTCCACCATGTTCAAATACATGAGGAAATGAAGTCAAATGACAAGATCTCAAATTACAAAAACAAAATTAGGGCAAAGCCCCAAACTCTAGTCCTTCATGGACCATTTAAAATTCTCTAGATGTCCACGCTCTTAGAACCTGTATCCTACATGAGGTTGGATATCTGCTGACTATCTTCAAAAACGTATACATGGCCCTTTACTTGTAAAATTGAGTAGGAGACCAAGAAAATAGGCACATCACTATGGTTTGTATTAAGTTATCCAAGCTACCTCCATAATGGAGTCACCAATATACAAGATTCTAATATAATACGAAAGTTATACTAGCATATCTCATGCATATATCAAATAATGGGATACATTCTCTATCATGATCTCATCAAGCATAGGAATCTCATACCTTACATGACACATGTGCCTTCTCAACAAAACAGAATATCATAGATTATTACATGCACCCAACTAAGTTGATTTTCTAGCTATCACTAAGGTTTCATTCTTCCATTCACATGATTCCACCATGGGCTATTTTTCCTCCTCCTATTTCATTAAGCTATTTATATAAGCCATTGTCTCTACTACCGTGCTCCTTCTTTTAATCTTGTTTTCCTCTTTATCTACATTTTTATTTCTAAATTCTTATTCAAATTTTTATTGAAAGGCTTATTCAAATTATTAACCAAATACTAATTCCAATTATTATCGAGTGATAAACTATACACCAACCCATGGTCTAACATACAATGGAAGTCTATTCAAACTTGAGGACAAAAAATCTAGGCTAAAGCCAAGTAAATACCAATAGACAAAAGTGTTGGCAGACTCTTTTGTGTTGATACCGCCTAGTGCATTGGTAGTGTCTGCATTAGTAAGGCACTAAGATCTATTAGTATCCCACAACAAGGAAAAGCCTAAAGACACTAATAAATGGTCAGGGTTAGACTAACCCTTAGTAGCTAATCAAGGATAGGGTAACTCATACCCATACACAACTCAATTTTCATCCATTTTCAAGTGATTTGTATGTTATTTTCAAAGTGATGTGATCACACAGAGCCTATAAAATAAGCAAGCAAGATATTTACATACTCATTCCATCATAACTATTACCATTCCCCAACTATATATGGGATTTTCATTAATACTTACTCAATATTAATTAAATCTATTAGATTAATCCATCTCAAGAAAAGTTCTATGTTGCATTACCCCTTAAAATCTATCAAATAATTTTATAATTTTACCCATTAAGGCCTTTACAACACCCATTATGTATGCTAAGAACCATTATTAATTTTAACCTTTAGTTTGTCAAATCATGTCAATAGATCTATTTCAATCATTAAATAGTCAAATAGAAGTGTTAGGCATAGTCTTAAAACATATCTAAGATAAAATGTCAAAATCACATAATTTGGATTAACTAGTCAATTAGTCAGGCCTAACTTATTGATCAATTTTACCCACCAAACAATTAGTTTATGCTAAATAATCAATTGATTTGGCACAACCAAATCTAGGGTTCCCTCAAACTAGTAATTTCATTTAGTCAAAACCATAAACTATTCTAAGACCAATTGATAGGTTTAAGAAGAGAGCAACCCAAGGTCACTATGGGCTTACTGGCTGATTAGTTTAGGCTTACTAGTCAACTATTCTAAGGACCAATTGATTAGTTTAGCCTAAAAAATCAATCATTTTTCCCTCAAATAGCTCAAAATGGAAATTTTTCATGCTAATAATCTTTAAAATTCCTATTACATCCAAAGTAAGACATAAACTAGCATCATACCAAAACATTTTTCATCTCACAATCTCAATCATGCTTCATAGTTAATCAAATCACCTTGATTATCCTAAAACCATGAATTTTTCTCAAATTCATAAGTTAATCAACATGCATTAATCTATAACCAAATTCACATTTCAACTTATAAAATCAACACTTCAAAGATGATACCATATCACAAGATTATATAAGTCACATTTTAAAAGTAAGAATAACCTACTTGGAGCAAGGAAAACTTTCCCATAGGTAGGAAAACTCAACCTAGAAAATTTCCAACATCTAACCTAAAAGAAGAAGTTAAATATTCATAAATTCAATGAATAATTTTATAAATCATACTTGAATTACATGAAAAATAAATTACCAAACATAAATAAGAAGAAGCTAGAGAGCAAATCAAAAGAGTGGAAAGGAATCAAAACTATTTTCAATTTAGAGAGAACAAAACACAAGGTTAGAGAGAGTTGGAATATTATGGTGGCTGGAAAAAAAAGTTAATTAAAGGGAATAGGTTATTTATAACCAAAACATCGTTCAAAGAATTAGTGTGGGCTATGCTCTGATAAAAAAAACCCTTACTTTCTACCATTTTAATTGGAGCTTAATGTGTGGATTTCATTGAAGCTAGGTTGATGTCCATTCCAAAGCTATAATGGTGATTTTTGAAAAAATGCAATTCAAATTTGCTATGAAATTTCAAACATATGAGAGGAAATAAATAATGAGTATGGAAGGAATATCCTAGCTAAGTAGAGATAGTTCTGGTAAAAAAAAAAATGATTTCTAGAGCATGTAGAGAATAGAAGTGGAAGATGAGAAAGCTAAGGTCACCCTCTACCTCAATTATCCCAATCAAACCCTTGAATCCATTTGAGATAGAAGCTTAGGTTGCATGAATGATAAGAAAGGTTTAAAACCTTTAAACAACATATTGGAATTTGATTACCAAGGTTTCATTTTGGTATAAGAAGTTTTTCTAGAAAAATCAAATTTTAAAAATATACTCAACTCGATAAACAAGTAAACTAGTTTGGCTCACCAGTCGACTATTCTATAAACCAATAGATTGGTTTTCCAAACCTGTTGATTGGTTTGTTCAAGAAAAACCCTTTAGGTGTAATGAAGAACAAGTTGATTAGTTTATGAACCAGTCGATCAGTCCACTTGAAAACTTATATTACTCAATTTCTAAAGCCTATTCAAATACAACATTTTCTATACTTAAATATAGTTAAAATTAATATCAAAAATTGTCAAATAATAATAAATATGATAAATTCTCATTCAACATACTTCACAAAAAGATGGGGTATTATAACAACAAAGTCAACTTTCCCTCTATTCTCCCCAATTGATATGATATCTCCCAACTATTTTAGACTTCAAATTCTTAATTATTTCAACCTTAACCTTCAAAATTTTATAGCCTTTATACTCTTCTATTTGTTATTTTCTATGTGTTAGGCATTTCCTGATTTTCTTACTTTTTCCTTTTCTACTAAAAAAATGTGGGTTTTCCTATTAAATTCCTTTTGTTGTTCAGCTGTTTTCTTTTCTCTCTTATCTTAATATTATCCTTATTCCTCCTTTATTTTCCTATTTTAATAAGGAAAATTAAGTTGTGGATAAAGGTTTAAAGTTCATCTTGTCTCATTCTTCTAATTTATGTTTTAGTTGGGTTTTGAAAATAATTTTAACTATCTTGATTTTTTTTTCTCTTAGGATTTCAAGAGTCTTAGGTTGTACCATCAATCAATGAGTTTAATCTTATGCTAAGAGATTTTACTTGAATGTAAAACATCCTTATTTGTAATATAACTATGGACTTGTGTTGTTAGTTATGGTTTCATAGTGTTGGTGTGTTCTATGATTCTTATCTTTTATTTTCAACTACGTAAACTCAAGAATATGGAATGTTTTTACCTTTAGTGTTTGGAGAAACTTCTTGAATATCAACATATTCGGTATGTGTTAGTAAATTAGCTTGAGTATGATGTGTATTCATTTTTCTGTCATATATCCATTATAATTTAGTTGCAAAGTATATATTTTTTTTATTTTTTTTACAACATAGGATCAATATAGGATTATTGTGTAGAGCATATTATTTTTGTTATATTTGATATATTTGTGTCTTAGTGCCATTTTTCCTAGAATAATCAAATTGTGGGTCCAACACATTGACTAGGTTAGATGGGTTGTCGACTAATATGACATACCCATTAACTAGCTTGCATGAAAAATTGATCAGTTTGAAATAATCATACATTGGTTCAATGAGAAATATATTTGTCTTATAGAACCTTCGATTAGTTATTTTGTAACAAGATTGGTTTTTGTTCCAACGTAAACACATCAACTGGTTTGGCTAAACCCATCGACTGAGTCTCATGAAAAGTTGATTAGTTAGACCAAAGAGTTAGCTAGATTTATTATGTATTTTTTTCCTCAAGTCTAGTACATCTAGACCAAGAAATTAGTCCTAAAGACCTATCAATTGGTTCTATTTAGTTTACAATTATATTTATTATTTATTTATCTTTCTTTGAGTTTTCTTTTTAACTTTTCCATTAGCTTGTGACATTAAATCATGATTTTTTTCATGAATAATTGCAATCAAGAAAAAATAAAATGATGAATATTATTGTGTGATTTGAAAGCCTTATTAGCTAAGTTTTGTGTTACCTCTTAGAACCCAATTGGTTATCAATTGAATGGACTTGTGATTTATGATATCATTTAATAATTACTAATAATAGTAATTAAGATTTTATTTGAATCTTTTTCTCCAAATCTTGAGATAACTTATCAAGAGTTAGTGTGTTGGTCACCCTTTTTTTTTATCTTTTTACTTAATACTAATTCCCTTTTTTATTGGTTTGTGTTCAGTAGAGGGTATGCACATATTTATGAGGTATAGATCTATATTATAGCACGCGGAAATGACAATTCTGTCTTGGTAATGTATCCCTATACAAGCCTCCTAGCACTTCATATCTCCATCACTATGTAAGTGTGCCATCACAATTTTTTCTTAGTGCTTTTAATAGATATATTATACGTGTAGTGTGTGAAGTATCCCTATAAAAGTCCCCTCAATGTGATCTAATCATGTGTGGTGGTATAGCATCCCAATATATATTTTCCATCTTAGCAGAAGCACTCATGGTGTGGTGGGTATATTATTCCTTGAGAAAAGACCTCTTAATTTTTCCTGAGAACATATGATAGATATGGTATCCCATTATGTGTGTTATGTTACAATGGATTTCGTTCATGATGGAGAACTAAGTGTGGTTGAGATAAACATCTTAATAATTGAAAAGTATGTGGTCACTAAAAGGAGAAGTAATAATATATTTTCTTCTATATGAATATAATATATGATCTAGATTATCACCTCTTCCCTCTTCCATGATTGTTAATTGTGTATGTCTTACAATATGATAATCATGAACTCAAAGTTATATTATCTAAGTATATTTCAAAACATGTTATGATATGACCTTAATGTTTCATATGAGCCCTTACCATGTTTTAGGTTATAAGTTTTACCATTATTTTAACATACTAATACTAAATTTATGTGGTCACTGTGTTGATTCAAATTCTATTCAAGTGAGTAATGAATGATTTTTAGTATTGTGATTCTCATTTAAAGTATATTGAGGACGATGATGTGGGTCAGTAGCTTATCACTTTCTAGGGATGAAGGTTTATATATTTTTTTTAGTTAAGTGTTTAGTCAACCAATCTTAATTGTTTTTGCCCACTCTATGAGGATGTTTTTTTTCCTTTCCAATTATTTAAACTCTTGATGTTGATTTATGCATTTAGATATTTCAAATACCTCTCTCCCTTCTATATCATTCACATCTTTGTTAATATTTCTATCATAATGTTAGTGCATTTTTTTCTTTATATTAAGCTTGTGTTAGGTGATGATCGCTTATCAACTATGGTTGATGACGTGGTATTATTCCCCCTGCTTCAATATGCTTATGTATTGTCTTCAAAATAAAATTTTCTAGCTTAAAATTTTGGGATGTTATACATACTTACAATTAATATTAAAATCATTTGCTTGTGTGAGCATTAGCAACTCATGGATATTGCCTATACACATGCACATATGTCTATAGTAAATTAGATAAAGGATATAAACTAGTCTATTCACCCATATTTTTTCAATTGACTGATATAAGGTAGCTTATAAATAGATCATACACCCTATTCTAAACCCAAAAACATGGCCCAAATTTTATAACCCCCACATAAGGCATTACCCCCCTAGAGTGAGTATAATGATAGGTAAACCATCTAAGTCAATAAGGCGAGAAGAAAATGTGAAAAAATAAGAAAATGAAAGAGACATGATAATAAAATGTATATTTTTTCATGAGTTAATAACACAAAGTAAGGTTATAAAAGTGATGTAACAAGAAAAGAAAAAATAGGTTGTTGATGTTACTAGGAATGTTGTTACTGCTATTGCTATTAGGACCTCTTCTCCAACTACTCCATAAGCTATAATTATTGGAGGTAGTAGTTCCTCAACTATGTGAAGAAGTGGAAAAATGAGGAATATTTCTACTTATTATGTGCTAATTATTAAGGTATTACAACAACTACTACAAATTCAAAAATACTTTATAGATAGGAACTATTTTTAGTTGTTGATGTACTAATTCTTTGGTAGGTCATTTAAGATGAAATTTTTATCTTTTCCTTTGGATATTAACAAAATGAGTGTAGGATAGAGAAAGAGGAGGAATATTATTTTTGGTTAGGTATAACGGATGTAATCCTTATATATTTTAATCGTATTTTACTTAAGTACAATTTATTAAGTATATGATGATGCAATCATTTTTATACAAACCATAATAGGGTGGCAGGTGAAATGTGATGAAGAATGTGTCATTGCATCCATTTGTTATGTCACTTTTGGTGAGACATGTCATAAGTTGTTGTTGTTAATGATAGTAGTTGCAAGTAATATTTTTGAGGACTACATGTTTAAAAACATAATGAAGATTAATTGTAGTACAAGTGCAAGCATCTTAATTCCATAATAAATTAATGTCTTCATTTCCAAAACTTCTTTGTTGACATACTGAAATTGTTGAATTAATTTGTTCATTAATTCTTGGATTTCTTGAGACACTTAGCTTTGGTTATTGGTTTTGTTGGTGCTTGATAGGTTGTTATTTTGGTATCTTATGATGTGAGAAAATGAAAATAATTATATCCATAACATTTATAATACCTTATGTTCAAGTTATTAACACTTCTTCAAATATAGATTGTCACATACCTATTAATCTATTCAATTAGATCACATCTACTAATACTTGGTGTGATGAGGAAACAATTATTTTTGTGTTTATCAAGCCATTATTTTTTTTCTTTCATTTCTTTTACAAAAGCACATGGTAGGGGAAAATAATTGTTATCTTCTACTTTTTGTCATAGCATTAGAGGGTTAAATTGGGTAGGATTGTTTTTATCCATTTTTCTTTGTGTTTTCTTTATACAGTAGTGATGGTGTTGATTATCAGATAGTTTTGGGGATGGATGATGTACTGGAATAAAGAAAAGAATGATAATGAAGCTTATCTGTATTATATGTGGATTATTTTTAGAGGGGGAAATTAGAAGGTTGGTGCTGAGAAATTAAATGAAATTAATGAATGGAAAATCTAAGGAGTAAGGATCAAAAGAGGGAAATTTTGGTCAAGCTATGGCGAAATTTAAATTAAATGTTGTCATATAATTATCATGTGATCCTTAGTTAACAAAATTTGTGACAAAAGGGAAGCTAACTCATTAAATATTAATTACATAAGTAATTAAAATACATTGAAAATAAAGAAGGAGAAATGGTTTCTTTTGCTTAAATGCATGCATTTAGCCTCAATTTAAACAATATATATATATTAACTAAAATATTAAATCTATATCATCCATAAAATCCAAAAGCGGAAATGTTGGCTCATATTCTTATTAAGAAATTTTGTTGTTACAAGATATTATCTATGGTCTCTTCCTTGTTTTTGTTCTGAGGCATAATAGAGGAATGATGTTAGAGATAACAAATCATCACTAGTGTTATTGCACGTGAAATCTAAATATCTTCTATCTAAATTCCTTGTTTTTCAATCACTAGATAAGTGTAACTAGTAGATTAGTATGTTGTTTTGAGAAGTAATTATATCTAAACTTTTGGATAACTATGAATGGGGAATTCTCTTTCCATATTTTTAGTTTCATGTGTTCAAAAGTATCCTTTGGATTCATACCCATTTTCAAATAATACTGATTTGTGTTGGGTTCGTGTTGGTTTGGATTATTTTAAGTCAATATCATGTTCGATTAGTATCTTAAGTTCTAATTGATTTAGGTCTACAAACTTTCAATTTGGGTGAAGTTCATTCAACCCCATAAACTTTAATTTATATTAGGTTTAGGTCAAGTTAATTAAGTTCTAAATTTATATTGACATTAATGGTCATTATTTTATATAATGATATAACAAATTTTTATCATAAAATATGTAGTATTTATAATAATAAATTATAATAATTATTATTGTTATTTTTTTTGTACAAATATAAACATTATTATATGTATAATTGTAATTATCATTATAAATGTTATAATAATTATAATTATCATGTTAATTATAATAAGTATTGTTATTATTATAATTAGTTATTGTTGCTATTATTACTATTGTCATTAGAAATAATATAATCATTATTATTATTAAAAAAAATTTGTTATTGTTATTATAATAATATATATTGTAATTCTTAAATTTACAATTATAACTTTTTTACTTGAACTAATAATAATAACAATAATAAGAGAAATTTTTATGATTAAATGTAATTGATGCTAATATGATATTAAAATAAAGTGAGGAGAGTATATTTTTATTAGTTTTGTTTCATTAGTTGCTACAGGAGATGCATATTATTATTTTTTTACGTAAATTTTTACTACTAAGATAGTTAATTAATGTATATGTAGAAATTTATATAAGGTACAATGTTATGTTTGTAAATCAAATTTGACTTTAGTTTAGATCAATTTTGAAATTATAATAAAATAGAGGTTGGGTTGAGGTTGGATCATTTCAGGCTGTGTATATTCAGATTAAATTATTATCGGATTTATGTTAGTTTATGAGTTAGGCCTAGGTAATTTTCTTTTCACGTTGAAATATATTTAATTGAATAAATTGGATATGGATAATTATTGAATTAACAAAGTGAGAATTTATCTCAAATTATTTTGAGTTGCTTTGAATTATTGGGTTAAAATTTGAATTTTAAGATTCTCATCAAATTTAGGGATGGGTTGTCTACTTATGACACTACTATAGGATAGTCATTTACTAACGACACACAAAGGATGAATTGTTGGAAATAGTTGATGCATCTGTGAAAATTGATTACAGGGGTAAAAAACATCTTTTAATAATAGTTTTATACAAAAATTGATAATAAAATGAAGGGAAAAAAATAATGCCTTTATTGTGATAATCTTTATATTGATAAAATTTATCAAAAGGAAAATGAGCACTAGTTTAATAAGAGTTATAAATATAACTGTAACTAAAACATGGGCATTAAATTCACCATTTTTTCCTTCTTCTCTGATTATTTATGTTCTAGATTTTTTTTATTTTCTCTCTTTCTCTCTCATGCTATCACTCCTCCTCATCTATTTGCTTGTTGAGGACCTTAGTTATTATCCTTTTATCAATAAATGGCAACTCTTGCCCCACTCTTTCTTGTTGACGACCTTGTTTCTCCTACTCTTGATCATCCTTATTTTCTCTCTCTTACTCTCTACTAAGGTTGTGCCACCGATCATAGTCATAGTGTCTTATGTGTGAAGTTCATCCTAACTTTGGTGTCGATAATTTTCTTATATTTTTCACCTTTTTCTATTTCAAATTTATCTAGATAGTTATTTTTTTCATCATAAATATATGCATACATGGTATTTAGTTAGTATTGCATGTGTTCTTATTTGTATGATATGTATTCACCTCTAGTGCTATGTCGTTATGCCTTTTTGCTACAGGTCAGGTATTTTCCCCTATAAATATATACATGCATGGTTGTAGGTTCATGCCTCTTATATTAAAAAAAAACTATAAATATGTGCATTCATATTGGAGAAAATATTGCACAATTTATTTAATTTCTTGCTAATAACATGACACCAACAAAAGTTAACTTCATTGCCGATATCTTATATATATAGGTGGGTATGTTATTAGCCTAACAAATTTTGTTAAGATGTGATATTATATATTTATGATTAATTTTTCCATAGATTTTAAATATTATATAATGTAGAAGGGTTAGACAACAAACTTAATGACATAATTTAGTGGTTTTTCTCTTTTATAGATAGTGATATATTGTAATTACCTATTATTTACATACCTGCACTATCATAACATCTGATATACTGTTTTTAGATCATGTGATATGGTTATACAATGATCTAAGTTGCTTGTTTGTAAGTGGTTCATACTTTGATCCCACCCATTTTAGATTGCATCACTTTTTATTGACCCTCCCTCAAATTGAACCATAGTCAAAGGCTTTAGTTAGTTACATTTCTTTCTCTATCATACTGATGCACCACATCCATGATATGTTGAGGGTGAGATGTTTATGAGGAATCATCATTGAATAGATATAGAGATAATGGTGATAGATAACAAATGGAGATTGTGTCATATCTTACTATCATATATCCACCCTAGTTACCATAGAGTATCTATCACTAGCTTCATCATTGATGATGTGAAAGAGCATATGACATTTCCAGATGAGTAAACTCTAAGAGTGACGGGTTCTAATTAGCCAAGGTAAGGCTACAAATAGATTTCATAGGATGGTTAGGGGGTTCTTAGTTAGGTACTTAGGTTGTAGAGACCTAATGATCTATATATTGATGTTATTAGGTCTTGTTTTAAACGCTTATAATGTATTTAATTTTGAATGTACAACTTTTGTATAAATATTTTGTAAGTATATACATATGAACTTTTTCTAAGCAAAAGTGATTTGTATATTGCTATATTTTTGGAAATGTAATGGAATAGTGTGTATATATAGCAATAGAATAACACAAACATTATAGTGTATGAACTCTTTGTAAGTATAACCAATTTGTGAATTGGTAAGGGATATGTAAACGTGTTAGAATTGTTTAAATATATATAGCTGAAATACCCCAAAAATCATAATTTAGGAATTATGGCAAAATAATGATTTATTAGGAAAATTTAGAAAATAAGTTATTTTATTAAATAAAGAGGAAATTAATTGGGGAAAGTAAAGAGAAAATAATAAATAAATTCTTTAGAAAATTTTGGACATTTTACTAATTAAAATGGAAGTTAAGGAAAATTTATCTAAAATATCCCAATTAATCTAAAAATAAATTTAACTATTATACTTAAAATAATTATTATTAAAATAAAATATCTAACTTAAATATATATAAAAAAACATACCAAAATACCTAATCCACATATTTTCACCTCTCACCGCCCATTGCGCTGCCTTCTGCAGCCACCCTCCCCGCAACCAGCACCTCCTCCACCCTCTAAAACACCTAGGGAACCTTCCTCTACCTTCCCATACCGTCATCTCCCCTTTCCTCCCTCTCCTTTTGCCTCCCCCATCTTCCACCACCTTCCATCACTTTCGGCCGCCTCCCCAACCACCATGCACCGCCACTCCCAACTGCACCACCACCTTCATTCCACCCCTCTTCACCTGCTGCACCTTCCTCCACCTCAAACACCCCTCCACTCTCTCTCTCTCTTAGCCTACATACCCATTTTCCCCTCTCTTCCTCCTCCACCACTGCCGTCATTGCCACAACGCGCCGCCGGCGGTTCCACCACTAACCTTAGGCGGTGCTCTAACCTCCTCAACCCCTAAACCTTTCTAGCACAAGTGATTAATAATTTTTACTAATATTAAGGGTATTATTATTATTATTATTATTATTATTATGGTTGGTATTATTATTATTATTATTATCTTTATCATTAGTTAATCTAACTTTAGAAACCCTTTTATATAAGTGTTGGCAATTTTTAGTAATATTAATAGTATTTCCCTTATTATTATTATTATTATTATTATTATTATTATTAATGTTGTGTTGTTGTTGTTGTTGTTATTATTATTATTATTATTATTATTATTATGTATCACTCTTATTACCTAAACTAGTTTCAGGAATATTTATAAATATGGTATTATTGTATAGTATCTTTACCATTATTAATAACATTATCATTACTACTACTATTATTATCTCTATTATTAATAATATTATTTTCTTACTAGTACTAACTTGACCATTTCCACTTTTATTACTAGTGTAAATATTTAGACTCTTATATTACTATTATCCTTTTCGATTGTTATCCTCTATTATGCTTAAAATTATTACTATTATTATTATTATACTTAACATATTTACTACTAATTTTATTATTATTAATGTTATTTAACTCGAAGTTGGTGTATTATCATTTTGTTGTTAAAGAAGAAGAATACTTAAACCTTAGTACCTTACAATTTAATATTATTCCTAATGCCTTTATCACTAACATTATTACTATGGTATCACTATTAGTTATTACTATTATTATTATTATTATTTTATTACTATTATTGTGACAAAAACATTTGAACCCTTATATTATCATTATTCAAAATACAACTTTTATAATTATTATCTTTAGGAATATTTGTACTTCGTTGGTATCGTAATTATTATATTATTATTTTAACCCTAATACTATTATTAGACTTAGCCTTAAAAATGCTAGGATTTCTATCACTATAAGCATTAGCATTACTATTATTATTATTATTATTATTATCATTATTTTGCTATAACTAGTATTAGTACTATTATTATAAGAATAAAGCCATTAGGTTAATACTATAAGTATGGTATCAAATATTTAAAATAAGCATATTTTGGCTAGTAATATCTAGTTGGCTAACTCGAAGATAAAAACCCTAGTTTTCACGTATAATACTCCCCTTAATAATAACAATCCTAATCTTAGACTAAAACAAGGAGTGATGGTACTTTTGAGGGAAACTAATACTTAGTATTTTCCTTTTTATAGGTGAATCTAACCAAAACCTTATGGAGTTGTAGGAGCGTACTCCAAGCCCGATGTCTCTTGAGGTAAGGACGTAAATAAGGCCTTTTGTGTGTCTATATGTATTATATGCTTCACACGCTATGTACCCTATGTTTATCATTATTAATTATGCCGTGTGTGGCATGACATGGAGTTGAAGTATGTGTGGTGTGTTTACATGGCATATGTATTATGTATATGTGATGATATATGTCGTGATCCTGTAAGACGTGCATGTGAGGGATTTGATGTGTTTTGTGTGGGAGAAAGGATTAAAAAGGAAGATGGGGAAAGAGATTGACCAAGGGAGGTGAGTTCACCTAATTATTTTAATGATTTATAAGTGAAAGAATAAAATGGAGAATTATAGGGTTCGTGTAGGAGAATCTGATTTATGATTTTTATGGTTTTGTGTGGGAGAGGTTAACTTATGGTTTTGTATGAGAGAATCTAATTTACGGTTTGGATGATTTTGTATGGGAGAATGTAATATACGATGTTACATGGGATAATCTAATTTATGGTTTATATGAGAGATTATAATTTATAATTTTATGAGGTAGAATCTATCTCATGATCTTGTATGGAAGAATCTAATTTGTGGTTATGAATGGGGGAATCTAATCAATTGTATTATATGGAAAAATCTGTGGGTTTTATATGGTTTGAATCTAGGGTTTGGTATGGATGGATCTTTGGTTTTGTGTGGAATGAATTTAGGGTTTTGTGTGATGAAATCTCGGGTTTGCATGGTGGTATTAGGGTTTGTATGGTGGTATTAATGGTTTCATGGTGGTATTAATGGCGGTATGGTGGTATTAGGGTTTTCATGGTAGTCTTAATGGTTGTATGGTGGTATTAGGGTTTGTATAGTGGTATTAATGGTTGTATGGTGGTATTAGGGTTTGTATGGTGGAGTTAGGGTTTTGCATGGGAGTTAATGATTGTATGGGATTTAGGGTTTGTGTGAAAAGTTTGAGAGGTTGCATGGGATGTGTAAAGTTTGCATGGGAGCAAATTTTACGTATGAAAGGTGGATTTGGGAGGTAAGGAAGGCAATACAATTATTATTTGGGTGTTTGAACTGTTTTGGATGGAAAATAGTACGTGGAGTATTATAAGGGTATGGAGGAGCCAGAATTAGGGTTTGGAGTGATTAACTCTGAGTCGTTGTGATTAATTAGGGTTGGAGTAGCTAATTGTGATTTGTTGTGGTTAACTAAGGTTTGGAATGGCTAAATATGGTTGTTATGGTCAAATAGGGTTTGGAGTGGTTAACCACGATTTGGTGTGGACAATTAGGGTTGGTTATGGCTGCTTAGAGTTTTTTTGTTATCATATGTACTTATTGATTAAAGAGTAATTATGATTGTGGAATTTTATTATTTGTGAGGTGTGAAGTATAAACAGAATGATTCGTACATGTCCATGGTGAGATCTTTTGAATAAGATACTTAAGACATTAATCACGTAAAGTGGAAGATGTTGAGCCAGACCCAGACCGGTCCACTGGCAAATAATAGTGGCAGGGTATGTTACCCTCGTGACCTGTCCACTGGCTATAATAGTGGCAGGGATAAACTACAAAATATGGATATCTTAATGAAGGTATACAAGATACTACCAAAATAATTGTAAGTGTGAAACTATCCTTAACTCTAGTTAATTTTCTTTGAGCAATACATTATATTATGTTTATCCTTAACTCTTAATTACATACATTACAGAATAAAATTGAAACATGAGATTCTATTGAGGGCATAGATCAATCTAGTATTGTGTCATAAGTAATAGGAATATAAAAACACTATGAAAGACACAAGGGTCTAGTATTAGGGGTTATAAGAACAAGTGTCAGTGGTCAATTACGTGGATCTCAGAACACTAATGATCAGGTTCCTGTCTAAACCTGATACTTAAACATGCGACTTGAATAGATGACTACTTTAACACCCTAATTTTATGACTTGAAAACTTTATTTAAAAGAATTAATAATAGAAGTTAAAATAAAATAAAAAACAAAGGGTGTTACTACCATACTTGGTACAAGTATGGATTTATCTACTATTCTCATACCAAGTATTAAGGCCAAAATCATGACTTCTCTTATAATTAATAACATGATTATAAAAACATAATAGAGAAGGTAATGGATAAGTATTATGCTAACTAAAACAAACATTAGTTATTTACAAAACAAAAAAGAGAGAAAGAGCAGGAGGCCACAAGCATCTATATACAACTTAAATCAAGAATACCAAAAGACACTAGATAGGCTCTCATATTGAACTATCAACTTTTGATTGAACTCAGAAGTAGATCTGTGAAGACCGCTGCTCATTAAATAGGTAGGGCCCTATGAAAGAAACCATTTAGTATAATAATTCTGAGTTATCCTTTATACTTAAAAAAATGAAAATCCAATAGGGAAGACATAAAAGGAATCACAATAATACATGGTATAAAAAATTAAAAGGTACATGCATTAGTTATAATACAATAATCATTGTTATGCCCACATATCACCAACGCCATATACAATTCATACTTTTCATCTACAATTGAATGAGACTTATCAAAGGAACGTCCAAGAGATGCTCTTTGAAGTATAATTAGAAACCATATCAATCTCAAAACTAAAATAATAAAAACATATCACATACTCATTATCAATAATAATAAATTGCATCACAATGGTAGGCTCAAAAGAATAGATCAATAACAATTTATCACATCACATATAGGCACAAAGGTAGTTACCAAAATATAGGTAGGCATAAAGGCTCCTATTGAACCATAGGGATGTAGAATAGCTACTATCGAACAATAGGTAGAGATAAAAGCTCCTAATAAACCATAGGGATGCACAATAGATACTACTAAAGCATAGGGAAGCACAAAGGCTACTGGTAAAAAAAAGGTAGGTACAAAGGTGGCTACCATGGCAACTACTAAAGCATAGGGAAGCACAAAGGCTATTGCTAAAAAAAATGTAGGTACAAAGGTGGCTACCAAACCATAGTTAGGCACAAAGACTACTACTGAATCATAGGTAGGTACAAAGGGAGATACTAAATCACAAGTAGCCATGAAGGTTGGTAATGATAATCTAATAATACAATAATTAAATATTCCATCAATCATTACCATTTTTATTCACTCTAGGGGAGATCAATCAACCTAGAGGAACTAAAGTACACTAGTCATACCAGCACATTATGGCAGCATAGTATCCTACAACCCTATGATGCAAAGGTACCATGGTTGCACTACTACATGAAGGTAATACAGTACTATACTACAAGGACATATTATATCTCCCTAAACTTTTAACGCCTAAAATTTAAATATTTAACCTTATATCCATAATGATTTAATCTTTCAATTATTGATTTAATAATTTTGTGAACCTTTGAATTAAAAAAATAAATATAATTAATTAATAAGTTGATATAATTATTTTTATAATTGTATCTTACTCTTTTTATTTAAATAAATCCTAACCGGATAAATTTTACCATAATTATTTTCTTAAATCCATACCTTGATTTTAATGAATTAATTTAATATTTTCCTCAGTAGCCTAATTTTAACCTAATTTATAATCCTCACTCTAAAAAATTTTCATTTTCCTTTGCTCCTTTTCCTTTTTCCTTTTTCTTTATTTTTTCTTTTCCTTTTCTTCCTTTTATTTCTTTTCTTTCCTTCCCCTTCTTCCTCAGGCAAGCCTAAACCACCCCTTTCTTTTCTTTCTCTTCTTCTCTTTCATGTGCTAGACTAGGCCTCCCCCTTTTCTTTTCTTTTTCTTTTCCCTTCGGGCCAGTCCTACTTCTCCCTTCTCCTCCTTCTTTTTCTCCAACATGGGTCAGCCCATTCCCCCCCCCCAATGTAGCCCATCTCCTCTCTCTCCTTCCTCCCCATCTATACCCCTATACCAAACATGCCCCCTCTTGAACTCCTTCTTCCCCCTACTTCCTCCTACTCAACTAACAAGACTGCACCACTACCTTCCCCTCTACTGGGTAGACCACTTGTACCATCGTCCCCTTCGCTTATCCCTTTCTTTTTCATTTTTAGTCGTGCTACCCCTTGGTCCCCATCCCCTGCATGCCTTCCCTTTCCATTTTGCCCTCTACCATCTTTGCATGCTCTTCAATGCCTATAACCTCCTCCCCTCCACACTACAACTAACCTTGCACGCTAAGCCCTTTCCTTCTCTTCTTTTTCTTCTTCTTCTTCTTCTTCTCTTCTTCTCCACATCACTTCCCCCTCGCACTCAAATCTTCTCCCTAACCCTATCTTATCTTTTTCTTCCTTCATCTCACACCCCTATTTTCCTCATTTGAAACCATTTCACCCACCTCTACCATCTCCACCACTCACCCAGCCTTCATGTTGCCATCTCCTTCATCCTACATCCTCACTACACTACCCAAATAGCCAACACTAGCCCACCCCTACATCCTCATTATTATTATTATATTGGAAAATGGTAAAAGAGTGCATGTATCTTGTGTGTGATGTGATGTGTATGAAAGGGTGATTAATAATGATTCTAATGTTTGATGATGGATCGTATTTGTATATAAAATGTTAGGTTGAATATGTATGGATAATTGAGGAAAAATATTACTAATAGGATCCCTAGGGGCAATTTGGTCAATTGGACATATCATGATAATTAACCCTAAAATTGGGATGACTAATGTATTACTAATGTTGCTAAGAATAAATATAGAATTTTGGTATATTATAAATACATGTGTTAGTAGGAAGATCAATATTTTATGGCCTAGGGGTATTTTGGTAATTTTAATATATGATAGTGATCATCTTAATAAAATGCTTACAATGTGTTATGTGGTGTTTAGAAATATAATAAGGGTTTGTGGCATTAAAAAGAAATGTGTCATCATGATTACTAATGTTATATGACCTAGGTGAATTTTAAAATTTTTGCATGTGCAATGGGGATTATCTTAATAAATATGCACAATAAGTAATTATTTGTGCTTAGTATGACAATAGGAGTTTATGGTGTTAGTAATGCATGTTTGGGCATGATTATTAATATTATATGACTTAGGGAAATTTTGGTAAATTTGTATGCGTCATGGGGGTTATCTTAATAAACATGGATGATAAGTAATAATCGGTGCTTAGTATAATAATAGGGGTTTGTAGTGTTGGTAATGCATGTTTGGGTATGATTATTAATATTATATGACCTAGGGTTACTTTGATAATTTTACATATATAGTGGAGGTTTTCCAAATAAATATGCATGACAAGTAGTAATTGGTGCTAGGTATGAAACTAGGGGTTTGTTGTAATAGTAACATATATTTGGGCGGGAATAAAAACATCATATGACTTAAGGGTATTTTGGTAAATTTTCATGAACTAAGGGGAATAATCAAATAAACATGTGTGATAAGTGATAATTGATGTTAAATATGATAATAGGTTTTATTTTCCTATTATCACTTAATTCAATAGGAAAATCAATATTATATGGTCAATAGGCATTTTGATAATTTTGCATGTAATATGGCGATTAATCAAATAAGCATGCATGATAAGTATTAATTGATGTTAAACATGAGATTAAGGGTTTACTATCTTAGTATTACTTATTTAGCATCATATTCAAAAATATATGGTGTAGGATCATTTTGGTAATTTTAGATGTAATATGGTGATTAGTCTAATAAATCCGCATGATAAGTATTAATTGATGTTGAACATGAACATAGGGGTTTACTATCATAGTATCAATTATTTCATAACAATCAATAATATATGGTGTAGGGACATTTTCATAATCTTATATGTAATATGGTGATTAGTCTAATAAACACACATGATATGTATTAATTGATGTCAAATATGAGAATAGGGGTTATTGTCTTAGTATCACCTGTTCAATCATGACTATAAATATTATAGGATCTATGGGTATTTTGGTTATTTGGAGCGTACCTTGATGGATATTCTAATGAATATGTATGATATGTGATGTTCGTTATGAAGTATGAGTATAGGGTCTTGCTATGTTAGATATGCACGTTCAGCATAATTATTATGATGGCATGTTATGGGTATTTTGGTAAATTGGAGTATGTTATGATGCTATTCTTATAAACATGCAAGAATTTTTTGATTAAGCATGGGAATATGTTTTTGTTTTTCTAGAACACATGTTAGGATTTTATACGTAAAATGGTCATTTAGTGTGTAGGGTAACTTCACTTCACAATCAATCTTTTAATTATGGTCAGTTACTCTTTCTATGGCATATTTACAAATTAAAATAGAATTTGTTACGAAAATGGATGGTAGAGAGACAGCCTTAGCCATAGGGGCATTTTGGTCATTTTAACATAGGATGGCCTTTGTGGACTGCTTATGTTGACAGTGACAATAATCTTGATTTTGGTTACTTCATAATGTTGGAAACAAATAAAAATGGTTAAATATGTGATTAATGTGTTTCGTGGTCACCCTAATTAAAATACTAACGCATAAAGTGAAACATCTCGAGATCGAAAATGGTGGCTTTTTAAGGATTCGCCACCCTAAAAATGTGGTTTAGCCCACGATTATTATAGAATTTGCTAGCGTGCCTTAATACCCTAGCCAATCCCTACATCTTACTCCATTTAGCTATATGGACCTCAGAAGGGGTTATGCATACTTATGGATTAGGTGTCCTTGTCGATTAGGTACTATATGCGTTCATGTGCCATTGCGACTAGGTTACCTTTGCGTCCCTAGGTTGATAGTTTGTAGGATACTATGCTGCCCTTTTACACTAGTAGGACCGAGGTACCTTAGTGCCTCCAGGTTTTTGATCTCCCCTTTGAGTAAATAAAAATGGAATTGTGCGTTATTTAAATACAAATAATTATTGGGATATTTTGGTAGTAGCCTTTGAGCTAACCTATGTATCAATAGCAGCCTTTAAGCCTACTGGAGTTTCGGTAGCAATCTTTGAGCATGTAATGGTAGTAGCCTTTAAGCCTACCTGAGTTTTGGTAGCAGCCTTTGAGCCTACCTGTGTATCGGTAGTAGCCTTTGAGACTATTGCATTTAAATTAATATATCTATAATTTCATGTTCATGTGATTAATGTGACGTATATCATGTGTTGCATGTGAACCTTACATATTAGTCTCATATAATAGGTTACTCGGTACTATAGTACTGAAGGGTTCATTTCTTGGGCCTCTACAAATTTAATGGGCAGTGACCTTTGCAGGTAGGGTTGCAAGGGCTATTCAAGAATTACTCATTGTATTAAGAGCGTAGCAATATCAGGAAAAAAATATTTATTTTTCTTATGATCTTCTACATTTTCTTTCCACTAAATTTATTTTGTAACCACAAATAGTTGGTTGTATTTCCTATATTCTAACTATTACACTACTCTATTTTCTAATTGTATTTTTGAATTTAAGTAATTTATGTTTTAGCCTTAGCACTTGGTATTGGAATGGTGGAGGAAACCGGTTTAACACTGTGTGTGGTAACAACACCCAACAATTTGCTATCTTTACTTCCGCTTATAACTTAAAAAAAATGAAATTTTGCAGTAGTAAATTTTGGGGTGTCACACACTTACTCCATTAGTATGCATACCCCCTCTCAATCCACTAGACAAAATAGAGTAACATATAGGGTCTTGCTAGGGCACTATGATACATCATCAAAAGTCCATAATCAATTGTGGAATAAACCACATCTTTCGGGTAGTGACCTCTAAAGAGCCACTAATCCTGATCTCTAGGTCTATCACTTTAAGTATTAGTATTATATTAAGTTAACCACAAAATTGCATACAAATCACATAGATCCAAATACTCATATCTAATTCACTAGACTCATTTACAAATATTCGGAGACAACCATAACAAGATCATTAATAAGTTAATGCATAAAAATATTCTGAGGTCATCCCATATTAAATTATACATGTTTTGGAGCATTAGGATAAAAATGACTAAAATTCCCCTAAGTTCAAATTACCAATTTAACATCCTATTTAATTACTAAAACCATTTCATTTATCAAATTTTCATGAAAAGGTCAAAATATATTAATTAAATTAATTTATTGGATAAGTTAAATAACCATTGTGCTCTTATTCTAGATTTTACATATAAAACCCTAGCACATGTATCTAATAGATTCTAAAACACATAATATCATTCTCTACAATAGGTAATTCACATTAGACATGCCTGTTAGGATAAATATTATAACACATCTAAAATGACCAAGTTTACCTAGGGTACACATCCATAAGTATTATTCCACAAACATAACTAAGCATACTCAACCTATCATATTTCTTGTACATGTAATAAATTATCATAAAAATCATTTTTCCATAATTTTGTACCCAAAATAATTACATATGATAACATACACTTTTTTTTTATCAATTTTTTGTATATAATAGATTACACATAATTATAATCTAACAAATCTTGCTTAACATATTTCAGACACAAAACCCTAATGTGCTATAATGTGATATATAATATTTTAGCAGAGTATAAAACTTACCAAAATTGCAATAAAAATTCAAAATAGTAGTATCTTATTAAATACTATAAGATTCCGCTAATCAAACTTCATTCTTAAAAATATTACCAAAGTTGCCAAATTAATATTTAATAAACAACATAATAATTATAATAATAAAGTGTTTATTTTATAAAATCACTATAATACATTTAAATTTTTAAAATTAGGTAACAAAATTTTGGGGGGAAAATATCTCACATTGCACATGAAGTGTGAGCCATGAATGAAGGAAAGGGGATTAATGTGTGAGGATTGTTTGGTGTTGGATAAGGATGAAGGTTGAGGCTTGGGTGGTGTAGATGGTGGTGATAGTTGGTGTTGTTTGTGTTAGTGGTAGCATGGGAGTCAGGGTAGGGTGGTGAGTGTAGGAAAAAGGAAGGGTTGTGATGGAGGTAGTGTAGGGGTTGTTTGGTGTTGTAGGAAAGGGTTGAGGAGGATGCTTTGAAACACAGTGGTGTGTGGGGGATGGATTTTCAAACAAAGTGAAAGAAGGAGGGAAAGGAAGGTAGAGGCAGTGAGGGTAGAATAGGGTGGTGGTTGGCTAAAGTAGAAGGCATCCAAGGGATAGGGGTGCAATAGCAAAAACTATTGTTGCCTAAGAGGTCATTGCGAGAAAACTTACATGTCAAAAGTGGTAAGGATCGCCAAAAATTAGAAAGGGAAGGAGAGAAGAAAATAAGGAATGGTAGGGGAGAATGAAGACGAAAAAGAAGCAAAAAGAAGAAGAAAAACAGGAAGAAAAAGGCCAGCAACTAGATGATTAGTGGGAAAAGCATTGCTGGGATGGTATATGCAATGTAGAGGGGAGCAAAACAGACCTAGTAAAATGGTTAGGGAATGTGTCGAGATGGTGAGTCACATAAGGGTTGGTGGTGGAGGTGCATGCACAGGATAAAGAGGAAGAAACTTGGGTGACAGAGAAAACAAACAGTGGGGGGAAGGGAAGAAGGGGAGGGTAGTGTTTTATTGAGGAGGTGTAGATATGTGTGTGTATGTATATATTCATAAGGGTGAGCTCGACGGGTCAGGGAAGTGATGGAGAATGGTTGGCAGAGAAGGGTATGGGATAGAGATGTATGAGAAGGATGGTTTGACAGTTGAGGGGTGTGGGTTGAAGAGTGAGGTAATGAGGGAGGAAAGGTGAGTGGCCGGGGTAGAAAAATAGGGGTATGAAAAGGGGTAATTAGAGGGGTAAAAATGGTACGGTGGTGTAGGGATACACACACACACACACACACATACATACATACATATGTACATACATATATATACATATATAGATATACATGTGTGTGTGTGTGTGTGTGTGTGCACCTATGTATATCTATATATACACATGTATATCTACGTATGTATATATATGTATGTATGTATGTATATGTGTGTGTGTTTGTGTGTTTGTGTGTGTATATGTACATCCATAAGTATATATACATACATATATAAATACATATACATATGTATATGAATATATACTTACATAAATACATACATATATATTTAGACACCCACACACACACATGCACATATACATTTAGTTAGATATATATGGGTAGCAGGTTGAAATTATATTAAGTAAAAATAATTAGGTTTGATAAAGGTTTAATTGGAAGGAAAAGGGTAAAATAGTTGGAAAAATATTTAAAAAAAAAATTAGTGTACATGTCAAATCTTAATATTAAAATAATTAAGCTCAGGTTTAAAGGGTAGTTTTTTAAGTAAATGGCTTAAACATCTAAAAACTAAGGTTAAAAAATTTTTAAGTGTTAAATCACTACCCTTTGAAAACAAACTTTATATATCTGAATTCCATTTCATACTAATTGAAAATTTTATACACATACACAAGGTACCCGAGGAGCAACTGGCCCCTTAAAATCAAGGAACCCTACTAACACTAGAAAATTACAGAAATATGGAGACACTAAACCTAAAAAACTCACAAGGACCAAATAAGAAGCATTAGTTTATTAGAAGGAGACTCATTAGAATCAAGAACATACTCATATACTCCTACTGAACTAGCTAAGCCGATCACTCCAAAGAACGAGTTGTACTAAGCTACCTACTGTTAGGACTTCAGAACCCCATCATGAGGCATGTTTTATCACTTAAAGCTCTTATACCCAAGCTTACCACAGTCATGGAACTGAATCAACTTCTCCATTCAATCCTTGTATAGAATACCTCATTTGTAGTGGCGATAGTAGTAGTGTCTGATAGGTCTCTAACCAGCTCTACCATTGGAACCACTCTGACCATTCTTGCATTGAACTCTAGTCTGATGCCAAATTATCAAAACTCTAACACCAAGGTGCTATCTTTTTCCCCAAGAATCCTTAATCTCTAGTCTCCTCTTATCGAAAATCAAATTCTACTCAATAACCGAGGCATTGGCAACACATGTCTTCCCATATAGCGTATCCAACTAATGGAAAACATCTGCACCCATCATCTTTAGAATACTAAAGTGAACTCCTTTCTCGAATTGGAAGATGGCTATAGCCTCGGTAGTGGCTATACCTAGAGCAAATCTTAGTAACACTCTAAACCACTGGTGATACTCACACACTAGAAGACTTCCTTGAGCTAACTACATGAATTCCTTGAGTTTTTCCTTCTTGAGGTTTTTGAACTAGAAACACATACAAAGGGATGACCTGAAGTCTTCCTAGGAAACTAGTTATCCTCCTTTAATAGAAAACCTACCTACCTACCTAGAATATTTGAGTCCTTGAAGAAAATATATGGCTATGCTCGCCTTTCGCGCTTCTTGGAAATCAATTACATCGAACATTTTATTGAAATCCCAAATCCATTATTCTAGGATAATGGGATCTTATTCCTCAGCATAGGTTGGTAGATGATGGCCTAAAGTGATCTCAAGCCAAGCTTCTACTATACTATTTTGCGGGTAATATAGAGTCTGTGAAGGCTAAGATGAAGATGGACAATGAAAGAAACCCTAAAAAGCCTCAAACTCTCTTTCTAAAGGGTTGACTTGTCAATTCAAGGCCATGTTGAACTAGCTACAAAATCGTAAATGTGTTAAGAAAAGTCCTATCTATTAAGCTAGATGATAAAAATAGTAAAAATATCAAGAAAAATTCTATATATTTAAGGCCTTCCTAGGCTTAATTATTCCTATTTGGGCGCATCAAGCTAAAAATAACCAAAATGCCCCTCACATCAAAATTAGCACATTAACCTTTTCTTTAATTAATAAATCCATTTTATTTATAATATTATCATGAAAAGGCTAAAACATAATTATTATATTAATTTATCATGCACTTAAATTATTTATTAAGCCAAATGAACATATAACCCTTATTAAATATTTTGAATAAAAAACTCTAGTATGTGTATCCAATGCATTCCAAAACACATAATCTCATACTCTACAAAAGATAATACACATTATACATGCCTATTAAGATAAATATCATAACACAACCAAAATGACCAAGTTACCCTAGGGCACGTATCCTTAATTATTATTCCATAAACATGTCTAATTATACTCATTCTATCATTTTCCACATACTTGTCATACATTATCACAAAAATTAATTTTCCATACTTTTATACCTAAAATGTTTTATATATGATGACATGCTCTTTTTACTATTTTTTTAGTATATAATAGATAACGCATAATGATTATTTAACAGATCATGCTTAACATATTTCAAACACAAAACCCTACGATTTTTAAAGTTTTAAGAGAGTATAAAAGTTACATGACTTCAAGAAAAAACACAAAATATGGGTATCCTACTAAATATTATATTAGATCCTGCTAATCAAACTTTGTACCTTAAAATAATACCAAAATTACCATAATAATATTTAATAAATAAAATAATAATTTTAATAATAAAACATTGATTTTCTATAATTACTAAAATACCCATACATTTGAAATTTTAGGTACCAAAATTTTCTGTGGTATATTTACAATACTACACATGCAATATGAGCCATGTATGAAGGAAAGGGGGTTGACGGGCAAGGGTTGTTTGGTGTTAGCTGAGGAGGATTAGTGAGGTAGGGATGGTGGAGATGGTGGTGATGGGTGGTACTGTCAATGGTCAATGGTAGTGTAATACCTTAAAATTTAGCTAACCTAATCCCATATAACTAATACCTTAAACAAATTATTATCTAGAATAATTTATATTTTATCCTTACCTTAATTTTTTAATCCTAAAATCTTAACATAATCCTAATATTTTACCTAGGTAACTCATATTTCTTAAAAAAACCTTAATCTTGATTGATTTATATCTTTAATCTTACCTAAATTACCTAATTAAAATTTAATCTAATATGAGTCCTAGTATTGGCCTTGTCCCTTTTCTTTTATTTCTCCTTTTCCTTTCTTCTTCCTCTGCCATTTTTATTATCCTCATTTCCATGCCTTCCTTGTATCTCTTATAGGTTCTACAAAACACAACTTTCTGTTTTCATCTCAACCATCATCTCCCTCAATTCCATCTGATATGTTCTACTGAATTTTTTTCCATCAACCCGTTCCCTTCCATCTCCTTATGCCTCTACCATTCTTATCACCATCATCATCAACCTTTTCCATCCTTCCTATGGTAATTTTGTATGTGTGTATGGAAGAGGGTGATTAGCATAGTAGAGGCACAAGGAGATGATTAGTGGTGGAACATGGTATGTGTGTATGGTATAGGGAAATCATACTCTCCCTCGGCCTTTATAAAGACATATATATGCTTGGAGGAAGTGGTTGTGCATGGTGATGGTGATGATGGTGTGATGACTCAAACTGTGCAGGGGGATGAAGAAAGAAGAAGAAGGAAGAAGGTGATGGTAAGTGGATGGTTTGTAGAGTAGAAAGTAGGAAGTAATTGAGATAATAAATAAGGGAGGGAGAGAGTGAGAAGCCCTTATATATGTGTGTGTATGGAATCTATGCATACACTTGGGGTTTTGTATCTTTAATATATATATATTAACATTGGATTTTATAAAGGCATTTGGGAGAGTATGATTGCCATAACTAGCGTAGGGGCACTATATTCATTTGAGGATACTAGTAGTAATAATTATGGCTTTCAAAATTTTGTGGCTAGGCTTACATGATTCAATTATATGTCTTACATATCTATATCAATCCCATATTTGGATCTCAAAAATACAATCAAATCTAAATAATATACTAATCATTGAAAGTAAAAGATAACATGAGTTGGACCAAGCTGTTTATATGGTTCTGTTCCTCCAGATAATAATAGTGGATTAGATATGTCGTCCTTGAGAGGTGAATCAGACCATTCCACTAGATCAACATGAATTTGATTAAAAAATAATTACTAATGTATAAAAAATTAATAATTTAAAGTGGATGTGTATGTGAGTTAGGACAAAGGTGTTGAATCCATCCCACCGGATAATAATAGTGGTACGGGTGTGTTTATACACCCCCTATTTTTTAACCAAAATAATTAATTTGATGACAAAGTATAAGAGTTTAAAAAACATAAGTGGGGAATGCTACTGCCTCATCAACCATGAGAGAGATGTGATTATCACCTAGCTTATACTTGATGTAAGGAAAAATGGAACAACAAATAAGAACATGCATGTTTACACTATTAATACAATAGTGCAAAATGATAAAATTAAGAACAATAATATATATAGAAATATTTTGAGATTATATAAATCAAAATATAGGATATCAAATCCAAAATCTTAAATAACCAAGTAAACACAAACTTCCTAACATAGTAGGTAAAACACCACTCGTTGGTTAGCACAACTATTAATATAAACATAAATCTCCATACCTAAGCAATGGCTAGCTACTAGCCCATGTTATCACCCTCAACATACTCTAATTGAGAGCTATATCCCTAAAAATAATTCTTTACTCCCCAAACAATAAGCCAAATCATCATAGTGACTACACAAGTAAACTATAAGTATGGTGAAATACCAATGAAATATACTCCTTTAAACATGGTAAGTTTCATATAGTACATCAAATTCACATAGTAGCATGGTTATAAGAATACCAATTTAAATTAACACTTGAATCATGGTAGTAATACAATAAGGCATGCTTGCATGAAAATCAGGGAAGAATAGTTAATATGGAAATGCAACACACTTTGCACAACATAAACTATATTATACTTCTTTATTTAGTGATCCCATGAATTTCTAGTTATTAAGATAGTTTGTTCGACCACACCCTATTCTCTACCATGAAAAAAAGTTATGGCAGCAAATAAATATGATGGGATCCCATACGTACCACAAAGGGTCAAGATACTTTGAAGGGGCTTTTCTCTAGGGATACCACACCTACCACACGTCTAATGCACCTGTCGTGAGGGATAACACAAATTAGTACACCACACTAGTGTGTGCTTCTATGTTCTTGTGTGAGTTAATTAAAAGAGTTTGTAAGATGAGGTCAATAAATTAAACACATCACAACTAATGCAAGTGTACACAATCACCCCAAGTAGTAAAGAGGTAAGATGATGTCGATCCCACAGGGACTAAGAAGAGTGAATTATGCTAGCTAAAGTCGAGTATCCTATGAATCTATTGATGTAACAAAATGCTAATAAGGTGGTGTTGAAAGTATAAGAAATAATCAAGTAAGCAAAGAGTTAACAAATTCAACATAAGATAAATGTGAGGGAATTAGGAGGTAGAGTCATGAGAATAGAGTTGTTAGCTCTATGTGTGTGTACCCTATGACAATTCATAGCATGTCGAGCTCAATAGATATTAATCCTCCTAACCATACTGGGTTTCACTCAATGAAAAAACATACTATTAGGTTATCTCCCTCAGTGTGCATGGGCCTTGGCAATGCCGTATAATAAAGGTTGAAGGATTAATGACAAGGTTTCTTCACCTCTCGATGCCAACCCTATCACCATTTGTCATTGTAGGTTATGCACACTATCTAATTGATGTAGAATTTAATCAGGAGGTTAGTGTGGCTAACATTCAACACTTGGATAATTTGAACTTAACAAAATGAAATATCATTAAGGCTAATAGGACTAGAAATGTCATGATTACAACAACAAAGGCTATTGACTTTTCTTTCACTAGAAGTTAGTCAAAGATAAACTTCTTCTACACAAAATAAAATAAAGAAGAGAAAGAAGGGAAGGAGTAGGGAGATCATGGTATTTAAACCCCTATCTAACCTAATCACTCCTTATTTTTCCTCTCGCAATGAAGTTTTACTAGGACTCTCTTAGTTCTTCTCTTACTCCACTACTCCTCCATCATCATTGTTTCTTCCCTCACGTTCTCCTTTTTTGATTTATTGATCCATGATGCCCAATGCTCTTCTGTCTTGGGTATTTATTATGTGCATTCATGCAGATAGGACAAAGATTTCTTAGCTTTGCAATGGTTGGTTTCACCTAGATATCAAGCAATTGTACCCTATTGTCATGTGGTAATGTCCAATAGTAGTCCTTAGTTGCATGCTGCCAGATTTAGAAAATGCATGCTTTCTTTTTTGTTATAATGTAGACTTATGATGGTGACCTAGACGATAGCTCCCATTGTCTTGGTAGGGTAAGAGATGCTCTGAGACATTGGGGAACCTCCATTCCCGCACAAATCTTAAAAGTACCAAAGTAAATGTATTAAGCCTATAAGTAGTCATAAAAGTCGGATAGATGTTAGTTTATAGGACAAGGGATCTATTTTAAGGTTAAACTCATGTGATTCATGTGAGATCTCAAAATGTGGAAAAATCATATAAAACCACAGCCTATGACTCCCTTATGTGAAAAAACTGTGAAATAAATGATGTTCGTAGGGTCTTTTGATTAGCTCAAAGACACTTATATCACTTCTCCTAAACATAAAATGTTGCTTGTCTCGAGCAACATTATGATATTAGAGGATACCCACACATACAGTAAGGTAGAAATTCTTAGCCTTTGTTCATGTTGAGCTTTTAGTTAAGTTGAGAAGAACCTATAAGTGTGTGGGGTATTAAAAGTGCCAATAGCATATGTTTATATAGGGGAGGAATTCTTATGGATTTTTCTTCAAGTCATCCTATTAGATCAATAAAGGTCATCAAGGTAATTATGAATTGCTAAATCCTTTCCATTAGCTGGCTCGCTCATATTCCCCCAAAGAAAAAAAATTAACTTAACAAAATGAAATAGGATTTCCTCATATGGGAGGGTCTTTTTATTAGAGAGTACATCTGGGTCTTAGACAGGAACTACCGGTTACTCTACCCTAACACCTATTCAAGAAATGATCAAGCAAGCTTATCACCATACTAAATGGTTTGACACAAGTATACACATGCTTCTCATGCAAGTGCCCCTAGTTACTAGGGATTTCAGGCAGTGAAGCTCCCTTTTCATTTGTTAATATACCAGCATAGGCTCTTACTAATTTTTAGGGTGAAATCCCCCAAAATTACTCAATTTTACTCTTAACAAGGTGGTTATGGCAAGTCTCCCATTTCTTTATCTCGAGGATGTTGTAGTGGATGTGTCTTTCTCCTTAGTGGAAAGTCAGATGGGGTTTGAAGATATTCCTTAATTCCTAGTGCTTGTTTTTATTCCATGATGACGGATTTCATAATCCATATTTTTATAAAGAAGAAAAAATAGAATTCACCACAAAATCCACATGAAATATAAGGCCTTGAATTAGGTTAATTATTTCACCATTAGGGTAATTAAGTCAAAAAGCTCTTTCCATATTCAAGTGTGCATAGATTCATAGTAGAGATAATTATGCAATTCATATGAAAATTGATAGGAAGAGTAGTAGAGCTACCTTTGTTACTAAGATACTACCTATCAATTATCTTGACAATAAAGAACTATGTAAATAGGAGGCATAAAAAATAACTAGTATCAAACATAGAATTAAAATAGACTGATGAAACAACTAAGATAGGTCCTCCCACGAATAAAAGTTGATAGTGTATTCACTGTCAAGGATCGGAGGATAGGGAAAATATAAGATAATAAAAAGGTAGTGTGGCCATATGGCTTAGATTTAACAGAACATAAATAAAAAAGAAGAAGAAGAAAAATAGTTGTTAAATAAAGGACTCTGGGGAAATAAGTCACAATTTAAATTGATTTAGATGGAGATAGCATCATGTGTGGGGTTGTTAATGGTGTGGGAATCGTGATTATGTTATGAGAGTATTCTCTTTTGGAGTAATCTGGGTTATCCTACACTAGGGGCCTAGCCTAGGTATCACTCATGCCTTTTCATTCCAAGGTAGGGACCAAAGTCACCTTGCTGCATTGCATGCATGAAAACTTACCCAAATTTCCTTCCTCCACCTACTCTTATAAGCATCCCAATTATTCCTCCTCAAAGGTGCAAATGATAGCTTCATCCCTGGCCGAGCCCTCCTAGTTTCTAAATCAATAAATCATACAAATTTTAATGTGGTTAATAGTTTCATAACAATTGTAATGATCTCCTCCTTCCTCATAGTAGTATGTCCATATCATCCCTCAAAGTCTGCACCCTTGCCTCTAGCCCTACCAATTGCTACATAAGACGCGATGAAGGTGATTTTGCTTAAAGAGCTAGTAGAGAGGCATCGAATAGGTGATTGATAATAATTTAGTTAATGGAGTGTAGGCTAGTAACCATTTACTCGATAGGTTCTAAAGGTATTACAACCCTAGAAAAAAGGCCAACAATTAAGGCCGAGTAAAAGATGGGACCCTATGGCTTGGTGGCCACTAGTACCAATTGATCTTGTATGATTCTTCCTACATAGATTATGCGCTTGGTACGTATTTAATATAGCATGACCATGTGATCGATGGAAATTGATATGTCATACATAGTTGGTAGTAAACAACTTCTCAGGAAATGGTACCATACTTTGGCTTAGGGATGAGTTGTGGGCGGTCATAGTGGCAAGTGTCATTAGTGGTAACCCACCACTAGGTGCCCAACTTGGCTACACTCTTTGTGATGGGATTGTCAAGTAGCTCAGAATATTCATCTATATTAGAAGAAGGGAGATGGTAGAGTTTGTTAATGGTTGTGGAGAGATTCAAAACTAACTTTCCATAGATATAGATCGTTTTAGTTTTTCATTTGGTATCAAAGTTGGAGTAAACTTCCAAGACTACTAGGGTTAAAATTCTAGAGGGTTTTGATAAAAGGTGACCAATTTATGGTGATTGATAGGGTCAACAAGATAAAGTTGTAGATCTGATAGGGTAAAACCTCACTTAAAATAAAAAATTCAGTTGACTAAGTTGTTGAAATGTTCTTGGGCAGTTTTGGATTGAAATATGCCAAGGAAATTTGTAGAGCATTTTAAATGCTTGGTTAGTGGAGTAGAAGAAAAGGTTTCCTCATCATCCTTTGTAGAAGAGAAATCATCTAAGGTGGTAGATGGAGCTAGGTATTTTTTTTATTTAGTGGATCTCTTATATTTTTGTATAGATTTTTTTGCTGCCTTAGCTATCGAGCGGGTAGTTCTTTAAGCCATTTTGGCGTTTGACGTAGAGGGTGAGGATGATGTGGGTATAGTGATATATGGTGGTGTCTTATCCTATGAGGTGGTGGCAATGGATGGTTCATTTTGTTTGGGAGAGAGGGTAAGGTAGCCGTCTAGGAAATGCTCTTCTGATAATGAAAGGCTTTGTAGGACCTTATTTGACATTAGCGAAAGGGAATTCTAGGTTGGCTTGATGGGAATTGGCAAGTAAGAGGTGTTTTATAGATATAATGAAAGGGAATGGGAAGGATTTTGAAAAAGAAACACATTTGTTAGGCAGGACATACCTGGGGGTTGCGATGTGATCGTACAAGCCCTCTATATAGCTGACTCACATATGATTCACCAAATCATCCTATGAGATTGTAATCATCAACCTCCTTTATCCTCGTAACACATAGAGTAAACTTTCTACACTCCTTACCTACTTGATAGTTTGGTTATTTACTACACTAAGAAGTTATGCACAATGTTCATTTTTTTAGAAAAAAGCCAAAATAAGACAAAAAACATATGGAGCACGAGTAAAGGAAAATAAAAAAAGAAAAAAATAACATAGGCTACCTCCTATGAAGCTCGATTTTGTGTCCTTAGCTATTGAGCTTATTGTGACCCAATAAGTTTTGTAGGGAGAGTGTTTAAACTTCCTTATTAAGATATTTAGCTTTATTGGGTTTGAACTAGTGGTCATTAACCTTAAATATTGTAGTTGTTTTCAAGTCATTGAGTTCCACTACCCTGTAAGGATACACCTAAGCAATCTCATAGGTTTTTGACCATATTGACTCAACTCTCCTTAGAACAATTTCAACCTTTAGTTATAGAGTAGAAAAAACTACCCAAGGTATAGCTATTTTGGCTTCAAGTGCTGGTCATGAAATTTCTTTATCTTTTCCATATACAAACACACACTATTGTATAAAGCATTTCTATGTTCTTTAAACTTGTTCAAGTGTAATTTCTGAGATTCTCCTATGGCAGCTAGATCTATGTTAATAGATTTGAGAGCCCAATATGATTTATGCAATAACTCAATGGGTAGGTGGCAAGTCATTCCAAACACAATGTGGTAGGGTGAAATTCCTAAGGGTGTTTTGAATTCTATTCTGTATGCCCACAATATATCATTTAGTTTAGTTGACCAATATTTCCCATAAGATTTGACCACATTCTCCAAGACTCTTTTAATATCCCTATTAAACAACTTAGCTTGACCATTTGACTGTGGGTGATAGGTTGTGGATACCCTATGATAGATTCAATATTTCTTTATGAGCTATTGAAATAGCTTGTTCAAAAAATGAGTACAAATATCACTAATAATTCCCTTCGAGGTCCCAAACGGCATCATAATATTTTGCTACAGGAAGCAAATAACCACCGTGGCATCATTAGTTGGTAGTGAAGTGGCCTCGTATAATCCTCCAAAACTTTAAAAGCCTATAATTTAAAAAATAGCATTTATTTGGGATAAATTAGCTTTTAAAATGATAAAATTTTATTCTTTTATGGATTTCTGAATATATAAAATTGGATAGGAATATTTAATAAATTAAACTAAATATTTCCTTATTTTATCATACTCATTTTATTTAAATAAATTTTCAAACCAATATTTTTCCTAAAATTAACCTTTTTTAAACCCATATATTTAATTATATTAAATTAAATTATTAAATATATTTATTTCCAAAAATAGTATATTCTATTATTTTATAAATTATTTTATTTTATTTTTCCTTTTTGCCCTTTTTCTTTTTCTTTCTCCTTTTTTTCTTTTTCTTCTTTCATTCTTTTCCCTTTTTCTTTCCTCCGGGCAGCCAAGCCATGGCTTGCTTCCCCCCAAGCGCTTCGACCACAAGCCCATTCTTCCCCTCCCCTCCTTCTCCTCCCATGTGACTGGCCAAACTCCCCCCTGCTTCTTCTTTCCTTCCTTCCCTGTATGCATCGACCGACCCGATCCCTCTTCTTTTTTCTTTCCTTCTCCCCCCGACCCAAGCCAGTCTAGTTCTCCTTTTTTCCCCTTCGCTTGGCCTACCTCCTCTCCTAATCCTTTATTTCTTCTTCTACCTCTTGCCTTGACCTACCCCTCGATGTGATGCCTGCCACCTCAGCACCACGCCCTACAACCCCTCCCTGCCACCACCTACCTCCTTGCTACTCTCCCTCCCTCCCTCTTTCTCCCCCGTCCCTTTCTTCCCTTTTCGGACCCAAATCAACCCTACACCCTAGCCACACATACCCCTTTTCTTTCCCTATTCTTCCCTTCCTTCTCCCTATCACCCTACCAACAACATGCCACCTTGCAGCCTACCCCAGTCGACCATCTACTCCCCTCTTCTCCCTCTCCTTTTTCTTCTCCTCACCAGCCATTTCCTACCCCATTTCCGAGCCTTCTTCCCTCCCCCAATTCCTTTCTCTCCATTTTCTTCTCCTTCATCCTCTCCCCCTAATTTTTTTAACCATATCCTCGTACACCACTTTCTCCACCTCACCAACTACGTACACCACCTTCTGCAACCCTCTACCTCATCCTTCCACCACCACACCACCCCTCGAGCCACCTTGTAGCCCACCTTCTTCCTCCCCTCTTCTCCTTATCCCTTTGTAGCAACTCCCTGTATTTTCTCCTTATGTTGTCTCTCTCGCCACCTGGATCACCAAACCCATCCCTACAATCTCCCCTAGCACCCCCTCACTTCCTTTGGCTGAAACCAACACCTGTAGCCCCTCCTTTTTCCCCTCCCTTTTCCTTCCTTCTTAGCCACATCCACCTCAGTAGCCACCTTTGCAGTCTTGCTGTCACCCTTGGCTACCAACAACCTATCCCCGACCACCACTTACACCCCCTCTCCACTCGTACACCTTTCTCTTACCTTAAATCCTCCCCTACCTATCCTATTTCCTAGCACCAAAACCCTAACCCGAGATTGGCTCCCCCTCCATCCTTTCATGCCATTTTATAGCCTTTTTTTCCATTACTTTTCATGTAGCTCATGTTACATGAGCAGATGAGTTGTTACATGCCTTGGTTTAATTTAGTTAATAAATTTTAAGGTATAATAATATTTAAGTTAAATATTTCATTAATTAAGTTTTATAAAGTCTTATTCTTTGGTTTTCTCATTTCTAATATGATAAGTATTGATATTATTTTTAGGTATTGGTTTTTCTAATCAAATCTTAAATGTAAGGATCAATTTTTTTCAGGAATTAAAGTAATCGTTAAACCCCACTTAAATGCATAGATAAACGTATGCTAGCACATTAGGGTTTTAATAGGTTATTATGCATGATATATGTTGTTTAATATAATGTTTGTGGTTGATTGTATTGATTAATAAAAAGTAAAGCATGCTAGTTTATGTGTCATGTGTGGTAATAATGCTTAAGGAAGGAGTTTGGTTATTAGTGAAAATTTTAACTACTTATCCATGATGTGTTATATTATTGTGACAATTAATACATGAATATTATTATTGTGAGCCCTAGGGGCATTTTAGTAATATGTCTTGTGTAAGAATGCAGCCTAATATATGTAGGTGTTGATGAGTATTATGTTAAAATATAATAGTTGGTGGAATTAGATGATGAGAATGGAGTATTTATATTAATAGTCATGTAGTGATGATAATTTAAAAAAAGTGGTGTAATAAAAGGGTAAAATTGTAATTTTAGAATTAAAGGGAAAAATGTTAATTTTGTAAGTAAGAGGGTATTATGGTAATTTTGGAAGTAAAGGGTAAAATTTTAATTTTGTAGGTAAAAGGATATTATGGTAATTTTGTAAGTAAAAGGATAAAATGGTAATTTTATAGGTAAAAGGGTAAAATAGTAATTATAATAATGGAGAAGGATAAAATGGTCATTATAATAATGGAGACGGGTAAATTAGTAACTATAATAATAGAAGGGAAATTTGATAATTATGATAATGGGGAAGGGCAATTTGGTAATTATGATAATAGGGAAGGGCATTTCAGTAATTATGATAATGGAGAAGGGTAATTTGATAATTTGACCAACTAAAGGGTCATTTGGTAATTATAACAAAAGGAGAAAGGTAATTCGGTAATCTAACACCAAACGAAAATATGACAAGTGTAACAATTATGAAGGGTGATTGATGATTTAATAAGTATGGAAGATAACTTAGTAACCTAAATCGAGAAAGGGGTAATTTGGTAATTATGCAACATAGAGGGTAATATGGTAATTTGGCAAGTAAAGAAGGGATGACTTAATAATTGTACAAGTAAGGGGTAATTTGGTAATTATACAATAAGGAGGGTAATATGGTAAATCGGCATGTAAAGAAGGGATGACTTAACAATTATACAAGCAAGGGGTAAATCAAAAAACCATATCAAATATGTCATTGTGATAATGGAGTTTGTAATAAGACTCAAGTGACACTAAATAGTAAGATAATGGTATTTGAAAATTATTAAGAATCTCAAGAACGAATCCTAAATGGAATTGGTTGAGATTATGACGGCCTTAATGATTCCTCTATGATACCTTTGATAACCGTATGAATAACGAATATCTAATGATTTTAGAATGATTGAAAGTGAATAAGTATCTAATTGTTGTACTTTTCGTGATCACCTTAATTAAGACACTAATACTTAAAGTGAAAGACCTCGAGATCAGGAATGATGGCTCTTTAGGGGTCGCTACCCTAAAGGCATAGTTTAGCCCACGGTTATTATGGTATTTGCTGGTGTGCCATCGTGCCCTAGTAAGGACCTATATCTTACTCTATCTAGATCTACGAACCTATTTAGGGGGTATGAATACTTATGGATTAGGTGTCCTTGTCGGTAGGATACTAAGTAGCTGTATGCACCAGTACAACTAGGGTACCTTTGTGTGCCTACATTGATAGTTGAAGGATACTAAGTAACTTGTATACACAGTGCGACCGGTGCACCTTTCAGTCCCGGGATCTTAATCTCCCCTCTAAGGCAAATAAATGGAATTTTTGTGATGATTAAAAAGGGAAAACACTAATCGTGAAAGTGAAAGACTAATGAGTTGGGCCCACTTGAATTATAATTACAAGTACCGATCCACTAAATATAATAGTGGCCCAAGAGCTTGTTACCCTGTAAGATATTTATGACTACCGATCCACGAGATATAATAGTAGCCCAGGAGTATTTTTCCCTGGAAGATGTTTATGAGTACCTTTCCACTAAATATAGTAGTGGCCTAGGAGCATTTTTCCCTCAAAGATGTTTATGAGTACTGGTCCACTGGATATAATTGTGGCCCGGGAGCGTTTTGCCCTAGATGATGTTTATATGTATTTCAGTCCACCTACTAAAATAGTAGGGGTCCCGAGCATAATAAATCTAATTTTTTTGTGAATAAATTATGGAAAATACTAATCACTTATAGTTGAATGCCATGTGAGTTAGAGCCAGACAAGTCCATCGGCAAATAATAGTGGCCAGGAGCCATCTGCTCTAGAGACCAATCCACCGACAATAATAGTGGTCATGAGCGTTCTGCCCTCTATGTATTCAAGTCCAACGGCTATAATAGTGGGGTTTTCGCACTCACATGGATATAAAATCTGAGAAATGACTGAATGATGATGGAATAATTGCTTAAGGCCTAGAAGTGTTGATTCCATATTATGACCTATTAATACTTGATGGACTTGTTAAGTATGTGAATGTTATGTATGTACCTCTCATTATATATGTATATAGTGTTGTATCATGTGTTGCATTATGGGCCTACTTTTTAGTGTGTTTGAACGGGTTACTCAGTACCATAGTACTAAAGGGTTCCATTCATGGGGCCCCTACCTATTCAATGGGTAATGTCCCTTCTAGGTCGTTTTTAGGTGCTATTTAAGTGGGTAATGGGAAAGAGCGTAAGAAAGTATCCAGAAATTCCTAGGGTTGCACTCTTTCTCTTTTTAAACCCCAATTTTAATGTGGTCCTTGTTTTTGGTAACCACCACTGGTGGGTTTTATTCTTGTAAGTTGTTATTTATGTTACTCTGATTTAAATATGATTTAAGTTCCTCATAAATTATGTTTTACTCTTTCATCCTTAAGACTTGGTACTAGAATGGTAGGAGTGAACCGGTTTGGTATGAAGTGTGGTGATAATATCCCTAGAATTAAAAATTTTGTTATTTCACTTCCACTAATTCTTTTAATAAAATTTAAAATTTTCAGTAGTGGATTTTAGCAGTGTTACAACTCTATCCATTTAGAGACATAGTCCATTGCTACCAAAATACATTGCTACCAAAATGTACTCATTGCCAAATGAAAATGGAAAGGGTCCCATGAAATTGATGCCCCATACATCAAATAATTCAACTTCTAAGATTCCTATTTGAGGCATCTCATTCCATGCCATGACATTTATGGTGCGTTGACATTGTTCACATTTCTGGTCCTCCTCCCTAACATCTCTAAACATTATGGGCCAATAGGATCCACTTTTTAGGACCTTAGCTATAGTCCTTGTGCCTCCAAAATGACCTCCATAGGATGCATGATGGCAGGCTGCCAAGATTTCCTTAGCCTGCTCTTCACTTATGCACATTCGGATAAGTCCATTTGCACACTATTTGCAATAAAAAAGGTTTAGCCTGGTATTAGTACTTAAGGTTATGGAAGAATTTTTTTAATTATTGGTGAGATTTGTTAGGGAGTGGTATTTTTCATGCCAAGTAGTTGGTTAACCCTACCTGACATTTAGGAGTTATTCATCAGGGAACTCCTTGTTTATCTAGACTTGTGTTTGATCCTTCATGCACCCTTCTAGTCTAGAAAGATGATCTTCAATATGATTGTCCTTCCCTTGACGAACCTTGATCTCAATGTCAAATTCCTACAAGAGTAAGATCTATCTAAGTAATCTAGGTTTGGCATCTTTTTTGGCAAGTAAATAACAAATAGCAACATGGTTAAAGAATACAATCACTTTACTTTCTAGGTGATAATATCGAAACTTATCAAATGCAAACGCTACTACTAGTAACTCTTTTTTATGACCATGTAATTCAATTGGGCTTAATTAATTGTGCTACTAGCATAGGAAATGCTATGGAATAACTTGTTCTTCCATTATCTTAGGACTATTCCTATCGTGTATTCACTTGCATCACACATTAATTAAAAACGGAGAGTCCAATCTGGTCGTATAGTAATAGGGGCTTCGGTAAGTGCTAATATTTTTTCTCAAAGGCATATTACAACACTCATTGAACTCAAATTTTATATCCTATTCCAACAGTTGACAAAGGGGTTTAGTAATTTTGAAGAGTTCCTTAAGGAATATTCAGTAAAATCTAGCATATCCAAGAAAGTTATCATACCCCTAAAATAAGTGAGAGGAGTAATGCTTTGATAATCTACACCTTTTCCCTATCAACCTCTAGTCCTTGTTGTATGACTTTATGACCTAAAATAACACCTTATTGAACCATGAAGTGACATTTTTCTCAGTTAAGAACCAAGTTTGTCTTTTCACATCCACTAACACTCTTCCCAATTTTGTTAGGCACTCCTCAAAACTATCCCAAAAAATTGGAAATTAATCTATAAAAATTTCTACTATGTGCTCTACCATGTCAGTGAAAATAGCCATCATGCATCGCTAAAAAGTTACAGGTGAATTCCATAAGCCAAAAGGCATTAGTTAAAAAGTGAACATGCTATAGGGGCATGTGAATGTGGTCTTATGTTGGTCATTGGGTGCAATGGCTATTTAGTTGTAATTTTAATATTCATCTAGAAAGAAATAAAAGGCTCTTTCTACCAATCTATCCAATATTTAGTCAACAAAAGTGAGAGGAAAATGGTCTTTTCGAGTGGAATTTTTGATTTTTCTATAATCCATGCAAATACGCCACCCTATGACTATGTGGGTTTTGATTAAATTATTTTCAAAATTGTAAAAAAAAACCATCATACCTCTTTTTTGGGATGCATTGAATACGACTTACCCAGTTGCTATAGGAAATTAGATAGATGATACGTACATTGAGCCACTTATTGATTTCCTTCTTCACGACCTCTCCTTGGATTGAGTCGTCATTGTTGCTTTATTGATGGTCTAGATGGATCCTCTAGCATAATCTTATGCATGCATATCATCAAACTAATTCCATGAATGTTTGACATGGTCCATCCCACTATCTTTTTATGCTTTTATAGCATTTGAATCAGCTGCTCCTATTGAGATTCAGGTAAGACCAATAAAATAATAACCGGTAGAGTGTTCCTCTTACCTTAATAAACATACTTCAGGTGCACTAGTAGTGGCTTTAGTTCCAACATAGGAGGATCAACAATTAAAGGTTTGGCTGGTTGTATATCTCTTCAGTTTAATATTCTCAAGGTGTTGAGTGATCTATCCAGCTGCAACCTGCTTAAATTTCATAGTGCTCTTTAGGATAATAATTAGGGTAGCTGCACTCTTGATGGTCTACATTAAAAAAGCTAGATTCTTTATGAAATGTTCTTATAAGAAAATCATCATAGATAGTCAAATCAATAATATCAACTCACAAACATTCATCCGAGTCCTGTTTTGGTAGTTTTATAGAGTTGAAGACATTGAACATTATCTACTCCTCATTGATGCTCATCGTCAATTCTCTTTTCTATACATCAACCAGGGTCTTACTAATGGCCAAGAAGTTCTACCCAGAATAATAGGAACCTCCTTGTCGGCCTTGTGGTCAAGGATGATGAAGTCTACTGGGAAGATAAACCTGTTCACCTTTACAAGCACATCTTTGATCTTTCTTTTAGGGTGAACATATGATTGATCAAAAATTTTTAGTGTGACTATGGTAGGCCATGCTTCCCTAGTATCTAGTCCTATGAAAATGGATATAGGTATTAAGTTGATACTTCCACTGAGGTCACAAAGGGCCTTACTATAATACTTGTAACCTATGGATTAGGGAATAGTGAACCTACTACGGTCTTTTAACTTTCTACATAGCTTTTGGTGGAAAATGAAGCTATATCCCTAGGTTATAGCTACCATTTTGTATTCACAAAGTCTTCTTTTTTGTGTTAAAAAAATCCGTCAAAAATTTTACATAGCTAGGCATATGTTGAAGGGCTTCCACCAATGAGATGTTTATATGTAACTAACGATGAATTTCAAGAAATTTTTCGAACTACTTATCTTGTTATTATTGATTGAGTATTTAAGGGAATCGTTGTGATGGAGTAAAAGGTTTAATGCTAATATTTGGCGGTGGTTTGCTACTCTTTTGTGGCTCAAATAGTGGAGTAGTGTTTTCTTCTGAGTTATGGATGGGATAAATCTCTAGTTGGGAAGGTGTGTAGTTTGACATTTTCTTGATGGGTTCTACCTTGTTTTCATGATTGTTCAAGTTGGATTTTTCTTTAGCTTCATCCTTTTGGTAAGGAGGCATAATATCTGTACCTGAGCTGAGGGTAATGGCAATACACATCTCCTTTCCTTCTCTCTTCAGGTTCTTAGTGTCACTAGGCAGAGTGCTAAGGGGTTTGCTACTCAGGGTTGTATTTAGCTACCCCATTTGTGTTTACATGGTTCTCAGGGACGTAGTGTTACTTTATATTTCTGCTTTTATTTTCACCATATATTCTATTAGAAGAGTTTCCAAGGAGTTGGGATTATTAAGTTGGGTCGGTGGTTGGTGAGTTTGTGATTATGGAAGATGCTAGGGTTGAGGTTGGTAGTAGCACTACTGGTTGTAATGGTTGGCCAATTTTTACACATTATTTTGGTTGGACCATAAGAGGTTGGGATGTTGTCTCTAGGTGGGGTTGTACTAATTTCCATAAGGTTTTTGAGAGTTCTTGGCCTTATTTCCTATGTAATTCACCGACACTAGATTTGCTTGACACTGTTCAAATAAATGACCATCTCCATAGTATACACATAATACTGCACTTGTGGAAGTAGTGGATTGTTCTTCTCATCTCTACATCTACAAGTTAGTGGGAATACTTTTTAATAGATTAGCCATATATGATACCTCAACTCTTAGGGTTGTGATGGCATTGACTTCAAATGATCTTGCTGCTCACACCTTATGAACACTCCTAGGAACATAAACATATCCACCTTTACAAGCACTACCCCACTACTATTTGTTTCATGCTATGGTCTCTATAATCTCGTAGGCTTGGTCATATGTTATACTTAGCAGGGCATTGTTGGCTAAGGGATCCAACAATTTCCATGTCTATAGGTTAAGTCCATGGTAAAATGTTTCCATTTGTAACCACTAAGGGATTTCCTAGTTTTTTCACATTTTCTTAATAATTCTTTAAATCTCTCCCATACATCATGAAGTATCTCATCTTCCTCATACACCAATGTACTAATGTTATGCCTATGTTTGGCATTTTTAGTGGGAGGGAATTATCACGTGCGGAACTTCTAAACTAAGTCATCCTAGGAAGTGATTGAACCATTTGGTAGGGAAGTTAGTCACTCCCTAGCATGATCTCTCAAGGAATAGGGAAATAACTTAAGTCATAGAGATATTTCTAGAACTCCCTAAATTTTAATGGTATCACTAACGTCCATGAATGATCTCAAATGTAGGTGTAGATCTTCAGTAGACTGGCCACTAAATAACCATATTATTTGTAACTTGGGGAACATGATAAGTTTAAGCTAGAAATTAGGGGCTTGAATTTCAAGATGAGCAATGGTAGGGTTCCGATGATCTTGGAATGGAACAACATAATCCCTAATAGCTCATGTAATACCCCAATATTTACTACTGAAAAATTTTTATTTTAAGTGGAAGCGTATGATCAAATAGTTGAGTGTTATCACCGTAACTAGCATAATTCTAGCTTACCCCCACCATCCTTACATCAATCATAAGGCAAAAACAATTAGAAAATTTAAAACATGATAGTAAGAAATGAGATAACTTTAAATAACATCATATTAGTGTTTGGAGATCAACTTCGTTTACAATATCAAAATACAACAAAAGGGATCCCATGTAACTAAGAGTCTAAAAAGGTATCTAGGTAAAAATATCATTCGGATAACATGACTCTATGTCCAAACCCTGATAGAAGAGAAGTCACTCCTCCACATATATAGCATCAAAGGCTACAAATTCATCCACTTGGTCCTCATCAATCTGCACATATACATTTTGGTCATCTACTCGTTAGATTGAGCAGCACCCATGAAGCAAATGATCAGTACGCTATGTACTGAGTAAGGTAATGGCATAGTCAAGCAAGGTTACACATGATACAAGAATTCTCATAATCAAATCATAAATGCTTAAATTAAAGAATTCTAGATAATTACTTATTCTATGTCTTTTATTAGATATACCATATTCCAATCTTTTAATTACATTGAGTTTAGGGACCCCACTATTCTTAAACCTGTGGAATGGTATGAAACACCTCTCAAGGATATCACACCTGAGCCACTATTATTATCTGGTGGAAGGAATCCAACACCTCTCAGAGTAAAATACTGCTCAGCCACTATTATTAAATAGGTGGAACAATCTTAATCACCTCTCAGGTATAACACACCCAAGCTACTAATATTATTCGGTGGAACAGACTCAACACCTCAGTCCTAACTCATGCAGTCATTTAGTTTACATGATTAGTATATTTCCATTTATACTTCATCTCTTAATCATATTTTCATTCACATTGATTATGGGCCCCTATTATTCTTAATTCGGTGGAATGGGCTGATGCACCTCTTGGGGACAACACACCCAAGCCACTGTTATTATCTAGTCGAATGGATCCATATAAACACCTCAGTCCGACTCATATGATCTTTCACTTTAAATGATTAGTACTTTATTCATACATGATTGTATATTATCATGTTGAACTCATATAAATATGCAAGACATGCAATTAAATAACATAAGTACGAAAACATAATTATCCTCAAATGATCATAATACCCTCAGGGTAATCAAGACAATTGTATTCTCCCACGGCCTTATGAAACCCAAAACATATAAATTACTAATCATTATCTGAAGTATATATCCTTAATTTCCCATAGATATCCTACATCTAACATTATAAACCAAAATGAACTTACATAATTTCATTACTCTCAAGAACATCATTTCATAACATTTCCATAGATATATTACTCAATATAACATACTGAACACAAAAGCACATATAAAAATACATGTATCACATAAATCCCTAGTTATAACATGTATCTTTACCATCAAGCACAACAGGCTCTATGCACATAAATCCTATCCCTCATTAGAGATCACCGGATGATCACCTATGAAAAAAAAAGATAAAAATATGATGAGGATTAAAGAATAAAATAAAGAGGGAAGTTAAGGTAGAGGATGGTAAAAAAAATTAACCAAAGTCAAATGGAAGCTTAGAGTATATGGAAGTGTAGAGGAATGTGTGGTGGAGCAATGGTTAAATTTTGGTGGTGTTTGGACAAGGTTGGGGGTGAAAATAGGGGTGCACAGCCAAAAATAAGAAGTTGCACAGCAATGCAGCAGGCCATGCAGCTTTTTGTGGAGAGAAAAAAATGATGCACGGGCAGGCAGTGCAAAAGTTGTACGGTTGTGCAGCACCAGACCGAGAAGAACTATGACACATGGCCAGTCAGTGCAAGAGTTGCACAGGGGTGCAATAAGAGATTTAAGTGTTGCATAGCTATGCAGCAAATGGTGCATAGGCCGTGCACTCTATAATACTGTAATGATCAAGAAGAAGAAGGAAAAAGAGGCGAAGGTCAGTAGCAATGGTGGCGATGACGAGGGGAAGGTTGGGTTGACCTTCGAGGTTAGTCCACCAGCCAAAGGACTATGAGTGGCGGATGAGGTAATGCTTGGTGGTTGATTGGGTGGTGTGAAGGCCAAATATAGGGAAAGAAGGAGGAAGAAGAAGGATAAAGGAGAAGGAAGAAGGCAGTTCAGGTAATGGATTTTTGAAATAGAAATAAATGATTAGAGGCCAAACAAAGAGAAAAAAAAGGTGAGTATAGCATGTATATACATGTGTGTGTGTGTGTGTGTGTGTGTGTGTATGTGTGTGTGTGTGGGTGTATGGTACATCAGGGAGAAAAAAATAGAGGGGGGAACATGCGAATATTTGTGAAGGGCTACTGTGGTGACAATGGAGGTGATGGTTGAGTGTTGGGATGAAAAATGAAGGTGATGGCAATGGTTATGAGTGTGGGTTGCGTAAGGGTAAGAGAAAGAAGACGAAGAGTGGTAGGGGAGGTCATGGTGGTGTAAAAGAAGAAGAAGAAGAAGAAGAAGAAGAAGAAAATGACGTGTATGAGGGATGATGATGATGAGTGTCTATAAGGGTGGCAGGGTGATGGTGAAAGGATGTATGTGGGAGGATGGGTTGATGGTGCAAGTTACAACAAAAAAAATCAAACCTTACAGATTGGACTAATGAAAGAAGAAGGAAGAAAGGAAGAAAAGAAAAGGAGAAATAAAAGGAAAAAGAGAAGGGTTGGAGGATTAGGATTAGATTAGGTGATTTCGAGATTACCTAGGGTAGTTAGGATTACTGGAAATTTTAGTAGGTTTTTATTTTGGTTTATGAATTATGGTTTATCCTAGTCAAGGTTTTGGTTTCGGTTAAAGTTTCAGAATTAAGAAATTAGGTTAGGGCTAAAAATAATATTTTTTTAGATTAAAATAAAATTAGGGCGTTAACAACACGGGATTAGGCTAAACAATTGTTTGGGGTATTACAGCTCAGTTGTGGTCATCTTCTAGAGGCGGACTTTGCATTCCTACGGCATTTATATTGATGTGAGGGGTTAAGATCATAGGTAATCCTTCCCTCTTGTCGGGTTATGGAACAAGTAATCCATTGTTACCATTGTCAGGATGTTGCAAGCCTAAATGAGTCATGTTGTTAGAACCTTATGTTGTTGATCCTTCTTTGTGCTACTACTAATGGTGCAAGGCTGCTCGAGATCTACTCAAAGTGTGCTCTATTTCTAGGTCGATTGGTACTAAGGTTCCCTCATCAATTTTGATTGATTGATACACGATGCCTAATGCTCTTCTACCTAGGGTATTTATGACATATGTTCATGCAGATAGGAAAAAGATTCACTGGCTCTACAATGGTCGACACCACCGAGATGTCTGGCGGCTATACCTCTTTTTTAAGTGGCAATGTCCTTTAGTGGTCCCCGATTGAATGCTGCATTATTAAGAAAATTCATGTGTGCTATTTTTGTTAGCATGCAGACTTGTGATGGTGACCTAAATGATAGCTCCTATGGTATTGGTAGGTTAAAAGATGCTCTGAGGTGTTAGGGAGTCTCCATTCCTACAGATATCTTGAAAGTAGCTAAGTAAATGCATTAAGCCTATTAGTAGTCATAAAAGTGGGGAATGGTGTTAGTTTATAGGATGGAGGAGTTATTTTCTGGTTAAACTAATATGATTCATGTAAGATATAAAAAGGCAAAAAAATCATATAAAACCACACTTTATGAATCCCTCATGTGAAAACATCATGAAATAAATGATGTTCACAAGGTCCTTTGATTAGCTCAAATCCACTCATATCACACACCCACCACATGTTGTCAAAGTACATCAAGGGGGCTTGTACTTGGATAGAACACCCACCTCACCTTGAATGCCTATATTGCTAGGGCTAACAGTGAGGATATCACACCCATCTAGGAAATAGACAATATAAAGTGATAAGGGGATTGTACATAGGATACCCCACCCATCCATACTGGACATTGATACTATGTCGGTATACCATAATATAATCCTATACCTCAAAGATATACACATACTGCCTAACAAACTATAACTTAGTAGAGAAGGAAATAGGTAATGAGTGAAAGATATAAACCACAAGATGAACCACACACTAATTCTTGGTCATCTACCCTGAGAGTTGGAGAAAAAGGCTCGAACGAAATTTCATTCTATTATTATGCATTTTCAAGTGATATCACAAATCATATAAACCCCATATAAAATCTAATTGTCTGCTTCCAAGTGATAACACCAAACACAACACAAGGCATAAAGCCACAAATTAGGTGTTTCCTTGGGACTAGTCAACTCATTTGGTCATACCAGACCTAAAGAAAAATAACACCAATAGACTAATCCACTGGTTGGTTTTATTGATAGACTTTTCATAGGAACCATTTGATGGGTTTGATCCAACCAATTGATAGGACTTAACAGAGACCGGACCACTTTAGTTGCAACGTCTCCATTCGATAGGTTTGGTGAACCCATAAACTATTCATAAAAACCAGTCAACTTATTTATCAAACTAATCCATTGATATCATAACCAATCAATCCAAATTTCCAAACCATTCGACTATTCCCACCACCAATCGTTAGGTTCAATGAACTGATTGACTGGTATAGGTAAAACATTACCTAGACCTATTATACACAGACTAAAAATTTACAAAACTTTACCATAATAATCCTAGAATGCTTCTATGTTATAAAACACATAGAATACATGCTGCACACATAGAATGAAATGGATAAATAGTAATGTAGGCATTTAAATAAATCATACACAAATGACAAATTCATTTATAAAATTAGAGAAACCCAACAATGCTTAATCTTAGAAGAAATTTTACCACATGCTCAAATTATAGGATACAATTAAGCTACGCTTGACATAAAATACACCAAGCATATGGAACCTTAGTAAGCAACAAAACCTTATTCATATTAAAGATAAGAATGCCTTGCCTTAAAGTAGTTCTTCTAGCACAAAAATCCTACTCGATGGCAATCTAGCGAGGCCTCGATTCTTAATAGAATTAAAGTAAAAAAGCATTAAAACACCTTTCAAAACTCTATTCAAAATCAAAGAAAAATCAAAAGAAGAAGAAGAAGAGCAAAAGACAACCCAACATTTTCTCAAAAACATAATGACAATGAAAATAAATTGAAGTCTTTAAACTTTATCAAACTTTAATCCTTCTTTGCTTAAGAGAATCAAGGGAGAAATAGAGCTAAGAATAGATGAAGAAAAGGGAGATGATGCTAGACTAAAAGGGAGAAAACTAGAGCAAGGCTCTATTTTGTTTCTCAATATAGAGGAGAAAGGGAAATAATGAAGGAATGCTCAAAGAATAAATTTTTCCACAAAGAAAAGGGAGAAAAGAGTAAAAATAGCAGATAAGAAATAAAAATAGTTAAATAATAGAGGGTATAGAGGTGAGGGTTGGTCAAAAATTATAAGAAAGAGAGAGATGAGACTAGTATGGTTGGGTGTGGGAAACTTAGAGGTGAGATCATACTAGATGGAGTGATGAGAGGTTGATTGCAGTCAAGAAGGAGTATGGTAGTAGGATGGTGAGTTAGGGAATGGGTGGATGAACTCAACCGCATAGCCCACCTACAAAAAGAGAGAGGGATAGGTTAAGGAGAAGAGAGAAGGTGAGACATGACTTAAAAGTCCTTTATGGGAAAATATAACTAGTTGAAATCATAGAATGATCAACATAATGTGAAAATAATCTTAAAGTACGAGGATACACTTATTAGCACAAATGGATTCTAATTGGATTTTTTCATAAATATTAGAAAAGGATTTGAATTAAAATAAAAAATATATTTGAAATTATAGCATAACCAATCGATTGGTTTTTCGAGAACATAACTATCAATTTCTAAGTATACCAGTCTATCTATTAGCCAGTCGATCTATACACTTGAAGTTCACATGTTTATTGTATTTTCAAACCCATTACAAAACCAAAAATAATTTAATCTATACCAACATAATTGTTAATATATTTTGAAAGATTTTAGGACTTGGTATTATAATATTGTCCTTGATAGGTACTTCAGACCACTCTATCAGTTTAAGAATAGTCGATCAAGAGAATTTTGCATACAGAGGTGTTAGATATATTCTACCAGATAATAATAGTGGCTCAGATGTATTGTCCCTCAGAGGTGTTTCAAAGTGTCCCACTGGTATAATAATATTGGTTTCCCTCAACTCAAAATAAATAAAAGATTGAAAGTTAATATATCTAATAATGAGACCTAGAGTCAGTTTTTACTTGTCATCATTTATGTTAATGCATGTATGCTTATTTTCTAAGGTGAAATTATGTATTATGTGTAACTCTAATTGATTGTATTGTTACCTTACTTATTAAATAGCATAAAGATTATCCATTTTATGCATGTTGCTCTTTTCCATGAGTAGACGGCCCATATGTCCTTGTGTAGGTCGTTAATGACCCAGTAGATGAGTTTACAATTTTTGATGCATTATATACAAAGGAGTAACTTTTATATCAAGGTTTTGGGTGTAGCAGTATTCCTTGTGTAGGTTGTTAATGACCCAATAGATGAGTTTACAGTTTTTGATGCATTATATACAGAGGAGTGACTTTTATATCAAGGTTTTGGGTGTAGAGTTATGTTATCATGATGATAGTTTTACTAGAATAACTATTTGGACTCTAAGTTTCATGGGATCCCTTTTGTTGTATTTTGAGTTAATCTCCCAACTATTATATGATGTTTATGAAAGCTCTCTCATTTTATTTTTATTATGTTTTATATTTTAATTTTTTGGCCTTGTGATTGATGTAAGGATGGCATATTAAGCTAGATTTATTTAAATTATGATAGTAATGCCTAACTATTATAATATTACACTTTCGCCAATACAGTAAAAGAGAAAGAAGGAGGGTAATGACTAGATGATTAGGGGGAAAGAGTAGCTAGGATGGTGTAACCAATGCAAAGGGGAGCATGGTGGGGCTAGTTAATGGTTGGGTGCATGCGTAAGCTAGAGAGGAAGATGGTTAGGCGATGGGGAAAACAAACGGGGCAAAGTGGGGAAGCAAGGGAGGGTAGTGTTTGCTTGAGGAGGTGTATGTATGTGTGTGTATGTATATATACATGTAGGGTGTGGGAAGTGATGGAGCATGGTTGATAGAGAAGGGTAGTGTAACACCCCCGAAATTCACTACTGAAAAATTTCGTTTTATTAAAGATAATTGCGGAAGCAGATAAATAAAACGTGAACTTTGGGAGTATTACCGCCACACTTAGTACCAGACTGGTTCACTCATACCGTTCCAGTACCAAGTGCTAAGGCTAAGAAAATGAAATACAGCTTGAAAGAAATTGAACACACGCAAATCAGAGTAGCGCATCAAATCGTTTACAAGAATAAAATCCACCAATGGTGGTTACTTTAACAACATTAATATTTAAAACCAAGAATTTAAATGAGAAAGAGAAAAAGCTAACAATACAGGAAAATTCCTTACTCTCCTTCCCGTACCCCACTTGAGTAGCACCTGAAAATACCTACAAGGGCACTGCGCATTGAATAGGCAGGGGCCCCATAAAGGGAATCCCTTCAGTACTACGATACTGAGTAACCCTTTAATACCACACTTAAAGACAGGACCGCATACGGCACATAATGAAAGCTACACATATAAATAATGAGAGATGCATACATAACAATAACAAACATGATACTTTATAAGTCATGATCGATACTTTGGGCCTTAAGACAGGTCATAGTGTAAGATCAATACATTCGACCTTAAGCCATTATTCCATCATCATTCAATCAATATCATATTTTATATCCATGTGAGTGCGAGAACCCCACTATTATAGCCGGTGGACCGGAAGTCAACACGCAGGGTAGAACGCCTCTGACCACTATTATTTTCGATGGACCGGAAGGTAAACACACAGGGCAGAACGCACCTGACCACTATTATTTGCCGGTGGACCAGTCTGGCTCCAACTCACATGGTGTTCCACTATAAGTGATTAGTGTTTTTCCATAATCTTATTCATATACAGAACTGATTTTATTGAGCTCGGGACCCCCACTATTTTAGCCGGTGGACCAGAATATATATAAAATCATCATCCAGGGCACACCGCTCTTAGCCACTATTATAATCGGTGGACCGGTACTCATAATCACATACCAGGGCAACACGCTCCTGGACCACTATTATATCCGGTGGACCGGTACTCAATATCACATACCAGGGAAACACGCTCCTGGACCACTATTATAACCGGTGGACCGGTATTCAATATCACATACCAGGGCAATACGCTCCTGGACCACTATTATAACCGGTGGACCGGTACTCAATATCATAAACATTTGGGCCCGGCTCATTAATATTCCACTTTCAATAATAGTATTTTTCCTTTTCTTTAATCAGCACATCAATCATATTTATTTGCCTCGAATGGGAGATCGATAACCCGGGACACAAAGGTACACCGGTCGTACCGGTGCATATCAGCTACTCAGTACCCTTCAACCATGAACCCAAGGACGCAAAGGTACCCTAGTCGTACTGGTGCATAAAGCTAACTCAGTACCCTACCGATAAGGACACCTAATCCATAAGTATGCATACCCCCTAACTAGGTCTGTAGAGCTAGAAAGAGTAAGATATAGGGCCTGGCTGGGGCACAAAGGCACACCAGCAAATACCAGAATAATCGTGGGCTAAACCACGTCCTTAGGGTAGCGACCCCTAAGGAGTCACCATTCCCGATCTCGAGGTCTTTCACTTTAAGTAATAGTGTCTTAATTAAGGTGATCACAAAAAGCACGATAATCCGATACTTATTCACTTTCAATCGTTCCGATATCATTAGTCATTTCTTATTCAGATGATTATCCAGGATATCATAGAGAAACCATTAAGGCCATACTAATTATCAAATACTCTTACTTGGCTAATCAGCATTATTTGAATCATATTATAATGTTCCACAATCTCAAAGACATGTTTGGTACAAATCGCTCATTTGCCCTTTACTAATATAATTGTTAAGTATCCGTTCCTTACTTGATGATTTACTCCATTACCCTTTAGGTTGCGTAATTACCAAATTACCCTTTGTCCAATTTAGATTACCAAATTATCTCATACACTTTTTAGATCACCATTCACCCCTCATAATTACTACACTTATCATATTTCCCTTTTGGTTGGTTATATTACCAAATCGCCCTTCTCCTTTGTTATAATTACTAAATTGCCCTTGAGTTGGATAAACTACTAAATTACCCTCCTTCGTTATCATGATTAATGTTTTTCCCCTTTAGTTGGTTAAATAATTATCTCTTTATCCTTTAATCGGCTAAATTACCAAATTACCCCTTCAGTTGGAAAACTTACCAAATTGCCCTTCTCCAATTTAATTGTTAAAATATCTTTTGTCGTTAACATAATTACCAAGTTACCCCTTACATCCAATTTTACCATAATATCCTTTTACTTAATGAAAATTACCCCCATACATCTTTTACTTTACAAATTACTATTTTACCCTTTCACATCCAAGATTACCATCTTTATCCTTCCTTACATAATTACCATTTTGCCCTTCTTTTCCAAATTACCAAATTACCCCTTTACTTATAAATTACCACTTCACCATTCACTTATAAAATTTACCATATTACCCTTTACTTATGAAATTATGATTTTGCCCCTCTACCTCCAAAATTACCATAATGCCCTCCTTCATCCAAAATTACTATTGTACCCCTACTTCAAAATTACCATTTTACCCTTCTTTCTCACAACTTACAATTTTATCCTTTACTTATAAATTATCATTTAACCCCTTTATTTTTAAATTACCAAAATACAGTTTTTGTTTACAAAATTACCAAAATGCCCTTTTTCACTTATGAAATTTCCACCCAACCCCTTTATTCACCATTTTTATGAATTTACTAACACTACATAAAATAATGATATTAATACTTCATTTTTATCATCTAAGTCCACCAACTTGTCATTTTTCAACATAATACTCATTAGCAACTACATACATTGATTCGCATACCTCATAAGCATAATTACTAAAATACCCTTAAACAATAACATCATTCATGCATTAGCAACATGATACATCATAAACAAGCATTTAACATTTCCATCCATAATCAAACTCCTTCTTTAATTAACATACCTACATATGGCACAAAAGTTATCATGCTTTTTTTCTTTTTATCAAACAATATAAGAAACCATATACATATCATGCTAAGCACACAAAACATGCATAAAATCATACTAAACCCTTAATGTGCTAGCATACATTTTTCCATATATTTAAGGGAGGATTAACGGTTACCTTAATCCCGCAAAATATCAAATCTTACCAAGCATAATTAGCAACTCAACACCTAAAAATAATATCCATCATAATTATGTTAGAAAGAAGAATCCAAGCATAAAACTTTATAAATTTTAATTAATAAAACACTTCACATAAAAATACCATTATACATTAAAAATAAGCCAAATAATTTTCAAAATAAAGGGGAGCTCACGCTGCATGAGCAGCGTGAGTTTCATGCAGAAAAGAGAGGGGAAAAGGCTCAAAGAGGGGTGAGGTAGAAGAGGGGAGAGGTGGCTTAGTTTAGGGACTTTAGGCTAGAAAAGAAGGTAGTTAGGGGAGATTCTAAGGCAGATGAACGGTGCAGAAGTGAAGAGGGGGTGTAGGTGGAGGATAAGGGTGGTTTCAAGGCGGCATAGGGCGGCGGAGACGGCGGCGAAGTTGGCTGCCAAGAAGGGTCGAGGGGAAGGGGTTGTGAAGGAAGGAAAAGGAGAGGGGAAAATGGAGGGGTGCAAGAGTTGGTTTCGGCAAACTAAGGCATGGCGGTTGTAGAGGGGGTTGCAAGGTGTTGAACGGTGGGTTTGGTGGCGGCAGAGGTGGCCGGAAGGCAGCGGAAGCGGCGGTTGCAGGTGGCTCGGCGGTAAGGGGGAAAAACTGGGGAGAAAAGAAAAGGGGTCTAGAAGGGAGGTAGTGTAGGGCTCGAGGGGCGATGTGGTGGTGCAAGGTGGTAGTAGGCGATGGCAGAAGGCGGCGCAGGGGCTGGGCAAAGTGGTGCAGGCGGCGGTGGGCGGCGGTGATAAAAAAAACGTGGAGGAGAATGGAGGGAGAAGGAGGGAGAGAAAAGGAAGCTTGGGGAAGGAGAAGGGCTCAAAAATGAGGGGAATGGAGGGCTGGGGAGATGGAGAAAAAGAAGAGGGAGAAGAGAGGGGTACGGATGGCCGCCGATCGGTGCTACAGGTGGCAGGTGGTGGTTGGGTGGCAGGGGAGAAAGAGGGAAGAAGAAGGAAAGGGAGAGAGCATGCGAGGCTGTGGTCCAGGGCTTGTTTGGCTCGAAAAGGGAAGGAAAACAATGGGGGAGAGAGAGAGGGAGAGGGAGGTAGGTAGCGGCAGCTGCAGGGTAGCTCGGTGGTGGCAGACATGGGGGTGTTGGTCGGCCGTGGGAGAAGAAGGGGAGGAGAAGAAGAAAGGGACTGGCGGGCGGACCGGTGCAGGAAAAGAAAATAAGGCAGTCGCCCGGTCCAGGGGCAGAAGAAAGGAGGGCGGCTAGTGTGCCGTGCGAGGGGGAGAAGGGGCTAGGGGAAACGGGCCCGGCCCAAATTCACGGGGGAGGCTGGCCTGGCCGGGCGACCCAAGGGAGGGAGAAGAGGGTAAAAGAAGAGGAGGAAAGGGGAAAAAAAAGGGAAAAGGGTAAAAAGGGAAATGAGGAAAAATAGGAAAATAAAGTAAATTAATTTATAAAATCATAAAGTGTAATATTCTTGATAAATTATTTAATTTAATAATTTAATTCATTATAATCTAAAATATTAATTTAAAAAAGGATAAAGTGGGTAAAATATTAGTTTGGAAAATTATTTAAATAATACAATATGATAAATAGCGAAATATTTATTTTTAATTTATTAAATACTCTTATCCAAATTTAAATACTCTAAAATCCATAAAATGATTAAAATAAATAATATTAAAGTAATTTTATTCCAAATAAAAGTAATTTATTAAAATATAGGTTTTCAAAAGTTTTTGGGGGATTACAGGTAGGGTGATAGGGATAAGAGAGAGGGTTGGTTTGATAGGTGAGGGGTATAAGCTACTGAGTGAGGTAAGTAGGGAGATAAGGAGAATGGTTAAAGTAGGAAAATAAGGATATGCCAAGGGGTAATTAGTTTAGTTTTAGGTTTAGTTTAGATAGATTAGGGTATTAGGTATAAATTTTATCAAGTAAAAAAATTAGGATTATGATAGGTTTAATAGGAAGGAAAAAGCTAAAATAATTGGAAAAAATATTTAATAATTTATTAAGGTTACTATTAAAATTTTATTAATAAAATAATTAGGATAAGGTTTAAAAGTTAGTTTTTGAACAAATGGCTAAACATCCAAAAATAAAGGATACGGACTTTTGGGGTGTTACACCACAATAATTGAAAAATGCACAGAGAAACACAAGGTACCTATGGGAGCAACTGCCTCCTTAAAAACAAGGAACCCTATAGACACAAGAACATTATGGAAACATACTAACATGAAACCTAACAAACTCAAAATGATCGAAGAAGAACCATTAGCATAATGAAAGGAGAAACATCAAGATTTAGTGATTGCTCATCTACTCCTACTGGACTTACCAAGTTGATTGTTCCAAACTTTAGCTCCAATAGAGCCACCTATTTTTGGGACCTTGTAACTCTTCCACAACCCTTGTTTTAGCACTCAAAGATCCTATGTCAAAGAACACCAAAGTTGTGTCATTGAAGAAACTTACACATTCAATCATTACTTGTGTGATCTCATTTGCAACTATGGTAGTGGTAGTGTCGAATCGGTCTCTAATTAACTCTATTATAGGAACAACTCTTCTTATTTCAAACCCTAGTATGAAGTTAAATTCTCAAAACCCTAACACTATAGAGCTGGCTCTTTCCCCTAGAATCATGCATCTTGGGTTTCCTTTTACCCAAAATCAAATTCTTCTCTTGAACAAAGGCATTGTGACATAAGACTGCTTATACAATATAGTCAAGTCATGAAAAACAATTGCACCCATCATATTTTAGATACTAAAGTGAAGTCCTTGTTTGAATTAGAAGATAATCGTAGCCTCACTAAATGCTATACCTAGAGAAAACCTTAGAAACTCTATAAACAATACATGATACTCCTGCACTAACAAACTTCCTTGAGTCAATATCATGAATTCCTTGATCTTGTTAATCTTGAGGCTCTCGGCATAGAAACACATACAAAAGGTTATCCTAAAGTCTTCTTAGGAAATCGATGGTCCTCTTTGAACACGAAAACTCACCCACATGAATTATATGGGTCCTCGAAGAAAATACAACACTTTGTTTGCCTTTTGTGCTTCCGTGCAGCAATTGATTGTATCAAAAATCCTATCTAAAGCCTAAATCCATCCTTCTAGGATAAAGGGGTCTTCTTCTACAATGTAGGCAACATATGATGGCCTGAAACTCTTTGAAGCCAATCCACTACTATATCCTTATGTGGGTAATATAGAGTCTTTGGTGAATGAGACGGAGGCAGACGCTGAAGGAACTCCATGAAAGCCTTGAATGCTCTTTCCAAATGGCCGACATGTCCATTAAATTCCATGTTGAACTAGCCATAAAACAATAAATATGTTAAGAAAAGTCCTATCTTACTAGCGCATAACACATAAGAACAAATCAAGGCCACTTAATTTACTCACAATCGGATACTCACACGATTAACATAGGTTTTAAAACACCAAGAGAAGATAAATATGTTCTTTGGTTAAAATATATAAGACCATGAGAATCAAATCTTTGATTGAAACGCACTTCTCAACAACCAAAATCTCAGACACCAACTTATAACACCCCAATTTTTAATAAGTGAATTTGTTTTCAAAGAGTTAATTGTGGAAGTTAAAAAAATAAAAATAAAGGGTGTTACCATCATACTTGGTACATGTCTGGTTTCCTCTACCATTCTCCTCCCAAGTGCTAAGGCCATAATCATTACTCATCATATAATTAATAACATGATTACAAAAATAGAATAGAGAAGACAATAGATAAGTGTTATGCTAAATAAAAGCAACATCAATGATTTATAAAAGTTAAAGAGAGAAAGAACAGGAGGACACAAGCATCCAAATACAACAAAAATAAAGTATATCAAAAGACACTAGATAGCCCTAGGCACTTAAACCAAACTACTAGCTTTGACTAAACTCACATGCTGACCTAAAAAGACTACTACTGATTGAATAAGTAAGGATACTCAAAAGGAACCATTTAGTACAATGATACTAAGCAACCCTTTATACTAAACCAAAATGAAAACTCATCTTGGAACATATACAAGGAATCACAATAATAAATGGTATGGAAATTGAAATGTACATGTGTTAGTTCAAAAATGATAACCAATTATATACCCACATATCACAAAGGAAATATACTACTCTTACTCATTCATCTAAAATTAACTGAAACTTTTAAATAGAACATCCCAGATATATTAGAAACAATATCCATCCATAAAGCAAGGCACTAACAAAATATCACATACCTCATTATCAATACTGACAAATCTCATAATACATGTAGGCTCACAAGCACCTATTAATAACAACTCATTGCATCAGAGGTACGAATAAAGGTAACTACAAAAATAAAAGTAGGAAACAAGGCTATTATTGAACCATATAAACTAACAAAGGCTGCTACCAAACCACAAGTAAGCACAAAGGCTGCTACCGAACTATAGGTAGGCTTAGAGGCTGCTACGAAAACATATGCAGGCATAGCAGCTACTATCGAACTATAAGTAAACATGAAGGCTGCCATTGACCAGTCTAATAATCCGATAACCCAATTATGCATCAATCATTTCCATTTTCATTCACCTGAGTGAGATCAAACAACCTAGACATACAAAGGTACTATAGTCATATCACCACACCATAGCAGCATAGTATCCTACTAACTATTAACCTAAGGACACAAAGGTATGCTAGTCTCACTAGTATACAAAAATAACATAGTATCTAACCAACAAGAGAACCTACTCCATAAATATGCATACAAAATATGAGTTACAAAAAAAAATTAGTAAGATATATAACCTATCTAGGGCATTAAGGCACATATGCAAAACATCATAATCAACCATTTGGTAAACCACATCTTTAGGGTAGTGATCCCTAAAAAGCCACCATTCTTGATCTCAATGTCTATCATTTAAGTATTAGTATTTTGTTACGATGACCACGAAATAACATAAAAATCAAATAGATATAAATTCTCATATTTAATTCATTATACTAGTTTCTGATTATTTCATGAATACCATAACAAGATAATTACCAATTTCAATCATAAAAATATTCCTAAGCCATCCTAGGCTCAATTATTCCTCTTTGGGTGCATTAGGCAAAAAAATGACAAAAGTGCCCCAAAGATGAAAATTACGACATTAACATCCTCTTTAATTACTAAATCCGTCTCATTTTTTAAAATTTCATAAAAAATCCAAAGTATAATAAAGGATTATTTGAAGCTAATTATAAAAAGTAATTATCTAAAATAATTACTTATTTTAGAATTTTTTAAGCTAAATTTTTTTCAGATAAGTTGTTTTTTCAAAATAAGTAGTTATCTTGGATAGTTACTTTTCATAAGTAGCTCCAATCAAGTACTAAATTAAGTTATAACGTAGTTAAATTATCATATATATCAAATGACCATCTTGCCCTTATTCAAGATTTTGCATATAAAACCATAGCATGTGTATTTAATACATTCCAAAACACATAATCTCATGCTCTACAAAAGATGATACACATTATATATGCCTATTAGGATAATATCATAACACATCCAGAATGACCAAGTTGCCCCTAGGACATACATCCATAATTATTATTCCAGAAATATATCTAAGTATATTCATCCTATTATTTTCCACATACATGACATACTTTATCATAAAAATCATGTATCTATGCTTTTGTAGCCAAAATATTTACACATAATAACATGCTCTTTTCACAAATTTTCATGCTATAATATATAACACACAATTATAATTTAATAAATCATACTTAACATATTTTAGACATAATTTCCTAATGTACTATCATACGATGTGTAAAATTTTAGGAGAGAAAAAAGTTACCTAAATTACAATGAAATAAAGAAATAGTGGTTTCGTAGTAAATACTAAAAGATCCAGCTAACCAAACTTCATACCTAAAAATAATACCAAAATTAATAAATTAATATTTAACAAATAAAACAATAAAACCTTTAATTTTATAAAATTACTAAAATACCCTTACATTTTAAAATTTTGGTAAAAAAATTTTGTGGGGAAAATTTTCTGATATTGCGCATGTAGTGTAAGCCATGGTTGAGGGAAAAAGTGTTTCTCAGTGAGGTTTGTTTGGTGTTGGCTAAGGAGGAAGGGTGAGGTAGGGTGGAGGAGATGGTGATGATGGTTGGTTCTGTCATTGGTGGGTGGTAGTGGTAGTGTCAAGGCACATTAGTGAGTTTAATAAGAAGGAAGGGATGAGGTAGAGGTGGTGCATGGTCTTTGGTGCTATAGGAAAGGATGGTGGGGAGGCTTTGAAAGATGGTGGTATGTGGGTTGGTGTGGAGTATGGCTCAAGTAGGGCATTGTAGGAAGGATGGAAGGGATGGTAATGATAGATAGGGTCAAAGATCATGGTGGTTGGCTAAAGTGTGAGGCATTAATGAGATGGGGTGCAATAGAAAAAACTATCATTGCCCAAGTGGTCACTATAAGAGAAGTTATTGAATGAAAGTGGCGGTGCTAAAAAAAATATCGTAGGGAAGGAGAGAAGAAAAACATGGATGGTAGGGGATAAAAAAGAAGAAGAAGAAGAAGAAAGAAAGAAAGAAAGAAAGAAAGAAAGAAAGAAGAAAGAAGAAAGAAGAAGAAGAAGAAGAAGAATGAGGTCAGCCGGTGGATGATCGGGGGTAAAAGCATTGCTAGGATGGTGTAGGTGGTGTAGAGGGGATAATGGTAGGGCTGGTAAATGGTTAGGGAATGGGTCAAGGTGGTGAGGCATGCAATGATTGATGGTGGAGGTGCGTGCACCGGCTAAAGGGGAAGAACGTTAGGTAATAGGGAAAACAAATGGGTTAAAGAGGGGAATTAGGGGGGTAGTGTTTTGTTGAGGAGGTGTAGATATGCCTATGTGTGTGTATGTGTATGTTTATGAATTTAGGGTGAGTTTGACAAGTAAGTGAAGTGATAGAACATGGTTAGAAAAAAAATGGTAAGGAGATAGGGATGAGTGAGAGCGATAGCTTGACAAGTGAGGGGTGTGGATTGCTAAGTGAGTTAAGGAGGGCAATAATGAGAGTAGTGAAGGTAGGAAAATAAGGGCATGCAAAGGGGTAATTAAAAGGGTAAAAGTGGTAGGGTAGGGTAGGGATATATACATATTATTTTATTTTTTAAGTTTAGTTTAGATAGATTAGAGAACTTGTTAGAAAATATATTAGGTAAAAATAATTAGGTTTGGGATAGGTTTAATAAGAAGAAAAAATGTATAATAATCGGGAAAAATTTAAATAATATATTTAGGTTATGGCTTAAATATTATTAATAAAATTGTTAGGATAAGTTTTAAAGGTTATGTTTTATATAAATGGCTAAATATCCAATAACAAAGGTTATAAAATTTCAAGGTATTACAACTATACTTGAGAAAGAGTTTCCCTCCATCATATCTCAAGTTTATAAGCCTTTAAATTTAGATGCACATGATTCACTTCATATACCCAATTTAAATAGCGTTACAGACATTGGTAAAGTTACTACATGTTTTTCTTCTCTTACCAATGTAATATTATCAAACTATTAATTGCTATGTATAAAATGTATCAATTATCAACTCAATAATTAATAATATGTAATATGTTATTTTAGGTTTTATATAAGTGTGAATTATTAGACAATGACCCCTCCAATATTTTTATGAAATGAAGGTTATGCATCAATCATGGTATCGACACATTGATGGTCAATGAATATATCTTGGGCCCAAATACGAGGCCCATATTTATTGATATTCTAATGATTGGAGATGCACTATAGCCTTGTTCAAGGAAGGTGATGAGGAAGCCACAATGTTGGATGCTTCGCACTTTGGGCTATAGACCAGATATGTCTCGCTACTAAAGAGATAATGATATCCTCCATATATATTATACCTAACATGTTACATGCATTTTTGATACCTCCTTTAATATGTGTGTGTGCGTGTGTGATCATGACTTGTATTTGTGTGTGTAGTTTAGCATGGAGTGATGCATATAGGTGTGTGGACATGTTTGGAGCAAAAAGGAGATCAAGAGAGAAAACATGGGGGAGGCATGCTTGTGAATAGGGTCCATATTTTCTTGGCATACTTGATCCTACATTATTTTAGCAAAAGTCTAGAGTTCTAGAAAAAACATAAGGGTCATATATTTATGAACAGGAGCCATGTTTTTTGTGTTTTCTACCATTTTCTTGTGTCAAGTTGAAATGCCCCGAAAAATTCTAATCTTAAATATTATATATAAATGAGGTTTTATTATAAAAGTTAATTAAGTATATTATTTATTTAAAATAAAAGAAAATTAATTAGGGTAAATCAAGAATAAATTAATAAGTATTTTAATTAGCAGGAATTTGGGTATTTTAGCTAATTAAGCCTTTTATTTTAGAAATGTATTAAATAAATTATTTTATTTAATATAATAATGAGAAAATAGTTTTAAATTAATAATGATTTTATAAATATTTTAATTGGAGAAATTTAGGGTATTTTGCTAATTAAAATGGAATTTATGGAAAATCTTTCAAAAATCCTAATTTAGCCTAAAAAGGGATTTAAATATTATTTTATTTAAATATTATTATTTTAAAATAACCTAAATATCCTAATTAATTTAATTATGCCAACCCCCTATTTCCTCTTTTCCTTTTTCCCTTTTTCCTTTTTTTTCTTTCTTTTTCTTTCTTCTCCTTTTCGTTTTCTTTTTCTTTTTCTTTTCCTCGCCGACTAGGCCTAGCGCAGCGGCCCAGTTTCCCCCGCCTTCCTTTCCTTTGGCCCAGCTCGCGCACCGTCCTTCTTCTACCGTCTCTACGTTGCGTTTTGATCTAGTTACCACTGAAACTCACTGTTTCATTTAATGACCCCTTCGACCCGCGCCCGACCGCCCGGTTCTCCCCTTTTCTTTCTTTTCCCCGGCCAATCGGTCCGCCTTCCTTCCTTCTTCCTCCCTTCTCCTCCGTCGACGATGGTGCAGTCCCGCCATCGTCAATGGCGTCTCCGACCACAGCAACTTTGACCAGTTGTTTCTTGTCTCTTTGTATTCCTCTTGAATCGAGGATTAAATTGGCATAACTCTCATCTGTTAACTCTCGTTTGTTTCCTCTCCCTAGCCCCGCGAACCTTCGACCAAAACCAAGGAATCATTGGCCTTTTTCCGGCGCCGGCCACCCAAACCATAGCATCTAACCACTTCCTGCCAACCCCCAAAACCCTACTATACCATCTACAATCTATAAATAGCCTAGTTATAGGAGTTTTGGATATTTTCTTCCCCGAAAACCCTCGGTGAGAGTTGTCCACCACCTCAACTTTAGACGCGTTTTTCTCCACCGATAGCCAACTTCAGCGCCACCGAAGCATCCTAGTTTCTTCCCTAAAATTTCCGCTAGCTAACTAAACTATCTTCAACCTTCAATTCTTCTTTCACGAGCCTCCATAACCGTGAAACGTTTTCTGCTCATCTCGCCCGAATTTTTACCCCGACACCCTTAAACCTCTGCCTGCCGCCTTTCACCGCCACCTTTGGCTACACCACCATCATCATTTTGTTCCTCTCCTCCTGGGAAACCATAAACACCTCTTATCTTACCTCAATTCTCCCTATCTTTTTCCTAACATCCATCTTTCCCTCTTTTCTTCTCTTTTTCCGGCCACCGCCTCCGCCGCCGTGCACTACCGTCGTTGCTGCCTATCCCCACAAGCCTAAGGTTGAACCCTAGACCCTCTCAACCATTTTCCATATTATTATAAGCCTTGATTTAATTTATTTCAATTATTTACATATAAATACCATTATTTTTATTCTTAATATTTATATTCTTAATGTGTTTTATTATTAGTAGTAGTAGTATTATTGTTTTATTATTATTTATGTTGAGGGATGAAGCCTTATTGTATTTTAATTCGATTTTTTTATTATTCCCCTTATTATTTCTTTTATTACTATTATTAATATTAATATGTTATAAGTATAATTATTATTATTATTTTATATTTCGAATTTCTGTTATTCCTATTCCATTATTATTAATGCGAATATTTTACCATCAGTATTGTTAATAATGTTATTATTGTTATTACTATTGTTATTATTATGATGATTATTATTATTTATATTCTCATTTATTTTAGTTTTATTATCTTTGATATTATTATATTAGTATCATTATTATTATTAGGGTAGAGTCTTTAACCCTATATTAAAAAGGTTTATAATATCTCTATTATTTTTATATCTTTAGCAAAGTTAGAATTTTGTTAAGGTTATTTTATTAGTATAATTTTATTTGGTCAAAGCCCTAAGGAAGCGTAGGAACGTGCTCCAAGACCGGTGTCATTTTAGGTAAGGGTTTACTAAGGCCATTGTGTGCTTATATGAATTATGTGATTCATATGCTATGCATTATATGTTTATGATTATTAATTATGCCGTATATGATATGACGTGGAGTTGAAGTATGTTTTCGTATGGCATGTGTATTATTTGTGTATGACCCTGTAAGACATGCATGTGAGGATGTTGATATGATTATATGTGGGAGAAAGGATGAAAAAGGAGGATGGGGAAAGAAGTTGACTAAGGGAAGTGAGTTGACCTAATTTTATGAATTTGTAAGGAATAATCAAATGCAAGGTTTTATTTGGAAGAATTTAATTTATGATTTTAATTGGGAGAATCTAATTTATGATTTGTCTGGTGAAATCCAATTTATGGTTTTATATGGGGAATTTTAATTTATGGTTTGGTATGATTTTATGTGAGAGAATTTAATCTATGGTTTGTATGGAAGAATTTAATTTATGGTTTTGATTGGGAGAATCTAATTTATGGTTTTGCGTGGAAGGATCTAATGTAAGGTTTTATATGGATGAATCTCTTATTTGATATGGTTCAAATCTAGGGTTTGGTATGGATGAATCTTTGGGTTGTATATGGTTTGAACTTAGGGTTTGGTAAGGATGGATACTTAGTTTGGTATGGATGAATCTTTGGGTTTTATATGGTTTGAATCTAGGGTTTGGTATGAATGAATCTTTGGGTTATGTGGATTGAATTTAGGGTTTTGTATGATGAGATTTTGGGTTTTGTATAATGGTTAATGGTTGTATGGTGGTATTAGGGTTTGCATGGAAGTTAATAATTGCATGGGATGTGTAAAGTTTGTATGAGAGTGAAGTTTATGTATGGAACGCTGATTTGGGATTTGAGGAAAGTAATGTAAGTGTTGTTTGGGTGATTGAACATTTGAAAGGAAAATAGTCTGTGGAGCATTATATGGGTACGTAGGAAACCGAGCTAGGGTTCGTGTGGATAATTAGGGTTTGGTGCAGCTACTCAGGGTTTTTGCGGCATCAGGTGTTTTTGGTATTAAAGTGGAGTCATATGGATGGAATTTATGAGTTACAATGTGTGAAGTGTTAAAGGAGTGATTCATGCATGTCTAGGGTGAAAGCCGTTGAATAAGATACTTAAGACACTAATTATTTAAAGTGGAAGATCGTTGAGACGGACCAACCGATCCACCGGTTCGGAATAGTGGTTGGGGTTCTTACCTTATGTGTAACCGATCCACCGGTAATAATAGTGGTTAGGGTGTTTACCCTATGTGTGATCGATCCACCGGCTATAATAGTGGTTAGGGCATGATGTCCTATGCATAACCGATCCACCGGTTATAATAGTGGGGGTTCCCGAGCTCAACAACCGCAAACCAGAGTTTTGCTAAAATGCCTAAAAGATACTAATTACTTACAGTGGAACACCATGCGAGCCAGGGCCAACCGATCCACCGGTTAGGAATAGTGGTTAGGACGCGTAGTCCTATGTGTTTCCGATCCACCGGCTATAATAGTGGTTAGGGTATGATACCCTATGTGCCTCCGATCCACTGGCTATAATAGTGGGGGCTTCTGTACTCACATGGATTTGATATAAAGCTTGGTATGTATCGACTTCCGATAAAAGATTAAGTAAATAATTAATCTGGATTATTTATGGGCCTTTGTGTATGTACCTGAATATTTGGTCGATATTATGATATGATGATGGTCTTTATGATCTTTTATTCTTATGCATGTTTTTATGTGCTTATGTGTCAGCCTTAGTGTTCGGTTACCTTACTCAGTACGTAGCGTACTGATCATCCTTTTCATGGGTGTTGCTCATTCCCACAAGTAGTATGCCCTTCTGATTTGTGCAGGTGGGCGAGATATCAGTCGGGGCTGTGTGTTGAGCATGTTTGGCTCAAGTTTGAGAGTGTTGTGGTCGTATTCATTCTTTACGCAATTTTATTCCTTTTGTTATTTCTTTGGTATAGTATTTACCATTTTCTGATTCATTACTCAATTGAGTATTTTAAGGAACCTTTTATCGGTTGTAAGTTTAATTCTCTTTTGGAAATGAATTACATTTCTTGATGCATAGTCTGATTTTGTTTTACAACCGTTTAATGATTATTTGGAGTTTAGTTTGTATTAATTTTTTTAATTGATTGTTAATCTCTTCTTTAGCCTTAGCACTTGGTACTGGAACGGTCGGAGAGAACTGGTCTAGTATTAAGTATGGCGGTAACATTTCCAGAATTCACGGGTTTTAAGTATTTCTATTTTAATTGCTTCCGCCTTTGAAAAAAGTAGTGAATTTTGGGGTGTTACACAAGTACTTACATCTATAAATATATTTGAATGAAATACTAGCAATGAACTATAAGCCATTAAAATTTTCCAAACCCTCTCCTCTTGTATTCCCTTAGGTTTTAAAAGAATTGTGTATTGGATGATATTATGAAGATTGTTTAATTCTCCTTCTAATCACTTTTTTTGTATGAAATAAAGATCATAATTGTTTCTCCAATGGTTATTGTTTGATGATTGTTATCTCAATTATATCTTGTAATTTCTCGATTGTTTGTTAGATCAGTCCTTGGGTTCACATTTAGTGAATTCTTTCCCAAAAAGATATAGTCATTATATTTCATTTAATACAATGAATTAAGGAATCAAAAGATATGAATGATCTTAAGACAAATGGAAAGAGAGTTAGTTGTGGAAGGAGTAAAAAAAGACGTTAAAAACAAAGAAATCTAGATCAGAAAAATCAATTGTTGACAAAAGATTCCATCTTTAGACGAGAACCAACAACTACAAGAACCCTACTGATCACCATAGGCTTTGACGATGTTGTATTTCTAAGCCCAAAACAATCTCGATAGTGATCTAATTATAATAGAATATCCTTTTAAGTACATTAGGAGGTTGATGTCATTTACATGGTATTGATAGAGGCTATTAGTGAGATTTATAATTATAAATGGATGCCAATAATGATGTGGTTGTATATGTTAAGTAAGTATTATTTCATATCATATATTTTAAAAAATTTCGCCGATTTGTATAATTTTATGACCTCATATATATATATGTACATATAAGTTGTCATTTATTAATAAATATGCTTTAATATTGTCATCCATAGGTTAGTTTCTAGTTAAGCTACGATAGAGGGAATATTGTTCTTTATTGTGTTTGTGTGTCTATACTACATATCTGACTGTACTACAATAAGTGACGGTAGATAAATAAACTATACAGCTAATCCCATCTTAAGTGAGGGGTGCAAAAAAAAAAGCTTTATCTCATACCTTACCTTGTAAGTGAACATTGGATTTTATACGTCATCCGTCCAAATCCAAACAGAGTATAGGTGTTTGATTCTTCCACAATTATTTCATTAATTTAATTATTGTTAGTTTTGAAGGGAAATATTTATTTGAGATGCTAGTGTACTCCTTACATCATTAGCTTATTTATTCTAATATTCTGCATTAATTATTTGAGGTATATAAAGTTACAATAACATGCATTAATTTTATTTATTAGGGCACTACAGACGGCATATATGAGGACAGATGGAAATGGTATGTCAGACCCAAGGAACTCTAAGTATAAGTCAGTAATAATATAAAGAAAGAAAAGTATTTTATTTTTTTATTTTAATTCTAAATAATATCTAATATAACAATAAGTTAACTAAATTTATTTTTTTACAACAATAAAATAGTAATGATTGTGCATACTGTCTTTATAGAACAATGGATCTCATATACTCAAAAACAAATCTATGAACAAAGATCCAAGCTATGTATATTTCTTCTTTCTAAATTTTTTCATTAATTAATCTATAAAATAGTAATTACTAACCTAATGATCGAATCATATAAATTTGTATTTTTTCATTGATGGACATTTAGGAGGCTAGAATTACACAGATTATGAAATTAATAAAGTTATAGATAAATGAGTCAAGTTCATGTACTCACACACTTAATTTATCACCCCAAAATTCACTAATTTTTATTTAAAGTGGAAGTAATAGAAACTCTTAAATTCAAACCCATGAATTCTGGGGATGTTACCGCCACACTTAGTATCAAACCGGTTCTCTTCGACCGTTTCAATACCAAGTGCTAAGTCTAAGGAAAAAATTAACAATAAATTACAAATCAAGACAAACTAAACTCCAAACAAGCATTAAACTCAAACCAACAATTCATAAAAGAACTCGAAAGATCATTCATTAAAAATCAAGGTATGCGTAAAGAATCATGAATCAATCATAAGATAGAAATCAGAGTGCAAAATTAAAATTCCTTGAAAGGAGTAATAGCTACAAACAATAATATTTAATTTCAAAAAAAAATCCAAAACAAAAGGAATAACAAGGAGCAATAGAGGTTACATAAAGACTAAAATATGGCCACAACTCTCTCGAACTTTAAGCCAAACATGCTCAACACTCAGCCCCACCGGATATCTCACCCACCTGCATAAAGTTAGAAGGGCATACTACTCGTGGGAATGAGCAACACCCATGAAAAGGGTGATCAGTACGCTACGTACTGAGTAAGGTAACCGAGCACTAAGGCCAATACATAGCACATAAAATCATGGAGAAGAATAGAAGAATACAATTACAAATGCATATGATCAACCAGGTAAAAGTACAAAGGTCCATGAACAATCTGGATTAATCACTTAATTAATCTCTTATCAAAATCTGATTCACACCATGCCTTTTATCAATCCGTGCGAGCATAGGAACACCCCACTATTATAACTGGTGGGCCGATCACAATAGAGCATCATGCCCTAACCACTATTATTACCGGTGGATCGGTCACAATAGGGTCAAACCCTAACCACTATTTTAACCGGTGGATCGGTCACATATAGGGTAAAAACCCTAACCACTATTCCTAACCGGTGGATCGGTTCGGTTATCCCTCGCATGGTGTTCCACTATAAGTAATTAGTGTCTTTTATTTGCCATAGCAAAACTCTGGTTTATTTTCATTGAGATCAGGATCCCCCACTATTATAACCAGTGGGCCGGTCACACATAGGACATCATATCCTAACCACTATTATTACCGGTGGGTCGGTCACAATAGGGTAAAACCCTAACCACTATTATTACCAGTGGATCGGTCGCACATAGGGTAAAACTCTAATCACTATTACTAACCGGTGGATCGGCTGGTCTCATCTCAATATCTTCCACTCTGAGTAATTAGTGTCTTAAATATTTTATTCAAAGGCTTTCACCATGGACATGCACGAATCATAAATCATAAATTCCATATTCATCATCATACTTTATTCAGCAAGTACACATGTGCTACCACTAAAGCCTAGACATGCATGAATCTCTCCCTTTACACTTATCTTCCAATTCTACTTCACATCTCACTCTAGGGTTTTATCCCAAAACCCTAACATAGGCCTTAACATCCCCTCTTACTCCACCTCACATCACCCAAATCATTTTAACACTCCACACATCATAAATCATCGATTCCATTCTCATAATTACACCTTAATCACCAAAAACACATGATACAACAAAAACCTTAAGCAGCCACACCAAACCCTAATCAACCACCACATACCATAATTAACCACTCCAAACCTTATTTAACAATAACAACCATAACTAGCCATTCCAAACCTTAATTAACCCCAACAATTCACAATTAGCCACTCCAAACCCTAGCTTCGTCTCCTACGTACCCAGATAATGTTCCACGTATTATTTTCCATCCAAAGTGTTTAACTACCCAAACAACGCTTACATTACCTTTCTTACCTCCCAAATTAACTTTTCATACATAAATTTTACTCCCATGTAGACTTTACACATCCTATGCGACCATTCAAACTTTTCTGCAAACCCTAAATTCTATGCAATCATTAACTCCCATGCAAAACCCTAACTCCACCACGCAACCCTAATACCACCACACAACCATTAATACCACCATGCAAAACCCAATATTCTGTCATACAATACCCTAAATTCAATCCATACCAACCAAATATTCATCCTTACCAAACCCTAGATTCAAATTACATAAAACCGAAGATTCATCCTTACCTTACAATTCATTAGATTCTCCCACATAAAATCATAAATTAGAATCTCCCAAGAAAAACCATAAATTGGATTCCCCCAAACAAATCATAAATTAGTTTCCCCCAATCAAATCATAAATTAGATTCTCCCATATAATATCATAAGTTACATTCTCCCAAATAACATCATAAATTAGATTCTCCCAAATAAAGCATAAATTCGATTCTCCCATATAAAATCATTAATTAGATTCTCCCAAACACACCATAAATTTGATTCTCCCATATAACAACATAAATTAGATTCTCCCAAACACACCATAAATTCGATTCTCCCATATAATATCATAAATTACATTCTCCCAAAGAAAACCATATATTATATTCTCCGCATAAAACCATAAATTATATTCTTCCACATAAAACCATACATTAGATTATTCCTTATAAAACCATAAAATTAGGTCAACTCACTTCCCTTAGTCAACTTATTTCCCCATCCTCCTTTTTCATCCTTTCTTCCACACAAACCACATCGACATCCTCTCATGCACGTCTTATAGGGTCACAACACATATCGTCGCATACACATAGTACACATGCCATACAAAAACATACTTCAACTCCATGTCATACCACATACAAAATAATTAATAATCATAAACATAGAATAGATAGCATATGAAGCACATAATGCATATAAGCACACAATAGCCTTAGTAACACACTTACCTAAAACGACACCGGTCTTGGAGTACGTTCCTACACCTCCTTAGGGCTTTGACTGGTCTCACCTATTATAAGGAAAAAGCTAAAATTAGACTCCCCCTATCAAAAATACTATTAATAACTAACTTATTATACGACTAAGCTTTTGATAAAATAATAATAACAAAAATAATATCAATATTAATATTAACAAGAATAGTAAAAATAGTAACAATAATAATAATAAGGCATTAATCAAAAACAAAATGAAATAAGGGCTTTAGCCCCTTTACCAAAATAATACTCATAATATAATTTGTAAATTAAATAACCAAATTTATTAATAATAATAATAATAATAATAATAATAATAATAATAATAATAATAATAATAATAATAGCAAAACTAATAGTAAATTAGTTGTGAAATTGATAATCAAATAATAATAATAGTAATTTGAAATAGTAAAAATAAAATAATTATAATTATAATAATAATAACATATTAATATTATTATTAATAATAATATAAATAATAAGAAAAAAAATAATAAAATCGAATTAAAAATACAATCGGGCTTCAGCCCTCAACAGGAATAATAATCAAAACATTAATACTACTACTAATAATAATACATAATAAAAATAATAAATAATAATAATAATAATAATAATAATATTTATATGCAAATAATTGAAATAAAATAATTCAAGGATTATAAAAATAGGGAAAATGGCTGAGAGGGTCTAGGGTTCAACCTTAGGCTGGCAGGGATAGGCAGAACTGGCGGTGGTGCACGGAGGTGGCGGCGATAGCGGAAAAAGAGAAGAAAAGACGAAAAGTTGCATGCTGGGAAAAAGCTAAGGAGAATTAAGATGGAAGCTGGGGTGTTTTGAGTTTCCCAGAAGGAGAGGGACAGAATGAGGGTGGTGGCGCAGCCAAAGGTGGCGGCGCACAGCAGTGACAGGTGGTGGCCGAATGGAGGAGAAGGAAAAAGAGAGAGGAGGAGAGGGAGAAAGAGGAAAATAAAGGTTGGGGAAGATCGAGCAGGGTCTATAGAATAATTTGGGAGGTGAAAGAAGCGGCGGAAGCGGCCGAAGAGGTGGCGGGCGACTGCACGAAGGGTGGCGGAGGCAGATAATAGGGTTGATCGGGAAGGAAAGTTCGTACAGTCAGGGAGGATTGTGTAGAAAGAATCGAGGGTGATGAATGGTTTGGTTAGCTAGAGGGAGGTGCAAGGAATGCACGGGTAGCTAGAAAAGGCGTCGAAGTTGGCCGGAGGCTGCGGAAGAGACGTCTAAAGGAGCGGCGGCAAAAAGGGAAATATTCTAGGTTGGAGACCAAAGGCTCGACATAGAGCTCAAACCGGGGGTATTTATAGGTTTTATAAGGGAGTTTAGGGTTTTGTGGGTCGGTTGGGGTGTAAGGAAAGTAGGGTTATGGTCATTGGCGACGTTGTTTGGCTAGCAGAAATATAGGGGAACGGGTTGCGCAGGAGAGAGAGAGAGTATCACGTGATAAAAGGGAGATTTGATAGGGTTTATGAGGCTGCCGAGACGAGGGGAAGAGAAAGGGAGGAAAAGGTCGGTTAAATCGAGCTAGATCGCCAGCAAAAAACCAGGCGCTGACAGCATTGTTGCAGGTCGGTGGCGTCGGGCTGGTGCGAAGGCTGTGGGAAGAAGAAAGGGGGCTAGACCGGGCGGCCGGGAAAGAAAGAAAAGAAAAAGATGGGAGACTGGGCGGTTGGCGCGAGGAAGGAAGGAGTTAAATGGAACGCTAAGTTTTGGTGAAACTAAGCATAAAACGTGGCGCTGAGTGAGGCACGCAGGTCGCTGCGCAGGCTGGGCCGCGCGAAGGGAAGGAAAGGAAAAGAGGAACTGGGCCGCTAGGCGTGCCTAGTTCGGAGAGGAGAAAAAGAAAAAATAAAAGAAGAAGAAAGAAAAAGGAAAAAGAAAAAAAGGAAAAATAATGGTTTGGGATAATTAAATTAATTAGAATATTTGGGATATTTAGAAATAATAATATCTAAATAAGATAATATCTAAATCCCTTTTTAGGCTAAATTTGGATTTTTAAAACATTTTCCATAAATTCCATTATAATTAGCAAAACACCCTAAATTTCTCCAATTAAATTATTTATAAAATTAATATTAATTTGAAACTATTTTATCCTTCCTATTTTAAATAAAATAATTTATTTAATTAATTTTTAAAATAAAATCCTTAATTAGCTAAAATACCAAAAATTTTCTATTAAAAATTATTTATTGTTTTCTTCTTGAATAGTCCTAATTAATTATACTTTTATTTTAATAAAAATAATTTATTTAAATAATTTTTCTAATAAAATCTCATTTAAATATAATTTATAAAATTAGAAATTTTTGGGTCATTTCACTTAATATTAGGAATCTACATGCATATTCTCGTTTGTATATCATATTTCTTATGTTCTTTTATGCAATTAGAGGTGCAGATGCATGCATGAAATTGTTTATTAGTTATTGATACATACTAAGGTTTAATGATGATATGAACTTTGACTTTGAAATGTAAAGCCACCAATTTGTAGTACACCTACTATACATACATACATACATACATACATACATATACATGAAATGGTGGTTTTTACAAATTGGATACTTTGTAAATATTCGAACATAGAACTCTATATGTGAGATAAAAAATTATGTTTTAATAATAGTTATTTTCTAAATTATTATTAAAATCCAAATCTATTTTATATTTCAATAATTTTGAAAAATGGTTTTGGTTAAACCATGTTTTAATAATGGTTATTAAAAAAAATATTGACAAATGGTAAGTTAAATGCTCGTTAAATATTAATCGGTATTTAATCACTAAGTAATTGCATATTTAGTGTTAACATATATGTTTTAATAATGATTTAAGATAAAAGCCATTCTTAAAACATGCATGTAATTCTAATTATTACTTCTTTTGTATGAAAAAGAAAGTTATTTTATCATAAAAGTTTTGTATTAAAAAAAAGTTACCTTAGAAAAGTTAATGCAAACTTTCTATTTTTACCCTTACTTCTTTAAATTATATATGTATTAAATGCTTTGTTATTTTTATGTGAAAGGTGTAGGCTTAATTTTAAGACTATTTTTATTAATTTTTTAAAAAATATGAAAATTGACATACGGATTTTTTTTTCCTACAGATAGAGTAATTATTTAGGGTTTTAATTAATATTTTATCAGAATTTAAGTATAAGTTTTAAAAATTTTATTGTTATTAAACCATTTGTTTTAATTAAAAAATTATAGTCAAATATTAATAAAATCAAAACTTAGACATAAATTTTACAGATTTTTTATCATAATTTTAAAACAATTATTATAACTTTAATAGAGTTAAATTCAATAAGGACCGTCAACTTTCTTTAAAACCTTTTAAAAACCATAACAAAAAATGGTGGTGTGTCCACGTGTTTTTCAGCTATTTGCTACACAAACCACGGACACCGAACGTAAGACGAGAGCAATACGTATCTACCACGGCTATCTGACATTTGTCCAGTGCTGCACAAACATGCAGAAACTTGTCGCTAATTTCATGAATCAAATGCTTTTATTCATTTAAAAGAGCAAAAGGATCAATATTCGCAATCAGTCTTCCTGATATCTCTCACAGATCACACAAGATTAATCAACAACTACAAGCTTCTGATACTCTTCCCCAAGGATAGCAGCTTCCATAACTTCTTCAGGATTCAGTCCGCTTCCATTCTCCAGGAACAGCTTCATCAAATTCTTCGAGAATCCACTCACAAGTGCCACTCCCTTCTGTTTCCCAGACACAGGAGTCGCCCTTGAATCTCTTAAATTCCAAAAAACAATCTCTGGCACAGCGTTCCCGTACCCTTTCTCACCAAACTTCCTTACAATTACTTCATAATCGGTCTCCCATGAATTCGCACTCGCTTGATCAAACTCCATGTCGCTGAAGACAAACAACCTCTTGATCATTTTTTCTGGGTTCAACTTCCCTACTTCTGCAACTGTTAGAATCACGTCAAAAACTTTTTGGAAATCAGTGTTGAATCCCCAGTCCATTTCTCTCACAAATTTTGTCTTGGAACGTAGATCAGCACCTTCAATTATGTGAAGTTCGGGATCCTGACTGAAAGTAATCACTTTTCCTTTCCATGGCTCTTCGCTCAGCTCAGATACTAGAAGCCCTAGTGCAACACAAACCTCCATTGGGATTCCCCACATACTCCCAGAGACATCACAAACAGCTAAGCAATCACTTAACTTGCCTTTCTCTTTTAGATCATTCACCATTCTGTTCCACTGCAATTCTGCCACTTCACCGCCATCTCCATCCTCCAACGCGCTAATGATCTCGTGAGGAAGTAGCGCTCCTGCAGCAATCTTCGTCTTCTGTTCCTTGACATCGTTCAAATACTCTTTAAACCTCTCTGCATCGTGCTTCACAAACAGCCCCTTATAATTCTTCATTGCCACGGACGCTACCCGATTGTATGGGAGCTCATTCCATCGGTTGCCACTCATAAATACCTCCGGCAATTCCAGGGCCCTTCTGAGAGGAACTAAAACTTCCTTTCTGAGCCGATCACGGACCCGATAAACGTAATGGGCCTCGTCGATGTCGTTGTATTCTGGATAGGATTCTTTAGGGAAGATATTTTGAGCAATGCTCTCGCAGAGCAGCGTGGACTTATCGAATGAGGAATCAAGAGAGGGACACCATTTTGCAGCCAGGCTCACCTGGTTTGGTTTGATGGAATTGAGTGATTCAAGGTCAGATTTCAAGCAGGCGGCAAAGAGATCAGAGATTCTCTCAAAGAGAAATCTGTAATGAGGATCCTGATTGTACCTTTCGATTGCTTTTTTCGCAGCGTTGACCTTCTTCTCTTCCTTCAATTTCCTTGCTTCTTCTTTCGTTCTCTCCATTTTCTTTTTCTCCACCATAATCCTCGCTCCTCGATCCTCGACATTCTCTTCCGGACCGTCCTCCTGCCGCTGCTTCCTCTTCGCCTTCCTTCTCGGCCTCTCATCTTTTTGTAATGTTCTTACCTCTGCGCCTTCTAATATCCGGTAAAGAATCTCTGGTAAGTCCTTGAAGTACCCAAATTCAGCCAACGAAGGCACGTTAAAAGCTAAGGTTTTTGGATGGTGGGTATGAAGCCACAGAGCCGCCGTGTAAAACCCTTCTTTGTTGGCTTTTCCGGTCCCACGGACGCCTCGCAAATTACAGATCAGCTTAAGTGTGGTCAATGGATTATGGCGCCATGATACTTCGAGTCGCTCGGTGAATGAGGCTGCTGGAGTATCGGGGACGATGTGGAAGAAAAAGTCAAGACAAGGGTTGCCCGTTGAGAGCAAAGTGGTGGAGTTGTTCTCGGTGTATCCCCTTTCAACTTCAGGATCGGTGCTGTGTTTCTTGAGGGTGGAAACCATTAGTTTAATGGAGGGCTCGGATTTAGATAATTCTTGGCTGGTCTGGGCAGCTGCGGTGGTGACGATGATGTGATTGTGGAGTTCCGGTGGTCCAAGGAGCGGAGGAGCCATTTAGGGCAACTGCTGGTGGCCGCGTGTTGATTTTTGATTACTGACTGATCGCCAGAGAAATTTTGGCTGTTAGGATAATTTTGAAGTTTGAAGTGGTCTAATCGGTCTGTGGGTCGGATAGAGAGATGCATGTAGATGAAGGCAGTGGCTTATCGGGCTGATGATGGTTCTCGGCCCAGTTGCAGTGAGACATTATGACTTGTGGCGGTTAGCAAAGGTAAGTGGCTGTTATTACAATATCAGGGGCGGGTGAATAGAGAATGAGACATTTCGTATTTAAAAATTAGTTTTTATTACTAGATAAAAAATTATCTGGCAGTTTAAAATATTTATTTTATCGGTAGTTTAAAGTTTTTACTTTATTAGTAGTTTGATATGATAAAACTATTTTTATTTTATTGGTAATTTGAATCTTTTATTTTATTAGTCATTTGGTATGATGAAACTCTTTCGGTGCAGCTATTGAGAGATGATGGTGTGGCGATCTTTCACTGCAGACCACTTCTCGAAGACTACAGAGCGGCATGAGACCCCCCGCAAATATCTATAGGGAAACAACCCAAAGTGCTGATTGGCTCGCGAATTTTGCGTTGTCTCCCTTTGGGTACACATTAGCTTTGTAATCCCCTTGACGGGCTGAGCTATCTGCAGTTGGCAGATGACATGGGTGTTCAATTTTTGCGATCAAATATTATATAACATTGGGATGTGCCGCGCTTATGGTAAAAAAAAAAATAGAAATATTTTGGATAAGTTTATTTAAAACTATTTATTCTTGAAATTCATATTAATTTATTATTTCATCATAATGTGCCTTTTATTTAGTGTTAATTTTATCATCGTCATCAATGAGTGAGTGATAGAAATTTACTAGGACGAAGCAACAAAGTTTTCGCTGATAGGCTAGGAAGACGTGTTCTGTATATTTGATAGGATAATGATAGGAAATTGATTCTCATAATCCGTAATCTGACATGAAGAATGTATTGATATAAACATGGGACCACTCAATTTTTATATTTATTAAAGCTTTTTTTATTCTATGCATTGTATCTCCATAATTGAACTTAATTTTAGATAAAATTAGTGTGTGCTTGGATAAACAACATTTGATAGGATAATAAAATAAATGCAGTACAACATAATGGTGCATGTATATATAGTCGATCCAAATAATAAAATGATGAGTGTGCATCATTCCCTTAGAGATACTGTAAAATGCACCTTACTAAAGTTAAGTTTACTATAAAATTAAACTATACTATAAAGTATTAGTAGGGTTATAGAAATAATAATAAAAATGTAATGAAATAAATGCGCTTTAGGCGTTCATTAATACCAACATGAGATAGGTAAAAAGAAAATTCAAGAGATAGTCGTGGGAGGAAAATCACTTATCACCAAATACTGTATCTTATTATAATTCATAACATGTCAAGGTCAGATTATATTACTCATTCTAAACTCATTAGACTTCACTTAGTTGTGAAGTATACTGAAATACCCTAAAACCCTAATTTAGATAATTATAGTAAAATAAGGATTTATTAGAAAAATTAATTAAATAAATTATTTTATTAACATAAGAGGAAGTAATGAAGGCAAAATCAAGAGAAAAATAATAAATAATTTAATTAATAAAAATTAAGGTGTTTTGCTAATTAAAATGGAATTAAGGAAAAACCTTTCCAAAATCCTAAATTAATCTAAAAAGAAAATTTATTTATTATTATTTTAAATATCCTAAGATATTAAAATATTCTAAATATCTCAACCCATCCATTTTTCCTTTTTCCCTTTTCCTTTTTTTCTTTCTTCCTTGTTTTCTTTTTTTTCTTTCCTTCCTCTCCTTTCTTCTTTTCTTTTACCCTTCCTTCCCCGATCCGGGCCAGCCCTCCCCTCGCGATCCAGACTGCTTCCTCCCCTGCGCGGCCTAATCCGGTTGCCTCTCTTCTTTTCCCTCACTGACCGCCTAGTTTAGAACCCTCATTTTCTTTCTTTCTTTTCCCCTAGACTGACTGGTCCGTCCCCTTCTTCTTCCTTTCTCCCCCGACCTTCCTTCTTCCTCCGACTTCTCCACTTCCTCGTGCAGGCATGTAGCCTCTACAATGCCACATGTCGGCCTGCCACCTCCCCTCTCATCCTTGTCGATCCCTTTCCCTTCTCCGCCCAATCACTCACTCACTCACTCTCTCTCTCTCTCTCTCTCTCTCTCTTCCCTCACGCGTGCCTCCATCTACCTTCCTTTATCCTTCCGCGAGCTAGTAGACTTGCAATTTTGTAGGCCTGCATCGGCCATGTGCCGCCAACCGATGCCCTATCATGTGTGCCATCATCTTCCCCTCTTCCCCCTATGTCAATTGTCCCCATCAATGGCCTATAAATACCCTTCAACCGCCCTCATTCGACCCTTTTTCTTTGCCCAAATATTTTCTCCCTTTGTGCGTTGTGGCCTGTTCAGCCCTCCACCCTGTCACCACCGTCTAGCACCGCCACCCGAACTACCTCCCAAAATACTCCCTGCACCACCCCCTACTGAACTACACCTTTCACCACCCTCAATCCTCCCTACACGAGCCACCTTGGCCATGAAAAGTTGGCTATTCGACCAACTTCATCTCACCTATTCCCACCTTTCGCATAACTGTCTACCGCCGTTCCCACCACAACCACCACTCCCTTTACCTCCCAAAACAACCAGCAGAACCTCATCTACCTCCCCTACCTTCCTTTTCTCCTACCTCCCTCTCCTTCTCTCTTCCTCCCTCTCCACCACCTTCGACCACCAAACCGTCGCCGCTTGCGCCACTACCACCATTCCAGCCCTCTCAACCTAGGGCATCCTCCACCTAGGGCTATTAACGAGCCGAACGGAGCCAAGTCGGGTAGGCTTGGGCTTGGCTCATTTGCTAAACGAGCCTAAAAATGAAGCTTGAGTTTGGCTTGTTTATAAATGAGCCGAGCTTTTAACGAGTCGAACCGAACTTTTAACGAGCCAATTCCCGAGCTTTGGTAGAAAATGAGTCGAGCTCACAAGCTTTTGCATTATAAACGAGCTCGAGCCCAAATTTATTATGTTCAAGCTTGGCTTGTTTAATAATCGAGCAAAGTTCTAGCCTAATTTTTAAGCTCGTTTATTAAGCTAGTCTAGCATAGCCGAGCCGAGCCGTTAACGAGCTGAGCTTAAAAAGCTTGCGAGTTGGCTTGGTTTGTCAACAGACTTACCTCCACCACCTCAATCCCTCTCTCGTAGCTTAAACAACTAACTTTCCGCCCCCTCTTCTCCTGGTGCCACTTAGTCACCACCAACCCTAGGTGGTACCTCAACCCTTAAAACTCGATTTATGCTAATATTACCTCTTTATTTATATTATTATTATTATTATATTATTATTATTATTATTATTATGTTATGTTATGTTATCATTACTATTACTCTTATCATTATTATTAAATATAACATTAGAATATTGATATTATTATTAGTATTATTATTATGGGGCCGAAACCTATTTCATTTATTATTATGATTATCATTATTTTATTATCATTAATATCATTATTATTTTTATCATCATCATTATTATTAATGCTAACTTTGGCATATTATTACTATTATTGTTATTGTAAATATTCAAACTCTTATATTATTATTATTTCAATTATTATTATTACTTGTATTATTCTTAACAATATTATCATTATTATTGTTGTTGTTGTTGTTGTTGTTACTAATACTATCACTATTATTAACCTTGACCTTATTATCACTAAGATTGCTATTATTATGATCCTTAGGACCCTTTCAAGTATTATTCTTAAGATTAGAACTATTATTATTATTATTATTATTATTATTATTATTATTATTATTATTGCTATAACTATTATTATTACTATTATTAGTAAGACTAAAGCTATTATCTTTAATAATATAAATATGGCTACAAATACCTTAACATTAACTTATTTTGACTAGTAATAACATTGTTAGCTACCTTGAAAATAAAAACCCTATTTTTATTTGTAAAGCTACTATTAATAATAGTAACCCTAATATTAGGGTAAGGTAAGAAAATAATAGTAATTTTTGTTTTTGTAGGAGGGAAGTTAACCCTTAGTTTTTCCCTCTTATAGGTAAACCCAGCCAAAACCCTAAGGAGGCATAGGAGCATGCTTTAAGGTCAGTGTGATATTAGGTAAGGATATAGCTAAGGCCCTCTATGTGTGTGTTATATGCCTTTTTATTTCATATGCTATGTTATGTTGTATATCTTATGATTATTATAACTGTCTTACATATAGCGCAACTTGAAGTTGTATGCTTATGTGGTTTCCTTATGACATGTGTATAATATATATATATATATATATATATATGTGGGTGTGTGTGTGTGTGTGTGTTGTGCTTATGATGTTGTATGATGGGACCCTCTAGGAGATGCATGCTAGGATATTTAATATATTTATATGGGGTGAAAAGATGAAAAAGGAAAAAAGGAGGAGTGAGTTGACCAAGGGTATATGGGATTGACCTAATTATCTCATGATCCATGAGGGGACAAATAAAAGAGGATTTTGAACAAAATAAAAGGATGGGATGAACTTTGCATAGGGATCTCTAGGGTTTGCATAGGAAATCTAGGATTTGCATGGGAGTTTTTAGGGTTTGCATGGGATGGATGGAGTCTGCATGGTGATAATCTTTACATGTGAAAAGTTGTCTTGGGGTGTAAGTAAGGTAAGGGAAGAGTTGTTGGGGTGATTAGAGACCTTGGGGAAAATAGTACGTGAGTTGGTATAAGGGTGCATAGGGGACCTAGCTAGGGTTTGGGAGGAAACCTTAATTTGAGATAGTTGTGAAAGTAAAAATAATTGAGGATGAGTAGAGTATGGGATGAGAGTGGAAGAATATCATGTGTAGGGTGAGTATGGGTGTCATAGGAAAGCAATGATGGTAGGTGAGACATAGAGGGGTAACATGTGGGAAAGAAGGGTGCTAGGGTTTGATGTAGCCAACTAGGTTTTCGTGGTCACACGTGTATTTGGGGGGGTAAAGTGAAATGATGGGGGTTGAATCTAAATGAGATGATGTGTGGGGTGGTAGAGGAACCTTAGTTGTGTAAGGTAGAGAAGGATGGGCTACATAGGCACAAATTAGGGTTTTAGGAGAAAACCCAAGGGATGATAGTGAGCGGACTCGGATGGCGTGAGGTAGTGTGCATTGACCCACACACTTAGGAGTTTGGTTTCCATTGTGAGTAAGTGGAAGACGAAAAGGATTTTGGGGTGTTAGGAGGTGCAGAAGTCTCAAGATATGGGACGGGCCCTCTTGGAAGGATAAGAGTAGATGGTTTGCAATATATATGTTTAGGGTGAAAACTTGCTGAATAAGACACAGTAAAACACTAATCATTTAAAGCAGAATATTATTTAGTCGGGCCTAGACTTATCCACTAGTATAATAGTGGCCAGGTGTCGGGGTGATCAGGAGACTGATCTACCGGCATATAATAGTGGTCAGGTGCGTTCTATCTTGTTCATTTTCGATCCACCGACTATCAGAGTGGGGGATTCCGAGCTCAATAAAGCAAAATATAAGTTATGATAAGACATTTAAAATACACTAAGTACTTATAGTGGAAGGCCATGAGAGTAGGGGCTAGACCGATCTACCAATATAATAGTGGCCAACAGTGTCTTGCCTTAGAGACTGATCCACCGACATATAATAGTGGTTAGGTACATTCTTCCCCTGTACGTTTCCAATCCACGGGCTATAATAGTGCGGTTCCCTCACTTATATAGATTGATAATAAGCATGGTGTAAAATGAGTATTGATCAGATTAAAGAATAAGATTATCCAAAACTATAGCTTGGCCTTTATTATCTGAATTGTTGTACGCTGTCTATAGGATCATGCTTGTGTTATATGTTTTTGTATGCTTGTCCTTAGATGCATGGTTACCTTGCTCAATACGTAGTGTACTGACCACTTATTTCATTGGTGCTGCTTATGTCCACGAGCAGAGATCCCTGCTAAGTTTATGTAGGTAGGCGATGATATTTTCAATGCCTTCAATATTTACAAGGTATCAGGCGGGGTTGAGAGTTAATCTTGGACTTAGCGTGGGGACCGAGAGTAATGTGGCTGGATTTCCCTTTTTATGTTCCTCTATCTTGTACCGGTTTATTCAGACTTATTTTATCATACTGTAACTTTTATCCCCTTTGAGAAATTAATTTATGCACTCTTGGGTTGTAACTTTTTTACGCGTAATCTAATTTCCGTAGTATGAACATTTCGGTGCTTTTATGAATTCTTGGTTTAACTTTGACTAATGATGGATGATAATTTTTCTTTAGCCTTGTGGTGAGTATGAGACCGGCTAGGGTCTGAGCTTTTATTTATAATGGCGTTAATATCTCCAAAATTCACAAGTTTGTTTTACTTACTCCCATTGAATCTTTTAATAAAACAAAATTTTTCAGTGGGGAATTTTAGGGGTGTTACAAGTTGGTATCAGAGCGTTGGTTCTAGTAACCACACTTATTTTCAAAGGAAATTATGCTTTACAAAGTTTTTTCCCAAATTTTGAAATGTTTTCGAACCCAAAAAGGCCTTTCCATTTTAAAAAAGTTCTGAGTCTAGGCCACAATGAGGAGCGAAAGTGTAGATTAGGGTTTTCCCAAAAAGGGAAATAGTGTGAAATGATTGCTTCGAACCATTATGTTTGCTCCTAACTTTACCTTTTCTATTGCAACTTCTATTGATGATGAATGACCGAGTAGAGCATTTGGAGGAGGCCTTTGAGGCCTTTATGGAGTTTGTCTAGTTCCGGCCCCTAGTGCCTGCCTTGCACCCTCACCCCATTAAGGGCGGTGGTGAGGACTTGCTCTAGAGGGTATGCCTGTACCATGCTTGCTTCACCAAGCTGCTCTAATTCACCACAGGGATTACCACCAATGAGTCCATAATGGTGTTCTAGTTTGAGCAGAAGTTGAACTTCATCATTCACCAGATGATGGGTGCAATGTCCTTTACTGATTTAGCTTCTTTGTATGAGCGCGCCTGCATCACCGCCACCTTAGTCCAAGAGTAGGCCACCATCCTTGGGAAGAGGAAACCAGAGGGTCAGAGTTTTGGGGGAAGTACCTAATTACGGTCAGGAGGACTAATGAGACCCCTACTGAGAGATCTTAAGAGAGGTTAGGGACTCCCGAGGGCATCCTCTTGTAGATAGTGTGGCCGGAGCCACCCGATTAAGAACTGTAGAGGCAGGTTGGTGACCTACCTAAACTATGGAAAGTTGGGACATAGATTGATCAAGTATTGGAGGTCACCATGAGTCCAGCTGAATCAGACTTGACTGACTTAGCAAGGAGGAGCCTTGATGTCTCAACAGCAGGCATACCAGCAACATATTCAGACCACATCCCCACAATACTACTAGTAAGCACCTACCCTCGTTGGTACCCTAATTCAGGAGGCCAAGGTAAAGACTCAAGGATTAAGGCCCTTCCCTTAGAGGGGAGGCTAGTCAGGTGGATGCCTAAATGTGATCAATTAAGTAGAGGCTGACCGCCAGCTCAATGTTGTCACGGGTATGTTCACCATCCATTCTCTGTCGGTGTATGTCCTTTTTGATTCGAGTGCTACATTATCCTTTGTTTCATCTGCTTTTGCTACTAAGACCGAGTTGTCACCCTCTAGTAAAAGAGAGTTGTCTGTGATGCTCCCATCTGGTGATAAGATGGAGTGTATTCGATTGTTCTCAGATGTGGCCTTAGTCATAGGCGGGGTAGACTTCTTAGCATACCTGGTTAGGATGGACTTGAAGGCCTTTGATGTGATTCTAAGTATGGACATGCTGGGAAAATACAAGACTATTATTGATTGCGCTCAAGAACGCATGATTTTGTGAGGCGCAAGAAGACTAGTGTTTTGTATAGAAGGACCCAGCCTAAGACCACTACTAAGGTAGTATCAGTAGTTTCTCTACACACTTTGATATAGAAGGGGTATTCCCTATACTTATGTAGTGAGCTAGAGCTGAACAAGGACCTGATAGCTCTAGATAGCATCCTGATAGTCAGAGAGTTTTCAAATGTGTTTCTGGAAGAAATACTAGGTATGCCCCAAGTTTAGAAGATTAACTTTAAGATTGAGCTGGTGCCAGGAGCTGAGCCCATCACGAAGGCACCCTATTGGATGGTGTCGGTTGAATTAAAGGAGTTAAAGGCCCAGCTAGAAGAGCTACTAGAGCATGGGTATATACGGCAAGCATGTTACCATGGGGAGCACTAGTCTTGTTCATAAAGAAGAAGGATGGTAGTCTTTGTATCTAAACTGACTACCGAGGGTTGAATCAGCTGACAGTGAATAATCGATACCTGCTCCTGAGAATTGATGATCTGTTAGACCAGTTGAAGGGTGCCTCGATGTTCTCTAAGATTCATCTAAGGTTGGGGTACCATCAATTGAGGATCATAGATGCAGACATCATGAAGACCGCCTTCCAGACTGGGTATGGGCACTTTGAGTTTATAGTGATGCCATTTGGACTTACTAATGCACCTGTATTTTTCATGGACCTGGTGATGAGGATATTCAGACCCTTCCTCAATCAATTTGTATTGATGTTTATTGATGACATTCCGGTGTACTCCTGAGGAAACGGGGAGCATGAGCAGCACCTTCTCACCATTCTAAGTCTACGGAGAGAGCATAGTTTGTATGTGAAATTGTCTAAGTGTAGATTATGGCTTCAAGAAGTGGCCTTCCTTTGACACATAGTATCACCTAGAGGATTAGCTATACACCCAGCCAAGGACATGGCCATAATGGAATGTAAGCCTCCCATGAGCATAACAGAGATTTGGAGTTTTTGGGTTTGGCTAGGTATTATAGAAGATTTGTGTAGAACTTCTCCAAGATTGTCCAACTTCTGACCAACCTCCTAAAGAAGTCTACGAAGTTTGAGTGGGATGAGACTTGTAAAGAGGCCTTCCAAGAGCAAAAAAGGCAGTTGGCCATCGCATCAATGTTAACTCTACTAGAAAGTACAGAAGGATTTAAGGTTTACAGTGATGCATCCAAACATGGGCTTGGATGTGTGTTGATGCAAAATGGCAGAATAGTTGCATATGCCTCCCGATAGTTGAAGTAGCATGAACAGAATTACCCTACTCATGAACTGGAATTAGCTGTCATGGTGTTCGCCATGAAGATTTGGAGTTACTACCTATACGGGATGAAGTGTAGGTTCATTATAGATTATAAGAGCCTTAAGTACATTTTCACTCACAAGGAGCTCAATTTGAGGCAGAGGAGATGGTTGGAACTTGTTGAGGACTATAACATCTATTTGACCTACCACAAGGGTAAGGCTAATGTTGTTACAGATGCCCTGAGTAGAAAGAACTCACATTCTACACTGAGTTGTGTGGTTGCTGATCCTATGATAGGGGAGTTGTCGGGCTTGGAGATTGAACTAATTCAGCAAGGAGACCTTGAGGCCCGCATGAGTGTCTTGACACTCACTCCCACCATATTTAAGGAGATCTAAGTTGGCCAAATTGAAGATATCAAACTTGATAGGAACTGACGGAAGATGTAAGAAGGTGGAGCCGAAGGGTTTAGAATTCATGAGGATGGTAGCCTTAGGTTCAAGGGTCGCTAGTGTGTACCATAGAGTTGTCCAGACTTGAATTGTTGCATTATGAAAGAAGGGCATCGGACCCCTTATTCAATCCACCCAGGAGGATGCAAGCTATATAAAGACTTCAAGAAGGTGTATTGGTGGTCCCGTATGAAGCAAGAAGTGGCTGAGTTTGTGTCCCAATGTCTAGTGTGTCAAAAGGTTAAGATTGAGCACTGGAGACCTGCAAGGCTACTTCAGACCTTGGAAGTGCCATGATGGAAGTGGGACTCTACCTATATGGACTTTTTCGGTGGTTTGCTAAGGATGTGGAGTGGGTATGACACCATTTAGGTTGTTGTGGACAGATTGACTAAGTCGGTCATGTTTATTCTAATGAAGTCCATGTGGAGTGTGGACTAGTTAGTGGGTGCCTACATGAAGTTTGTGGTCAGTCTTCATGGGGTTCCAAAGGACATCTTATCAGATAGGGATTCGAGGTTTCTCTCTTATTTTCTAGGGAAAGATGAAGAAAGTTCTAGGTACAAAGTTGACAATGAGTACAACTTTTTACCCTACCATAGGTGGATAGACGGAGTAGACCATACAGATCTTAGAGGAAATTTTGAGGGCCTATGTACTGGATTTCAAGGGTTGCTGGGAGGAGTGCCTACATTTGATAGAATTCTTATACAACAACATCTATCATGCCAGTATAAGGATGACTCCCTTTGAGGCTTTATATGGGCGGAAGTGTAGGACTCTCTTGTGCTGGAGTGATATCAGTGAAATAGTGGTATTAATGCTTGAGATGATTAGAGAGATGACTAGACAAGTCCAACAAGTCCAGGACCGAATAAGAGCAGTCCAGAGAAGACAGAAGAGTTATGCTGATCAGAGACGCTGGGATACTGGTTTCGAGCCTAGGGATAAGGTATTGTTGAGGGTTTCCCCCACAAACGGCTTGTAGAGATTTGGTAGAAAGGGCAAGCTAAGCCCGAGGTATATTGGCCCCTATGAGATCCTAGAGAGTGTAGGAGAGGTTGCTTATCGGTTGGGTCTTCCTCTAGAATTGGCATGAGTTCACAGTATGTTCCACATCTCATAGTTACGAAAGTACGTCACCGACCCCTCCCATATGATCTGATCGGACGAGATAGAGTCGGATGACTCTTTGACCTATGAAGAGCAACCTATGAGAATCCTCGATACTAAGGTATGGAAGACCAGCACGAGTACAGTTGAAATGTCTCGAAAATTCTAATTTTAAGAATTATAGTTAAACAAGTTTTTATTATAAAAATTAATTAAATAAATTATTTTTATTAAAATAAAAGGTAATTAATTAGGGTAAATCAAGAAGAAAGTTATAAGTATTTTAATTGGGAGAAATATGGGTATTTTAGCTAATTAAGGATTTTATTTTAGAAATTAATTAAATTAAATATTTTATTTAAAATAAGAAGGAGAAAATAGTTCCAAATTAATAGGAATTTTAAAATAATTTAATTGAAAAAAATTATAGTGTTTTGCTAATTAAAATGGAATTTATGAAAAACCTTTTAAAAAACCTAAATTAACCTAAAAAGGGATTTAAATATTATCTTATTTAAATAATATTATTTTTAAATATCCCAAATATCCTAATTAAATTAATTAACCCAACCCTCATATTTATTTTTTTTTCCATTTTTCCTTTTTCCTTTTTCTTTCTTCCTTTTCTTTCCTTTTTCTTTATTCTTATTTTCTTTTTCCTTCCCCTTCCTGATTAGGCCTGTCGGCGGCCCAATCCCCTTCTTCCTTTTTCCTTCCTCCGCAGCCTGCCCCCTTCTCTTTCTCTTTTCTCATTCGGCAGCCCAACGGCTCAAACTCCTTTTCTTTCTTTTCTTCTTCCTTGAGCAGCCAAAATGCCGCATTCTTCCTCTTTTGCCCCACAAATGCTGCGTTTCAATTAAATCTTACCCTCACCGCCTGACCAGCCAGCTCACCTCTTTTTCTTTTCTTTCTTTTCTTCCCCAGACCTTTGGTTTAGCCTTTCTTCTTCTTTTTCCTTCCTTCACCGCGTCGACCTACAACTACGCCGCCCCGTCCCAGGTTTTTCGCCTCTAGTTACACCTATTTTGACCGGCCGTTTTCTTTCCTCTCTCTTCCCCTGATTTGGCGACCATTTAGACCTAACCCACCTCCCTTCCTTTTCACGCACGACCTTCCCTTTTCCTGCACATGCCCTTACCCTGATTTGAATTTCACCAGCTTTTGTTGTCGCCGGTGACCCTAACCTTACCTTCATTACTCTCTCACCGACCCACAGAACCCTACCCTCTCTTCTAAAATCTATAAATACCCCCATAATGAGCCCTACATCAAACTTTTGATCCCTACCCAGAAAAACCCTCGCGTGTGCTACCGCCATTTTAGACGCTTTGTCCGCCACCATCGGCCAACTTGACCTCCCACTCTTTCCACCTAAGTATTCTATGCACCACCCTCTAACTAACTACGCCTCCCTTCTCCCTCAATTCTTCCTGCACGAGGCACCCCGGTCGTGCAAACTTCCCTTCTCAATCAACCTATTCTCTACCTCTGCCACCCTTCATGCCGCCATCCGCCACCACTATTGCCGCTTCCACTGCCTTATTCACCTCCTAATCTGTTATGTAGATCCTCCTCTATCTTCTCCTACCTTTCTTTTCCTCTTCCTCCCCCTCCTCCTCTCTTTCTCATCTTCTTCCTCTTTCCGCCATCACCACTGCCACCGTACGCCGCCACCTTTGGTTGCGCCACCACCCTTATTCTGTTCCTCTCCTTCAAGGCAACCATAATCACCTTTATTTCCACCGTCATTCTCCCTATTTTGTTCCCAGCCTTCAACTTTTCCCATTTTCTTCTATTTTTTTGGCCACCACCGCCACCACTGTGCACCACCGCCGATACCGCCCCTTACCACTAGTCTAAGGTTGAACCCTAAACCCTCTCAACCCTTCTTTTTCTATTTAATTAAGCTTATTTTATTTTATTTTAATTTTCAACCTATTATTTGAATATTATTATTATTATTATTATTACTATTATTATGTATTGATATTATTACTATTAGGTTCAATATTATTAGTATTATTATTTCTTATTAGGGCTGACCCTATTTAGCTAAATAGATTATTAGTATTAGTATTATTAATATTATAAGTATTATTATGAGTTATAATTTTATTTATTATTATTATTATTAATATTTTGAAATTATTATTATTACTACAACTATTTTACTATTAGTGTTGCTATTCTTACTATTATTGTTATGTGATTATTATTATTATTATTATTATTATTATTATTATTATTATTATTTTTGTTGTTGTTGTTGTTATTATCATTGTTAGTATTATTATTCTATATAGGGTGGAAACCCTATTGTGCCTATTTTGAATAGTAGTAGTAGTATTATAAATATCAAGTCTTATTATTATAAATATTATTAATAATTTATCATTAGCATTTAGTATTCTGATTAGTGTTATTATTATTTTTATTATTAGTTAATAAGTTTATTATTATTCAATGTAGGGTTGAAACCCTATTTCATTTTATTTTCAATTATTATCATTACTATTATTACCATTATTATTATTATTATTATTGCAATATTTTTATGGTTTTTATCATTATTATTATTATTACTGTTTCATTATTATTCTTATTACTAAATTTTGTTATTTATTTTACTAATGTTATTATTAGTATTATTTTGGTAAAGGGGCCGAAGCCCTTATTTCACTATGTTTTTGAGTAATGCCCTTTTTATTATTATTGTTGCTATTATTATTATTATTCTTGTTAATATTAACATTGATATTAGTTTTAGTATCTTTATTATTGTTATTTTGGTATCATCATCATTATTATTATTATTAGGGTAAAGTCTTCAATTTTATATTATCAACTTTTATAATATTATTATTATTTCTTATATCTTTAGCAAAGTTAGTAATTAGTTAATGTCATTATTATTAGTATGTCATTATTTTATCAAAACCTAGTCTTAGAATAAGTTAGTAATTAATAGTATTCTTGGTAGGAGGGAATCTAATTCTAGTTTTTCCCTCATATATGTGAGACCAGTCAAAGCCTTAAGAAGGCAGAGGAGTATGCTCCAAGACTAGTGTCGTTTTAGGTAAGGGTTTTTACTAAGGCCTATTGTGTGTTGATGTGAATTATATGCTTTGTATGTTATGCATCCTATGTTTATCATTGTAATTTTTTTATGTGTGGTGTGACATGGAGTTGAAGTATGTTTCTATGTTATTATAGGGCATGTGTACTATGTGTATGTGATGAAATATTGTGGTATGTGATGTTATGTGTTGTGACCCTATAAGACATGCATGTGAGGATGTTAATGTGGCTTGTGTGGGGGAAAGAATGAAAAAGGAGAATGGGGAAAGAATTTGACCAAGGGAAGTAAGTTGACTAAAAGGGAAAGAGATTGACCAAAGGGAATAAGTTGACCAAAGGGAATAAGTTGACCAAAGGGGAATAAGTTGACCAAGGGATGTGAGTTGACCTAAGTATTTTAATGATCTATGACTGGAAGAATAAAATGAGGAATTTAGGGTTTCATGTGGGAGAATCTAATCTATGGTTTTATATGGAAAAATATAATCTATGTTTTGTATGGGAGAATCTAAACTAGGGTTTTGTATGGATGGACTTAGGGTTTTGCATGGCAGATTCTATGGTGTTGCACGGGGGAATCTAATCTAGGGTTTTGTATGGATTGGATCTAAGGTTTTGTATGGTGGAATCTAGGGTTTTGCATGGATGGATCAAGGGTTTGCATGGTTGAATCTAGGGTTTCACGTGGGAGTTTTAGGCTTTGCGTGAAAAATTTCGAAGGTTTTCATGGGGAGGTTAGTGTCTGCATAGGAGTAAATTTTACATATGAAAAGTTGACTTGGGATGTAAGGAAGGTAATAGAAGAGTTATTTGGGTGTTTGGAAGTTTTGGGTGAAAAATAGTACATAGGACATTATAAGGGTATAGAGGATACTGAGTTAGGGTTTGGAGTGATTAATTATGGTTTGTTGTGATTAACTAGGATTTGGAGTGTCTAATTATGGTTTGTTATGGTTAAATACGGTTTGGAGTGGTTAATTATGGTTTGTTGTGGATAATTAGGGTTTGGAAGGGTTAACTAGGGTTTTTGATATGGCTAACTAGGGTTCGGTGGTAACATGTGTGTACTTGGGGAATAAAGTATGATGATGAATAAGGGATCGATGGGTTGTGAAAAATGGGGTGTTAAAATTATTTGGGTTGTGTGAGGTGGAGTAGGTTGGGCCACTTAGGCCTAAATTAGGGTTTCTAGGAAAAACCCTAGAGTAAGGAAATAAGTGGACTTGGAGGTGTGTAGTAGTGGGCCTTGACCCACATATTTTGGTGTTGGAGTTCTGGTGTGAGTTGGAGTACAGGGGAAAGGTTGTTGGACAAGTTAGAAGGTGCAGGGTTCTCATGTTATGATATAGATTAGTTGGAGGATAAGTGTAAAGGGAGTGATTCATGCATGTCTAGGGTAATGTTTCTAAATAAGATAGTGCAATACATTAATCATTTAAAGTGGAAGATTGTTGAACCGGGCTCAGACTGATCCACCGGCGAATAATAGTGGTTAGGGCATGATGTCCTATATGTGACAGGTCCACCGGTAATAATAGTGGTCAAGCTTTGTGCCTGTGCGTTTTCGGTCCATCGGTTATAATAGTGGGAGATTCCATCTCAACAAAACCGAACATATTTGTGCTAAGACATGGGAAAGACACTAAGTACTTATAGTGGAACACCATGAGAGTCGAGGCCATACCGATCCACCAGTGAATAATAGTGGTTAGGAGCTTTATACCCTATGTGTTTTGGGTCCACGACTATAGTAGTGGTCAGGAGCTTTATGCCTTGTGTGTTTCCAGTCCACTAGCAATAATAGTGGTCAAGAGCTATGTGCCGTATATGTATCCGGTCCACCAGCTATAATAGTGGAGTTCCCATACTCGCATGGATTTGATAAAAAGCATGGTATGAAGTGAGTTCTAATTAGAGATTAATTAAATAATTAATCCGGACTATAAATGGTCCTTTATGTATATACTCGGATGATTGTATGATATTATATTATCATGTTGGACTATGTGCTTCTTTATTTCTTCTGCGTTATTTATGTGATTTTATGTGTTGGATTTAGTGCACGGTTACCTTACTCAGTACGTAGCATACTAATCACCCTTTTCACGGGTACTGCTCATTCCCACGAGTAGTAGGCCCGTAGGTGGGTGAGGTATCAAGCGGAGCTGAGTGTTAAGCATATTTTTGGCTCCAAGTTCGAGGGTTGTGCGGCTAGATTCACTCTTCTTGTTATTTTATCTCCTTCTGTTAATTCTTTTGTATCGGATTTACCCTTTTATGATTCATTACTTGTATTGAGTATTTTAAAAGAATATTTTATCGATTGTAAGCTTATTTCTTTTTTGGATATGAATTACAATTATTTACACGTACTCTGATTTTTTTTTATGTATGATCCTTCTAGTTCTTTTATGAACTATTGGTTTGAGTTTAATGTCAATCTTTTCTTAGCCTTAGCACTTGGTACTGAAACTGTCCAAGAGAATCGGTTTGGTACTAAGTGTGGCGGTAACATCCCCATAATTCATGGGTTTTAATTTAAGTATTTCCATTTCAAAAAAAAAATTAGTGAATTTTGGGGTATTACAACAATACCCCTTATCAAGATTCTATGGAGCTGGCATGGAACCAAAGAAGCTACTTGGGAAGCTAAGAAGGACATGTGCAAGGCATACCCAGAACTCTTCGTTGTAGGTACGACAACCCTTAGAAGACCCCTTTTTTTTCTTTAAAGGGGTAGTTGTATAATTGTTAGCGATAGTTTTACCCTTATCTGCTTAAAACTTCTTATCCTTAACCCTAGGAACTAACAAGTGACTTCGGGGATAATGTCCTTCATTAAAGGGGTAGTGATGAAATACCCTAAAACCCTAATTTAGAAAATTATGGTAAAAAAATGATTTATTAGAAAAATTAATTTATTAAAATAAAAGGAAGTAATAAAGCAAAATCTAGAGGAAAATAATAAATAATTTAATTGGAAAAAATTAGGGTGTTTCGCTAATTAAAATAGAATTAAGGGAAAACCTTACAAAAATATTAAATTAATATAAAAAGGGAATTTATTTTTTATTAAAATATTATTATTTTAAATATCCCAAGATACCAAAATATTTTAAATATCTCACCCTTTCTATTTTTTTCTTTTTTCCCTTCGCTTTTTTTCTTTCCTTCCCTTCTTTTCTTCTTTTCTTTTTTCCCTCCTTCCAAGATTTGGGCCAGCCCTCCCCTCATGGCCTAGACTCCTTCCTTCCCCGCCCAACCTAAGCCCGCTATACCTCTTCTTTTCCCTCACCAGTCGTCCAGTTCGGCCCCCTCCATTTGTTTTTTTCTTTTCCCCAGGACCGACCAGCCTGCCCCCTTCTTCTTGCTTTCTCCTCTAACCTTACTTCTTCCCCCGACCCCTCAACTTTTCCTCTTCCTTGTGTAGGTACACAAACTATACAATACTACAAGCCAACCTGCCACCTCCCCTCGCTTCCTCATCGATCCCTCTCCCTTCTCCACCCAATCATGATCTCTCTCTCCTCATGTGTGCCCCTCTCTTCCTTCCTCGAGCCGGCAAATCTAAAACTTTGATGGCATGCACCAACTGTGTGCCATCGGCTAGCAACCTGCCATGCGTGCCATCATCTTCTCCTCTTCCCTTTTGTCGTTTCCCCCATCATTGGCCTATAAATACCTTTCAACTGCCCCTATTCGACCCTTTTTCTCTGCCTAAAAATTTTCCCCCTTTATGCGCCGCCGCTTGTTTAGCCTTCCACTCCATCATCGTCATCCAGTGCCTTAGCCCAAACCACCTCAAATATACTCTTTGCACTACCCTACCAAACTACACCCCTCACCACACTCAATCCTCCTTACATGAGCTACCTTGGTCGCGCAAGGTTGGCTTCTCCACCAACTTCATCTCACCCATCACCGCCCTTTGTGCTTCCATTCCTGCCACAACCACCACTCTCTCTAGGGTTTACATGGGAATTCTAAGGTTTGCATAGGAGTTTCTTAGGTTTGCATGGAAACTTCTCGGATTTTCATGGGGATGGAGTCTACATGGGGATGATCTTTACGTGTGAAATGTTGTCTTGGGGTGTAAGTAGTAAGGGAAGAGTTGTTGGGGGTGATTGGAGACCTTGGGGGAAAAAATATTACGTGAGTTGTATAAGGGTGCATAGGGGACCTAGCTAAGAAGGTAAAAATAATTGAGGATGAGTGGATTATAGGATGAGAGTGGAAGAATATCATTTGTAGGGTGAGTATGGGTGTCATGAGAAAGAAGGGATGTCAGGTGAGACATGGAGGGGTAACATGTGGGAAAGAAGGGTGCTAGGGTTTGTTGTGGCCATCTAGGGTTTCATGGTTGTATGTTTATTTGGGGGTAAAGAGAAATGATGGGGGTTGAATATAAGTGAGGTGATGTGTGAGGTGGTAATGCAACCTTAGTTGCAAGAGATAGAGAAGGATGAACCATATAAGCACAAATTAGGGTTTCAGGCAAAAACCCTAGGGGAAGATGGTGAGCGGACTTGGATGGCATGAGTTAGTGGGCCTTAACCCACAAACTTAGGAGTTGGGCTTCCAGCACTACCCCAGAAAGATGTTTTAATAACGGTTATTTTATATTTTTAATAATTGTTTTAAACTGTTATTAAACCGCCAGTTATTAAATATTTAATAATGGTTCATAATCGTTATAAAAAATATAAAAAAACCCGCAAATATGAGCATAAAATTTATATTTAATAATTCCAGAAACAACCATTGTTAAAAAAATGTTTTAATAATGGTTCTTCCATAAAACCGTTGTTAAAAATAAGGTTTCAATAATGGTTTTCAAGAAAAAACCGTTCTGGAAAACCAGGTTTTAATAACGGTTATTACAAAAACCGTTGTTAAAACATAATCGAATTAGGGTTTCAGTTATTGATTATACATTTATTAAACCCTAATACGTATTAAATGAGCATTAATTTGAGATTTAATGCACATTTTTAATAACGGTTCTTACTTAAAACCGTTATTAAAATCTAGGTTTTAATAACGGATTTCAGCAGAACTGTTATTAAAGCCTAAGTTTTGATAATGGTTTTTATAAGAACCGTTATTCAAACTCTATCATCCAATTAGGGTTTTGGTTATTGATTATGCTTTTATTAAATTCTAATATGTATTAACTGAACATAAATTTGAGATGAAATACATGGTTTTAATAATGGTTCTTAATAAGAATCGTTATTAAAACTATAGTTTTTTTTAATGTTTTTACTGTTTTGTTCCTGCCCATATATATAGTTGTATGTTCAAATAATTACCAAATCTGCATTGTAAAACAACATCAATTCATAACAAATCTACAATCACACCATAATTTCAATCAATCTCTAATTAGTGTTTATGTCTTAATACACCGGACATACTCAGGAATCAAAATTAGTTGGCATACCACAACTTGGTAGCTCTACACCCCAAAGTAAAAAATTCATGAATCTAGCCTAGAATAACGAAAGACATAGACGAAATACAAACCTGAACATGCATGTAGAATATATAGATCTCTACCTAATAAAGAATGAATGAGTGCACGTGCTTGGCCCATTGGTCTCTAACTTCATCAATTTCATCAACATTGTATTGTTGGCCTTGTGCATAGTCATTGAGGAAAAACTAAAATGCCCAAATTTCGATTAATATACAGTTAGCACTTACGTCAAGTACCAAACATATATGTCATGATTCATTAATGGAAAATTATCGAAAAGCAAACATACATGGCTTGGATTTATGTTGACCGATTTGTTCTAGACTATCAGATCCATTCCTCTAGATAAATAGTATCCACAATCATTGTTGTTTTGCTATTGTGGATTCTGTTAAATGAATTTAGTTAGCTCTCTAACTATTAGATATTAATTTTAATTAAAATAAAATACAAAATAGTTGTCTTCTTACTTACTATGACAGGCTCATATCGAAGATTCTTTGGGTTTGGGACACTATTCCCACCTCTCCTTTGATACTCCATTCGTAGTGCCCTAATAAATAGAAATGGATACACAATATTGTAAGTATGTATACCTCAAATAATTAAAGAAGAATATATGTATAAATAAGCTAAAGAAGTAAGAAGTGAAAAGTATACTAACATGTCGATAAATTCCTTCCTACCACGACAAGCGACTTCAAAAGGCACGTCATAGGTTCAAAGGGAATCAAACACATAAACTTTATTAAGATCAGATTGGACGGCGTACAAAACCCAATGTTCATTTGCGAGGTGAGGAATGAGATAGAGCTTGTTGTGTCCCTCAATCAAAATGCGATCCGCTAAATAGTTTATGTGCCTACCCTCTCTTATTGTACTACCATCAGCTATGTAGTATGGGCACATAAACACAATAGAGGACAACATTCCCTCCATTGCAACGCGATTAGCTATCAAGCTATGGACGACAATAACAATGCATATTTATTAATAACTTATAACTCATATAAGAGGTCATAAAAATTCCAATTGTACAAGTTAAGAGTACTAAAATCTCAAAATGAAATAATACTTACGTGACATAGATAGCGACACTCATGGTTGACATCCATTCTTGATTATAAATGTTTCTTATGTCAACTGTCTATATCATGTAAATAGCATTTTCCCTCCCAACATACTCTAGACGACAACAAATGAAAATATAATTGTCCATGAGGTAGTTTTGGGCATAAAAATATAATAAAGCTATTTCTTGTGGAGGTTGGCTTTTCTCTGAAGAAGGAATCTTTTGTGGGGTAACTGATTTTTCAGATTTAGCTCTCTTCCCTTTAGCAGCGCCCTCTTTTGTGTTGCTCATTCTGCTAGTACCTCTCTTGGTTTTACTAGCAGAGGAAGTCTTCTTTTTTTATTCCTTTTTGATTCCTTAATTGATAATATTAAAAAAATATGTATTGAGCATATATATATGAAAAAGGTATGAATAGTGTAACTACTAAACAAGGTCTAATGAAGATGTCGAATGTCAATACCTCTTCAGTAGAGAGACTTATCTGATCCGCAGGCCAAGCCACGAAGCTTCCATGAGATTATAGTACCGTGGTTGCCTCATTGACCTCTTTATAACAAGGCAAGTGCGCACTGCCAATGATTAGAGTGTCAATACTCACGAGCCTTATATTTAGAGCTAAATTGTACCTGTGGACTATTTGCGTTTAGGTACTGTGACTGATGCAAACCCTTCCTTTCACCAAAAGTGTTGAATGGTCATTCACTAATAAGTCACATTTATGCAAACCCTAAACAAAAATATTACACGTTATTAATTATTTATTACACAGAATATATTTATTAACAATTCAAAGTTTGTAATGCTTACCTCAGGAAGAGTAGAAAGATGTGCATCAACTTCACAACTATCTCTGACGCTATTTACATTAGGTATGTGATGTTGATCATGGTTTACTAAATCGGATGGCTTATACCCCTGAGATTTAATAAATGAAAACTCTTGCTCCATTGTTGCCATCTATTCAAATGCCATATTCCATTTCTAGGTGAGGATGGCAACTTGCTCATTAGTGCTACGAGAACCACGAGATCGACCACATATGCTCATTCTTGTAACACCTAATCTAAGACCCCTGTGTCTTCTAGGGTATTCTATAATTGCTATAGCCTAGGACACAATGCTATATTGGTCCACCCCCTCCTCACCATATGACATTTCAAGTTCTTCCTATAATATATATAATATATGTAAATTTACTTATAGGAATAAGCATAATATAATAGTTTTATAAAAGAAAACTAAGTAGGGTTCTAGATATCTACAAACTTACAATTTTTTTAGCTACAACATCTACATATTCATTAATATATCAATCTCTTGTTGCTCTAGCCATCTTCCATAATGTACCAATATTGATGGAGGAGGTACATGGGTACAAGTCTTGGGCTAGGAGCTACAAATCAAAAAAGATTCTTAATTAAGAATATTATTATAAAATTTGACATTTACATGTTAATAGATAAATCACAAAATGCATACCAACTCCTCTTCAAGGCCTGCATAGCCTTTGCAAGCCATATTATGCCGGTATTTATTTTGTTTTGCAATCTCTTTATTTTGGGTAATTTTTTCCTATGTGACAAGACAAAACATAGTCACACGGTTATTTCAATATTAAGAATAATACTGGGATCAATACAAAAGTTTAATTGTTATCTAACAAATACCTTAAAATCTCCCATAAGACAATATGAAATAAATTAATTCCAACTTTCTTGATCGATGAAACCATATCGTTTGGGTGGGTTCTGCCGTAGAGAACCATCCCTCTTTCTATACATTTTCCTACAAGCTAAATATGACCTAAATGTTTTTAGACGCTCCCCACAATGTCTAAGAAGCCATTTCTTCCTACTCCGTGGGACATTAAACACTCTCTGCAAAATAAGACATGTAGATGTATATCGATGTTAATATAATAAAATTAATAACATTTGACATACAAAAATGATTACATAAAATAACATATTTACAGTGATTTCCTGCCAAATATGCTCCTTATGACCCTTTGGAGCCCGCTTCCAATTATTATAGGAGATAGGAACACAGTTACGGGTCATAAGTGAAATATAAGTCAAGAACATGTCTGTATAAGGGCATTTGGGAAGATTGTAAGTATTCCATCCCAACTCGACTAATTCTCCTTTATTCCTCATGTCTGTGATGGTTCTCATAATCGTAGGTCCTATTTTCCCTTCTTCATCACTGTTGTCCCTATCAATGTTTTTGTTGGCCATATCTCTATAAAAAATAAATTAATAAATTATGTTAGAATGTTATGTATTGAGCATAATGTACCATTATATTATCGATATGAATCATGCTTAGAAATAATTAATCACAAATGTATCATGCTATTCTATATATATATATATATATACGAATCATGCTAACACGTTTCCAAAACGATATTAATACTAACCCTAACATTAAACGATAAACTCTAACCCTAGCTAATTAACCATAATTTATTATAATAAAACCTAACCCTAAACATCATAAAACCCTAATCTTAAGCCTAGCTAAGTGTAATTAAACCATAATATATAAATCATATTATTATTATTATGATTATCATACACAATTATTTCTCTCTATTTAATTATTCACTTTTATATATTCCATATTTTCTATATCTATTTAATCCTCATCAAATAGAAATCATTAACATATGCATCTCTAATTGAAATTTTCATTTAATGATGTGCATATGTAAAATATATTTTCATTTCATTATATGACATTTCCTATATCTTATTGCTAGTGTCCTATACTTATTAATGAAAATGTATATAATTCTACACTCACATTCATATTATATATATGTAAAGGCCTCGGCCAACACATGCATTTTTTAATATATAACAATAACGTAACAAATTCAATAACACATTTTTGAACGACAAACCTAACCCTGTAGCAACATGCATGCATTTATATATATATATATAAGTAGATAAAAAGTTACAAGAGGAAGAACAAACACATACGTATAGTGAGCTAGCTACAAACATGACGGCGAGCAAGTTGAGAGCAGCAAGGGCCTACAAACACGACGGAGGATGAAGGTACAAGTGCTGGCTAGCTAGGTTCGGAGCAATGACAAGATGCACATGCAAAGCTGACAATGGTAGAGGGGTGGTGGAGAGTTGGTGGTGCGAGGTTTCCCTTACTTGAGAGGAGCTAGAGTGGTGATGCATGGTGTGGTGGTGTGAGGGTTTGCAAGAAGAAGGAGAGTCAGAGAATGAAGGTGTAGAGATTGTGAAATTTTTGGCACTAAACAAAACTGAGAGAAATAAAAGTTTGATTTTAGAGTTTTAATAAAGGTTCTTTTAGGAACCGTTATTAAAATGTTCAGAATTTTGACAACGATTCTTGTATGAAATATTTTAAAAACCTCTTTGAATAACGATTTTACTTGAACCGTTATTAAAACATCCGTAAAAATTTTAACGTTACCCTTTTAATAACAGTTTTGAACTATAACCGTTATCAAAACTATCCCGTGCATTAATTTTCACGCATTTGATAACAATTTTCGAACCACCGTTATTAATATCCCGTTATTATTTCCCATTTTTGTAGTAGTGCAGTGTGAGTAAGTGGAAGAAGGAAAGGATGTTAGGGTGTTAGGAGGTGCAGAAGTCCCAAGATATAGGATGGGCCCTCTTGGGAGGATAAGAGTAGATGGTTTGTGAAATGCATGTCTAGTGTGAAAACTTGCTGAATAAGACACTAATCACTTAAAGCGGAAGATTATTAAGCCAGGCCCAAATTGATCCACCAACATAATAGTAGCAAGGTGTCGGGATGCCCTGGAGATTGATCCACTAGTATATAATAGTGGTAAGGTGCATTTTGTCCTGGGTTTTTTCTATCCACTCGCTATAGTAGTAGGGGATCCCAAGCTCAATAAACCAAGCTCTAAGTTTTGATAAGATATGTAAAAGACACTAAGTACTTACAATGGAACATCATTAGAATTGGAGCTAGAGCTATCCACCGGCATAATAGTGCCCAAGAGTGTCTTGCACTCGAGACCGATCTACCAACATATTATAGTGGTTAGGTGCATTTTGTCCTGTACATTTTAGATACACGGACTATAATAGTGAGGTTCCTGCACTCTCATGGATTGGTAATAAGCATGGTGTAAAATGAGTATTGATCAAAGATTAAAGAATATGATTATTTGGACTATAGCTTAGCCTTTATTATCTAAATTGTTGTACGTTGTTTATACGATCATGCTTGTGTTATATGTTTTTGTATTCTTGGTCTTAGATGCATGGTTACCTTACTCAGTACCTAGAGTACTAACCACCTGTTTCATGGGTGCACTCATTCCTGCGAGCAAAGGTCCCTATTGAGTTTGTGTAGGTAGGTGATGCCATTTTTTATGCCTTCGTTGCTTACGAGGCATCAAGTGGGGCTAAGAGTTGAGTTTGGACTTGGCCTGGGGAACGAGAGCAATGTGGCTGGATTTCCCTTTTTATGATCCTTTGTCTTGTACCAGTTTATTTGGAATTATTTTATCGTACTAAAACTTTTGTCCCCTTTAGGAATTGAATTTATGTACTATTAGGTTGTAACTCTTTTACGCGTACTATAATTTCTATATTATGAATGTTTTAGTGCTTTTATGAATTGTTGATTTAAGTTTTAGTGATGATGGACGGTAATTTTTCCTTAGCCTAGTGGTTAGTACATGACCGGCTGGGGGCCAAGCTTGTATTGATCACGGTGGTAATATCCCCGAAATTCACAAGTTTATTTTACTTGCTCCCGTTGAATATTTTAATAAAACAAAATTTTTTAGAAGTGAATTTTGGGGACGTTACATATACTTTTAGGCCATCTCTATCATGATGCATGTGTAATGCCATAAGCCTATTATTTTGGGATTAAAGAATAAAATAATAAATTATTGAATTAAATTTAATTATATGTACCCTTTTTATTCAAAATAATAATAATAATAGTAATAATAATAATAATAATAATAATAATAATAATAATAATAATAATAATAATAATAATAATAATAATAATAATAATAATAATAATGATGATGATGATGATGATGATGATGATAATAATAAAATTGATATAATCACATGACTATTGGAAACTAATTTAATTAACTAACCTAAAATAAATTATAATAATTTCTAAATTAATTATTATTATTATTTATTATCCTTAAAACTCTTACAAAGCAAAAACACCCTACCACCTCCATTTTTTTTATTCCTTTCCTCTTTTTCTTTCCTTTTCTTTTCTTTCTTCCTTTTCTTTTTCTCCCGCAGTCGACCGGGCTGTGCCTAGCTGCGGCCCACTTCCCTTCTCCTTCTCCTCTTTCTTTGCCCTTCGACTGGCCTAGTTCCCTTTATTTTTTTATCTCCCTCGGGTGGTTGCCAATGCACACCCCCCACTTTTCCCTTTCTCTCCCTCTCTTTTTCCTTTCTTTCCTTTTCAGCCCTCATACCCTACCTCCCACCTACACTGTACCTACACAATGATGCAACTCTGCAGCTCCCCTTCCCCTCTTTCCCTCCCTTTTTCCTCTTTGGACCATGTATGGCATGCGGCTAGCACGTCCCCTGCACAACCCCCCTACGAGGTCCCTCTCCCTAACCCTTGTGAATCTACCCTGCTATTGCCCCCTGAGTAGTAGCACCGACCTGCATACCGCTCGGCCTCCACCAGCTCCCCCATGTCCTCTTCCTTTTCTTCTCCAGTTCCTCCCTCCCCTACGCCTATAAAAGCCCCCCACTCTCTTCTTCTCTCTCTCTTTTTCTGCCTAATTTCCTCCTGTCTCCCTTTCTCCCATCGCTTATTCAGATGTCATTGCTGCCGCTTCTTGGCCTCACCATTGTCTCCATCCCATCCTCGTCCCTACATCACCTTACATCCATTGAGCCCATTCCCTTCTTGCCCTTCATTTCCTCTCCTCATTCATGTAAAGTGGGTAGCTCAAGCTACCCTTTTTCACTCGGCACCACCACCAACACCATCCCACGTGGCTACCACTATTGGTTACACCACCTTCGCAACACAAGAAGACCTCTCGTACCACATTAACACCTCCATCTCCCTTTCACCCCTCTCTTCCTCTCAAGTGTCACCATTTTAAGACCACCACTAGCCACCTAATTCAAACAGCCCCACCACCCAAAGAAATCCTACATTCCCTCTCTTTCCAACCCGAAAAATCTCTTCATTACATCACCACCACCGCCACTGCCACTCTGTCGCTGCCCTCATCTGTCTGGCCCATTCTAGTTACACCCTTTCCTCATTTACTTTTTTTAGTGTATTTTATTTTAATAATTCATTATTATTAAAACTATTATCATTACTACTACTACTACTACTACCTACTACTACTACTACTACTACTACTACTACTACTACTACTACTACTACTACTACTACTACTACTACTACTACTACTACTACTATTATTACTAGTATTTTTGTTAAGAAAATAAGGAATAAAGAAAAAGAGATAGGAATAAGTGAAATTACCTAGTTGATGCACTTATTATAGGTATTGAATCAATATTTTCCTATGAGGAGGTGTAGGATTTCTTGCTTAAAGCCCAGAGCCAACTAGGTAAGGATATAGTTAAGATTTGGGTTGTATTATGAGTCTTATTTGTGAAATGGGTGTATTTTTGTGTTATGTGTGAATATGTGTGTATTGAACTAAATATATGTGGTGCAGCTTGGCTTGCAAGGATCTAAGGTAATGGTCTACATAGTTCTCATTGTTTGTTGTATGTATGGCTAAATCTTACTATAGGTGGATATATTCTTGTGCATTGTTGAGTAATAACATATATTATGCCTAGATGTATTAGGTGGGACTTGAGTAGCCAAGGGAGGTGAAATAAAATAAAGAGGGTGGAGTGAGTAAAGTGTTATGTGAAAAATGTCCTAGTGATCTTATGAAATACTGTGGAGTAATGTAAAAGAGAAATGATAATGTGAGGGATTGGGGTCAAAAATTTTGCATGGGGAGTGTGAGCTTTGCATGGGGTATGTGTACTTTTATTAGGGAAACTATTTACATGGGGAAGTCTTTTTTTGAGCTTAACCATGGGGAGGAAAGTGTGCTTTGGGTGGTTAATATACTTGGGGAAATTTAGGTATGTAGGATGATGGGAAGGTGCATGGGCGCATAAACTAGGATTTTTAGGGATCAACCCTAAGGATAAGGTGTGTTGTGGGGAATGGTTGAGGAAGTTGGTTGAAAAATAGAGTTAGGATAAAGGATGTGACATATGGAGGGTAAGGGTCAAGCTAAATAGAGGGTAGAGTTGTGGAAGAGAAGGGGGTATGAAAGAAAAATGGGGAATATTATGGTTTTTAGGAGTAACCAACTAGGATGTCATTATCACATGTTTGAGTTAAGGAGTTGGGCTATGAGTTTTGGAGTTGGGCTGAGCAGGGTGATGGTGCTTGAATTAGGGGATATGTGAGCTAAGTAAGGAGAGGAAAGGCAAGAGCCACATAGGCTATATTAGGGTTTCAAGGAAAAACCCCTAGTGGGTGATGGAGATTATAGGTGGAGAAAAAAGAGAGTATGCCTTAACCTATGAATATGAGGCTTCTAGGGTCACTATTAGGTTGGTGGAAAAATTTTAGGGGATCCCATGAGTCATTGGAGGGTTTGAATGTTCTAGGTCAAAGGATTAAGGTTTTCATGAAGTCTGGGTCAGTTATGTGATAGTGAGTCGAGAGTTTCCCTTGGGTTGTGCATGAATGGATGTGTGTTACTTGGAAAATAAGATACGAATAAAATACTAATTACTTAAAGTGGAAGATGATTAAGCAGGCCCGAGATGTATGATATTTACTAGTCCATCGGTTATAATAGTGGTTAGGTACGTTTTGTCTTGGGGTAGTATATATACTACCAGTCCACCAATTATAATAGTGGATAGGTACGTTCTGCCCTAAGGTGGATATACCTGGTCTATTGGTTATAACAATGGGGGTCATGAGCTCAATAAGTAAAACCCTTGGATAATAATAATTCATGGAAAAGACACTAATCACTTGCAGTAGAGTTGTGCATGGAAAAGGTGTGTTCTACCCTTTAGTTAGTATATATCTACCTATCCACCAGTTATAATAATGAACAGGTGCATTTTGCCCTATGGCAGTATATAGTTACCAGTTCATTAGTTATAATAGTGGGAAAGAGTGTTCTGTCCTAGGGTAGATATTCCCAATCCATCGGTCATAATAGTGGGATCCCCATATGTACGTTGATATAATTTAAGAGATGTGTAAATATGGTACTAATGAATTTAACTCTAAAAGGGGTAAATAACTTAACAAAATCTACTATATGCATGGTATCTGTATTCTGTATCGCCATGCGCTATCTTGATTATATTTTTACCTTACTCAGTATGTAGTGTACTGATCACCCTTATTATGGGTGCTACTAGTTCCAATGAATAATGGTTCCTCCTAAGTCTGTACAAGTAGGCGATGCGGCCTTAGAGGACTTCATAGCTTACGATGAGCTGGTCGGGGTAGAGTGATGTCATGGTGTCCCGGGGTTAGGGCTGGAGAGCATGTATTCGTTACTGTTTTCCCTTGGTACCTTATGTTTCTATTCCCCCATAGTGGGATCCTATTATGTATTTCATTCCTCTATTGTAATGATATTTGACTCTCACTTGTTCTAGTTTTTTTTTTGTACTTTAATGTTAGACTCCTTCATGTTTTAAAATTTTTCTATTATGGTTCTATATTTGTGTTTATCATTTCGCCTTGTGATTAGCATGAGCCTGGCCAGGGGCCATACTTTTACTAGCATGGCAATAGCACTCCATTTTTGGTGTGTGATTTTCCTTATACAAACAAAAATTTTTAATGGTAACTTTTAGGGGTGTTATAGCATGGGCTATGCTAGTGTCACATAATGAGATCTAAAGGGTTAATGGAAATGCCATATCACTTTTTATTGCTAACTTTGTCACCACTTTGTGATCCTTAGTTCTACTTAGTATGACAGTTAATATAGAATTCATTTGAGTTCTTAATGTGGTGGACATTCAACACTTTAACATGTATGCTCAATGAAATGAAATAGCAAATAAACTAAATGTAACTACAATGTCATAGATTACAACATAATGATCAATCAATCCACACCCAACAAAGAAACTTAGTTTATGCTAAATTTAATCAAGCTAATCAAAAGTAAATAGCAAAAATGAGGAAGGGAAGGGAATGGGTAGATCATGGTAACCCAACCCCTATCCAGCCTAAACTCTCCTTCTACTTCTTCCTCACTCAATGTAGCTTGTTCACACTCATCTCCCATAGAGTTTTTTTTTGTTCTTCTACTCTCGATTTTTTATTCTCAATTTTTCTTCACCGCTTCCCATTACTTTGAACCAATCAGTTTTTATAAGCTGCAACTGTAACACCCCAAAATTCACACATTTTTTTAAAGCGGAATAAATTACAATAGAAATATTTAAATTAAAACCTGTGAATTCTGGGGATTTACCGCCACACTTAGTACCAAACCGGTTCTCTTTTACCGTTTCACTACTAAGTGCTAAGGCTAAAGAAAAGATTAACGATCAATTATAAGTTAAGACAAACTAAACTCAGTTGTAAAACAAAATTAGAGTACGCATAAAGAATTATAATTCATTTCCAAAAGAAAAATAAGCTTACAACCGATAAAATATTCAGTTGAAATACTCAATACAAGGTAATATATCAAAATGGATAAATCCGATACAAAAGAACTAATAAAAGGAAATACATCACATAAAGAGTAAATATGGCTACAACTCTTGAACATTGAGCTAAAACAAGCTCAACACACAGCCCCGATAGATGTCTCGCCCACCTACACAAAGTCAGAAAGGGCCTTTTGCTCGTGGAAATGAGCAGCACCCATGAAAAAGGTGATCAGTACGCTACGTACTGAGTAAGGTAACCGAGCACTAAGGTCAATACATAAACACATCAAATCATGCAGGATAATAATCAACATACAATTCGAAACCACATATATGATACATAAAAGCGTATAGAGAATCCATAGCCTGTCATCAACAAACCCACACATAAGGCCCAAAAAGATCCAAATTAATTATTCAACCTTTTTTTTTATCAAAAATCGATACACACCATGCCCTTTTATCAATCCACTCAAGTACAGGAACACCCCACAATTATAACCGGTGGGCCGGTCACACATAGGGCATCATGCCCTAACCACTATTATTACCGGTGGATCGGTCATATATAGGGTACAACCTTAACTACTATTCCTGACCGGTGGCTCACCTTGGTTTCTGCTCGCATGTTGTTCCACTGTAAGTGATTAATATCTTTTAAGAGCATTAATAACTTTGGTTTGTTTTTATTGAGCTCGGGATCCCCCACTATTATAACCAGTGGGCCGGTTACATATAGGACTCATGTCCTAACCACTATTATTACTAGTGGATCGGTAACATATAGGGTAAAACCCTAACCACTATTCTTAACCGGTGGATCGGCTAGTCCCGTCTCAATATCTTCCACTTCAGGATATTAGTGTCTTAAATATTTTATTCACAAACATTTGCCCAGATATGCATGACTAACTCTAGGCAAACCTTAGTCCCCATGCAAACCCTAACTCCATGTAAACCACACTTCCATACAAACCCTAACTCCACATAGACATGTTTCCATGCAAACCCTAACTCACATACAAACCCTAGCTTCACGTAGACCACACTTCCATGCAACCTTAATTCATATAAAACCCTAGCTCCACGTAGACCATACTTCCATGCAAACCCTAACTCCACGTAGACATTTTTCCATGCAAACCCTAGCTTCACGTAGACCACGCTTCCATGTAAACCCTAATTCATATGCAAACCCTAGCTCCACATATACCACACTCCCATGCAAACCCTAACTCCACGTAGACATGCTTCCATGCAAACCTTGATTCATATGCAAACCCTAGCTCCACGTAGACGTGCTTCCATGCAAACCCTAACATCATGCCATTTCATGTAAACCCTAACACCACATTGTTACACTCCCCATCATTATTTTACAACCCTAACATGTATGTCTTAAGGCCACATCATACAATAATAATAATATAAATATACACATAATTCTCATGCCACAATTTATTCATATCAATATACGTCAACTCCACTTTATACCACATACGAAATAATTAATAATGATAAAAATAGAATACATGGTATATGAATCACATAATGCATACAAACTCACAAATGACCTTAGTAACACCCTTACCTAAAACGACACTTGTCTTGGAGCACGCTCCTATGCCTCCTTAGGGCTTTGACTCGTTTCACCTATTATAAGGGAAAAGCTAAAATTAGACTCCCTCCTAAAAATATTATTATTCACTAACTTATCCTAATATTTGGTTTTTAATTAAAATAATATTATAATATAATTGATTATACAAAATACTACTAACCTACTAATAAAATACTATTGTAGCTTAAATGAATGGTGGTATAAGGGTTTCTACCCTTCACCCAAAATGATATTGGTAAAGATAATAATAATAATGATGATAATATTACTAAAATAAAATATTATAAATAATACTAACATTAGTAAAATAATAATAATAATAATAATAATAATAATAATAATAATAATAATATAAATCTTAAAATCATAAAGTGGGCTTTCGAGCTTGCCCATATAATAAAGTTACTGTTCAATGATAATAATAATAATAGTGTTAGTAATATATATACTTATAAGAACATTAAATTAGTAAAAATAATAACCATAATAATATTAATAATAGAAAATAATGTTAATAATAGTAATAAAATACAAGGGTGCGAGAAATAATTAAAATTTAAGGTCTCAGCCGTCATTAAATAATTATAATATTAAATAGGTAATTATACTAATAATAATAATATTGATCATAATAGTAAACATGTAATAAATCCATTAAATAACCAAAATTCAAGAATCATAATTTATCTAACTCAAGAATACTCCCAAACCTACCAAAAAAATTTATCAATTAAGTTACAGCTGATAATAATAATAATAATAATAATAATAATAATAATAATTAAAATCGATTTAACATTAAAATTTTAGGATAAAAGCAAAATAATTCTCAATAAATGGAAAGGAAGGGTTAAGAAGGTCTAGGGTTTCACCTTCAGTTGGCGGGGATGGGTGGCATCGGTAGTGGTGCCCGGAGGTGGTCGGAGAAGTGATCTAAAGGAGGCAAAAATGAGGAAAAAGAGGGAAGGAGAAGGAGAAAAAGAAAGGAAGGTTATGGGTCAGTGGAGGAGGATTAGCTGGAGTTTTTGATTGGTTCAGAGGGTGGTAGAAGCGGCAGATGTGGGGGTGGGCGGTGGTTTAAGGTTTCAGGGTAAAAGTTCTAGCGAGAGGACTAGCAAACTTTACACGATTATGGAGTCCCGTGCTAGTAGAATCGAAGGTTGCGAATGGTTTAATTAATTAGAGGGCGTTGTAGGGAAGAGTTTGGCAGAAAGAACAGGTGGCAAGGTTTGCTAATGGTGGAGAACAATGCGTCTAAAGATGCGGTGGTGCACATACTTGTACTTAGGGTTCTGGGAAAAAAAATCTTGAAACCAGGCCATACGAGGGGTATTTATAGTGATGGAGGGTATGCTGGAGTTTTGGAGGTTACTAAGAGGTCAAAGCCGGTGAGAAATGGGGCGGTTATGGTGTTGATCGGTCAGCAAGATTTCAAATCGTGCCTGACCTTCGCAAGGGAAAATGGGGGAAAACGTGGAGAAGAAAAGGGTAGTGGGGTAGTTCAAATTAGAGTGTGCATTGAGGGGAAGAGAATGGGCGGGAAAAAGGCCGGTCACGACACGTGTGGCCGACAACGCCATTTTCGGGGGAGGGTGGAGGTTGTAGGTTCAGCATCGGGGAAGAAGAAGGAAAGAGGAGGAAGAAAGGTAGGCTGGACCGGCAGTTTGGGGGAAAGAAAAGAAGGAAAAGAAAAGAGAGGAGGGTGAACCGGGCGACAAAATTTAAAGTCATGGGGCAAAACACAGCGTTTCGATGGATAAAAGAGGGAAACGAGGTGCGGAGTTAAATGAGGAGATTCTGGGCCGTGGGAAACAACCCGCGCCAAAGGAATGGAGAGAAAGATTTGGGCCGACGCGATAGGCCCAATTCGGGGAAGGTAAGGAAAAAAAAAGAAAGGAAAAGGAAGAAGAAAAAAAAGGAAAAGGGGAAAAGAAAAAGAGAAAAATAGGAGGGTTGGGTTAAATAAAAAATTAAAATATTTGGGATATTTAAAAATAATAGTATTTAAATAAAATAATATTTAAATCCTTTTTAAAGCTATATTAGGATTCTTAAAAGATTTTTCATAAATTCCATTTCAATTAGCAACACACCCTAATTTTCTTCAATTAAATTATTTATAAAATTAATATTAATTTGAAAATATTTTATCCATCATACTTTAAATAAAATAATTTATTTTATTAATTTCTAAAATAAAATCTTTAATTAGCTAAAATACCCAAATTTCTCCTTATTAAAATATTTATAAATTTCTTCTTGATTTCCTATAATTAATTTCCTTTTATTTAAGTAAAAATAATTTATTCAAATAATTTTCCTAAGAAAATCTTATTTAAATATAGTATTTAAAATTAGAAATTTTTGGGGCATTTCAGCAACACACAAAAATAGACAAGTGTCAGTTAGCCCTACTTTAGGTGGTTGTATCCTCCAATTGTCCCTCGGTGAATATAGCCAAAACTAGAGATTTGGTTATTCTCTTTCGCGGCTAAGTGTGAAGTTTATTGTGGTGTGTATAAAAAATTATGTTGGGAGTAATTCTATTGTATTAGTTGTGTGTAAATGTCGCTCGACTTTACTGAGTTTTAGCTTCTTTTCATACTGCACTTGTACATGCTTTACAACCAAGTTAAGTAAAGTTAGCTAAGTTTGTTAGTTTACATGAGAGTATGAATAACACTCTCATTTCATAGGATATTTAGACTCTTTTCATATTAAGTTCATGCGCATCATATGAACGCTCAAAGCGTGGAAAAATTATTAGGAACACAACCTATGACTTCCAAATGTAACAAGAATCATGCACAAAAGTGCACTCATTGGGTCCTTTAATCTGCACAATTCAACTCATATCAACTCCCCCAAATTTATGTTGTGGCTTGCCCTAAGCAACTTAGTGACAAAAATAATGTGATTCCCATAAGTATTTTTGACATAGAAATAATAAAGCAATTCTCAAGCCTCAATTCTATTGTCCAAAAAAAGTTTACAAACTTGAAAATTTCCCTCATATATATGAAATCTGCTAAAAATGTTAGCAATGTGCTTCTTTGGAAGGAAATTATTAGGATTTCACTTCATATCACCTTACTAGACCTTATAGGCTCCTCAAGTCAGTTGTGTAACTAGATGTTCTACTCTAAATTATATTAGTTCATCTATCTATGTTGTATTGTAGTACAAAGGTTTTTTTTTAATAATGTAGAAATTGTGCTTCCTCAGGCTATCAAGATATTTTGACGTGAGTGTACAACTAGTTCTCAGATAAGTACGCCCAGTTACTCCATCATGACACTTATTTTAGAAGTGTTTGAGCAAGCTTGTCACCCTACTACATTGTTTGACGCAAGTGCTCACATGGTTCTCATGTAGGTGCCCCTAGTTATTAGGTGTTGTGGGCATTGAATCTCCCTATATATTATCATTTCTATGTCTTTTTCTTATTAATAGCTAAAATTTTACTTGTTAGGGTTATTTCCCACAAACATTTTTAATAATACTAATGCAAAAAAGTTATTTGCAAGCTTCCTAAAACTTTCTACTAAGATTACCTTAATCGAATGATCTTTCACCTATGTGCTAGGTCTAATGAAAGCTTCATAAAGATAATCTTAAGATCCTTCCAAAGGGTATCTGAGTGTTTTGATAAATTTTGGTATATGCTAGGCAAAAAAAATGTTTTGACAAAATTTTTACCTAGAAGATCAACATATTTCATAAGGACTCATTGAATTAGATTGATTATTTTGAATAAGGTTCACCACATGTTTGATCAATTAAATGTGAGGGACTCAAAAATATGCACAAGTAATTGGGTGAGTGGTAATTCATCACCTTAATACTTAGTTAAGCAAGGTGTGTAATGAAGCTACCTTACTTGCTGAATTGGTCATAACAGTCATCCTGGAAAAAAAACAATTGAACTATACAGAGGAAAAATAACATTAGGAAAAATGTTACTACTTCATTAAGGATAAAATTACAAGATAAAAAAACTAATGATATATCCTCCCCTTATTAATGTTTGACAATGTCCACATTGTCAGGGTGGATGGGTTTATAGAAAAAGAAATAAAAGAGCCAAGTGGCCAAGAACATTAACAACTTTCAGGGAAACTGGCTCTTCCATCATCATGCCAAGCTTTAAACATATTTTGATGGGAAAGGATTTAGTGTAATACCCCAAAAAAATATAATGATAATATATATATAATCATAATAAAAATAATAAAAAAATTTACATTCATTTTTTAGTCTAATTCCAAGATTGTGTTTTAATTATTTAGTCTAGAATAATTTATAGGCAAAATATAATAATTTTATTTATTTACACAATTACCATTAATCTATCCCAAAATCCGACCTATAATCCCACAAATTTCATTTTTTTCTTTTTTTTCTTTTTCTCCATTTCTCACTATTTTTGTTTCTTCCTTCTTTTTTTTCCTCCTCCTTATGGGCTTCATTCTAACACCCCCAAAATTTACTAATGGAAAATTTAATTTTATTTAAAAATTAGCAGAAGCAAAAGTAGTATATTTCGGGGATGTTACCGTCACACTTAGTATTAAATCAATCTACTGGCATAATAATGGCCAGGTGTAGGGTGTCCTAGAGACCGATTTACCAACGAATAATAGTGGTTAGGTACATGTTTCCCTAGATATTTTTGATCCATCAGTTATAATAGTGGGGGATCCTGAGTTCAATATGCAATACCCTAAAAATTTAAAACCTAGAGGTTAATAAATAAACCTCTTTTGGGATAATTTAATTTTTAAATTTATTTAATTTAATAATTTTGTGGATTTGTGAGTATACAAAAATGGATATGAATATTTAGTATATTAAAATAAATATTTTTTTATTTTATCATATTCATTTTATTTAAATAATTTTTCAAAATAATATTTTACTAAAAATACCCTTTTTAAACCAATATATTAAATTATAATAAATTAAATTATTAAATTAATTTATCTATCAAAATTATTAAATACCATTATTCCAAAAATTATTTTATTTTATTTTTCTCCTTTTTCCCCTTTCCTTTTTTCTTCCTTTTTCTTTCCCTCATTTTCATTTTCTTCTTTTCCCATTTGCGCCGCCGAGCCTGCGTCCTTCCTTCCTCCCTCTCGTCGGGCCACTAACCTACCCCCTTTCTCCCTCTCCCTCCTCCCCGCATATAGTCCAGCCTGTCTCCCCTTTCTCTTTCTTTTCCTTTCTTCTCCTCCCAGGTTGGGCCAACCCAAATTCCTTTTTCTTTCCCTATCTCACTCACTTGCACGGGCCGACCATCTTCCCTTCTCCTCTGCCTAGTAGGCCTACCTTTTCTTTTCTCTTCTTCCTCTTCCCTCCTCCTTCCTTCTCCTTTCATGCTATATGCCATGGCCGCCTACAACTTGCCCTACCACCTGGTATTACTGCCTATGGTCCTACTCCATATCCCCATCCCTTCCCTTCCATTTTCAAGCACAATAACCCTAAAACCCTCCCCTGCATGCCTTCCCTTTCCTTCTCCCTTTCCCTACAACCTGCCACCCTACTACCTATAACCACAACCACCTAGCCGGCTATGCCAACTGATGTGGTTTTTTTATCAATTTAACAAAAGGTTGGATCAAAATTTGTATTAGAAGCTTTAACCCACAATCTAATGCAAAAGAAATGAAGTGAATTGGTGGATTATGGACGAAGAACTTGAAGATACAAGTTGAAGGTGTATTCGGAAGATATGAAGAACTTCATAGGTGTCGAATGAAGGATAGATTTGAGGAAGGATTATCCCATATTTTCCTTGCTCAATGTAAACCCAAAAGGGAGGATTAGACTTTAGCTCTCTTTCTCAAAGTTTGATTAAAATTCTCATTCAATATGTGCTTACAAATGTTGCACACAAAAGGGTATATATAAGAGAAGGAAGCTCGGTGGTGACTAGCTTAAACAAGCCAAGTTTTCTTCCTTAATTCAGCCCATTAATCATGGTTGAATTAAGCCCATATTAACCTTAATCCAATGCATAATATCATTGGTTAAATGATACTAAGGATTAATATTACAAAGCTATACAGCTGACTAAGATACATACATGAAATTATAGCTATACCCTAACTTACATAAAATATACTTAGGGTTAGGGTTTAGAACAAGTTTATACAAATAATGAATATCATCACTTTATCTCTTGTTGTAACGTATCATCCCATGTATTTCATAGCCTTACATGCCTTGGAGTACTTGTACACATCAATGTGTATGAACATCATCTTCTTGCAAATATGTAACATACCTACAAGAATAACTTGAATGGCTTTTAATGTCAAGCATATTAGAATTATCAAGAATATTAAACATGATAGACTCCAATATTAAGAAAGCTAAATCATCTTCCTTACCTTGAGGATTAGAATGAATATGACAATCATTATGTTCAATGTATGCTCCTACATCACCAACAACCTCTCTCCTACCTTTTCTTTTTCTTCTTCTCTCCTGCTTATTTTCCTCCTAGTTCAAGCCTCCCTTTCCTTGCAAATCTCCCCTTTTCTCCCTTCCTTACCTCTTCTCCTCTTCCCCTATTTTTTCTCCACCACTATCAACCATCACCTCTGCCGCCTAGCTAACCACCGAAGCCACCTCCTTGACTTACCTTCAACCTCCCTGCACTACCCCATCACCCTCACTTACCCTTACGTTCCTTTTCTTTCCTTTTCTTCTCGGCCTCCACCCTACACCGCTGTCGTCCGTCACTCTCCTTCCTCTTATATCACCTCTAAAGCCACCAACCCACTCCCTAACACCTCCTCTACCACCCCACTTGGTGCGACCGCAGCCGGCACGCAATTTAAACCCTCTTGTTGTCAAATGTAGCACTGGTAAATAAGGGTATCGTTCTAAACCGGGGATTGAGAGGGCTCGCCTCTATCTAACTAGCTTAAACTATAAATAAAATAAAAACACTAAATAACCTAAAATAAATAAATAAGAAAAATACTAATGGGGGTTTATCAAAATAAGAATAAAATAATAAAAGGATTAAATAAAATAAAATAAACTAATAATGAAAATAATGGAAAATAATGGGAAACTAGCAGATAGGAGAAATATGTTAGGGAAATAAAAATCCACCACTAGATTAGATCGAGATATAATATTTATTTCTAAGTCATCTTTTAATCGTGAGAAAGAGATCGACCAAGTTGCACACCAAAAGCAGGTTTATACACCTTATATTACTTCCCTTAATTAAATTAATACGACAAAGCGCCAATATTAACCCTATTAAATACTAGCAGTATAGCAGCAACAAGCGGCTCCTATATTTAACTAGATTTAATGCATTAAGTGTAAGTGGAAGGCTGTCAATCTAAGTACCCAGACTAGTACAAAAAGCATGTCTAGCTGTATTTCCTATCCTTGACCCACACGTATCGAAACGTTTTACCACTTCGGTTAGAATCACAAAACGATTAGGTGAATTGCTATCTAACCTAGCTGCAATTTATACATATAAATTCTAGTATATTTAGATGGCCACCTAGCAGGCAAATAATCCTACATACTGTCACTTATGAGGAACCAGAACAAGGCATGCACCAAATAAACTATACTGGACAGAATCATACATATAAACGATAGCAATTAATTTAGAGTCAAGAAACAATCTCACGAAACAAAGAAAATAAAATTATAATTCAAATCATAATCTAGGGTTTCAAATTATTCCCTAACAATAAATAATCAACCACTCATAATTAACGAATTAATTACACAGAAATATATATCTAAAATATAAATTAAAAATAAGATAAAGAAATAACCGGAATTAATTTTGAATTAAAGGTTAAGAATTTATTCAGATAAAAATAAATTTTATCTGAAATAAATTCTACCGGTATTAATTTCTTCTTATTTTTCTTCCTTGTTTGCCTTGATTTCCGTGTAAAAATTTCTTTTCTTTTTTTCTTTTCTCGGCCGGCGGCTGACACTGCTGCATCGCTCCTCGGTTCCCGTGCGGCCCTCCTTCCTTCGCGTGACGTGACGTGCGGCTCTGCTCGTCCTTGCGTCGCCCGAGCCTGAGAAGGCCCTCGACCGCCCGAGCCTGAGAAGGCTCTCCTTCTCTCGCTGTTGGCCTCTGTCAGAGCCTGACGGCTCTGTCTCCTGCCCGTCTCCCAGACGCTCGTTCCCCCTGCGTCTCTTCTTCTCTCTACGCCCGCGCGTCCTTTTATAATTTCATGCGGCTGCCACGTCAGCCCTACGCTGAGTCTTCTTCTTTGACTTTTCTTTTCCTTCTTTGCTTACTGCCCGGCTCGACGGCTCGTTTGGTTTAGTTTTGTTACAAGCCTTTGGGCCTTCGGCCTTCGGCCGTTGGTCCAAAGGTCAAGTTTTTTTTTTTTTTTTTTTAATTTCTTTTTTTTTTTAAATAAAACCTGCAAAATAAAATTCAATAAATATTAATAAATAATATTTATTCTAAATTTACTTAATTTATATCATTTTAGCTCAAATAATAAAATTTATGCAATTTTTACCACTTAAGCATAAAACAATAATTATTCCCCTATATTAGTTAAATAAACTACCAAAAACTAAGATTATAAGGGTATAAAATGTGTCAAAATATGAACTCATCACACCCCCACACTTAGCTTCTTGCTTGTCCTCAAGCAAGTTATTACTCTAAACAAATAAAATTAAATTAACTAGCCACTTTCGTAGGTCTCACGATTACACTTAGCATGTGCAACAAGCCCTTTAAACCCCTAGGTCACCCATCGAGGACGAGTAAGGTCTCGTGAGGGTTTCGCAGATGATATACCCACAAAATCACACACAAATAAATATAAAAAAAAATCACACCTAAATAAAAATAAATAAATAAATAAATAAAACTAAAACCATATACCTAACGCCCTTAACCATATTTGTCTCAGAATCTTTTACTTTCAAATGTCAAGATTAGCAATCAATCAAAATTCAGCATTGGGAGATTTAAAGAATCAACTTCAACATATGGTTCACACATAAACATGACAGGTATGAACAGATCAATATTATGGATAAAAATCTACCACGCCTTAGTCACATCAAGATTCATCCTCACTATGGATACCCTCTATTTTTTCTCTCTTAGATTCATGGCTACAAATGTCTAAGAACACTCATGTATGTGAGCTAAGATGATAAAGATAACAAACGACTCACATATATAAACAAATAAGGCTCATGTTCTTGTGGATAAAACCTCATGAAAGATACCAAATATTTGCCAAATGGACCGAACCATATGCTTAACTCTTGTGACTAATCTCCAACAGATCAAAGGCTGCTCATCTCAAGAATCAAATAGGACTTACTTATTGGTTATAATGGGGTTTAAGGTAAAGAAGGGTATGGATTGTTTTAGGAGTGTGGTGCTAAAAAGATCAAGAGCTAGTGGAATCTAATAATTAGATGAAATGTAAGCATAACTCCACATCAATGATTAATGATACACCTCTCCAACTTAACACCAAAATAGAACATGAATAGACTTTCTCAACATAATCTCCATAACTCCTCTTCCTTATATCCTAACATTTTTTTTTCTCATTTTCATTTTTTTTCATTTTTTTTTGACAATTTTCATTTTTTTTTCATTTTTTTTTTCAACAAACATAACCAATCCCCTTTCTTATATATTTCTTTCACATACACACATAAACAACCACTCTTTATATCCATAATGATATGATTTCCTTCCACTAGCTTGAAGCAAGGGTAAAGATATTAAGGCCCAATGGTTATTTAATGTGGGTAATGAAAAAATGCATGTTCCACGTATAGGCTCAAAAGGGTTTCTATAGGATGTATATCATGGATACACAAATTAGGTTAAGCTATTTGGTCATGTGATGGAAAATTCCTAAGCTGCCTTTATCATTTTCTCAATCAGAGCATGTTTTGATTATAAGCTTCGACTAGCACAAGAGTAAGTTCTAGTAATCTCTATAGTCCATTACAAGATCTATGGCAAATAATTTGATCAAAACAATTAAGCGTATATGAGGTTTACAAAGAAAATTTTGAAACCAAGAAAAATAGATGATTTTGTGTAAATTCGCTCAGAAAAAGAAGGTATATATGGTTCAAATGATCACTGAGGAATGTGATGAATCTCAACATGCCATGTCGGTGATTAGAAAATCATACATGTTCTTTCTCCATTCACATTTAGGCACATAGATATGTGTTCCCTATATCGAAATCAACACAAAAAATCTCCACTTACTTTATCTCAATTTCATGATCCTCTTTTTGTTAGATTTCAAAGATATATTCCTCATTGATTAGTTAAGGGTTCCTACGACTCTAAAAATACTAAACACTCTAAAAAAAATACTAAACACTCTAAAAAGAATCAAAACATTTTTTTTTGACACGTACATAAAACACATGCACCCCCACACTTAAATCACACATTGTCCTCAATGTGTAAACAACTAAAGAAACATGTAATTTTAAGTATGGAGAAAACAAAATAAATAAATAAATAACTAAAGGATAGAAAAACTCCCTCATGACATTGGGTTGCCTCCCAAGTAGCGCTTGTTTTTATGTCTTCAGCCTGACATGATCTCGGTTTACTCGTTCAAGGTGGATACGTCCACTTGAGAGCTGCTTCACCAAATCCTTCCTTGTGATGATCATCTTTATCCTGCAAGGAAGAAAAAGACAAAATGTTTGATTTAATGAAAGATTTGATCCAGCAAGAACGTAACTTACCTAGATTAGAGTTTAAACTGGTGTGTAAAGAGAGAATATTTTGCCCAATATCCATGTATCTTGATCTCTCTATCGAAGGAACATATTTTTCCATCTCAAAATCTTTAAACACGTCCTTCCAACATAACCTCTCCTTTGGAGCATCACGCTTCTTATTAAATGTATCCAAGGTGATTTGATTACTCTCTTCACTCTTGGATCCATCTAACCTGCTAAAAGAGGTAAAACAAGAAGTATGATTAGCATAAATAAAATCAACGTGGTTCAAAGGCTTACCTTGTGTCTCATGGTCATCTCCAAGCAAAAGTGGGGAATAAATGTTCAAAGATGGTATATGGTAGGTGAAAGTGATAGTCTTGTCTACCATATACTTCTCTTTGTTCACTTGATCCTCATTTTGATGAGATTCTTCTTCTACTTTGATAAGCTCTTCTTCCACTTGATCTTGCTCTTCAATGTTTTTCATGGAAACCTCCTCAACTAGCTCATCCTCACATTCAGATATGATATCATCACCCTCATAACTCTCACTTGAATTTGGAATTGAAGTACTAGAGAGCTCTTCTTGTGCTTGTCGTTGATTCATCAGGTTGACCATATAACCTATTTTCTCCTCTATCACTGACACCCTTTCATTTTGCATAATCTGACGTTGCACCAGTTGATTTAGGTTGTTTGTCAATGCTTCAAAAATCTTATCCATTTTTTCTGAACTTGAGGGCTCTGAAACTGGAGAAGATTATTGTTGAGGATATTGATAATGTTTTGACGCTTCATAATCACATATGTAAGGCTCTTGATATGGCACTGAATAATGATCATTCATTTGTATCAGTTGATTTCGGCTTCCTGCCAACTGGTTTTGACCATATATCAGTTCTTCAAGAATCTTATCCATTTTTTCTGAACTTGAGGGTTCTGAAACTAGAGAAGAATCTTGTTGAGGATGTTGATAATGTTTTGAAGCTTCATATTCGTGCATGTATGGGTCTTGATATGGCACTTGATACTGATCATTCATCCCCCATCCAAAGTTGGGTTGATGCCTCATTCCCGAATAGTATGTGCTTGTATAGGGATCGTGTCCTTGAAAACCATTGAAAGATTGAGCACCAGATTGTGTCCATCCTCCTCCTCTAATAGCTTGTTCATGGTAGGCATATGGATTTCCTTGCGTATGACACACTCCACTTGTACTAATAATTCTAGCTTCAGCTACCTGCAAAACAAGAGTAGTGAGTTTATTAAGTTTATCTTCAAGACTACTCATACTTACCTCATTTACTCTTGCGTTAAGATTCGAGCAAAGTTGTCCATAACCAAAGGATCCTCTCATAGCCACCTGAAAATACTGACACTTCAAAGGAAAAGGTTAAGAACAAAACACACCAAAAATCCTAAGAAAATCTAAAACAAAACTAAAAGAAAAAAAAATACAAAAACACTAAAAACAAAAACACACTAAAACTACTAGAAAAATAAAGGTGAAGTTACCAATCCCCGGCAACGGCGCCAAAAATTGGTGCGACCGCAGCCGGCACGCAATTTAAACCCTCTTGTTGTCAAATGTAGCACTGGTAAATAAGGGTATCGTTCTAAACCGGGGATTGAGAGGGCTCGCCTCTATCTAACTAGCTTAAACTATAAATAAAATAAAAACACTAAATAACCTAAAATAAATAAATAAGAAAAATACTAATGGGGGTTTATCAAAATAAGAATAAAATAATAAAAGGATTAAATAAAATAAAATAAACTAATAATGAAAATAATGGAAAATAATGGGAAACTAGCAGATAGGAGAAATATGTTAGGGAAATAAAAATCCACCACTAGATTAGATCGAGATATAATATTTATTTCTAAGTCATCTTTTAATCGTGAGAAAGAGATCGACCAAGTTGCACACCAAAAGCAGGTTTATACACCTTATATTACTTCCCTTAATTAAATTAATACGACAAAGCGCCAATATTAACCCTATTAAATACTAGCAGTATAGCAGCAACAAGCGGCTCCTATATTTAACTAGATTTAATGCATTAAGTGTAAGTGGAAGGCTGTCAATCTAAGTACCCAGACTAGTACAAAAAGCATGTCTAGCTGTATTTCCTATCCTTGACCCACACGTATCGAAACGTTTTACCACTTCGGTTAGAATCACAAAACGATTAGGTGAATTGCTATCTAACCTAGCTGCAATTTATACATATAAATTCTAGTATATTTAGATGGCCACCTAGCAGGCAAATAATCCTACATACTGTCACTTATGAGGAACCAGAACAAGGCATGCACCAAATAAACTATACTGGACAGAATCATACATATAAACGATAGCAATTAATTTAGAGTCAAGAAACAATCTCACGAAACAAAGAAAATAAAATTATAATTCAAATCATAATCTAGGGTTTCAAATTATTCCCTAACAATAAATAATCAACCACTCATAATTAACGAATTAATTACACAGAAATATATATCTAAAATATAAATTAAAAATAAGATAAAGAAATAACCGGAATTAATTTTGAATTAAAGGTTAAGAATTTATTCAGATAAAAATAAATTTTATCTGAAATAAATTCTACCGGTATTAATTTCTTCTTATTTTTCTTCCTTGTTTGCCTTGATTTCCGTGTAAAAATTTCTTTTCTTTTTTTCTTTTCTCGGCCGGCGGCTGACACTGCTGCGTCGCTCCTCGGTTCCCGTGCGGCCCTCCTTCCTTCGCGTGACGTGACGTGCGGCTCTGCTCGTCCTTGCGTCGCCCGAGCCTGAGAAGGCCCTCGACCGCCCGAGCCTGAGAAGGCTCTCCTTCTCTCGCTGTTGGCCTCTGTCAGAGCCTGACGGCTCTGTCTCCTGCCCGTCTCCCAGACGCTCGTTCCCCCTGCGTCTCTTCTTCTCTCTACGCCCGCGCGTCCTTTTATAATTTCATGCGGCTGCCACGTCAGCCCTACGCTGAGTCTTCTTCTTTGACTTTTCTTTTCCTTCTTTGCTTACTGCCCGGCTCGACGGCTCGTTTGGTTTAGTTTTGTTACAAGCCTTTGGGCCTTCGGCCTTCGGCCGTTGGTCCAAAGGTCAAGTTTCTTTTTTTTTTTTTTTTTAATTTCTTTTTTTTTTTTAAATAAAACCTGCAAAATAAAATTCAATAAATATTAATAAATAATATTTATTCTAAATTTACTTAATTTATATCATTTTAGCTCAAATAATAAAATTTATGCAATTTTTACCACTTAAGCATAAAACAATAATTATTCCCCTATATTAGTTAAATAAACTACCAAAAACTAAGATTATAAGGGTATAAAATGTGTCAAAATATGAACTCATCACCACTCCCTCCCTTTAGCCGAAATTCCCCCTATAACCCTCCCTTCTTATCTTCTTTCCCCTTCCTTCTTTTCCTCCTCCCAACCTTCATCCCATTTTCCCAGCCTTGCAACCACCATCTCTACCTCCTTGAGCCGCTTTTCATCGATCCACAACCAACACCTATACCTCTACTCCATGCCTACACTAGCTACCACTCAAAATCCCCAGCACAAGCCCTCCACTCAACTCCCAAATCCCCTACTCGATCCACTTCTCCCTCTTTGAGCCCTTCTCCCTTTCATTCTTGCATGAAACTTATGCTGCTTATGCACCATGAGTCCTTTATCCCTCTTACCCAAATCTTATTTAAGTTTGAGGTATAAGCATAGTTAATATTAGTATGTATTTGATTAAGGTTTTGATAGAATTTATTCCTTTGATTTTCTACTCCTAATATGATAAATGTTGATATTATTTGTAGGTATTAATTTTTACTAATCAAAGCTCAAACATTTAACTATGCTACTGGTAAGCTTTGATTATTGTTAAAAATAAGGTAACCATTATACCCTACTAAAATGTGTGGATATACGTATACTAACACATTAGGGTTTTTAATATATTTATATGTCTGATGTATGTTCTTAAGTATAAAGTAATTAGTGGCATATGTTGGTTGATGAAAAGAAAAGCATGTGAATTTATCTGTCATGTGTAGAAATAATGTTTAAGGAAGGAGCCTTATTGCTAATGATAATGTTAAATACATATATATGATAAGATATGCTAATGTGGCAATTTATTGCATAGATAATGTTAATATGAGCCCTATGTGCATTTTGGTAATTTCCTTGTGAGAAAGGGTATGGCTAAATAAGGATGTCTGGTGGGTGCTAAGGAGAATTAATGATAAATGATAATAGTTGGTGGTGTTGGATGATGTATATGGATGATGTATATTAATATTGTATGTGGTGAGGGTAATTTAGTAAATTTGGTATAATATGGGTGGAATGGTAACTTATAATAGTAAAGGGGGTAAAATGGCAAATGAATAAGTAAGAAGGGCATTTTAGTAATTTTACATAGAAAATGGATGACTTGGTAATTTTTGTGAGTAAGAAGGTAATGTGGTAAACTAATAAAGAAGAATGGTAATTTGGTAATTTTGCATAAATGAAGGGTATTTTGGTAATTTTGTAAAGTAAAGGGGGGGTAAAATTGTGATTTAATAAAGGAGAAGGGTATTTTGGTAATTTGGCATAATAGAAGGGTATTTTGGTAATTTTGTAAGTAAGAGGGGAAAAATGGTAATTATAATAATTAAGAAGGGTAATTTGGTAATTTAACCCACTAAAAGGGAAATTTGATTATTTTGAGAAGTAAGAAGGGTAATTTGGTAAATTAACTAACCAAAAAGGGGATTTGGTAATTTTAATAACTAAGAAGGGCAATTTGGTAATTTAACCCATCAAAAGGGCAATTTGTTAATTTAATAAGTAACAGGAGTAATTTGGTAATTTAACTAACCAGATGGGCAATCTGGTAAATGAAGTAAGTAAGAAGGGTGATTTAGTAACATAATAAACCTGAGGGGTAATTTGGTAATTTAAACAAGCACAAAGGGCAACCAACCGAAAGGTTAATTCACTATCTTAACATGTATGAGGGGTAAAGTCGGTGATTTGGTAGTCTAACAAATACAAGTGGTAATTTGGTAATTATGCAAACATGAAGGGTAATATGGTAATTTGGTAAATAAAAAGGGATGAATTGGTAATTTTACAAATAAGGGGTATTTTAGTAATTTTTGTGAGGATTATTGGAGTAAATCGATAACTTACACATAACTTGCCAATGGATTAAATAAGTCTCCATAATCAGACATAAGTAACATTGAATAATAAAATAAGGGGATTTGATAAATCAGTGAGTATCACAAGAATATAGCATAACCTAGGGTTGGATGGACAACTAAGGGTGTGAGATTCTATTTATCTCATATTCATAAAAGAGGTGTCTTAATCATTAATCATTGGTGGTAATGTGTGTTGGATGTGATATAAGGGTATGTTAGGGTTAAGTGTTCCATGATCCTTCGATGTGGACTAACCAAGCTCTAAGACCGTATTATGATTATGATGTGATAACCCTTTATGGCATGTGAATAAATGGAAACAAATTTTGAAATGAAAGTGGATGATACAAGGATGGCTTTAGTGGTTTCTTTAAATTAACATGGATGACCATATGAATAAGGATTACTTTATAAAAACAGAAACAAATGGAAATGAATAAGTATGCCGTTGTTGTTCTTTTTGTTTTCACCTTAATTAAGACACTAATAATTAATGTAAAGGACCTCAAGATTGGGAATGGTGGTTCTTTAGAGTTCACTACCCTAACAACATGGTTTACCCTATAATTATTCTGGTATTTGCTAGTGTGCCTTAGTGTCCCAGGTAAGCTCTACATAGATTAGGTTTTCTTATCTATAGGGTACTGTGTGGCTTCGTGCGACTAGGGTACCTTTGCATCCTTGGGTTGATGGTTGAAGGATGATACGTAGCTTGTATGCCCCTGTATGACTGGTGTACATTTGGGACTCAGGGATCTTGATCTCCCCCTCGAGTTAAATAAATGGACCTATTGTGTTAATTAAGTGGAAAAATACTAATCATGTAAAGTGAAAGATCATGTAAGTCGGGGCCAAACCAATCCACCGGGGAATAATAGTGGCCATGAGCCTTCTGCCTTAGAGATCGGTCCACCAACGAATAATTGCGGCTAGGTGGGCTTTGCCCTAATTTGTATTCCGATCCACTAGCTATAATTTTTGGGTTTGCAAACCCACATGCATATAATTTTAGAGATGATATTGAATGATATTCTTTTAATAGCTTCAGACTAAAAGAGTTATTTTCATCCTCATGATCTATGGTTATAATATAAGTTCAGCCTTAGTGTCTTTCTCTCTCTTGGTATGTGATGGTGTTACTACATGAATGAGCCTTGTAGTATGCATTTCTTATTGTATGAGGCATTACACTGTGTATTTTCTCTTAAGTTGCTTATGGTTATCTCTGTGTCCGTACATGTTATCGTTTTATATCGTTATTTATTATGTGTTATATATGGGCCTTGCCTTTGGTTTGGTATAAAGGGGTTACTCAACAATATAATGCTAAAGGGTACCATTTATGGGTCCCTACCTATTCAACGGGCAGTGTCCCTTGTAAGTCTATTGTACGTGCTATTCAAATGGGTATCGAGTATGAGCTTAAGGATTATTCAGGAAACTTTTAGGGTTCTCTCTCAACCTCTTGCTTTCTTGTTTAAAATTATTTTAGTCTTATAACCACTAATGGTGGGGATTTATCTTTTGTAATGTCTTTACTGCGTTACTCTAATTTAAATAAAAGTAAATTTGTGTGAATGGTATTTTGGTTCTTTTTAGCTTTAGAACTTAGTACTAGAATGGTAGGAGGAAACTAGTATGGTACTAAGTGTGGCGGTAATATCCTCAAAATTTACGATTTTTGCTTCTGCTAATTTTTAAATAAAATAAAAATTTTTAGTAGTAAATTTTGAGGTGTTACATAATAAACCAAACATTGGATGTTAATAAATTATAGGAAGACACTAATCACTTATAGTGGAACACCATGTAATTCGGGGCTAGATCAATCCACCGAAGAGAATAGTATCCAGGTGCACAGTGCCCTAAAGATCGATTCATCGATGAATAATAGTGGGAAGGAGTGTTCTACCCTGGCTGTTGCTGATCCATCAGCTATAATAGTACTCACATGGATATAATTTGATAGATGATGATTGAATAATGATTGATTAATAGCTTAAGGATAAAAGTATTGATTTCACCTTTATGATCTATTGATATATTATAAGTTTGGCTTCTATGCTTGTGCTTGGTTAGGTACATGATAGAATTGCTAAGTACATGGATTTTGTGTTATGAATTTCTTAATATATGTAGTTTGTGTTATGCATTTCTTATTTTCTGTGGTGTTACCTTGTGTATTAGTTCTAATGTCGATCATGATTTTCCTAAGCCCGCGTATATTATCATTCTATATTGTTTATATATGATGTGTTATATGTGAGCCCTACCTTTCAGTCTGGTATAAAGGGTTATTCAGTACCATAGTACGGAAGGATTCTGTTTGTGGGCCCTTGCCTATTCAATGACAAGTCTCCCTTATAGGACTATTGTGGTACTATTCAAGCTAGTATCGGGTACGAGCGTAAGGATTATCCATGAACCTTTTAGGGTTTTTCTCTCTATACCTTTTTCTTCCTTATTTAAAATTAATTTAATCTTATAACAAATCTAATGCGCTACTCTAATTTTAATAAAGGTGGTATTTGAGTAAGTTGTGTTATGTTCCTGTTTAGCCTTAGCACTTGGTAGTGGAATGGTAGGAAGAAACTGGTCTGGTACTAAGCGTAGCGGTAACATCTTTGAAATTTATGGCTTTTGCTTCAGGGTGGCCCTATCCTTCTTCCACCCTCTCTTTTCTTTCTCAACGAGTGACTAACCCATTTCTCTCCCTTTTTCTTTTATTCCCTTTTTGTCCCTCTCTTCTTTTCTTCTTCCCCTTTTTCTCCCTCTCTTATTCCTCAGGCTTGCCACCTCGTGCACCATCCTTCCTCCTTCCATTTTTGTCCCCTACAACCCTTCTTACACTTAGATAGGCCTTTCCCCCTTTTCCTTCTTAACCATCTAGGACCATGCACATTGGTAAGGAACCTGCACATCCCACTGCACACCCCCTACACTGCCTATTCCAAGCCACCATACCCTGCACCTACCCTTTCCCTTTTGACACCTGCACCATCCTTCCTCCTATAGCCTGGATAACTGATCGTCCCCTATCATATTCCTCACACCCTTACAATACCTCTACTCTCTTCTTCTCTCTGCTTGATGTGCTTGCCCTGTCTTACACAACCATCCCTTTCAGCCATTCCAGCCTATAATTGCTGCTAGGCCACGCTCCCCCAGACCACCCCTCTTCCATACATGTACCCATCTATACCTATAGAGAGCTCCCTTTTCCCTTAATTTCTTCCCTTCCCTTTTTCCCCCAAGCCTACAACCATTGTAGGCTACATCTCCTAGCAGAACCGCAATAGACAAACTCATTCCCTCCCTGCGACCACTATACCTTAGCCACCTTACACAGGTGCCCTAGCTAGTGCATCCACCCCTTTCTCCTCCACCATCTCAGCTGCGTGCCCATACACCATCATTGACCACCATTATCACTACCATAAATGTAACACCCCAAAATTCACTATTTTTTTAAAGCGGAAGTAATTAAATTAAAACTCGTAAATTCTAGGGATGTTACCGCTATATTTAGTACTAGATCGGTTCTCTCCGACCATTCGAGTACCAAGTGCTAAGGCTAAAAAGGATTATTTTCAAACTTAAATCCAGGGTTCATAAAAAGAAATAGAAAGATCATAACATAGAAATCATAGGACGTATAAAAGTTTATAATGAATAATAAGATATAAATTAGAGTGCGAAATCAAAATTTCTCGGAGGGAATAATCTTACAATCCCTAAAAGGTTTATTTGAAATACTCAATACACGGTAATAAATCATAAAAGGGTAAATACAATAAAAAAGAAATATAGAAGGAAATAAATCAAATAAAGAGTAAATACGGTCACGACACTCTCAAACTTTCAGCAAACCATAAACTTAACACTCAGCCTCGCTTGATGCTCTGCCCACCTACACAAGTCAGAAGGGTTTACCACTCATGGGAATGAGCAGCACCCATGAAAAGGGTGATCAGTAAGCTACGTAGTGAGCATGGTAATCGTGCACTAAGGCCAACATAAAAAATTCACATAAACCATGCAGAATAATAAAAGAGCATAAAGTCTAACATAATAACATAAAGACATATGAATATTGAGGTGAAAATACAAAGGTCCAGTTATAGTCGAGATTAATTACTTAATTAATCTGTTATTGAAATTATTTTCACACCATGCTTTTTATCAAGTCCACACGAGTACTGGAACCCCACTATTTTAGCTGGTGGATCGGCCACTTATGGTAACATACCCTACCACAAATTTATGCCGACGGATCGGTCTGGTCCTTTCTCGCACGGTGTTCCACAATAAGTACTTAGTGTATTTCCCATATCTTAGCGAACTGTAGGGTTTGGTTTATTAAGCTCGGTATCCCCCACTATTATAACTGGTGGATCGGTCACTTAGGGTAACATATCTTACCACTATTACATGCCAGTGGATTGGTCTCTAGGATACCTCGGTACCTGGCCACTATTTTGCCGATGGATCGGTCTGGGCCTGGCTCAATACTGTTTCATTTTACATGATTAATGTTTTAAGTGTCTTATCGAGAAATTTTCACCCTAGACATACATGACTCACTCTCCCCACAACACCTATCGTCTAACAGACTCGTTCCATATCCTCAGACTCATGTACCTCCCAACTTTCCCCCAACATCCTTTCCTTCATATCCTATCTCACATTAGAAGTCCAACTCTTAAGTATATGGCTCAAGGCCCACTACTTTACACTTCCAAGTCCAGTCCACCTCTCATTCTAGGGTTTTATCCCGAAACCCTAATTTAAACCTATGTTGTCCATCCACTCCGCTTTACACGACCCAAATCCTTTGAACACACCATACATCACAACTCATAGATTCCACCCTCATCATTACACTTTAATCACCAAGTACACGTGCTACTGTAAAAACCCTAAGTAGCCACACTGAACCCTAATTGTCCACACCAAACCCTAGATCGGTCTCCTACATACCTTTATATTGCTCCACGTACTATTTTTCATCCAAAGTATTCAAAAACCCAAACAACACTTACATTACCTTCCTTACACCCAAAATCAACTTTCCATATGTAAATTTCACTCCCATGCAGACTTTACACATTCCATGCAACCTTTCAAACTTTTCATGCAAAACCCTAAAACTCCCACGTGAAACCCTAGATTCAACCATGCAAACTCGAGATCCATCCATACAAAACCCAAGATTCCTCCATCCAAAACCTTAGATTCCTCCATGCAAACCCTAGATTCATCCATACAAGACTCTAGATTCCTCCATACAAAACCCTAAATTCTCCCATGCACGACCATAGATTCTCTCATGCAAGATCATAGATTCTGCCTTGCAAAACCCTAAGTCCATCAATACAAAACCCTAGTTTCTCTCATGCAAAACCATAGACTTTCCCATTCCTTCATTTTACTTTCACCCCATATTCTTCTTCCATTGATGGATCACTAACATTTTTAGGTCAACTCACATCCCTTGGTCAACTCATTTCTTTTTGGTTAACTTACTCCCCTTTGGTCAAATTACTTCCCATTTTCCATTTTCAACCTTTTCCCCACACAATACCACTTTTATACATCCTCATATGCATGTCTAAAGGGTCATAAATCAATCATCACTTACCATAATATTTCATCATATAAGCATAGTACAAATGCCATATAATAACACAAAAACATACTTCAACTCCACATCATACCACATACGAAATAATTACAGTGATAAACATAGGATTCATAACATAAAAAGCATATAATGCACATCAACACACATAAGGCCTTAGTAACACCCTTACCTAAAATGACACCGGTCTTGGAGCATGCTCCTACGTGTCCTTAGGGCTTTGACTGGTCTCACCTGTATGAGGGAAAAACTAGAAATTAGATTCCCTCCTACCAAAAATACTATTACTTATTTATTATAAGGCTAGGTTTTTGATAAGATAATAAAATAATAATAATAATAATCATTAACCAATTACTAAATTTGGCTAGAAATATAAGAAATAACAGTAATATTCTTAAAGTTGATAATATAAGGTTTAAAAACTTTATCCTAATAATAATAATAGTGATATTAAAATAATAATAATGATAATAGTAAAAATAATAATAATAACTATAATAAAAAATACTATTAATAATAATTTTAATAATATGATTTGAAATAAAAGGTGGAATAAGGGCTTCGACCCTTCACGAAAATAATACTAATAATAAAATTAGTAAAATTAATAATAAAATTTAGTAATAACAATAATAATGAAATAGTAATAATAATAATGATGAAAACCATAATAATATTGTAAAAATAATAATAATCATAATGGTAATAATAGTAATGGTAATAATCAAAGTTAAAATAAAATAGGGTTTCGACCCTACATTGAATAATCATAAACTTAATAAATAATAAAAATAATAATAATAAAATTGATAATAATAATAAATTCTAATGATAAAAAAATAATATTAATATTAATAATACTTGATATTTATAATACTACTACTAAAATTTAAAATAGGCACAATAGGGTTTTAGCCCTATATAGAATAATAATACTAACGTTGAAGATGATGATGATGATGATGATGATGATGATGAATGATGATGATGATGATAATAATAATAATAATAATAATAATAATAATAAAACTCATACTACTACTAATAATATTAATACTACTAAAACTAATAATCTAAATAATACAAATAGGGTCTCGGCCCTAATAAATAATAATAATAATAATAATATTGAACCGAATAATAACAATATTATTATATAATAAAAAATAATAATAATAATCGAATAATAGGTTAAAATTGAAATAAAATAAAATAATCTTAATTAAATAGGGAAAAAGGGATGATAGGGTTTAGGGTTCCACCTTATGGTAGCGGAGATAGGTGGTACAGGCGGTGGCGGGAAAAATGGAAGAAAAGGGGAAAAGTTGGATGTTGGGAAAAGGAGAGGTAGAATGGAGGTGGTGCTAGGGTGTTTAGAGTTGCATAGGTGGAGAGGAGTAGAATGGAGGGGGCGGTGTAGCCAAATGTGGCGTCACACGGTGGCGGCGACGGTGGCTAAATGAGGAAGAAGAAGAGAAAGAGAGAAGGAGAGGGAGGAAGATGAAAAGAGAAGTAGGGGAAGATGGAGGAGAGTCTGCAGAACAGATTGGGAGGCGTAGGGGGTGATGGCTACATTAGGAGAGGTGGCTAATGGTGGTTCGAAGGGTGGTGGAGGTGGAAGAGAGGGCTGATTGGGAAGCAAATTTTACACAATCAGCGTGGCTTGTGTAGGATAAATCGAGAGATGTGGGTGGTTCAATTAGTTAGAGGGCAGTGTAGGAAAGCCTTAGGTATGAATATTAGGAGGCGTAGTTGGCCGACATAGGTAGAATGGCCGTCTAAAGTGGCAATAGTGCATAGGAGGAATTTTGCAGGGTTCTAAGAAAAAGTCCCAAGATTGAGCTAATGAGGGGTATTTATTGATTTTGGAGGAGAGGGTAGGGTTCTGTGGGTCGGCGTGGGAATAGGGCAGCTAGGGTTAGGGTCACTGGTGGCGACGGTTGGCTGGTGGAGTTCAAAATCGTGGCAAGGGTATGTGTAGGAGAAAGGAGGGTAGTGCGCGGAAGAAAAGGGAGGTGGGTTGGGTCATGCTAACTGGCGAGTCATTGGGAAGAGAGAGAAAGGAAAACGGCTGGTCAAAAAGGGCATAACCTACGACATTAATCTCGGAGGTGGGTGGTGGAGTTATAGAGCAATGGTGGGAAGGAGGAAGAAAGTGAGGCTGGACTGGCGGTTCGGGGAAGAAAGAAAAGAAAGAAAAAGGAAGGAACCGGGAAGGTTAGCGCAGTGAGGGGGAACAATTTAAATGAAATGCATCTTTTAGGGGGAAAAAGTTGATAAAGCGCAGCGCCTGGGATGCCGAAAGAAGAAAAAAAGAAAGAAAAGGAAAAATGGGCTGGGGGAAGGAGATGCAAGGGAAAGGGAATTGGGTCCTTGGACTGGCCCAAGTCGGAAAATAAAAGGAAAAAGGAAGAAAAGAAAGAAAAAGGAAAAAGGGAAAAAAGGAAAAGAGAAAAATAGGTAGGTTGGGTATTTAAAGTAATTTGAATATTTTAGATATTTGAAAAATAATAATATTTAAATAAAATAATGTAAAATTTCCTTTTTTGGCTAATTTAGGTTTTTTGAAAGGTTTTTCATAAATTCCATTTTTATTAGCAAATCACTCTAATTTTCTCTAATTAAATTATTTATAACATTCCTATTAATTTCTCCCTATTTATTCTCTCTTATTTAAATAAAATAATTTATTTAATTAACTTCCAAAATAAAATCCTTAATTAGCTAGAATACCTAAATTTCTTCCTAATCAAAATACTTATAAATTTCTTCTTGATCTGCCCTAACTAATTCTCTTTTATTTTAATAAAAATAATTATTTTAATTAGTTTTCCTAATAAAACCTTATTTAACTATAATTTTTAAAATTAGAATTTTTGAGGAGTTTCAATAATCATTTCTCCCCCACTTTCCTATCCTGGTGCCAACATAACCCTTGACCCCAAGCTGCTTATCCCTACCTTTTTCACCAAAAATTTGTCACCACCACCGCACCGCTGCAGGCTCTGCCATGTCCACCGCTATGCCCACACACCATTTTTCTTCCCTGTTCTAGTCACCAACATTTCCTTTCCTCTCTTTAAGTTTTTATTTGACTAGAATATCTCTTACTATTATTCCTTTGTAAAAAAAAAGAGGGAAAAGATAGGCTAAGTTTAGATATTTTTATTTTCAAGGCTCTGTTCTGTTGACAAGAGGAGAGGAGGCATAGGTTATTCATACTTAGAAACTAGAGCCATTTATATAAGTATACAATCATAGCTAGGACCTTATTTTTGTAAAAATATGACCTGATTATCATGCATAAAATATTGGATGGTATAGGGTTGTATGTGTAGCTCGGCATAGAAATGATTAAAGGTAAGAAGATGTGTGGACATGATTGTGTTAGTAAAGTGTTGATGTGTATTTTCATTATATAATAATTCTTGTTTAAAAGGTTAGGGATTCCTTGTGTTAGATTCCATATGACTTAGGTTTAGTTCACCCATTGGAGGTCCCTAAGTGGAAATGGGATAGTGTATCGATGGACTTCATGGTTGGTTCACCTATGACCTATAGTGGTTTAGATTCAATCTGCGTTGTGGTTAATCGGTTGACTAATTCATCCGTATTCATACCAATGAAGTCAATTGGGAGTATAGAACAGAAGGCTGATGCCTATAGAAGGTATATGGTTCAGTATCATGTGGTGACTAAGGACATTGTGTTGGACCAAGATTCTAGATTTTTGTCGCACGTCTAGGAGAAGTTTTAAGCTGCTTTTAGGGCATAACTTAAGATGATCATAGCTTTCCATCCAGCTATAGACGATTAGGATGAGCATATTATTCAAACCTTAGAGGATATGCTTTACGCTTGTGTTCTTGAGTTTCAAATTATTTAGAAGGATCGTCTGGATATGGTAGAGTTCTCATACAACGACATATATCATGTAAGAATGGGGATGGTATCTTTCAAGGCACTTTATGGATAGACTTGCCATAGTCTCATGTGTTGGAGTGTCTCTAGTGGGATGGTAATGTTGTGGCCAGAGATGGTAGAGGATACTGCCAGGCATATCAAGATGATTCAAGGTCAGATGAAGGTAACCCAAGATAGGTAAAACAGTTATGTAGATCTATGGTGGAGAGTGGATGAGTTTGAGGTAAGCAAAAAGGTCTTTAGAAGGGTTTCACCTACAAAGGGAGTGATACATTTTGGTCACAAGGGCAAGCTTAGCTCAAGGTTCATTAGGCAGTACAATATTTTACATCTAGTTGGAAAGGTTTCTTATCGTCTTGCTTTGCTGGTGGAGCTTTTGTGCATGCATAGCATTTTCAACATCTCTCAGTTGATGAGGTACGTATCAGATGTGTCACACATCATTCATCAAAGATTATTAAGCTCGATGAGTCATTGGAATACTAGGAGCACCTACTCAGGATTCTGGATTCCAAGACTGGTACACCGTCATATGCACAACAAATTTAATAAATAAATCCTAATATCCAAATACGTATTAGATGGGAAGAAGGAGTTGAACCCACAAGGAATGGTATATAATCAATAATTCTATAATCAATATTAAAACTCGGGTTATTAAATAATATTATTTTTATCACTAAGTTCTATACTATGGATCAATGATAAATCATGTTACTCACTAATTACTGAATAAGGATAGGAAGGTATTGATTATTGTATTAGGATATCAAATAAATATGGAGAAAACAATAATTATAAATGATCTAACATTGACCTATAGAAACATATAATAATTCATCTCTTTACTTTCTCTTAATTATAATAAATTGAATAAGCTCCCAATTTATCACCTAACCAATTAATAACCTAGGTTAAGAATGCTAGATTCAATTAATAGTAGCATTGCAAATGGAAAGCAGTCAACTATGACTATAATCACATAAGCACAGATCATGCAATCGTGCAAATTAATAGACAAGATTCATAATTAACATTTTTCTAATTTAGAAACTTTAATTAACAATTACGTATTAATTCCATTATCCTAGCATTGATTAAGATATAAACTAAATAGGTGATCAATCTAATTAGTTTAAATTCTTAACCTATGATGCGAGATCATTCAATTCTGTCAGTTAATTAAATCAAATTTCATTTAGAATCATAATTTCAAATTACATTATTATATGTGAAATCCTAATTCCATTACCAAATCTTCCTACCCTATACTATCTATGCTGCTACCTTCATAATTGCAATAACATAAAATTAAATGTAGTAATCTATAATTAAAATCAATGATTAAGAATGAATTAACAATGAAACACTAAAAATAAAAGAAATAATAATGCATTTAATCAAAAATAAAACCTAAAATTAAAAGAGGAATGGAGAAGAACTTATCGACATGAATTACAAAGTGTTGATTGTTCAATTGAATAAAATGGAGAGAAAGAGAATTGGAATTGTGAATTATATGTGGTTTCTAGAGAATATAAAGAAAAGAGAGAATCTGACTCTCAAAATCCCTAGAAATGACCTCTCGAATGTTTAAGACTTTAGAAATATATCAGGAAAAAGTTCACGTGAACAGTTATAGAATTTAAGAAAAATAGGGTCCGTGTTTTGGGAAATATGAGGCCTTGGTGATCTTCCATGAATTCTCTACCAAATGCTGAATTTTGAAAACTGAGATTTTGTGTTTTGACAAAAAACACGGCCCGTGTTTCTTATTCCATCGTTATCTCTTTATGAAATTTCAACACAAGCTTCCCTTTGATGTATATTCTTAATTTCTGGTATTTTCTTCCATTGATTCCATATCTCTTGATGTGTTATTTACTTCATTTCCTCTTTCTTCGATTTCTCCTTTGAATTTTATCATTTTTATCTTTTCCTACAAAATCTATCCAAAAGAGAAAAACTCAAGAAAATATTAAATCTTATAAAATAATAAGGAATAAATGACATTTTTACTTAAGAAAATAACATATAAATCTCATATATCAATAAATTGAGAGATGCGTTCGAAGAGCGCACCATTCGTGAAGGTCTTTTGGTTGTGTCATGAGGCAAAGGAGGCTACTTAGGAGTCTAAGGAGGAGATCAGGTAAGGTATCTAGAGTTGTTTGCCTAGGTGCATTGCACTGGTAATACCACCTCTTTTAAGGGGGTTGTACCTTTCTTTTGTATATTGACCCATAGTTTTAGTAATCTTTTCACTTGATGGCTTAGGATTTCTTTTGTTTTGAGCTCGTAGTAATGTATTTATTTTTTGGACAATGGTGATGAAGTCTCTTTTAAGGGTGTAGTGTTGTAATGCCCCATCTTAAAATCCTCCAAATTATATTTAGAACTATGTTGATATAAAATAAATGAGTTTTGGTTTTTAAATGGGATTGATTTTCTAATAAAAATGTGAATTTCAGGAATACTAGTCCCCTTGTTTACATAACCCATCGACTAGTGCCCTAGAAAAATTTGTATTCTTTTTCTCGACCGCTATTTCAGATCTATTCCTAATTTTGATTTGAAATTGTCTCCAATAATGATGAAAACTTTTGATTTGAATTCAATTATGGTAGTAAGCATGTTTTTGTGTTCGTATATTATTTCTATATTAATCAACCCATTATATGATTTTAATTAGTAATAGTTTCTGAAAAAGCCACTTTTGGAAACAAACCTTCCTTCTCCTTTTTCCATCACCTCTCCCTCTCTCTTCTAGCAGCTAGGACATTGTTTATTGACTTTGGGGACTCTCCCTTAACTTGCTAACCCACTTGCATACCCATCTATGGCTGCATTCAATCCTTACCACCCCATCAAGTCATCCTTCACTACTTATCGTGCCTATCAAGTTGGTTTGCTATTTTCTTAGACCCATTGACTAGTTGGACCAAACTAGTCGGATAGTTATTATGACAAGTCAATCAATTAATAAAACCCATCGGTATATTTTTCTACTATCTAGAATGTTTTTCTTCTCTTTAAACCCATTGATCAGTTGGAAAAAACAAGTTGACTGGTTCTTATGATAAGTAAACTGGCGAGGCCAATTTCTCGATAGGTGTTTTAGTCACCTAGTATGAGGACCCATCGACTCGTCAGATTGAAAGCCACATGTTTTGTTTTGATTTCTGGTGCATTTCTCTTGGACCTTTTTGTGTTTATTTTTCATTATATTTATAACAGTTTAAATATAATTTCAATCATGATGACCTTTGTTGAAATGAACCAATGTGATATTATTTGAAACTTACCATATTTTAAGTTTAGTGTTGTCCTTAAACACCCAAATGGTATATGAGTTTGGTGTTATCTATAAACACCTAATTGTTGGCTTTTTATGCCGTATGTTGAGTTTAATGTTATCTTTAAACACCCAATTGGTTAAATATGGGATTTTAATTATGTTTTGTTTTATCAGTTGGAAACACTCAATTTGGTTATGTGTGGACTTGTTGTGATCTGCATTATCATGTATGTATAAATTAATGGTTTAAGATTTTGTTCAAGCCTTATTCTCCAGCTCTTGGGGTAGCTGCCTAGAGTTAGTGTCTAAGTCGCTCTTGGTTTATATCTTTTGCTTATTACCTGTTTCCTTCGCTACTATTTTTTAGTTTCCTAATTTTTTTTGTAGATGCACTCGATGTGTGGTAGGTGTGGTATCTCCGAAGAAATCCCCTTGGATGTATCCTGACCTTGGGTTGTGGGTGTGCTATCCCATGGTGATTATCGCGTGTTGCCATAACTTTTTTTCGTAGTGGAGAACTGGTTGTGGTTGAACGAACTATCTTAGTAATAAAAAATTGTATGGTTACTAAAAGAGGAATATTATTAGGGTTTACATTTTATGCATCATAGGTATTACTACATTTCTATACTTCCATGACTTCCATGCAAGTAGGCTATGTTGTATTTATATTATATTGTGATGATACCAACATGCTATTATGAGGCTTGAATGTGTTGCATGAGTCTCCCAAGGTTTAGGTAGTATATTTTACCAGTACTTCACTGTACTAATTCTACACTTGTGTGGTCACTATGATGATGTGCCTTTTGGTCCGAGGAGTAGAGGATGATTTGCAGGGTATCACTTTCATTTAGAGTATGCTGAAGGTGTTGACACATACCATTAGTGGGCTATTTCTTGGGGCTTGAGGTTGATGATTCTACCTAAGAGTTAGGCTAATTGGTTATTGGTATTTTACCTACCGTGCTAGAAATTTTCGTATTTTTGATTATTTAAACTCTTGGCTCATATTCCTATATTTTATTTTGTGAACTATAATGTGTATCCTACCTTTGATATGGCTTTAGTATCTATTTCTTTGCATTATCACATTATTATTATGATCATGCATTCTTTTGTTCCTTGTTCCATTTTTTCTTATATTAGGCATGGGTTAGGTTAAGATCACACCTCTCACATAATTGATGTGGCTATAACAATCATCAATTTTGTTTTCCAACAACTTTTGCATTATCTTAAAAAAGAAATATTTTAGTCCTAAAATTGAGGGTATTACACTATTATTTTCCCTATTTTCCTTTTTTCTCTCCATTCCCTGTTGCCTAATTCTTCTCCTTCTCTATTTTCCCCCTTCTCCTAGCATGAAAAGTTTTGTGCACACAATGCATACACGCCCATCACTTCCCACCACCAACCTAGCCATTACCAACTTCCATCAAATTCCACCAACTTTTACCAACAATGACTTACCACATTATTTTTTCAAGCATTGGCTCATTGTTCCTTGCTCCATGTTACCTTCCATAATGAACTAGATGGAATTAAAACCACTTTGGGTCCTCGAAAGACCAACTAGAAATTCCATTGATATGTCGTCACACTTCCACTTTGGAACTTCAAAGAGTTGCACTAACCCTGTCGGTTTGTTGTGCTCAATATTAACTTTCTAACATGTTAGATATCAGGTCACGAACTCTGCCACTTTCTATGTTATGTAGGGACACTAGTATATCTTCCTCATTTCCTTGTACAACTTATTTCCATAAAGGTGAAGAGTGTAAAGAGTACAATTTCCTCCATCTAGGATCCTCCCCTTAAGCTTTACACACCATCTACCATGATACCTGATACTACCATCCTCGTGGATTTGGAATCCTTTAGCTCTTCCTTCTGCAACATTAGTTTGGATTTTCTTGATATTAACATCACTAACTTGATTACCTTGAATCCCCTCGAATAGTGATTAGTTCGATTTCCATCTTTCTGATCTCTTGGTTCAGGTTATCAAATAATATGAACATGCCCAAGGAATGTGTTGTCTATCAACTATGTACATCTGAGACCACATTAGCCTTACCCTTATGGTAGGTCAATTCCAAATCATAATCCTTGACCAATTCCAACCATCAATGCTGTAATAGGTTTAACTTTTACTAGGTGTAAACGTACTTATGGCTCTTATGGTGAGTGTAAAACTTACACTCAGCTCCATAGAGATAATGCATCCAAATTTTAAGGGTAAACACGACTTCAACAAGCTCTAATTCATGTATTAGGTATTTCTATTCAAACGCCTTTATTTATCATGATGCATAAGCAAGCACTCTTCCATGTTGCATCAGCACACAACCTAGTCCATGTTTGGAAGCATCACTATACACCTCAAAACTATCATAATCACTTACCAATGTGCACACTGGGGCTAAAGATAAATTCCTCTTCAACTCCTCGAAAGCTTCACTACACTTCTCATTCCATTGAAAACATGCAGCATTCTTCAACAATTGAGCTATAGGTCAAGCAATATAGGAAAAGTCTGCCGCAAACAAATGATAATAACAGGCTAGTTTAGAAAACTACGCACCTCATTGACAAAAATGGGCTCTAATAATTCAAAAATAGCTTGAATCTTAACAGGATCCACTATCACACCATACTTAGAGATCACATGACCATGGAAAGCCACTTAACCTAACAAGAACTCATGCTTCGAGAGCTTGACATATAGTTTGTGTGGTCTCAACAAGGCCAAATTCTACCTCAAATGCTACTCATGCATCTCTTGATCATTGAAGTAGATGAGAATGTTGTCAATAAATATTACAATGAAAAAATCCAAGAAAGGATGGAAGATCTTGTTCATCAGGGACATGAAAGTTGTTAGTTCATTGGTGTATCAGAAGGGTATCATGGTGAACTTATAATGTCCATACCTTGTCGAGAAATAATCTTAGGAATGTCTTGTTCTACTATCCCTAGTTGATGATAACTCGATCTCAAATCATTCTTGGAGAAAACCTTGGCTCCCTTGAGTTGATCAAACAAGTCATCCATCCTTGACAATATATAACGATTATTCATTGTCATCTAGTTCAACCCTTGGTATTGATGCACAACCTTAAGCTCCCATTCTTCTTCTTGACAAAAAGAATTGGCACTCCCCATGGCAATATGCTTGGTTAGAGATAACCCTTCTCCAAAAGATCTTATAAGTGAGCCTTGAGTTCCTTCATATCTATAGGTACCATACGGTATTGAGCCTTAGATATTTGCTCTGTTCCTAGCAATACATCCATGGTGAACTCAAATTCTTGAACTTGTGGAATTCCTCATTATGGAAAATTGAGAAAATCACAAACCACCACTATCTGCTCAAAAGGCATCTCAGCTACGTCGGTGTCTCTAACACTGGGCATGTAAAGCGGATATCCCTTATATATGAGGTTAATAAACGCAATTGCTAGTGCTATATTCATGGAGGGGTTAGGTTCAGAGTTCTGGTATGAAACACTAATAGCCATTGATCCTTAGAGAACCACATGTTCTTCTACGCAATCGACCAGTGCTTGGTACTTCCCCGGTATATCCATTCAGATATTTACATCAAAATCACTCAACTCTAGATTTACGATGTTTAATGGAAACTCTAAACCTCCCACTACCAAAATGAATCCTTGATACAACCTAAAGCATATAATCCATTTCCTAGAACACAATACAAAATGAGTAAAAATACTACTAGATTGACATAAGGTAGATCTAGCTACAAACGTAGATGTCACAAAAGAGTGCAATGCACAAAAATTAAAAATTATGCAAGCAGAATAAGTTGAGATAGTAAGCATATTCATCACCACACTAGCCTAATGTTCTACCTCATCTTGATTCATCATGTTCAGGAATCCCAGTGATAGAAATCTTAGGGCACTAGTTGACTGTTGCTCTTGCTGGGAAGGATGAGGCCTTGGACCACTAGGCTGACTAGCTCGGCTAGCAACACTAGTTGGCCATGAAGGAACTCTCTGAATCAATAATTATGGCTATTGGATAAATCCTATGCTTAGAGCTCTAGTCTAGCTCCTCTAAGTGTTGAAACTACCAATTCGACACTCATATGCTCTATGTCCCAAAATACCACATCCATGGCATGTCACCTTGTTGCCTCTATAGTTTACTATTAGGTAATCTAACTAGCATCTCTTATATTGGTAGTGCCTCTTCTTGGCATGACCCCCCTAGACAACCCTCTAAATAAGCATGTTGACCCATGATTTGACCAAATATAGGCTGCAAACTAGCTTAGAGGATGCCTTCTTCTAGTCATTGGAATGCTAGGAACCCTTAGATTTCTTCTTTCCCCCTAACTAAGCACTCTCACCTTGGATGACTCAGGATTCCTCAAATTCATGCCTCTAATTCTTGGATGACTCACCCTCCAATGTTGGGATGACTCAAATTTCCTCTTCTTCATGTGTAGGTGAGTTCGGTCAAAGTGGGCTTGCTATACCTTCAAGAACAATTCTCATCTCATAGGTGCTCCACCCATACATTTGATGCTCCTCCACCATGTATCTACCCTTCATCTTAAGTAGTGGGAGACCACATCTATCATCATCTCTCCTAGGGAACCATAGGTAGTGAAAGTCTTCCACATGTCCTAAACCCAATATTTGTTGATATCAAGGTCCTTCTAGCCATCATAGAATGGCAGTTGATGATGCCCATGAAATGCCCATAAAATCCTAATTTTAAAAAATATAGTTAAATAAGATTTTATTATAAAAATTAATTAAATAAATTATTTTTATTAAAAGAAAAGAAAATTAATTAGGGAAAATCAAGAAGAAATTTATAAATATTTTAATTAAGAGAAATTTAGCTATTTTAGCTAATTAAGGATTTTAGTTTAGAATTAAATAAATAAATTATTTTATTTCAAATAAGAGGAAATAAATAGTTCCAAATTAATAGGAATTTTATAAATAATTTAATTGGAGAAAATCAGAGTGATTTGCTAGTTAGAATAGAATTTATGGGAAATCTTTCAAAAATCCTAAATTACCCTAAAAAGAGATTTAAATATTATTTTAATTAAATATTATTATTGTTTTTAAATATCCAAAATATTCTAATTATTTTAATTAACCCAATCCACAAACTTTATTTTTCTCTTTTTAATTTTTCCTTTTCTTTCTTTCTTTTCCTTCCTTTTTCTTTTCTTTTCCAAATTTTTTCCCTGGTTGAGCCTACCTACCCGCGGCCTAATCCTTCTTTTCCTTTCTTCCTTTTTCGGTGCATCTCAGGATTGCAATGCCACTCTTCATTTATTTTTCCACCGAAATGCCGTGTTTTGGTTAAAAAATTTTAACCTATGTCGCCCGGTTGGTTCTCCCCTACTTTTTCCTTTCTTTCTTTTTCCCCGGACCACCGACCCAGCCCCCTTTCTTCCTCCTTCCCGCTGTCGACCTGCAACACAGCCACCTCCGAAAATGATGCCGCCGTTTGACTCGCCATTTTCCCTCTATTTTTCTTGCTAATCCGTCAACCCCATCATCCAACCACTTCTCCCTTCTTCTCGTGCATGTTTTCCCCCTCTCCCAGCTGACCACTACCTTGCCACGATTTTGAATTCCACTTGCCAACCGTTGCTGCCGGTGACCCTAACCCTACCTGCCCTATATTTCCAGTACTTCTCTTACTTCATCCACTTCATTTTCTCTTTAAATACCCCTATAATCGGCAAGGGTTGAGCTTTTAATTCCTACCCAGATTTTTCTAACCTTGCCATCGCTGTCACTTCAGATGTTGTTGCCACCACCATCAACCAACACCACCGCCCTCTCTGCCCACCAAAATAATCCTTGCACCGCCTTTTAACTAAGCCTCCCTTCTCCCTTAATTCTCCCTACACAAGCCACCCCGGCTATATGAAGTAACCCTTTTGACCAACCTCTTCTTTGCCTCCGCCACCCTTCGCGTCGCCTTTAACCACCAATCCCGCCGCTACCATTGACTCCTATACCTCCCAAAACCACCTACAAACCCTCCTCTATTCCCCCCTAACTCTTCTTTTCCTCTCCCTCCCTCTCCACCTCTCTTTTTCTTCTTCTTCCCCATTCGGCCACCACCAGCGCCACCGTGACCGCCACCTTTGGTTGCGCCGCCCCCTCCATTCTACTCCTTTCCATTTGGGCAACCCTAAACACCCCAACTCCCACCTCCATTCTACCTATCCTTTACTCAACATCTAACTTTTCCCCTTTTCTTCTCCTTTTTTTACCACTGACGCCACCTCCGTGCACCACCGTTGGTGCCACCTGTGACCACCAGCCTAGGGTTGAAACCTAAACCCTCTTAACCTGTTTTTCCTATTCAATTAAGTTTATTTTAATTTTATTTCATTTTAGCCTATTATTCAAATATTATTATTATTATTATTATTATTATTATTATTAAGTTCAATATTATTAGTTATATTATTTCTTATTAGGGCTGACCCTATTTGCCTGAGTAGATTATCAGTATTAGTATTATTAATATTATTAGTATTATTATGAGTTTTTATTTTATTTATTAATGTTATTATTATTATTATTATTATTATTATTATTATTATTATTATTATTTATTAAGTCTATTATTATTCAATGTAGGGTCAAAAGCCTACTTCATTTTATCTTTGATTATTAGCATTATTATTATTACCATTATGATTATTATTATTTTTGCAACATTATTATGGTTTTTATAATTTCTATTATTTTTATTTATATTATTATTATTTTTCGTGATATTATTTTTATCATTGTTATTACTTTGGTAAAAGGGCGGAAACCCTTATTTGACTATAATTTGGAGTAATGCCCTTTTTATCATTATTGTTACCATTATTATTATTGTTGTTAATATTAACATTGATATTATTTTTAGTATCTTTGTTAATGGATCTTAGAGATGCTTGTAACCCTTGTTGTGTTCACAAAATAAGCCTAAGTTCTTCAATTAATGTCATTGAGGAGAAAAATTTTGCTAAAGAGTCCTTCAAAATACATGATGGTGATGATGAAGGATTTATAAATGCCCGTGCTCTCCTAGAGCTGCAAGAGTATGGTGTCAATATTCGTAAAGTGGATGATCCCATTTATCCCATGTGCATGGATATTGATATTAACAATGATCATTCTATTCCCAAGTACGTTTGTTCATGGAGGTGGGAAACAGGGAAGAACAAATTTCCAAGGATGATATACTACCTAGATACAGGAGAATATTTTATGTTAGAATTATCCTTTGAGCCAGATGCTACTAAAGTTAATTTGTCCGAGTGTCTCTACCGAAGTATTCCTTGTAAAATGCTATTGTCGGTTGTTGGTGGTTTTCTAACAGCAATTGTTGAGATGGGGGATGGAATGGTCCTGAAACTGGTTGATGGAAAGCTGAATTACTCAAGTCCTATACAAAATATTGCACCTATTTTGGATATGTCAATTATGGATTATCATAATGAGAAGCATCATCAAATGTTTGCTTGTTGTAGAGTGGCACTAGAGGGATCGTTGAGGATAATTAGAAGTGGAATAAGGGGACTAATAAAAGAGCATTACATATCAAAAGAGGTGGAATGATGGTTATGAGGTGGGTGACGGAGTCTGGTTGAGGGTCTGTCCCACCAAAGGAGTTATGAGGTTTAGTAGGAAGCGTAAGCGTATTCTAATGTGCATTGGAACATTTAAAATTTTAGAACATGTAGTGAAGTCACTTATTGCTGAGCTTTACTAGTGGAACTATCATGTGTGTACAATGTATTTCACGTATCTCAGCTATAGAAGTATGTAGAAAATCTTTCACACGTTATTTGACAAGAGTCACTTGAGCTCAATGAGTCCTTAACTTATGAGGAGAAAATGGTGAGTATCTTAGTCATTGAGATTAGAGAGACGTGTGAATGCTATTACCTTGGTGATAGTTCTTTGGCTGTCGCATAATACAGAGGAGGCTACTTGGGATCGTGAAGAAGAAATTTGAGCCAAGCATCTAAAGTTTTTTCCTCAGTTCTTATCACAACTATAAACCTTTTTCTTTAAGGGGGTGGTACCCATCTCCCTTAACTGTGAAAATGATTTGTGTGGCTGGATAGTTATAGACTTTGGGTAAGAAACCTCTTTAAGGGTATAGTGCTGTAATACCCCACCCTTTCGTGAAATAGATGGGTGATAATTTTTGTCAAATTTGGGCATTTGATTTTACTTTAATGTTTATGATTTGATTTGCTTCATGTTGGAAAATGAAGTTTAGTGAGCTTTATAGGGAAACCCATGGAGTGAATAGATGAACCGATCAACTTATTTATCATTTTAGTAAAATTAGGTTCCTTGAAAAAATTGATCGACTTATTAGGGGAAATCGATTGACTAGTGGATGAATAATCAACTGGTAAATCAAAATCAAATGATTGGTTCTACTCCATCCTTATCTCCATCCACTCGTGTCTCTATATCAATCATGTTAACTTTATGGGATAGATGGGATTACACTAAGCTCTACTTAGATATGGCTTTCGAGATAGTTGTGTAAGACTTCCTACTTAATTTGGTTGAGATGGTACTATACGCAAATCGATGTGGTCCTTTTTATTGATATGTTGGGATGATACCAAGTGGTGATAGATTATGTATAGGAGCAAGTAATGTTGTGGGGCCCACAGGGTGCTAGAGTTTCCTCCGGCGGATACAAGGCTAGATCTAAAACGAAGGTTGTATCTACCCACATGTTGTTTTTGTTTGTTTATAAGGATTACCTTATGTATTTGTGCATTATTCAAGAGTTGAACAAGGATGTGTCGGCATTAGAGAATATTGTAGGTGTCCATGACTTCGCATATATATACCTCAAGGAGATAACAAGTTTACTGTCAGGGCACAAGATAAACTTCACCAATGAAATGGTACTGTGTGTAATACAAATCTTGATGTTAACTTATAACTAGTAGAGTTGCTAGAGTTAAAGTCATAATTAGAGAATTTATTAGATCATGGGTACATTTACCTAGGTTTTTCTTTATGGACATAACAAGTTATTTTGTAAAAATGAAGGATTGTAGCCTTCATTTATGTGTTGGTTATTGGGGGATAAACCAATTAATTGATGCACTGTCGTATGCACAACAAATTTAATAAATAAATCCTAATTCCCAAATAGGTAGTATATGGCAAGAAGGAGTCGAACCCACAAGGAGTGACGTTTTAATCATTAATTTTGCTATTGATGTTATAACCCCGATTATACAATTTCATTTATTCTTATACTAAATTCGATTATACTAAGTCTTTAATCACGAATTGACAATTAGGGGAGGATTGAATTGGTGATGGAATTAAAATGCCATACATTCACATAAGAAGAATGATTCTAAACAATTTAATGTTGACTTAGGAAATTCAGAATAACGAATTCCTATACTTCCTCTCCACCTTAATAAATTGAATATGCTCTCAATTTATTTTTGCACCCATTTAATAACCTAGGTTACGAACACTAGATTCAATTAATGGTAGCATTATGAATGGGAAGTAGCCCACTACAATCATAATCACAAAAGCTCGGATCATGAAATTGCACGAATTAATGGATAAGATTAATAATTAATCTTCTTGCTACTATAGACAAAATAATTAACAATTACGGGTTAATTTCATTGTCTTAGCAAAGATTAAGTCCTAAACCAAATAGGTGATCAATCTAATCAGTTCAAGAATCTTAATCTATGATATGGAATCATTCAATTCAAACCATTAATTCAATTAAACCTCATCTAGAATCAAACATTTAAATTATGAAATGATAATTAAGTTATGATTCCATCCTCAATTCATCCTACCCTGTTCTAATTACTCAAATTTCTGCATATTCACAATTCATACAATTATACAAAAATATTGAAAATTAATAACAATAACACATTCACGAATTCTATTATTGCAACAATTAGATAATAATGAAATGATCACAAGTAAAATTACAGAAAAACTACTTAGATTCAGCAAATTGAAGATACAGAAATTTACAAAGGAATAGAGGAAACTTATCAATTGATGTGCAGAATCTCAAATCATCAATAGAATTCAAGAAGATCAAAGGTTGGAATTGTGCATTACATGTATGTTCTAAAGGAATAAAGGAAGAAAAATACATTCCAAATGTTTTTCGATCTTTTTCCCCTCTCCCCCAAACTCTGTTTTCATCTAAAATTTATCAGGAACAAGTCGCGTGGCAGTTACACGTTTTTAATTGAAAACACGGTCCGTGTTTATGAAACACGGGACCCCCGTGTTTTCTTCCAACTGCTCTGCTCACAAGGATTTACAGACCCATACTCGGGATAAATAACACGGTCCGTGTTATGGAAACACGGGACCCCCGTGTTTTTGATTCTTCCACTCAATTCCTTTGAAAGTTTCAGCTTAGCTTCTCTTGATGTATTTGTTCCCTTTCCAACTTTGCTCTCCTTGATTCGGCATTTCTTGATGTCTTCTCTACTTGATTTCTTCTTTTCATTGATTTCTCCTTAAATTTCTTCAATTCTTTTCTTTCCTGTAAAATTTATTCAAAGGAGGAAAACTCGACGAAAAGATTAAATCTAGTGGAATAAATGAGAGATAAATGATCTTTTTAGACATGAAAATAATCAATAAATCTCATCTATCAAATACCCCCATACTTGAATTATTGCTTGTCCTCGAGCAATATCATAACATGCACATGAATACATCAAGAAACGTAAGAGAAACAGGTCATGGAACACAAGATTTTGTGAAGGAATTTCCACGGTTTTTTTCTTTCGGATTAAAGGACGTCACAAAAGTTCCGGTGTGGGTCCGGCTTAGGAATTTACCCCTTGAGCTTTGGAATGCTAGAGCCATTAGTGCTATTGCTTCTTTCATGGGACAACCGATCCAGGTGGATGATTTTACGTCCCAGAGATTAAGAATTGAGTATGCACGGGTTTTGGTGGAAGTGGATATTGAGTCTGATTTACCTTCATCTGTGGAGGTTCATAGTGATGTTGGAAGCTTTGTGCAGGTTGTTGAGTATGAAGATTTGCCTGCTTTCTGTAAAAAATGTCACTCTGTAGGGCATGCTGAGACTGATTGTGAGAACCATAATGTCGCTCGGGCAAGCGACAAAGTGGTGAACCATATTTCTGTTTGGAAACCGGTAGTCAAGGGTAAACCACAGGTGGCCAAGGATAAGGTGCAGAGGCCTCCTCGTAAGAGTCGAGTTGAGACGCACAGTGTTCAGGCTAATGTTTCCACGATGGGCGAGCATTTGGACCCTCCTCCTAACCCTACATCCGGTGAAGTATCTCTTCCCCCCTTGGTTCGTGATCCTGTCAAAGGGAAGGCTCCTATTCTTGATGCACAACAGGTGGTTCCTTCTTCTTGTGTGACTAAAAAGAAGACCCAGATCAAGAGTCAGAGGCAGAGTAGCCAAGAGACATCTGAGTTACAACTAGCTGAGGAGACGGGTAGCCTTGAGTTGGGTATGGAGGATGAACAGGGTGAGCCATGGAAGATTGTCCGTAGAAAGGGTCGGGGCCCTAAAAGGAGGCCATTCATGTCCCTCATGAGGCCACAGATGGGGCTTGTGGGGAGGCGTAAGAGTGCCCGGCTTCACGCCGATCCTTTGGTATGAATATCCTGGTGTGGAATATAAGGGGAGGGAGCACTCCCCTGAAACAAAAAGCTCTCGCCAAACTTCAGCGTGTTCGTCGTTGCTCTTTGGTTGGTATTTTGGAGTCCAAATTGGATGATGAGAAAGTTAAAAAGTTAGTGCGTCTCTTTTTTGCAGGGTGGAAGTATCTTCATAATTTTGCTCTCCACCCTAACGGGCGTATCTTACTCTTATGGGACCCGGGTGTTGTGACTGTGACCGGTCTGGAGACCTCCCCTCAATCTCTCTCTGGTATGGTTACTGATCTTTCTACTGGTGCTGAATTTTGCCTTACTGTGGTCTATGGCTTTTACAGCGTTGGTGATAGGAAACCCCTATGGAACAATTTGAGTGCCTTATCCCCCATTATTGATGGTCCCTGGATTGTGTGTGGAGATTTTAATACTCCTCTTAATGCGGTGGATCGTTCGGGAAAGCGGCCGGTTACTGATTATGAGATGGCAGACTTCAAGGAGTGTTGCCTTGTGAATCAACTGGCGGATGTTCCCTCTACAGGTTGTTTCTTCTCCTTCTTTGCTAAAAATGTTAAGTGTAAGTTGGACAGAGTTCTCTTGAATTCAACTGGGTTTGCAGCAGATTGTTCAGTCTTGGCTCAGTTCCTCCCTCCAGGTTCTATCTCTGATCACTGCCCTGTTCTCATTACATTTGGGGGGAAAAAAGTTTTCCGGAGGCCCTTTCACTTCTTCAATATGTGGTGTGATCATCCAGACTTCCTGAGTGTAGTAGCCGATGCTTGGAGATTTGACTTCTGTGGGTCTCATCAGTTTAATCTGTGTCAGAAGCTTTCTGGCCTCAAGAATGGCCTCAAGCTGCTGAATAGGTTACACTTTTCCCATATTATCTCTAGAGCAGAAGATGCTGAGGGTGAGCTTATGCATGCGCAGGAGGATTTTTTATCGGGCTCTAGTGGTACTTCTTATGCCGTTTTGGAGGACCTTCGTTCTCGGGCATCTTTTCTGAACAAAGCGGCTTCGAGTTTTGTGGCACAAAAGAATAAGCAGAAGTTTTTGTTCCAGGGGGATTGTAATTCTCGGTTCTTCCACGACATGTTGAAGGCGCGCCAAGCCAAGTCTGTGGTTTTGCGTGTGAGGAAGACTGATGGTTCGTGGACCCAGAATGATTGTGAGCTTCATAGGGAATTCATTTCTGTTTACCAGCAGTTGCTTGGGACTGATGTTGATTGTGACCCTCCTGATAATATGGTTTTCTCTCACGGCCCTTTGTTATCTGAGGACCTTCAGACGGAGTTATTGAAGCCTGTTACAGTAGAGGAGATCAAATCTGTTGTGTTCTCCTTAGGGGAGGATAAAGCTCCAGGACCGGATGGTTATTCTGCTCGGTTCTTTAAGTGTGCTTGGGAGATAGTAGGGAAAGATTTCTGTGATGCGGTGCTCGAATTCTTCCATGCCGGTCGGCTCCTGAAGCGCATCAACCATACAGCTTTGGCTATGATCCCCAAATGCTCTCATCCAGAGATGGTTGCTGACTTTCGCCCTATAGCATGTTGTTCTACCACATATAAGGTGATTTCTAAACTTCTTGCCAAGCGGCTTTCTGTTGTTTTGGGGCATATTATCAGTGATGAACAGGGGGCTTTTGTTAATGGGCGATTGATGTCTGAGAATATCCTGCTGGTTCAAGAACTAGTTAAGGATTATTCAAGGAAACGAGCCTCGCCGAGATGCCTGCTTAAGGTTGATATTAAGAAGGCCTATGATTCCCTCTCTTGGTCTTTTGTGCATGCTGTTCTTAGGGGTTTCCAGTTTCCGGATCGGTTCGTCAGTTTGATTATGGAATGTGTTTCTTCCACATCCTTTTCTTTGAAACTCAATGGTCAGCTTACAGGATTCTTCCAGGGTGCTCGTGGGTTAAGACAAGGGGATCCGGTTTCGCCGTACATCTTTGTGTTATGTATGGAGTACTTTTCTCGTCTGCTTCGCTTGAGAGCAGTTAGACAGAGGGGCTTCTCATTCCACCCGAAGTGTAAAGCACTAGGTATTTCTCACCTTGCTTTTGCTGATGATCTAGTGCTTTTTAGTAGAGGAGATGTTGCTTCGGTGCAGGCCTTGATGCAGACTCTCATGGAATTCAGTGTTGTGTCGGGATTGGAGGCTAATCCTCTTAAATCCCAGATTTTTCTGGCTGGTGTTGACTTGGCGACTAAGACCCAAATACTTAGTTTGGCACAAATGGTAGAGGGCTCATTTCCTTTTCGCTATTTGGGTGTTCCCCTAAATCCGAGCAAGCTGCGAGCTGTGGATTATGAAGCCTTGATTAATGAAGTATGTGATCGCCTTAAAATGTGGCGGTCGCAGTTACTTTCGTTTGCTGGAAGATTGGAGCTGCTTAATTCAGTTATCCAAGGGATTATGGGTTTCTGGCTTGGTGTTTTTCCTTTACCAAAGGTAGTACTGAACCGTATTGTGTCCCTGTGCCGTAGCTTCCTTTGGCAAGGAAAACAGCCGCTTGTAGCTTGGTCCAAAGTCTGCTTGCCCAAACATGAAGGTGGATTAGGGCTGAAAGATCTCTCTGCTTGGAACAAAGCATTTCTGTGTAAGTATATTTGGTTCCTCCAAGATGAGAAATAATCCCTCTGGACTAAGTGGATCCATGCTAACTATCTCAGAGGCCAGGGGTGGGGTCAGTTCCAACCCTCACATGATTCGTCTAATTTCTTGAAGAAGCTCTGGCAAGTGTATCGTTGTGTTCTGGAGAAAGCGGGGTCTCGGGATGAAGCCATGGCCCGCATTTCTTCTTGGGGTTCGAAAGGCAAGTTTTCCACTAAGACAGCATATGAGTTCCTTCGCTCTTCTGGTGAGCTGTGGAGGGATCGTGCCTTGGTTTGGAAGGGATGTCGTACGAGGAGGTACTCTTTCTTTTTGTGGCTTGCTCTTCAGAACAAGCTGAACACTAGGGATCGGCTTTCTTTCCTTGAAGGTTCACTGGTATGTCCTCTTTGTGCTTTGGAAAATGAATCCCATGAACATCTTTTTTTTCGGTGTCCTGTGGTTAATCAACTATGGTCAGCTATCCGGACGTGGTTGGGCCTCTCACAGGGTTGTAGTACTCTTGTTAGCTGTGCTAGAGTCCTTCGCAGAATGCGTAAAGATCACTTCTTCACAGCTAAGATTTGCCGGATTGCTTTAGCTGCTACCATCTATTTAGTTTGGCGCGCTCGTAATGCTGCAATTTTTGAAGCAAAGAAGTTCGATGTACAAGGCTTAGTCCTTCAAATTAAAATCTTTGTGTATCGGTCCTTGTATTTTGATGCCTCTATGAGGTAAACCTCTTGTTCCTGGTATTGGGTCGCTACCACCCTGTTTTGTAGGTAGTGCATTTTTGACCTGGGTATGCCCAGTGTATTTGTACAGCTTTTGTTATAAAATTTACCACCATTCGGATGATTTACCTTCTTGTTTTTGGCCAACCTGCTAGGAAAAGGAGCAGGAATTTTTATAGGAGAATGTGACTTACTCTTCACCGTTTGTTGTGAATCTTCCTTTATTTCTTCTTTAGCCATTGTTTCATCTATCTCCTTGTTTGTGTCATCTTCTTCACTCACTTTTCTTGGATCTGACAATTGTTTTCCACTGCGAGTTGTGATAGCACTAGCATTTTCCTTAGGAATTCTTTCAGTCTGGCTAGGAAATTTTGAAGAGCCTTGTGCTTGCATTTTTCCAAGGGATTCTGCTAGTTGACTCACTTGATTTTCCAAATTCTTAATACCGTTTCTGGTCTCTTGTTGGAATTGTAAGGTATTGGTAGCTAAAGATTTTACCAAATCTTCCAAAGGCATACCCCTCGATTGTTGTGGAACTTGTGGTGGAGGCATCGGTTGAAACGGTGGTCTTTGCCGATTTGGTGGAATTTGGAAAAACCCGGGAGGTGGATTTGCTCCTTGCTGATTTTGATACATTTGTGGTCGGAAATATGAGCTACCACTTTGTTGAGCGTTTCCATACCTTAGATTTGGGTGATCCTTCCATCCAGGATTATATGTTGGAGCAAATGGATCATTCCTTTTTGGTAATGGTTGTCCTCTAATAGCGTTTACTTGTTGTTCTTCCTGCAAAGTAGGACACATGTCAGTTGGATGACCAGTAAAAGAACAAATTCCACATACCTTGGCAGGAATCTTTTCTCCTACAACTCTTTCCACAAGAGCTGTCAAATTCGAAACTTGCATTTTTAGTTCAGCAATATTGGTTTCTTTCACCTGTTGAGACATAGAAGTATTACCCCTATTACAATATTGAGTGTTAGATGCCATATTAGCAATCAACCTTTTAGCTTCGATGGGTGTTTTATCAACTAAAGCACCACCACTAGCAGCATCTATCATATTGCGATCCATAGGAGATAAACCTTCATAAAAATATTGTATTAATAATTTTTCACTAATTTGTTGATTAGGACAACTACCACACAATTTCTTGAAACGTTCCCAATATTCATGTAAAGATTCTCCTCCATCTTGCCTAATACCACATATTTCCTTTCTTATATTAGTTGCTCTTGATGAAGGGAAATATTTTTCAAGGAAAACCTTTTGCATATCAGTCCAAGTATTTACTGAGCCCACTGGCAGATCATATAACCATTCCTTAGCAGCATCAACTAAAGCAAAAGGAAAAGCTTTGAGTTTAAGTTGTTCTACACTTACTCCATTCGGTTTCATACCAGAACAAGCTATATGGAATTCCTTGAGAAATTTATTTGGGTCGGTGAAACAGCCTGAACTCATGGAATTGTTGTCTCTAAAACCTGTAAAAATAGGTAAGGCTCGTATTAATCTAGGTTTGATTTCACAAGTATCATTATCAGCAGGATAATTAATGCATAAAAGATTAGGGTTGAAGACAGGAGCAGCTAGCTCCTTGAGAGTTCGATTCGCCATTGGTGGATTAGTGTAGCAAGGTGTACTACACAAATCTTCTATACTTTCTTCTCCTTGATTTGTGGAACTTTCTTCAAAAGGTGATGGAATCTGACTAGCTTGTTCCAATTTCTTTCTCGTCCTAGATGCAATTGGAGAAGATGAGTTTGGATCTATGGCTGGAATAATTTTTCCTTGATGCTCGATTGCAAATGATCTCAATTGTGAGTGCCTGAAGATTTCACACAATGAAAGATTAGATGAGTTTACGTGAAGAATTTATCAAAACTAAAATAAGAAACCACAACAACAACAAAACTAAAGATTATAATTGCCAATTCCCCAGCAACGGCGCCAAAAATTTGATGCACTGTCGTATGCACAACAAATTTAATAAATAAATCCTAATTCCCAAATAGGTAGTATATGGCAAGAAGGAGTCGAACCCACAAGGAATGACATTTTAATCACTAATTTTGCTATTGATGTTATAACCCCGATTATACAATTTCATTGATTCTTATACTAAATTCGATTATACTAAGTCTTTAATCACGAATTGACAATTAGGGGACGATTGAATTGGTGATGGAATTAAAATGCCATACATTCACATAAGAAGAATGATTCTAAACAATTTAATGTTGACTTAGGAAATTCAGAATAATGAATTCCTATACTTCCTCTCCACCTTAATAAATTGAATATGCTCTCAATTTATTTTTGCACCCATTTAATAACCTAGGTTACGAACACTAGATTCAATTAATGGTAGCATTATGAACGGGAAGTAGCCCACTACAATCATAATCACAAAAGCTCGGATCATGCAATTGCACGAATTAATGGATAAGATTAATAATTAATCTTCTTGCTACTATAGAAAAATTAATTAACAATTATGGGTTAATTTCATTGTCTTAGCAAAGACTAAGTCCTAAACCAAATAGGTGATCAATATAATCAGTTCAAGAATCTTAATCTATGATATGGAATCATTCAATTCAAACCATTAGTTCAATTAAACCTCATCTAGAATCAAACATTTAAATTATGAAATGATAATTAATTTATGATTCCATCCTCAATTCATCCTACCCTGTTCTAATTACTCAAATTTCTGCATATTCACAATTCATACAATTATACAAAAATATTGAAAATTAATAACAATAACACATTCACGAATTCTATTATTGCAACAATTAGAAAATAATGAAATGATCACAAGTAAAATTACAGAAAAACTACTTAGATTCAGCAAATTGAAGATACAGAAATTTACAAAGGAATAGAGGAAACTTATCAATTGAAATGCAGAATGTCAAATCATCAATAGAATTCAAGAAGATCAAAGGTTGGAATTGTGCATTACATGTATGTTCTAAAGGAATAAAGGAAGAAAAATACATTCCAAATGTTTTTCGATCTTTTTCCCCTCTCCCCCGAACTCTGTTTTCATCTAAAATTTATCAAGAACAAGTCGCGTGGCAGTTACACGTTTTTAATTGAAAACACGGTCCGTGTTTATGAAACACAGGACCCCCGTGTTTTCTTCCAACTGCTCTGCTGATAAGGATTTACAGACCGATACTCGGGATAAATAACACGGTCCGTGTTATGGAAACACGGGACCCCCGTGTTTTTGATTCTTCCACTCAATTCCTTTGAAAGTTTCAGCTTAGCTTCTCTTGATGTATTTGTTCCCTTTCCAACTTTTCTCTCCTTGATTCGGCATTTCTTGATGTGTTCTCTACTTGATTTCTTCTTTTCATTGATTTCTCCTTAAATTTCTTCAATTCTTTTCTTTCCTGTAAAATTTATTCAAAGGAGGAAAACTCGACGAAAAGATTAAATCTAGTGGAATAAATGAGAGATAAATGATATTTTTAGACATGAAAATAATCAATAAATCTCATCTATCATTAATCGTGAAGTGTTGATATCCGCTTCTGGGATTGATGATTTGCTTAATTATCTTCTAGGAATTGCATTCTTCTTGAGGAGATATTTGATCATGGATTATCACAAGTTATGCATCGCAAAGACAAACATCATAGAAATGACTATTAAGACACAACATGGACACTATCAGGTTATGTCATTCCTTTTGGGTTTACCAATAAACCTACCTTATTTATTGACTTGATGATGAGAATTTTTTGGTTATTCCTTAACCAGTTTTTTTTTGTATTCAGTGGTAATATTTTGGTATTCTCTTGGTATATAGAGGAGAATAAGTAGCATCTTCACAGTAATTTTTTATACCTAAGATAACACAAGATATATGCTAAACTCTCAAAGCAAGAGTTCTTCCTTCAAAAGGTTACCTTTCATGGATATTTGGAGTCAAGAGGAGGAGGAGCCATAGATCTAAAAAGATTGTTATGTTCACAAAGTGGAAGAAACCCAGTAGCATTCCTAAGATTCGTAGCATCCTGAGTTTAGTGGGTTACTACAAGTGCTTTGTTCAAAACTTCATAAATGCAGCTCATCCCTTTATGAACAATCTAAATAAGACCATTCGATTCAATTGGGAAGATTCATTTGAGGGTGCATTTCAATAGTTAAAGCAGCATCTCACTACATGACCTACTTTGATTCTACCATCGAGATTATATGGTTTTGAGTTCCACAATGACGAGTTGATGCACATAATTGGTTATATATTATTGGAGCATGGTAAGGTAGTCGTATATGCATCCCTTCAATTAAAGCATCATGAACAGAACTACCCAGCACATAATTTGGTGTTGGTTGAGTTCATCTTCACATTGATGATATAGAGGCACAATTTATATAGGACGCAGTACAAAATTGTGAATTATCATAAGAGCCTCAATTATATATTCCCTTAGAATGAGGTGAATATGAGGAAAAGGAAAAGGCTATAAATGGTGAGGAACTATGATATCGAGTTGACCTATCACAATGATAAATTTAAAGTCATTGTAGATAATTTGAGTAGGAAGATATCACACTCCTCAAGTTCTTGTTTGGTGAATAGTTGGTTACTTGAAGAGCTTTGCGATATAGGGATAGAGTTCATTGAGTAGGGAAATTTGGAAATTTGGAGGTTTGGATGAGTGCTTTAACAATTAAGCCAATTTTATTTATGTTAATCTTAGAGGTCTAGTCTACAAATGTTAAGCTCAAAAGTATTTGGAAGAAGATGGTGGAGGTGAGGGCTTTTGAATTCATGAGTATGGTAGCATTCGCTACAAGAGTCATTGGTATGTACCTTAGAGTTGTGGTGATCTAAAGTGCTATATTTTAGAAGAAGGCCATAATACTTCCTATTTTAATCACTTAGAAGGGGATAAGTTATACAATAATCTTAAGTAAGTTTATTGATGGCCTTGCATGAAGTGAGAGGTAATCGATTTTGTGTCAAGGTTCCTGACTTGTTAGAACATCAAGATAGAGCACTCCATACCTGCAAGGTTTTTCCATCCTTTTGATGTTTTGATATAGAAGTGGCACTCCATCTCCATATATTTTATGAGTACACTCTTGAGGCGTTGCAAACGGTGTGATACAATTTTGGTATCATTAACCTATTGACTAAATCAATAATATTTTTTTAGCGATAAAGTAGACCGAGACTATGGATCAATTAGTTGATGCTGACATAAGGTATGTGGTGAGAAGTTATGGTACACCTACTAACATAGTCTTCAATAGGGATTTGAGGTTTCTTTCCCAATTCTAAGGGAATTTCAAAAGGCTATGGGCATGAATTTAAGGTTAAGTGCCATTTTTCAACCAGCTAGAAATGAGTAAACCAAGAAGACTAGATTTTTAGTAAGACTGTGTTAGGTTTTGGGTTCCACTCTTTTTTAAATTGGTAGTACCTAATATTGTAGTCTGAAATTCTCTATACTTTACCATGGAGTTCACCTTTCCTCATATATTCCTTCTCTTCTTTCTTAACCTTGACTTATTAACTTTAGGGACAAATTATTTTTGTAAGAAGCTAATGATTTGATATTGCAAATTTTCTCTAACCCAATTACTCAGTAACAAATATTTTAACTTAATCCTAATATCAATTCTAGGCCTTTAATATTTTATCCCATCACTAACATTGGATGATTGACATAAATATAATTATAATTCTAACCCCAATCATCCATCCCTTTTCCTCTTTGAGCCATGCACAACCTTTCGTAATTAGCCCCATTTCCCTTTCTTTCCCTTCCCTTGCACTACATTACCACTATACCATTCCCCTTCACTAATCAAAAAATCCCACCACCACATGCTTCAGCCTACACCCCATCTGCAATAGCCTAAGCCCCTATCAATCCCAAACCCACACTGACCTACACCATTCTTCATCCCCACTTCAGTACCATGCACCTAAATATACGTACACACACACACACACACACACACACACACACACACACACATATATATATATATATATATGTATGTATTATCCTTCTCTTCTGTTATACTTTACCTCCTTCATCATCAATAAGCCCCTATCCTGAAAATATCCTTATTTCCCCTCTCTCTACTTTATTCGATATTGAAGCCGAGAGCCATCACAACTAACCATCACTAAGCACCATCATTTCTTGATACACAACTGACCACTACTACCCCATGAATCCCTCTAACTATCTACGTACCAACACCACTCAAACAATTCTTCTTCCCTTCTTTGGATGCCAAATTTCTAATTTTTAATGAAAAGAACATATCTACACCTCCATTCCATGGGCATACATCCTTATATCACATAGCTCAGACAAACGCTCTCACACAACCACATGTGTTTCTCAGCAGCCTCCTTGCACCCTCTTCTCGCATGACCTATGCACACCCATTGTACAATTGTTCCCCTTTTCACCCATATCCTTAGCATAACTATTCTAACAACCCGAAATTTTAAACCCATGATTTTCTCATTTTAACATAATGCGAAAGAAATAAAATAAAATCAGAGAATGTTATTTTGACACAAAACAAAATAGAGGTGTAGCCATCCAACTAACCTATTATTGATATATGACTAAAAAGTCTTAATGAAAAATACTAATGAGAAACAAAAACTATACATGAGAGAGACATAGAGGAGAGAGAGATGCAATATATGACATAAAAAAGTTTGTAAACCAATTGTCGAATAACAGCCAAACGTTTAGGTAACTAAAATGAAAACATCTCAATAAAATGGGAAAACCTAACCAAGCGAAGTATCCTAACCCTTTATGATATAATAAATCCTTCCTAAAAATTGGCCATAAAGTTAAAGACCTACATCACACTTCTCGATCCTACAAAATTTCATCTATTGCCTCTAACAAAAGCCGGACCAATATAATAACCATACAAGATAGTAACAGTATGGTGAGATATAGGTAAAACAAGTTGTAACACCCCCAAAATTCACTACTGAAAAATTTCGTTAATTAAAAGAAAATTAGCGGAAGCAAATTAATAAAGCGTGAACTTTGAGAGTATTACCGCCACACTTAGTACCAGACCGGTTCACTCATACCGTTCTAGTACCAAGTGCTAAGGCTAAGAAAAAGAATTACAGTTTGAAAGAAGTTCCCCATACACAAATCAGAGTAGCGCATCAAATAAAATCCACCACTGGTGGTTACAGTAACAACATAACACTAAAACTAGGAATTTAAAGAGAAAGAGAAAACCCTAACGATACCGGATAACTCCTTACTCTCTTTCCCGTAGCCCACTTGAGTAGCACCTGAAAAGACCTGCAAGGGCACTGCCCATTGAATAGGCAGGGGCCCCATAAGGGAATCCCTTCAGTACTACGGTACTGAGTAACCCTTTAATACCACACTTAAAGACAGGCCCGCATACGGCACATAATGCAAGCTACACACATAAATAATGAGAGGTGCATACATAACAATAACACATAACACAAGTTATAATTCACGATCGATATCTTTGGGCCTTAAGCCATGTCATAGTATAAAACCCATATATTCGGGCCTTAAGCCATTATTCCATCACCATTCAATCAGTATCATAATTTATATCCATGTGAGTGCGAGGACCCCACTATTATAGCCGGTGGACCGGAAAGTATACACACAGGGCATAACGCCTCTGACCACTATTATTGCCGGTGGACCGGAAGGTAAACACACAGGGCAGAACACACCTGACCACTATTATTGCCGGTGGACCGGATAGTAAACACACAGGGCAGAACACACCTGACCACTATTATTTGCCGGTGGACCGGTCTGGCCTCGACTCACATGGTGTTCCACTATAAGTGATTAGTATTTTTTCATAATCTTATTCACATACAATACTGGTTTTATTGAGCTCGGGACCCCCACTATTATTGTCGGTGGACCGGAATATATATAAAATCATCATCCAGGGCACAACGCTCCTGGCCACTATTATAACCGGTGGGCCGGGATATATAAAGAATCATCATCTAGGGCACAACGCTCCTGGCCACTATTATAACCGATGGACCGGGATATATAAAGAATCATCATCCAGGGTACAACGCTCCTGGCCACTATTATAACCGGTGGACCGGTACTCAATATCATAATCATCTGGGCACGACTCATTAATATTCCACTTTCAATAATAGTATCTTTCCTTTCTTTAATCAGCACATCAATCATATTTATTTGCCTCAAATGGGAGATCAATAACCCGGGACACAAAGGTACACCGGTCGTACTGGTGCATATCAGCTACTCAGTACCCTTCAACCATGAACCCAAGGACACAAAGGTACCCTGGTCGTACTGGTGCATAAAGCTAACTCAGTACCCTACCGACAAGGACACCTAATCCATAAGTATGCATACCCCCTAACTAGGTCCGTAGAGCTAGAAAGAGTAAGACATAGGGCCTGGCTGGGGCACAAAGGCACAACAACAAATACTAGAATAATCGTGGACTAAACCACGTCCTTAGGGTAGCGACCCCTAAGGAGTCACCATTTCCGATCTCGAGGTCTTTCACTTTATGTAATAGTGTCTTAATTAAGGTGATCACAAAAGCACAATAATCCGATACTTATTCACTTTCAATCGTTCTAATATCATTAATCATTTCTTATTCAGATGATTATCAAGGATATCAAAGAGAAATCATTAAGGCCAGACTAATTATCAAATACTCTTACTTGGCTAATCAGCATTATTTGAATCATATTATAATGTTCCACAATCTCAAAGACATGTTAGGTACAAATTACTCATTTTCCCTTTACTTATGTAATTGTTAAGTATCCATTCCTTCCTCGCCAAATTACCATATTACCCTTTGGGTTACATAATTACCAGATTACCCCTTATACGGTTTAGGTCACCAAATTATCCCCTACACTTTTTAAATCACCATTCACTCCTCATAATTGCTACACTTATCATGTTTCCCATTTGGTTGGTTAGATTACCAAATCGCCTTTCTCCTTTGTTATAATTACTAAATTGCCCTTGAGTTGGATAAATTACTAAATTACCCACCTTCATTATCATGATTACTATTTTGCCCCTTTAGTTGGTTAAATAATTATCACTTTACCCTTTAATCGGCTAAATTACCAAATTGCCCCTTCAGTTGGATAAATTACCAAATTGCCCTTCTCCTTTATCATAATTACCATTTTACCTCTCTCAATTATTTTAATTGCCATTTACCCTTTTCAATTATCATAAATTCCAAATTAACCTTCCTCATAATTAATTTACCCTTCTTCATAATTATAATTACCAATTTTACCCTTCTCCATATTTAAAATTACCATAATGCCCTTTAATTGGTTAATTTACCAAATTACCCTTCTATAGCATCATACTTATCCAATTGCCCTTCTATAATCATAATTTAATTTCTAAATTATCTTTTGTCGTTATCATAATTACCACGTTACCCCTTACTCCCAAGTTTACCATAATATCCTTTTATTTACAAAATTACCATTTTACCCCCTTACATCCAATTTTACCATAATATCCTTTTATTTATGAAAACTACAACCATGCATCTTTTACTTTACAAATTACTATTTTACCCTTTCACATCCAAGATTACCATCTTTATCTTTCCATACATAATTACCATTTTGCCATTCCTACCCAAATTACCATATTACCCCTTTACTTATAAATTACCACTTCACCATTCACTTATAAAATTTACCATATTACCCTTTACTTATGAAATTACTATTTTGCCCCTCTACCTCCAAAATTACCATAATGCCCTCCTTCATCCAAACTTACTATTTTACCCCTACTTCCAAAATTACCATTTTACCCTTCTTTCTCACAACTTACAATTTTATCCTTTACTTGTAAATTATCATTTGGCCATTTACTCATAAAATTACCATATTATTCTTTTATCTCAAAAATTACCGAAATACCCTTTTCACTTATAAAATTTCCACTCAACCCCTTTATTCACCATTTTTCTGATTTTGCTAACACTACATAAAATAATGATATTAATACTTCATTTTTATCATCTAAGTCCACCAACTTGTCATTTTTCAACATAATACTCATTAGCAACTACACACATTGATTTATATACCTCATAAGCATTATTACTAAAATACCCTTAAACAATAACATCATTCATGCATTAGCAACATGATACATCATAAACAAGTATTTAACATTTCTATCCATGTTCAAACTCCTTCTTTATTTAACATACCTACATATGGCACAAAAGTTATCATGCTTTTTCTTTTTATCAAACAATATAAGAAACCATATACATATCATGCTAAGCACACCAAACATGCATAAAATCATACTAAACCCTTAATGTGCTAGCATACGTTTTTCCATATATTTAAGGGAGGATTAACGGTTACCTTAATCCCGCAAAATATCAAATCTTACCAAGCATAATTAGCAACTCAACACCTAAAAATAATATCCATCATATTTGTTAGAAATAAGAAGTTAAAAAGGATAAAACTTTATAAAATGAATTTATTTAAGAATAATACACTTTAATTAAATATGGATATACCTCAAAACTTAACCAAACAAATTCCAAAATAAGGGGGAGCTCACGCTGCATGGGCAGCGTGAGTTTCATGCAAAAACCATGGGGGAAAAAGGCTCAATGAGGGTGAAGGGAGCAAAATACATTATTTTCGGGTTAGGGTATTTAGGCTAGAAAAGAAGGTGGTTGGGGGAGGTTCTAAGGCAAGTGAATGGTGCAGAAGTGAAGAGGGGGTGTAGGTGGAGGCTAAGGGTGGTTTCACGGCGGCATAGGGCGGCACAGACGGCGGCGGCAAGGCAGCGAAGGTGGCTGCCGAAGTGGGTCGAGGTGGAAGGGTTGAGAAGGAAGGAAAAGTGGAGAGAAAAATGGAGGGGTGCAAGGGTTGGTTTCGGCCAACTAAGACATGGTGGTTGTAGAGGGGGTTGCAGGGTGTCGAACAGTGGGTTGGATGGCGGCAGAGGTGGCGGGAAGGCGGCGGTTGCAGGTGGCTCGGCGGTAAGGGAAAAAGCTGGGAAAAAAAGGAAGAGGAGGAGAAGGGAGGAAGTGTAGGGCTCGAGGGGTGGCGTGGTGGTGCAGGGTGGTAGTAGACGGTGGCAGGAGGTGGCGTAGGGGTTGGGCTTGGTGGTTCAAGCGGCGGCGGGCGGCGGTGAGAAGAAAAACGGGAAAAAAATGGAGGGAGAAGGAAGGAGAGAGGAGGGAGCTCGGGATGGGGATGATGGTTCGAAAATGAGGGGAATGAAAGGCTGGGGAGATGGAGAAAAAGAAGAGGGAGAAGAGAGGGGAAGGGGCTGGCCGGCGAGAGGACAAAGGTGGCAGGTGGTGGTCGGTTGGCAGGGAAAGAGAAGGGGAGAAGAGGGGTACGCGGGCTATGGTATAGGGGCGGTTTGGTTCGAATTGGGAAAGAAAATGACGGGGGAGAGAGGAGGAGAGAGAGGGCAGGGAGGTAGGTGGTGGCCGGTGGCAGTTGCAGGCGGCGGCGTGCTCGACCATTAGAGAAATGGTGGTCGGGCGTGGCAGAAGAGAGAAAGGGAAAGGAGCAGGATGCGGGCTGTCGGACCGGTCGGTCAGGAAAAAAAGGAAAAGGAGGCGGCTGGCTGTTGGGCGGGTGCGAGAAGGAGAAGGGGCTGGGGGACGGGCCTGGCCCAAACGCGTGGGGGGGGAAGGCTGGTCTGGCGAGGCAGCCCGAGGGAGGAAGAGAAAAAAAGAAAAAAGAAAAGAAGAAAGGGAAAAAGGGAAAAAGGGCAAAAAGGGAATGGAAAAATAGGAAAAATGATTTAATTTAATTTATGAAATCGTAAAATATAATATTCTTGGTAAATTATTTAATTCAATAATTTAATTTATTATAATCTAACATTTTAGTTTAAAAAGGATAAAGTTGGTAAAATATTAGTTTTGGAAAATTATTTAAATAAAATAATATGATAATTAGCAAAATATTTATATTTAATTTATTAAATAATCTTATCCAAATTTATATACTCTAAAATCCATAAAATTATTTAAATAAATAATTTTACAAGCAAATTTTATTTCAAATAAAGTTATTTATTAAAATATAGATTTTTGAAAATTTCGGGGTATTACACAAGTCTATCCTACCACATAGTTCACTTAGAGGTCATAATAGTTATTGTGTCATAAACATGTTAAAAAATTAATCATGAAATAATAAGAATAACATAAAATGATTACATATGTCACAAGCATAAATAAACCATATTAATATTATTTCATTATATGACCACATAACTAAATTATTAACATATTTAAATGAGAAACTTAAACATGGGAATACCCTCAAAAGTAGAGCATTCATCCCAATATGGGTGTTTTTATTCTATCACACCAAATGTGAACATGTGAATACCCTTCAAAATTGGAGTACCGATCATAATATGGTGTTTGTAGGATATTTCACCAATTGTAAACATGGGAATATCCTCCACAATCGGAGCACCAATCCCAATACGATTGTTTATAAGTGATCACACAAAATATAATGGAGTATGCATATCCTAGGAATATATACCTTCTAAATTCGGTGTTTAGATTATTACACCAAACTCAAAGGATAAAATGTAACACCCTACAACATCAAACTAGAAAATTTCATTTATAAGATAGTGCGGAAGTGTCATTGAACAAAAAAAACTAGGGAATGTTACCACCAAATTGCCATGAGATAGGTGTAATCATCATCTAATCCATGTCTAATGCAAGGAAAGTTGGACAACCACGAAGAATGCATGACTGCTAATGATATAAAAATTCCATGATAATAATTATGAGAATAGTGGCATGAATAGGAAAAAGTGTTTACAATATCCATACATAAAAAATCAAAGCCAAGAATTTTAAATAACAAAAAAGAATAAAATTGGGTGTTTAGATCATTACAAAAAACTAAAGGGATAAAATGAACACCCCAAAACATTGAAATAGAAAATTTTCATTTTTAAGACAACAAAACAACATTATTAAAAGAAAAAATAGGGAATGTTACCACCACATCGCCTTGAAAGAGGTGTGATAATCATCTAACCCATATCTAATGCAAGATAAAATGGGATAACCACATAGAATGAATGCTCTACTAATGATTCAAAAATTCCTTGATAACAATGATGAGAATAGCGGTGTAAATAGAAAAAAGCGTTCGCTATATCAAAAAATAGGAATCAAAGCCAAGAGTTTAAATAATAGGAAGGAATCAAAAGTATCCTAACATAGTGGGTAAATACATCTAACCAATTTGGCTAAATCTTAACTAAACGATAGTGTAACTACAAACACCAAGGAATAGCCATCTATTAACAAACAACATAATCCTAAACATACACTATTTGAGAATCATGGCCCTGTAAATCATCGTCTAATCAATCAACTTGACACGAATCCTCAATGAGGATGAAAATTAGTATGATCGAGTTGAAGTTTAGAATCATTTTTGCTAGGCATTGAGAAGAAGAATTAGGAAACTCAAGCAAGAACTAAAAAAGAATGAAACAAAAATTCAAAGAATTAAACAAGAATAAAAAAATCTAATTTAAATATCACCAATCTAAAATTATTCCAAATAGTTTTAGAATGAGTATTCAATCATGAAGAGAGAATAAACTATGTTAATTACTTGTGTTATATTTCAATATCAAAATCAAATAACATGTTACAAGGATGATATTACTTATATAAGGTTTTATGATATTGCTAACTAACACACTAACTTAGCCATATGGCACACAAATGGATAACAAGCAGAAGACTAGTATTAAAATGTATTTATATCTTCTATAATACATGGTTGAACAAGACTATTAAAAATAAAGTAGGTTAAGATTACATGAAATATTTTATAAGAATCCTAATCAAAACAATGATGTTGCCTTTGTAAGATTTAATAGGTCCTCTTGAATTTTACTTTCTTGCATAATAACTTCCTTTTAGATAGTTTGTAACATATGAAAATCTTTAGTATCTTAACTTCTTATATAAATTAATCATCTTCCTACAAATTTTTTACATAACTACAAGAAGGGCTTAAAGCTATATCATTAAGGTTAGTTAGAGCATTAGTATGAAAGACAAATAATATGATCGGCTCTAAAACTATGCATGAGAAATCATCACCTTAAGGATCATCTTTTGATGCTCCTACGACACTCTCCACAAAATGAGAAGAATTTATCCTCAGATTGAGATCATTAAAATAATGAGACAAATCAACCATAATAAATTTTCTTGAAACATTGCTATATGATTCATTTTTCTCCGCTCGTGACATTAATTTATTTTTCCATAGGCTTCAATTCTTTTTTTACGTAAATATAGCCACACCAAATCATCACCTTGAGTAACATGTGTAGCATCATCGATCTTATGTAAAGAATTAAAATGTGCCATCTTAAGAAATCCATCCACCATGACCATAATAGAATCCTTACCTCTTCGTGTTCCAGGAAACTCTAAGATGAATTCCATGCTAACCCCTTTCTATGGTCGACTTGGCACATATAACAATGTAGATAAACCTTTGTGAAAGTAAATCTCCCTCTTTTTTTTCCAATAATAAATAAGTGATATTTTATACACCTTTTATTATGCATGGCCAATATAAATTATCTTGTAATATTTCTAAAGTTTTGTTTAGCACCAAAGTGGTGGGCATATGCTCGTTTATGTACTTCCTTGATAAGTAAACCTCTTACACTTGATCTTGGTACACAAAGGTTATTATGTTTAAATAGAAATCCATCTTATAAAGTATAATTATCTTGACATCTATTTTTATTAGACAATTTATATTCTTCATGAAAGTCTTCGTAATTAGGATACATCTTCATTAACATTTCAAATCCTAATAATTTCTCATCTAGCATGATAAGTAAAAGTGATCTCCTTGAAAGAGCATTAGCCACTATATTTTTATTTACCATCCAAGTGTTTGATAGACAATATAACAAATTGTAAGAAGATTACCCACTTTTCATGTCTAGGAATTACTTTCTTTTAACCATACCAATATTTTATTCTCTCATAATCAAAATGTAGCACAAGTAGGTTTAGGCCTCATATAATAACTCCATATCTCTAGACTTTGTACATTGGCAAAGAATGTCATACCATAGGTAGAATACTTTAATCTAGCACTACTTAGTTTTTTTTCTAAAGTATATTATAGGTTTGTATTCTTGAGAAAGAACTCCTTGAACACTTACCCCACTCACACAAAAAGTTACCTTAAAAAGAAGGTAAAAATTAGGAATAGATAATATAGGGCTGTTACATAATTTATCCTTTAGGGTGTCAAAAGCTTTAGTGGCTTCTTTTCCCCATGAAAAATCTCCTCCTTCATGAATTGATTAATAGGTGCATCTATAGTAGATAAATCATTAATAAATCAATCGTATTAACTAGCTAACCTATGAAAAATTCATACTTGATTTATATCTTAAGGAATAGGTCACTCTTAAATAGCTCTATTTTTACTATATCAAATTTAAAACCCTTAGCATTAATAATAAAACCAAGAAAAACTATACTTGAAAGCATAAAATCATACTTTTCCAACTTTCCATATAGTTTAGATTCGTTGAGTTTATCAAATAATTTCCACAAATGTAGAATATGATCATGTTTACTTTTGCTATAGACAAGTATATAATATAAGTAAAATTAGTGAAGTCACTTAAGAAAGAAAGAATAATTTCATTCATTAGCCTCATAAAATAAAAAAAATGCATTACATAACCCAAAAGGCACATCGAGCGATACATAGATACCATATTTAGTTTTAAATGCTATTTTCCATTCATATCCTTCCCTAATCCTCTTCTAATGGCAACCACATCGTAAGTGTATTTTATAGAATATTCTTACACCACATAACTCATCATGCATGTCATCTAATCTAGCCATACAAAAATGATATTTGGTAACTATATTATTCGTTACTCCCAAATCTATGCACATACGTCAAGTAACATCTTTTTTAGGAACTAGTAAGGCAAGTACACAATATAGAATCATGCTCTCCCTTATGAAACCTTTATTTACTAGCTCTTTAATTCACCTTTGTAATTCCTTATCCTCCTCTAGATTACATCTAGAAGTTGGTCTATTAGGTAAAGGCATTCACGTAATCAAATAGATAGCATGTTTAGTATGCCTAATAGGTGGTATTCAAGGAGGTAAATCATTTCGAAATACAACACTATATTCATCAAGCAAACTAGTAAGATTTGAATTGTTAGAATTTTTCTCCCAAAATTGAGATAACATAGTTACTAAGGCATAACAGACACCCTATTCCTCAATCCAATTAATTATTTCCCTTTCATGTGAAAATAAACTATTTTTTAACTTGGGTAATGATATATAATCACATAGGGATGGTTTCAACTTATATTTCTTTTTATCCTTTAGCACCCAATATTCATTAGTTATACCATCATGAGCTGCATTACAATCATATTGCCATGGTCTACCAAGTAAAATACCACAAGCATCCATAGGCAAGAAACCACACAATACGTCCTCATGATAATCACTAATGCAAAAAGAAATAAGCCTTTGTGTAGTCATGTTAACTCCTTTACCCTTATTAGGCCATTGAAAGGAATATAGTTTAGGATGGGTAATAGTCACTAGTCCTAGTTGTTTGACATTTTTCTCACCAGCAATATTTGTAACAGAACCACTATCTATAATGACTCTACAAACTTTATCCTTAACTCTACACTTAGTTTTAAAGCATTTATAGTTTTAAGTAGATTGATCATTTTGGTTCTAAATATAATGCCCTTTGTAGTACGAAAAAAGAATTTCCATCTTCTTTATATATACTTAATATATGGTTTAGATTTAGCTTCTAGATCATCATCATCAATATATGATTTGATGTTTTCAATTTCACTCAAGGTCAAGACTCTTGGATTAAGACATTCCCTATGAAATTGACCATACCCTTAAAATTTGAAGCATTTCTAAGTGGACATTTCACTAACTTTAGTTTTACCTTTATCATCTCGGTTAGGGATAAATATTTTTTTATCATTTTTGGATTAGTTATATGTCCTAAATTTTGATGTAGATGTATTAGAATTATTATTTTTAGATGTAGAAGTTGAAGCACTTGTCTTTTCACGAGATTTGGTAGACATAATTTGCTTTTCACATTTTTAAGTTAACATAATAAAATAGCTAAGAGAATCATAGGCAAACATTTCAACTTTGTCCCTAATCAAGTTGTTAAGGCTGCCTAAGTATCTAGCACACTTTTGTTCTTTCTTCTCCTGTATATCAAATAAGAGTGCATGTCTCTTAAATTCCTTCGTATACTCTTTTATAGTAAAAAGCCCTTACCTAAGAGTAGTTAATTTGATATACATCTCTTGCTTATACTCTTTAGGTATAAATATTTTTCTTAGGTGTTTCTTTCACTTTTCCTAGACTTGATTTTACTTTCATCTTCCTTCTCACAAGTCCTCTTAAGATTGTGAAACAAAACCCTAGCTAACTTTTTAAATTTAAGAGTTACCAATTTACATTTATACTCATCATCATACTCCATAAATTTAAATATTGCTTCAATTTCATGCAACCAATGAAAAAAAAAACTCAACATCCAATTCACCATAAATATTAAAAATGCCAAGCTTTATGCCCTTATAGTCAAAATATATGTACCCTTATTGATGGTTTGCATAGCCTTTTAAGTCGTGGCTTAAATAATTTGATCCATTCTCTTGTGCTCTCTCTTCATTCTCTCTCCTAGCATTTATACGATCACCTCAACCTTGGAATACGCTATGAACCACTCCCTCTACTCGATCATTTGTAGCCTCCATCGTATTCTACATGTGTTGAAGAGTCTTTTAGCTGACTATTCTTGATTCAAACCATTTTAGTTGGCTTTCGATGGAAGGAAGTTGCTATAATTGTGCATTTCTTGCGTGGACACTTGCTACAAGTTGTCGAAGAGTATCATACATGGTCTTCATGGATACCTCTTCACCCATACTTGAATATATCTCTAAGTTACACTCACCAAAGCTCCAAATACTTGCTGTAATTTTCTTCTTGATGTCTTCTTGAAGTTATGTTTATAGTCTTGAAAGAATCTTGCACTCAAAATGGTCAAATAAACAAAAATAGATATGCTAGAAGATGTTATGAAGAAATGTTGATGAACTTCAAGAAAATCTTGATAAAGAACAGGATCCTTCTTGATCAAAGAAAGAACCCAATAGGAAGTACAAACATTGGTTGATATTTAGACACAAGTGAAGATATATTCTTCTCTATTTGTGAGGAACAAGAAAGAAATAATAGAAGTTGAAGAAAGCTAAGTTGTTTTTAACACAAAGTTGTCGAGGAAAAACTTGCAAACTCATGATGAAGAAGTAGAAGAAAGATTTTAAAGACTTAAATAAAAATAAGAAGAAGCTATAAAATATGTTGGAAGATCTATAGAAAAAGAATAGAAATTCAAACACTTACCTTCAAATGTTGAAGATCTGCACACAAGATATGCAATCTTTAACCACACGTTGAAGACTAAGAAGAATAGATTGTAGATATGAATTTTTGGTTGAAGATCTACTACACCTTGGTTGAAGATATATTAGACCCCATTCGAGTATCTTCAAACCTTGAAGTTGAAGATTTGAAGACCATGTTGAAGATACACTATTCGATTCAGTTATCTTCAATTTTAAGATTGAAGATATACTATCCTATGCTAACATATGTTAAAATTTATCATGGATGGATGTGCATGGAAGGAAAATGGCCTGGAGGAAAACACAAATGAAAGAAGAAGAGAAAGAAGGGGGTTTCGAATGGAAGAAAAATGGGAGAAGACTAGACTTATGTTTAAGGACCAAAGCCCAAACATAACTTTGATACCAAAGTTGACACGAATCTTCAATTAGGATGAAGATTAGTGTGAATGAGTTGATGTTTAGGATCATTTTATCTAGGTATTTGAAAGAAGAACTAGAAAATTCAAGCAAGAACTCAAAATGAATGCAATAAGAATTCAAGGAATTCAACAAGAATAAATGGAATTATATTTGAATATTATCATTCTAAGATTATTCCAAATACTCTTAGAGTAGGTATTCAATCGAAAAGAGAGAATTGAACATGTGAATTATTTGTATTATATTTCAATATCAAAATCAACAAACATGTATTTCAATATCAAAATTAAAAAACATTTTACAAGGATGTTGACACACATGCCTTACATAAGGGTTTATGACATTGCTAACAAGCACACTATATTAGCAACATGACACACAAATGGCAAACTAATAAATAACTAGTATTATAATATATTTATATCCTATATAATACATGGCTCAACAAGACTATTGCAAATAAAGTAAGCTAATATTACATGAAAATAATTTATAAGAATCCTAATCAAGACAATGATGTTGACTTTCAAAGGTTGACTAAGTAATCTTGACTTTAACTCTCATGTACAATAACTTCCTTTAGAATAGCTTGTAACATGTGGAAATCTTAAGTATCTTAAATTCTTTTATGAATTGATCACGTTTCAGCAAATGTTTTGTATAATTGTAAGATTGGCTTAAAGCGATATCATTAAGGTTAGTTAAGGAATTATCATCAAAGACAAACAATGTGATTGGCTCCAAAACTAAGCATTCCAAATCATCATCATGAGGATCATCTTTGGATGATCCTATAGTTTGACAAGAAGCTGGATCATCAAAGTAAGAAAACAAATGTATTATCAATATAGTGAAGCTTTTGTAAAACAAACTACCTAAGACATGGTAAGGGCTCATGTAACACCCCCAAATTTACTACTGAAAATTTTTGTTTAAATCAAAAGGTTTAGCGGAAGCGAAACAATTAAAACCGTAAACTGGGGGTATTACCGTTTCGGCACTAAGTGCTAAGGCTAAAACCAATCATCAATAAGTACGAAGTATCATAAAATGCAAGATGACATTTAGCATAAATCATTAATAAGATATAAGTCAAACAGAAGTTTGAATACGATTCAGGATTACAACCCCATACCACTTTTTTTTTCTTTAAAGACGAGAAACGTAATACAAAATATAGCTAACAAACAATCCCCAAAAAGGATCAGTATCCGGATCGCCTACTCACTCGAGTCAAGCCTTCCACCCCAAAATAGTAACACATCAAACCTGCATAGGAGGTCTGCTCCCCACCATTGGTGGATCATCACAGGACCCATTCAATCAATGTAGTATCAGTACGGGTCCAATACTGAGTAAGGGCGCAGGTGCGCTAAGGCCAAGCATACAATCATACCACATAGCACACATAGCACAATCATATCAGTAACATGTGATAACACGCAAGATAAGGCCTGAGCACTTTCCGGTGACTTATTCTTTATCCTCGTTAATAATATGTCCATTTCACACATATTCTTTAATAATCCATGTGAGTGCGGGGACCCCACTATTATAGCCGGTGGACCGGAAAGTATACACTTAGGGCAGAACGCTCCTGACCACTATTATTTGCCGGTGGACCGGTCTCCAGGGCAAAATGCTCCTGGCCACTATTATTTGCCGGTGGACCGGTCTGGCCTTGACTCACATGATGTTCTGTTGTAAGTACTTAGTATATTTCCCATGGTTTAACTTACTTAATTTGGTTTGTAGAGCACGAAATCCCCCACTATTATAGCCGGTGGACCGAAAAGTATACACTCAGGGCAGAACGCTCCTGACCACTATTATTTGCCGGTGGACCGGTCTCCAGGGCACCCCGGCTTCTGGCCACTATTATTTGCCGGTAAACCGGTCTGGGCTCGGCTCAACAATCTTTCACTTTACATGATTAGTGTCTTATCTGTGTTTTATTAGATATCATTCCACCCTTGACATGCATGTCATCGATGTCCTACTACCGCTCTCTCAAGAGGGCCCGTCCCATATTTTGAGACTCGTACCTCTTCTCACACCCGACATCCATTCCCCGTAGACTTAGGCATAGTGGCATATAGTAAGGCACAATCTCCAAGAATATAGGCCATCCCATTACATATGATGTCGACTCCGCATGTCCTCCTCCCTCTAGGGTTCCTCCTCGGAGACCCTAATCGGACCTATGTGGCCCAACTCTTTCTTACTTACCTAAACGTTACTTTTTTCTCTATCTCGCACCTCATTCTTTTATTAGGAAATTCCCCAAATGTGTTACTTTATCTCCCAAGTTCACGTATGACCGACAAAACCCTAGTTGGCCATTCAAAACCCTATCTGACCACGCCAACCCTAGTTGGCCTCATCAAACCCTAGCACTTTCCTTCTTCAACAAGTAACCTCCCTCTTTCACCCCAAAATCTCTTCTCTCATTTAGAAACCCCCCCCCCTCATTTTTTTATATAAGTGAGTTCTCACTCTTAACCCCATACTCCACCATGCAATCATTAATACCACCATACAAACATTAATACCTCCATAAAATCATAAATGCCACCATACAAACATTAATACCTCCATAAAATCATAAATGCCACCATACAACCCAAATACCACCATAAGCCATTAATACCACCATGCAATCTTTAATACCACCATACGAACATTTATACCACCATACAACATTAATACTTCCATAAAATCATAATTACCACCATACAACATTAATACTTCCATAAAATCATAATTACCACCATACAACATTAATACTTCCATAAAATCCTAAATACCACCACACAACCCGAATACCACCATGCAAACCATTAGTACCGCCCTAGAACATTAATACCATCATACAATATTAATACCTCCATAAAATCATAAATACCACCATACAACCCGAATACCACCATGCAAACTTTAAGACTCCCATGCATGGTTCCCAACTCTCATTTATTTCGGACATTCCTCCCACTTAAATATTCTCTCATAGATCATGAGGTACTTAGGTCAACCTCATATCCCCCTTAGTGGTCTCACTTCTCATTTATTTTCGGTCATCCTTATATTCCCAACTCATATTACCATTTATCCTAACATGCATGTCCTAGAGGGTCATAACATAATACATCATAAACATCATACATATAAATGTCATGCTCATGTCACGGAAGCACATACAACATACCTCAATCTCCAAGCTGCGCTACACATAAGACAAGTTATCCACAAATCAGACAATACATGGCGTAGCATGGCATACACAACATTCAACACATCCACGTCACACATAGCACAAGGCCATTAGCTTCGTCCTTACCTAAGGCGACGCCGGGCTTGGAGCACGCTCCTCTAACTCCTTAGGGCTTTGGTCGGGGTTACCTATAAAAGGGGAAAATGCTAAGTATTAGTTTCCCTTATAATTACTATCACTCCTCATTCTAGTTTAAGGTTAGGGTTTTTATTACTAAAAAGGGTTTTATACAAAAACTAGGGTTTTTACCTTAGAATTAGTATACTAAATATTAGTAGTCAAAATATAGTTATTTGTGATACTTATTGTTACACTTATTTTATTAAGCCCATTAGTTCCATTCTTATAATACTAGTGTTCACTAGTCATAGTGAAATAGTGATAATAATAATAATAATAATAATAATAATAATAATAATAATAATAATAATAATAATAATAAGACTACTAATAGTGATACTTATGTTTCAAGTAATAGAACTCTAGCGTTTTTAAGATTAAGTCCAACAATGGTGTTAGGTTTGAAATACTAATATTATAAGGTCACAATATTACAAGTAAACTATTCTTAAGGGTGATAATGATAATGGTAATAATACTAATAATAACGATAATAATAATAATACTCCTAGTAGTAATGGTTATAACAATAATACAACCAAGTAAGGTTAAGTAGTAATAATAATAACCATAGTAAGGATAATAGAGATAATAATAATAAAAATGTTAATACTAATAATTATAAGAATATGACCAAAGTTAAGTATAATACAAGTTAGGGTTTAAAAGGGATGTTAGTATTAGTAAGAAAATAAGAACATTAATAATAAAGACAATAATAATGGTAATAATGACAATAATAATAATAATCATAATAATAATAATAGTAATAATAAAAGTAATAACAATAATGATAATAATGATAATAATAATAATAGTAGTAATAGTAATGAAAGAAATAATAATAATAATAATAATAATAGTATTAATATTGGTAGAAATTAGTAGTAGTTATATAAAAGGGATATTAGGGTTTGGATGAGTGGAGAACCACCTAGGGTCGGTGGTGGTCCGGCGGCGGCGCGTGGCGGCGACGGCGACGGCGGTGGAGGAGGAAGGGAAGGGAAAAGATCAAGGTGGGGGCTGGATGGCAGGAGGAAAAGAGAAGTTTGAGGTGGGGGGAGAAGCAGCAGGTGAAGGGGAGTGGAGTGAGGGTGGTGGCGTGGCAAGGGGCGGCGGCGCGCGGCGGCGGCCGAGGGTGGTGGAGAGAGGTGGAAGATGAGGGAGGAAGGAGGAGAGGGAGGTAGGGGAAGTTGAAGGCAGGGAAAGGTAGAGGGAGGTCTGCTGGGCATTTTGGAGGGTGGAAGAGGCTCTGGTGGCGGCTGGGCTGGCGGTGGGTGGCGGCGCAAGGGCGGCGAAGGCTGGGAGTGGTGGTTTTCGGGATAGGAACTTTGCACGGCGAGGGCGGCACGTGCAGGGCAAGGCGGAGGGTGGTGCTGGCTTGGTTTTGTCGAGGGAGGTGCAAGGATGGTAACGGTGGCCAGAGGTCGCGGCGGTTGTCTCCGGTGACGGCGAAAAGCCCGTCTTTTGTAGGCGGCGGAGAGGCAGAGTTTCGGGGCAAAAAAAACGAAAAGGGAGCTGATCGGGGCTGCCAATGGGGGGTATTTATAGGCAATTGGAAGGGGAAGATGACAAGGGGAGAAGGAGGCATGTGAGGTAGGAGTGCAGGTGGCCGGCCGGTGGCAGGTGGTGCAGGTCCTGCCATGGCAGGCTGGGTCGGGGAAGGGGAGAGGAAAAGGGAAAGAGGTGGGCACGCGGGAAAGGGAGAGAGGGACTTGGTTGGGGTCGAAAAGAGAAAGAAAACGACAGGGAGAGAGGCAGGGAAAGACAGCCGGTACTGGGCTGGTGGCCGCTGGCAAAATTCGAGCTGCAGGTCGGCGGCTGTGTGGGGGAAGAAGAAGGAAGGGGAAAGGAGGAGGACCAGCGGTCCAGGGGAAAAAGAAAAAGAAGGGGGAACCGGCCGGTTCGGAGTTTATAAGGTTTTTTTAAAACTAAACGTGGCGTTTCAACGGTATGGGGGACAGAGTGAAATGCCCCGAAAATTTCTAATTTTATAAACTATATTTAAAGGATTTTTATTATAAGAATTATTTAAATAAATTGTTTTTAAATTGAATTAATTATGGCAAATCAAGAATAAATTTATAAGTATTTTAATTAGGAGGAATTTGGGTATTTTAACTAGTTAAATATTTTAATTTGGGAATTAACTAAATAAATTATTTCATTTAAAATAAGAAGGAGAAAATAGTTTCAAATTAATATTAATTTTACAAATAATTTAATTAGAGAAAATCAGGATGTTTTGCTAATTAAAAAGGAATTTATGGAAAATCTTTCAAAAATATTATTTTAGCGTAAAAAGGGATTTAAATATTATTATTTTTTTAAATATCCTAAATATTCAGGTTAATTTAATTGACCCTAACCTAATTATTTTTTTCCCCTTTCCTTTTCCCTTTTTCTTTTTCTTTCTTCCTTTTTCCTTACCTTTTTCTTTCTTTTTCTTCTTTTTCTTTTTCCTCTTCTTTTCCCCGACTAGGCCTGGCGCGGCCCAGTTCTTCTTTTCTTTTCTTCTTCCTCTTCGGCCCAGCTCGCGCGACGCTGCCTTCTTCCTCCGCCCGTGGAATGCTACGTTTCATTCATTTTCTTCACTAAACGCGCCGTTGTGTTTAATGAAATTACCTCGTCGCACCCGACCGCCGACCGGCCCGGTCTGCCCCCTTTTTCTTTCTTTTCTTTCCTCGCGAACCGTCCGGCCCAGCCCTTTCTTCTTCCCCTTCGTGCCTGCCAGCCCCGACGCCGCCCTGCACCTGCAACTTCCAGCCCGATAATGGCGGCGACGGCTACGCGGAGCTTGACCGACCGATGCACCCTTCTTTTCCTTCCTCTTGACTCACACATTGACTTGGAACGATCAATTATCCTCAACTCTCGCTCGTTCCTTCTCTTTTGGCTCGCAAAATTTCAGCCCCGACCCAAATGTTCGACGGTCGATTCCTGCCACCGGCCACCAAAACCCTATCACCCAAACCCATCCTGCCGACCTCCAAAACCTAATAACCCATCTAAAACCTATATATAGCCTGTTGTGAGTGTGGTCGAGACTTTTTCCTTCCGAAACCCTAAGTCAGAATCGCCCACCACCGTGACTTCAGATGCATATTCTGACGCCGATAACCAACCTCAACGCCACCACCACATCTCAAATTCTTCGTTGCAATTCCCTCTAGCTAACCATACCATTTTCAAACTTCGATTCTTCTTGCACGGGCGTCCATAACCGTGCAAAGTTTGCTTCTCATCTCGCCCAAAATCTTGACCCCGAGACCTTTAACCACCGCCCGCCGCCACATACGCCGCTTCTGCCACCCTATAAACCACTCAAAATCTTCTACTAAGTATCCTCCACCGAACCATAAGCTTAGTTTATTTTTCTCCTTACCCCTTCCCTCTTTTTCTTCATTTTTACCTCTCTTAGACCCATTTTCCGGCCACCTCCGGGAACCACCGCCGGTGCCACCAATACCCTCCAACTCAAGGTGAAACCCTAGAACTTTTAAATACTTAATTTCGATTTATTGATAATTATTATGCTTTTATTCTAATTTTTAATGCTAATTCGAGTTTAATTATTATTATTATAATTATTATTATTATTGTTATCAACTGTATTTTAAATTCTAAATTTGGTTGACAGGTCTGGGAGTATTATTGAGTAAGATAAATTATCATTCTCGAATTTTGCCTATTTAATGTAATTATTACATGTTTAATAATATTATTAATAATATAATTAATATTATTATTGTTAGTATAATTAGTTATTTGATACTGCAATTATTTCAGGAGAATTAGAAACCTAAAATTTTAATTAAGTCTTGTAGCTTTGCCTTTTATTATTATTTTTAGCATTTTTAACATTATTACTAATTATCTTATTATTATTAACCATATTAACTTTATATAATAAGTATATGTATAATATTAATATCTTTTTACATTTCAAATAGTATTATCATTAAATGGGGAGGTTTCGAAATCCACTTTGTAAATTTAAGGCTTAGATTATTATTATTATTAAGTTTTCTATTAATATTACTACTATTAGTAATAATTTGTTATTATTAAAATTATTATTATAATAAATATTATTATTATTATTACCTTTACTAAATTTATTTCGGTAAAGGGTAGAAACCCTTATATCACCTTTTTACTTTAAATTATAATAGTATGTACTAATGTTTTAGTGGTTTTGGGCATAATTAATTAAGAATCAAGACTTAAGATAAATTAGAAACTAATAGTAGTATAGGAAGGAAGCTAATCCTAGTATTTCTTCCCCATAATAGGTGAGCCCATTCAAATTCCTCAAGTGGAATAGGAGCGTGCTCCAAGACCGGTGTCGTTTTAGGTAAGGAGTGCTAAGGCCTTTTATGTGCTTATGTGTATTATGTGTTTCGCATGTTATGTATCTATGTTTATTATAATTAAATATTTTATATGTGGTATGACTTGGAGTTGAAGTCGACGTGGTTTGTGTGAGAGGAAGGATGAGAAAGGAGGATGGGGAAAGAAGTTGACTAAGGGAAGTGAGTTGACCTAAATTTTATGGTTTTATAAGGAATAATTTAGTTTATGATGTTATTTGGGAGAATGTAATTTATAATATTATATGGGAGAATTTAGTTTATGATGTTATTTGGGAGAATGTAATTTATAATATTATATGGGAGAATTTAAGTTATGATTTGATTGGGAGAGTTAATTTATAATTTGTTTTGGGAGAATCTAATTCATGATGTTGTTTGGGAAATGTAATTTATGATATCATATGGGGGAATCTAATTTATGATTTGCTTGGGGAAATTCAATTTATAGTTTTCTTTGGGAGATTCTAATTTATGATTTTATGTGGAAGAATCTTTATGGCTTGAATTTAGGGTTTGGTATGGAAGAATCTTTATGGTTTGAATTTAGGGTTTGGTATGGGTGAATCTTTGGTTTTGGTTGGATTGAATTTATGGTTTTGTATGACGGAATCTAGGGTTTACCTGGTGGTATTAATGGATGTATGTTGGTATTAGGGTTTGTATGATGATATTAAGGTTGTATGGTGGTAATTATAGTTGTATGGTGGTATTAGGATTTACATGGTGATATTGATGGTTGTATGGTGGTATTAGGGTTTGTATGGTTTAATTTAGGGCTTCACGTGGAATTTTATGGTTTACATGAAAAATGTTCGAAGGTTTGCATGGGGGGATTAATGTCTACATGGGTATGAAATTTACGTGTGGAAAGTTAATTTGGGATGTATGGAAGGTAATGTAAGTGTTGTTTGGGTGTTTGAGCACTTGGGATGGAAAATAGCACGTGGAGCAAATTAAGGGTACGGAGGACAGTGAATTAGGATTTGGAGTGGTTAACGATGGATTTTGAGGCTGCTTAGAGTTTTGGGTTATCATGTGTATTTGGTAATTAAAGTGTAATTATGGAATTTTATGATTTGTGATGTGTGGTGATTTATGCATGTTTGGTGAAAGCCTTTGAATAAGATACTTAAGATATTAATCACGTAAAGTGAAAGATGTTGAGCCGGGCCCAGACCGATCCACCGGCATAATAGTGGCCAGGTACTGCGGTAACCTGGAGATCGATCCACCGGCTTAATAGTGGTAGGGTATGTTACCCTAGTGACCGATCCACCGGCTAAAATAGTGGGGGATCCCGAGCTCAACGAACCAAACTATACATGGTGATAATAAGTGGGAAGACATTATCTACTTATAGTGGAACACCGTGCGAGAAGGGGCCAGACCGATCCACTGGCATAATAGTGTCAGGGAATATTTCCCTCGCGACCGATCCACCGGCTAAAATAGTGGCAGGGTACGTTACCCTTGCGACCGATCCACCGGCTAAAATAGTGGGGTTCCCGTACTCGTATGGACTTGATAAAAAGTATGGTATGAAATGAATTCTGATCAGAGATTAATTTAAAAATTATTCCAGTCTACAATTGGGCCTTTGTACATTTACCCGGTTGATCATATGCATTTATGAATATGCTCTTTTATGTTCTGCATGATTTATGTGTTGGCCTTAGTGATCAAGTCACCTTACTCAGTACTGGACCCGTACTGATACTACCTTGGTTGATGGGTCCTGTGATGATCCACTGATGGTGGGGAACAGACCTCTTTTGCATGTTTAAGATCACAGACTGTTTTGGGGTGGCAGGCCTGACTTGAGTGAGTAGGCAATCCGAAATTTGACCCATCGGGTTTTATCTTGTTTAAATGTATTTCTATTTGGAAGTTACAAGTGTTAATAAAAGTTTATGCGTACTCTGATTTTGTTGTATGATCTTTTGAATTCTTTTATGAATTGTTAATTTGAATTTAACGTAAATCTTTTCTTTTGCCTTAGCACTTGGTACTGGAACGGTCGGAGAGAACCGGTCAGGTACTAAGTGTGGCGGTAACATTCCCAGAATTCACACGTTTTAAGTATTTCTATCTTAATTGCTTCCGTTTAAAAAAAAAATTAGTGAATTTTGGGGTGTTACACAGAGCGCCGTGTCGCGTTGCCGGTTTGGCAACGGCTATCTTCAGCGATCGGACGCAGCGTCTCAGCGGGAGGAGAGCCGAAACGCTGCGTTTGAGTGCACGAGGGGAAGGCTCGCTGGGCCGCGGGCGAGAAGAAGGAAGGAGAGGCAGGGAGAGGGGTTTGGGCTGCGCAGGCCGGCCCAGTCCAGGGGGGAAGAAAGAAAGAAAAAAGGAAAAAAGTTAAGGAGGAGGAAGGAAAAAAATGGGGAAATGATAAAATGGTTGGGTTGGAGGTATTTGGGTATTTATTTATTTATATAATTAATTTATATATTTAATTTTAATAATAATTATTTTAATTATAATAATTAAATCCTTTTTAAATTAGTTAGGCTATTTTGGATAAATTGTCCTTAACTTCCATTTTAATTAGTAAAATGTCCAAAATTTTCTAATAACTTATTTATTATTTTCTCCTTATTTTTCCTTAATAAATTTCCTCTTTATTTAATAAATTCACCTACTTTCTTAATCTTTCTCTAATAAATTATTATTTGCCATAATTCCTAAATTAGAATTTTTGGGGTATTTCAGCTCATGCTCCACAATGAAGTCATATAGCAGCATATTGATAAGTTTACTAACATAGTATAACATTCAAACTCATAATAGGTATACATAGGGTGTACTTGTAAGGAAATCATGGAAGAATAATCACATAAATCATAAATTAGAATAACATAGTAGAAACCATGTTACAAATCTTCCTTTAGTGGCCACATATTTTCCAATTATTAAGATAATACATTCAACCACACATAGTTCTCCACCATGAAAAGAAGTCATGGAAGCAGACATACATAATGGATTACCACACCTACAAAAAAGGGTTAAAATACATTAAAAGTGCTTTTTCTAGGGTATACAACACCCACCACACATTGAATGCACCAAAAACAGAGCTAACACAAAATAGAATACAACACACAACACATGGGGTCAAAGTACATTGTAGTGGATAATTATAAATTACTAGGGGACTTGTATTAGGATACCTCACCCACCCAACTAGACACCGATGTCATGCCAGCCTACCAATATCAAATCCTATAAGTCAAACATATGCACATACCCCTACTGACAACAACATGGTGGAGAAGGAAATAGTTACCGAGTGAAAGGATAAAAACACATGGTGACCCACATACTAACACCCATCTAGCTGCCATGAGAGTTAAAAAAGAAAGGCTCAAATGAAACATTCATGATTTGAGCATGATCATCATTAGTTTTTCTTTATAAAATCTTCATCATCATCTCTTCATCCTCTTCCAACCATATTAACCCTTAAATAATCCTAAATAAACCATATATAAAACCACCAAAACTATAATTCTATATTCCTACACACATCAATTTTGGTATTAGAGCATAGGTTATAGTGTAGTGTTACATACACGATTAAGATCCAATCTTTCCTCTAAGTTTCTTTGAAAATCGAGTTCCCAAATTCAAGATTACTATAAGAACTCATCAAGAAGGTGCCAACATTTGAATACTGGTTGACTTGAGATGGCATTTTTGGAAGCACACCATTTGTGGGTGTAAAGACGACATGGCGAGGCAAGGAGAAGAATTGAGAGACGTTCTTAAGGTATTGATGGAGGATATCAAGGAAGTTAAGCTACGTATGGGTAGAATGGAAGCCTCACAAGCTTTAGGATCACATGTCTAAAAAATTGAAAGAGATCAAGTACAAGATAATCATAGAAGGGGAGAACATGACCAAAAGGTGGAAGGAGGAGAAGAAAGTGTAGGGAATTATGCACGAGCTCACGAAAATTCAAGGAAATCATATGGTGATGAGGAGAAGGGGATTCGATTTGACCTACAGGATTTTTGAAGTTAATCTCAACACAAAATCTTTCCTTGAATGGTTGCAAATTGTTGAATCTATTTTTAAATATAAAGAGCTTGATGATGAGAAAAGATGTCGAATTACCATATTAAAATTTAAGACGTTTGCTAGAGTATGGTATGACAATTTGAAGAGGAAAAGGGAAAAAGAGGGAAAAACAAAGATAAGATCATGAGAGAAATTGAAAAAGCATTTAGAAAGAAAATTCATGCCTAGAGAATATGAGAAAGTGAATTTCACAAAAATGACTACTTTTGAGTCAAGGGTTGCTTTGACTGGAGAAGTGCATTAGAGATTTTAAAAATTTAACTTTTCTTTGTGATGTGCAAGAAAGGGAAGAACAAAGATGTGCTAGATTTATTAGAGGTATAAGTAAAAATATTAGAGAGAAGGTGGAGGTGTATCCTTATGATCTATTTGAAGAGTTAACAAAATTAACAATTAGATTTGAGAAGAAATTGAAGAGAACTAAGCCACTAAAGAAAGCAAACAATGTACCTTATTGTTCAAACTTCAAGGGAGTGGCAATCATGCTCTCAAGCAACAATTCAATGTAATAATAGAATATACAATCATGAAGAAAATGGCAAGGACAAGATGGTTGATAAGGTGAACAGGCGATGCTTGAAGTGTAAAGTTATGGTCATTTTGCTCAGAATTATTCAAATTAGAGGGTAATGACTGTGAAGGAGATAGTGAGTATGGAAGCTTATGATGAGGAAGATGAAGATCTTAATGAAGACCTTGACGATGGAAGTGAATATCTAGAATATGCTTTGAAAGATGGTCTAGCATATTGCCATGTGTTGCAATGAGTTCTTCAAGTGCTACGACAACCTCAACCTACTCAAAGGGAAAAGATCCTTCAAGTGAAATGTTGCGTCGAAGATAATGTGTGCAAAGTCATCATCAATAATGGATCTTCTATCAATGTTACCAGTGAAAGAATGGTGAGAAAGCTTAGAGTGAAGACCATGGATCATCTAAGACCCTATTCATTTAAATGGATACAAAAGGAATAAGTTGTATGGGTAAACAAACAAGCTTTCATCTCTTTGAAAATTAAAAATTATTTTTATGCTATTCTATGAGATGTTCTACCTTTGGATTCTTGTCATATTTGCTAGGGAGACCTTAGCAATTTTATAAGCAGGTTACACATGATGGAGTCCTTAATGAAAGTAAAATGATGTTTAGGCTCAAGCATAATATAGATGGATAGAGTTTAGCTCTAAGGAGTAGGAGTATACTAAGGGTAGGAAGCAAAATAAAGGAGAGAAAAAGAGAGTTGAAGGAAAATGGGAGGAAGAAATAAAGAAGGAAGTTGTCGAAGGTAAGGGAGGAAGAACAAGTAGTAGCATGGAGTTGTTGATCCTTAAGGAGTTAGAGATGATTGAAGCTATCTAGAGTGAGAATATATGTTATGCCTTGATAGAGAAAGAAGTTCAACAATGAGAGCTTGATAACATGGATCAAAAATAGTAGCAAGTGTTGAGAAAGTATGTAGAATTTTTCCTATATGAGTTTTCACCTAGATTATCTCCTTTCAAAGGTATCGAGCATGCTATTGATTTTATTCTAGGAGTTCCATTACAAAATAAGCTAGCTTATAGATACAATCCAGAAGAATCTAAGGAGCGCCAAAGATAAGTGAAATAATTGTTGGATTGAAGCTTGACCTTTGAAGTGGATATCATCAAAAGAGGATAAGCAAAGGGGATAAATGGAAGACGACTTTCATGACTAAGGATGGGTTGTATAAGTGGTTGGTGATGCCATTTAGGCTATATAATGCACCAAGTTCATTCATGAGGTTAAAGACCAAAGTACTTATACCTTTCCTTGGAGTCTTTATTAATTTTTACATTGATGATATTTTGATAAATAACAAGAATGAGTTCGAACGCATATAATATTTGAAGAGATTATACAATAAAATAAGGGAGGTAAACCTCTATGGTAAAATGGAGAAGTGTGATTTTATGATGAAGAGTGAAGTTTTTCTTGGCTATATTATGAGTGGAGACAATATTAGAGTTGATCCTTCAAAGGTGGAAACTATTCAAACATGGCATATTCCTACTAATGTTCTTCAGGTTCAAAGTTTCCATGGATTGACTTCATTTTAAAGACAGTTTATCAAAGATTTCTCCACAATTATAGCACATATTATACAACTTATGAAGAAGGGATAGTTATAGTGGAATGAACATGCTATAAAAGCTTTTAAAGACTTGAAGAGAGATCTTTCAAATGCACCAGTATTATCTCTTCCTAGTTTTGATAAATTATTTGAAGTAACTTGTGATGCTAGTGGTTTAAGTATGAGAGGGGTAATTTAACAAGAGAAGAGGCCAATTGAATTTTTCAATGAAAATTTAAATGGTGCAAGAATCAATTATTGAACTTATGATAAGGAGTACTATGCTATTGTTTGTTGTTTAGAAACATAGGGTCATTATTGAAGGCCCAAGCCTTTTGTGCTCCACTCGGATCATGAGAGTTTAAATATCTATATGGTTAAAGGAAAGTGAGCCCAGGACATGCCAAGTGGATTAGTTTTTTGCAAACATTTTATATTTCTACAAGACATATGGATCGCAAGAATAATGTGATTGCAGATGCATTTTCTAGAACAACTATGATAATTACAATGATATATGCAAAGCTTTTGAGGTTCAAGATATTGGAAGGTAAATATGCCATTGATGATAATTTTTCTTTGATATTCCAAGATTGCAAGAAGTAAGGAAGTTATGGAGCTTATGTTTTTCAAGTTGGATTGTTATTCTAACAAAATAAATTGTGTGTCCCGTAGACCTCAATAAGAAATTTCCTAATCAAAGAGGTACACGAAGGAGGTATTACATGACACTCTGGTTTTCAGAAAACTTTACAGTTTTAGCAAGATCATTTTTATTAGCCAAGAATGAAAAGGAAAGTACAAGCCATGGTGTGTAGATGTGCTACATGTCAAAGAAGAAAGAGTTTCTTTTACAAAGGGTTATACATGCTTTTACCTATGCCTACTCAACTATAGGAAGGAGGTAGTATGGATTTTATTTGGGGATTCCTAGAACACAAAGTGGTAAAGATTCTATCATGGTGGTGGTAGATAGATTTTCCAAGATGGCTCATTTTAATCCATGTTTCAAGATTGATGGTGCTACTCATATTGTGGATTTTTATTCAAGGAGATTGTGAGATTGCATAGGATTCCAAGATGTATAGTTTTGGATAGAGATGTGAAGTTCCTAAGTAATTTTTGGAAGACATTATGGCATATGCTAAGAACAAAGCTTCTATTTAGTACATCACATCATCCTCAAACATATGGTAAAACCAAGGTTACTAATAGAACTTTGGATACTTTGCTAAGGGGATTGGTGAGTAGAAGTGCTAAGGATTGGGATGTTATCTTAGCACATGTGGAATTTTCTTACAATCGGAGTCCATTTACTACAAATTCTAGTCTATTAGAGAGAGTATATGGTTTTAATCCATATATATTGATTTATATGGTACCACTAAAGAAGGGTGAAGTGATGAATTATGATGCACAAGATAAAGTGGAGTTATTTATGAACCTTTATAAATAAATCAAGCACAACATTGAGAAGGCAAATGAAGTATATAAGATAAGAGTAAACAAGCATAGGAGTCAACATATATTTCAATAGGGAGGTTTGGTATGGTGGCACTTACGGAAGGTGAGACTCCCTAATCTAAGGAAAAATAAGCTTATGCCAAAGGCAGATGGTCCTTTTAAAGTAATTTGAAAATTATTTGAAAGTGCTTATGAACTAGATTTGCCAGATTCATACAGTGTAGTATCTATAACGTTTAATATTGGAGATATTAGTCATTGTTATGAACATGAGAATTTGAAGGTAAATTTAAGTCAACAAGGTGAGAATGATGTAGAAGAAAATGGTCAATACTTAAAATTTATTTTGTTTGAACCTCTTAACCTCTGTTTTAAGAGGTTCCTCTACAAATTTGAAAACAAACGGATGGCTACATTCTAATTGTAAAAAAAACTTGCAAAACAAGTCACTAGTGAGAGAGACATGTGCATGACATACATGGAGGGAAAAAATATGTTTCATGGATGGAAATAATATATCATTTGTATAAGGAGACTATAATAAACACTTTGGAAATTAGCTAAATAGATAAGTAAGTTGAATTAGTAAAAAAGTATCTTAAATCTATCTTTTAGGCTTTATTTTGTTCTATGATATGAGTTATGTTTGGAAAAGGAATTAAACTATGACTTTATATGTCGATTTCTATCATATTTTTAAGAGAATTATATTTTAATGTTAGGGAGATGAAATGGATAGAAAATCAATAGAATTACATGAACAAATGGGGGATAAAAAATTGATGAAAGTTGTAAGTATTTGCTTAATTGAATTCTATGTGAATTCTTCTCTATTTTAATCAATTCTATGTGAGTGATTATTATAGAAATCCTTAATATCTTTGTTTTTTTGAATTAGAGATTAAGATGTATCCTTCAAACCCTCCACAAAACCCATGTCTTCCTAACCTTAATCGCTACATTCAACCCCCATCATCATCATCTTCAACAATCATCTTTTACCTAATATTTTGACTTGATTTTATCTATTTCCAAATCTAAGATAATAACCAAAGGATCATCCTAAACATCATAACTTTGAAATCCAATCATCAAATAAACATTATTCCAACTATTCATTATCGTAATATTCATATCACTACTAAACCCTAATAGAAAATCCTAACCTTAGCCCCCTAACTAAGCCTTTCCAAAATCTTCATCATTCGACCATCACCATCATTAGTTCTTGATTGTTAAATCATCATCATCATCTCTTCTTCATCTTCAAACCATATTAACCCCTAAATAACCCAAAACAAGCTATAAAACCATCCAAAACATAATTCCATATTCCTACATACATTATGAGGTGTAACTCTAACGTCTTACACATACGATACAACTTACCTTTAGGATTACTATTTCCAATTTCCTACAAAACCCTTATTTCAAAAATTAGGTATAAAGTTTCCCATGAAACAAAAAAAAACCACCAAATTGAATATATAGTCCTAAAATTCCAATGTTAAACACATATCTAGTAATCATGGGCTAATTATAATATTTTACAGATGTGATAATAACCTTTCTTTAGGGGTATTATTCTCAATTTAAACCACTTTATTTTCTACTAGACTTAGGTCATTCATAATTAATCTAAATATTTAATGAGATATACTTAGTATATATTGAACCACGTAGCACATTAAAACACCTAAAAAATCCATAGTTAGCCTATATTGATCAAATTGCTCTTAAGATACCAAGATTGCCCATTTTCTCCCAAAGCCCTATGAGTCCCAATATGAATAATTTTCAACCTCAAACACATATTCTCATAAAAATACTCTAGCACAAATATACTTTTATGAGTTCAAACCATATGGAAATTTAAATAAATATTTACTCTAACCCTCTTCACTTGTAAAACAAGGTTTAATTAATAATATATACAATCACATGCTTTCACATTTTTGTGATTTCTTCATCATGCAACACATCTCATACAACAAAATTATCATAAATCCATTATTCATATGACAATAAAACAATATAAGATTTCATAGACATATAGACTTTGATGCAGGAGCATCTAATGGTCCTCAAAATAATGAGCAATTGGTATTTCTAATAATGGAGCCGATCATCTTAAACATTCTTGATAATACTTCCTTCATTGATATTGAAAAGACTTTAAGATATTCTTGTAGGTATGTTACATATTTACAAGGTGAAGAAGTCAAGATACAAGAAGATACCTAAAATGTACAATGCATTCAAAGCATGCAAAGGTATGGTATAAATGGGATGATAATACAACAAGCTTGATATGGTGATCTCATTAGTTAAATTAGACTTGTTGTAAACCATAAGATATATTTGATGTAAGTTAGGGTCTTGATATTATTTCATGTATGTACCATAGTCGGTTGTAATTCTTTGTAATGTTTATCATTAATATCATTTAAATGATGATATTATGACTAGGGTTAGATATTATAGGATATTAATTCAGGTTGGTTAAGGCTAGCTTGAGTTAAGGCTCCTAACAACTAGTTTTCTACTAACTTAGTTGACTAACTAGTTGATTAAGGATCCTATAAATACCCCCTATATCATTGTATATGGAAGCTTGAACTTCAATTATAAAAGCCACATGTATAACACTTGAGTATCCTCTCTTTTGAGATTGAATTCTAGATAGGAATTTCCCCGGGTAACCTTCTAAATAGAAGCCTTTGAATGTGTCTACCGATTCATTCAAAGTTATCCATGACATTGAAATCTTGGTTGAAGATCCTTTCTTTCGTATCTTAACACAACCAAAACCGTGAATTGTTTTCTTATAACTTCAAACCTTCTTGAAGATTAGCCACACAAATTCATTATCAATGCTTCCCCCACTTTGATCAGAATCATTTTTTCATATCAAAGCTAAAGAATTTCTTTGTTTTTCTTTCGAGTCATCCAACATTTCATTTGACCTTCTTATAGTTCATGCAAGAAAAATTGAAGATACCTTCTTACGCCTTCAACTCGAGTCTTACTTGAAGATCTTCACGTCTTCAACTAAAGTTTCAATACTCAAGTTGAGTAATTTTTGATCTTCCAATCTTCAAACGTCCCCCTTCATTCCATTATCCATCTTCAAAAATAAAGGTTCACTTCGACACCACCAAAGCCTCTCCGTACATATCTTCAATCTAGATTCCATATACTCCCCGCAATTTCCATTAAGGTTCAAATATTACCTGCAGTATTCGAATCTTACACTTCATCTCCCATCCTTCATACTTATACTCTCCTTCTCTATTACCTTCTTCAAGTCATTCTTAAGAGAACATCTTCAACTTGAAGATAAACTTTCCATTTGACATTCTCTCATTTTCTCCTATGTACCTTCTATATAACTTCCATCAAGAAACCATCCACACCAGTCTAAGAATTATCCTACACAATTCAGTCACCTTCCTATACTTCTTATGTGATCAAAGCATTAAATAAACCATCAAGAATCTCTTAAACCCTCTCAATAACTATCCTACACCCCACGGCTACACTTAAATCTACTAGAAACACCTTTGGTTGTTTTTCTTTATTCGAGGTTGCGAATTGCATTGATTAATACCACGTCATGTCTAGTGAGGTCGTGTGAGCTTTAGTAGAGTCTATCAAAAGTCTTACCACCTGAATGGATGCACAACTTGAAACCCATGTAGAACTATAACAACAGCTTCAATGTGTAGAAGCCAAAATAACCAACCAAGATAAGCTTCAACAACTACAAAATCATATGGAAGCAACTTAAGATAGTGTACAGGGAATGGTGAGACATGTCATCCAAGCCAAAGGAGGACGTTGAATGCAAAGATGGAGTACGTCGATGATAGAGAAGAAAAAATTGGTTCTCACAGATCAAGTAACCATAGAAGACCACATCAAACTCAAGTAAGACATCCACATAAAGAGTATCAAGGTATAAAGCTAGATCTCCCTAATTTTTATGGCGAATTGAATGTGGAATTATTTTTTGAATGGTTGTATAAGATAGAAGCTATTTTTGAATTTAAAGATTATAATGAAGAAAGAAGGTGTAAACTTGCTACTCTTAAATTTAAAAGGTTTGCTAGGATTTGGTATGATAACTTGAAAAATACAAGAGAAAGGCAAGAAAAGTTAAAAATTAAGTCATGGAAAAAACTTAAAAAGCACCTAAGAAGGAAATTTGTGCCTAGGGAATATGAACAAGATATGTATGTAAAAATTACAACCCTAAGGTAAGGATTTCTTATTGTTGAAGAGTACACTAGAGAATTTGAAAAACAAGCACTTATGTGTGATGTACAAGAAAGGAAGGAACAAAAATGTGCTAGATACTTCGATGGACTTAATAATTTGATACGTGATAAAGTTGACATGTTTGGCTATGATTCTCTTGATGATTTGATTATGTTGGCATTAAAATTTGAGAGATAAACAAAATTGACCAAAGCCTTTGCCAAATCTAATGCTTTGAATTCATTTAACCATATTTGAATACATCATTTCTACCTAAATCTAGTAGGTAGACATCATCCACATCCTCTTATGAAAGAAAAACTAATTGAGATGAAAATGGTAATAACAAGATGGTTGAGATCTCTAATAAACAATGTTTTAAGTGTAAAGGATATGGACACTTTGCTAGAGAATGTCCTTGTAACACCCCAAAATTCACTATTTTTTTTGAAAAGCCGAAGCAATTAAAATAGAAATACTTAAAACCCGTGAATTTTGGAAATGTTACCGCCACACTTAGTACTAGACCGGTTCTCTCCGACCGTTCCAGTACCAAGTGCTAAGGCTAAAGAAGAGATTAACAATCAATTATAAAATTAATAAAAACTAAACTCCAAATAATCGTTAAACGGTTGTAAAAAAAAGTCAGAGTACGCATCAATAAATGTAATTTATTTCCAAAAAAGAATTAAACTTACAACCGATAAAAGATTCATTAAAATACTCAATCGAGTAATGAATCAGAAAATGGTAAATACTATACCAAAGAAATAACAAAAGGAATGAAAGCGCGTAAAGAATGAAGACGACCACGTCACTCTCAAACTTCGAGCCAAACATACTCAACACACAGCCCCAACTGATATCTCACCCACCTGCACAAATTCAGAAGGCATACTACTCGTGGGAATGAGCAGCACCCATGAAAAGGGTGATCAGTATGCTACGTACTGAGTAAGGTAACCGAGCACTAAGGCTGACACACAAGCACATAATCCATGCAGATTAATAACAGGGCATAATCCAAAATAACAATATAAAGGTATATGAACAATTCAGGTAAAAGTACAAAGGCCCAATCATAGTCCAGATTAATCATTTAATTAATCTCTTATCAGAGTCCGATTCACACCATGCCTTTTATCAATCCATGCGAGCACGGAAGCCCCCACTATTATAGCCGGTGGATCGGAGGCACATAGGGTATCATACCCTAACCACTATTATAGCCGGTGGATCGGATACACATAGGACTACGTGTCCTAACCACTATTCCTAACCGGTGGATCGGTTGGCTCCGGCACGCATGGTGTTCCACTGTAAGTAATTAGTATCTTTTAGGCATTTTAGCTAAACTTTGGTTTGCGGTTGTTGAGCTCGGGAACCCCCACTATTATAACTAGTGGATCGGTTTACGCATAGAGCATCTTGCTCTAACCACTATTATAACCGGTGGATCGGTCACACATAGGGTAAAAACCCTAACCACTATTCCGAACCGGTGGATCGGTTGGTCCCGTCTCAACGATCTTCCACTTTAAATAATTAGTGTCTTAAGTATCTTATTCAACGTCTTTCACCCTAGACATGCATGAATCACTCCTTTAACACTTCACACATTGTAACTCATAAATTCCATCCTCATGACTCCACTTTAATCACCAAAAACACCTGATGCCGCAAAAACCCTAAGCAGTTGCACCAAACCCTAATTATCCACACGAACCCTAGCTCGGTTTCCTACGTACCCATATAATGCTCCACGCACTATTTTCCCTTCAAATGTTCAATCACCCAAACAACACTTACATTACTTTCCTCAAATCCCAAATCAGCGTTCCATACGTAAACTTTACTCTCATACAAACTTTACAAATCCCATGCAATTATTAACTTCCATGCAAACCCTAATACCACCATACAACCATTAACCATTATGCAAAACCCAAAATCTCATCATACAAAACCCTAAATTCATTCCACATAACCCAAAGATTCATTCATACCAAACCCTAGATTCAAACCATATAAAACCCAAAGATTCATCCATACCAAACTAAGTATCCATCCTTACCAAACCCTAAGTTCAAACCATATACAACCCAAAGATTCATCCATACCCAACCCTAGATTTGAACCATATCAAATAAGAGATTCATCCATATAAAACCTTACCTTAGATCCTTCCACGAAAAACCATAAATTAGATTCTCCCAATCAAAACCATAAATTAAATTCTTCCATACAAACTATATATTAAATTCTCTCACATAAAATCATACCAAACCATAAATTAAACTTCCCCATATAAAACCATAAATTGGATTTCACCAGATAAATCATAAATTAGATTCTCCCAATTAAAATCATAAATTAGATTCTCCCAAACAAACAATAATTCGATTCTCCCATATAACATCATAGATTACATTCTTCCAAATAAAACCATGCAATAGATTATTCCTTATAAATTCATAAAATTAGGTCAACTCACTTCCTTTAGTCAACTTATTTTCCCATCCTCCTTTTTCATCCTTTCTCCCACATAAAATCATATCAACATCCTCACATGCATGTCTTACAAGGTCATACACAAATAATACACATGCCATACGAAAACATAGTTCAACTCCACGCCATATCATCCACGTTATAATTAATAATCATAAACATAGAATGCATAGCATATGAATCACACAAAGAACATTAGCACACAAAAGGCCTTAGCACCCCTTACCTAAAACGACACCGGTCTTGGAGCACGTTCCTACGCCTCCTTAGGGCTTTGACCAATTAATAACATACTAATTAATAACCTTAACAAAATTCTAACTTTGCTAAAGACATAAAAATAATAGAGATATTATAAACCTTGATAATATAGGGTTAAATATTTTACCCTAATGATAATAATGATACTAATATAATAATATCAAGGTTAATAAAACTAATATCAATGAGAATATAAATAATAATAACAATAATAATAATATTAATAACAATAACAATAACATATAAGCTTTAAAATAACTAATGAATTACCATTTATTTAATATTAATAATAAAATTAATAACATATATAATAATATTCAAATAATAAATATAATGATAATATTATTGTTAATGGTTATAAGAACAGTAGAAATAATAATACTCAATAAATAAGTGCAAAAGTCAATACAAAATTAGGGCCTAATATTTTCCAGAATAATTAATAAAACGTTAATAATAATTATTCTAATAATTATAATATTAATAATAATAATAAGAAGAATGATAATAATCCCATAATAACTTAAACTTCGAAACTAACAATAAAATTATTTCATCACCACTCTCCACCCTGCAAGTACAATTCAGCATAAATTTTACATCAAATAAAAATAAAACATATTAAGAATATAAATATTAAGAATAATAATAATGGTAATTATATGCAAATAATTGAAATAAATTAAATCAAGGCTTATAATAATATGGAAAATGGTTGAGAGGGTCTAGGGTTCAACCTTAAGCTGGTGGGGATAGGTGGCACCGGCGGTGGTTCACGGCGGCGGCGGCGGTGGCCGGAAAAATAGAAGAACAAAGAGAAAGATGGACGTTGGGAAAAAGATAGGGAGAATTGAGGTGGTATAAGAGGTGTTTATTGTTGCCCAGGAGGAGAGGGACAAAATGATGGTGGTGGTGCAGCCAAAGGTGGCGGCGCACGGCGGCGGAAGGTGGTTTAAGGCTTCGGGGTCAAAATTCTTGCGAGAACGAGCAACAAACTTGGCATGGCTATGGAGGTCCGTGCAAGAAGAATCGAGAGGTGAAAATGTTTTAATTAATTAGATGAACTTTCAAGGAAGAGAATGGAATGTTTCGGTGGCACTGAAGTTGGCTGACGGCGGCGGAAGAGGCGTCTGAAGTTGGGGTGGCGGCAGCTCGGGCCGAGGGTTTCGGGGAAGAAAAATCTCTAAAAACTCCTATAACAAGGTTATTTATAGATGTTGGAATGGATAATGAGGAGCTGGAGGTCGACATGGAAGTGTTAAATACAAGAATTTGGGTGGCCGGTGGCAGAAAATGGTCGGGCCATCGTTTGGTTTGCTCGAAATTTTGAGAGGTTGGGAAGGAGAAACGGGCGAGATTTAACGTCAAATAATTATTCCAATTTATTCCTAGAGTTAAGAGGAAGGCAATGAGACAAGAAACGACCGGTATTATTCATCTTAACCGGAGAAGCCATTGACGAGGGAGGGAGTTGCAGCGGCCTCGACGGAGGAGAAAGGAGGAAGAAGGAAGAAGGAAGGGAGGCGGTCCGGTCGGCCGGGGAAAGAAAAGAAAAAGGAGAGAACCAGGCGGTTCGGGCACGGGCGGTAGGCGTTTAAATAAAACGCTGCGTCCCAAGTAAAAGAGCGACGGAACGCCGCGCAGAGAGTGGCGAAAAAAGGGTAAGGAAATGCTTAAATGAAACGACGCGCTTTGGGCGTATCACAGAACAAAACGCAGCGTCGAGGGCGAAGGCAGGACGACGGCGCGGGCTGGGCCGTGCGAAGAAGAAGAAGAAAAGAAAAAAAAAGGAACTGGGTCGTGGCTGGCCCAGTCGACGAAAAGAAGAGGAAAAAGAAAAAAAAAAGAAAAAAAAAAGAAAAAGGAAAGGAAAAAGGAAGAAAGAAAAAGAAAAAAGGAAAAAAAGGAAAGGAGAAAAATAATTAGGTTAGGGTCAATTAAATTAATCTGAATATTTAGAATATTTAAAAATATAATATTTAAATAAAATAATATTTAAATCCCTTTTTAGGCTAAATTAGGATAATTAAAATATTTTCCACAAACTCCATTTTAATTAGCAAAACACCCTAATTTTCTTCCATTAATTTATTTATAAAATTAACATTAATTTGAAACTATTTTCTCCTCATTATTTTAAATAAAATAATTTATTTAGTTAATTTCTAAAATAAAATCCTTAATTAGCTAAAATACCCAATTTCTCTTCATTAACATACTTATAAATTTATTCTTGATTTCCCTAATTAATTTCCTTTTATTTTAATCAAATAATTTATTTAATTAATCTTTATGATAAAACCTCATTTAAATATAATATTTAAGATTAGAATTTTTTGGGGCATTTTAGTCCTAACTAGAGAACTTTGACCTTAAGTGAAATCTAGGAAATGGAACCGTGTAGTGAAGATGATGACCTAGAAACCGAATCTCCTAATCATATTTTAATTATGGGTGAAGAAGATGGAGATCCATTTTTTGTGCTTCAAAGAGTGTTACAAATACAACCTAATGTGACACCTACTAAAAGGGAGAAATTTTTTGAAACTAAATGTAAAATAGGTGACACAATTTGTAGACTCATTATTGATAGTGGTTGATGCACTAATGTTGCTAGTGAAGAAATGGTCAAAAATATTGGGTTAGAGACTAATAATCATCCTAAACCTTATTCTTTACAATGGTTAAATAAAGATAAAGGATCTAAATTAAATAAGCGAACCCTAGTAACATTTTGCATTAGAGACTACCATGATGAAGTCCTGTGTGATGTGTTGCCTATGGATGCTTGTGGTTTACTCTTAGGATGTCTGTGGCAATATGATAGAAATACAACTCATGATGGAGTGACTAATGAATGTATTGTGAAAAAAGGAAAGCAAGTACATAGACTAACACCTTCTTTATGTGATAATATGCCTTTAAGTGATGATAAAAAGAGATTATTTCCACATGAAAACGCTATGGAAAGATGCATAGAAGAAGAGGGAATTTGTTATTACTTAGTTTCTAAAGAGTCTCAACTTGAGGAGAAACAACATAATGATCCTAATCTAAATAAGCTACTTGATGTGTATCATGATGTATTTCCTGACGACTTACCTCCAAGAATACCACCTAAAAGAGGTATAGAACATGCTATAGATCTTATTCCTGGAATGCCTCTCCCAAATAAATCTACTTATAGATGTAACCCATAAGATGCTAAGGAATTACAAAAACAAATACAAGAGCTTATGGATGACGGTTTTGTGAGAGAAAGTATGATCCCTTGTAGTGTACCTACCCTACTAATTCCTAAGAAAGATGGTACTGGGCGCATGTGCATAGATTCTAGAGTCGTAAATAACATTACTATCAAATATCGTTTTCCTATGCCTAGGTTCGATGAACTTTGTGGTACACAAGTATTTCCCAAAATTGATTTAAGAAGTGGTTACCATCAAATGAGGATTAGAGATGAAGATGAGTGGAAAACCACTTTCAAAACTAAATATGGTCTATATAAATGGATGGTTATGTCTTTTGAGCTATATAGTACACCTATATCATTTATAAAACTTATCAATGATGTTCTCTGACCTTTCCTTAGTGACTTTATTGTTGTTATTTGGATGATATACTTGTGTATAGTAAAAATGAATATGATCACCTAGTGCATTTGAGAGAACTATTTGATAAGCTAAGGGAAGCTAATCTTTATGGAAAACTTGACAAATGTGATTTTATGCTACCAAGTGTAGTTTTCCTAGGCTATATTGTTAGTTGAGAGGGTTTTAAAGTGGATCCTAATAAGATTAAAGCTATACAAGAGTGGCCTAATCCTAATGATATACATGATGTAAGAAGTTTCCATGGGTTGGCTAGTTTTTATAGAAGTTTCATTAAGGATATTTCTACTATACTGCACCTATTATCCAACTCATGAAAAAAGGTGAACTTAAATGGGGACAATAAGCTACTCAAGCATTTGAAATCGTCAACACTAAACTATATAAGGCTCTTGTCCTGTCTTTACTAAATTTTGATCTACTTTTTAAGTGACTTGTGATGCTAGCAAGGTTGGGATAGGGGGTGTCCTCTCACAAGAAAAGAAACCTCTAGCATTTTTTCTGAAAAGTTATATGGTGACAAACATAACTATTCGACTTATGACAAGGAATTCTTTGCCATTATATAGAGTTTAGAGACATGGAGTCATTATTTGAGGCCCAAACCCTCTATGTTACACTCGGATCATGAGAGTTTGAAATACTACCATGGTCAGAAGAAAGTTAGTCTTAGGCATGCAAAGTGGGTGAGCTTCCTACAATCCTTTGTGTTCTCTGTCAAACACTTAGATGGAAAGGAAAATGTAGTAGCTGATGCTCTTTCTCCTAGATCTACATTACTTGTCATGATGGTTGCTAAACTCTTAGGTTTCGAGATGTTAAAAGAATTGTGTCCTAAAGATGAAGATTTCATGGATATATTTAATGCATGTAAAGAAAGTGGATACCATGGTAATTATGTCTTACAGGATGAAACTTAATTTAGACTAAATAAACTTTGTACCTAAATCTAGTGTTAGAGATTTATAGATGAAAGAGGTACATAAAGGCACCATTGTAGGAAATTTTGGAATACATAAAAATATGGAATTATTACATGAAACTTTCTTCTTTCCATGTATGATTAAAGGGGTACAAGTTATGATAAGTCGATGTTCTACTTGTCAAAAATGTAAAAGTTTCTTTCTCAAAGGCTTATACACACATTTACCCGTACCTAATAAACCTTGGGAAGGAGTTAGTATGGACATTATCCTAGGGTTACCCAGAACACAACGTGGTAAAGATTCTAGTTTAGTGGTGGTAGATAGATTTTTTAAAATGGCTCATTTCATTCCATGTAAAAAAACTGACGATGCCACGCATGTTGCTAATTTATATTTTTGAGAAACTGTTAAGCATGGTGTGCCAAAAAGTATTATCTCAGATAGGGATGTCAAGTTTATGAGTTATTTTGGAAGACTTTGTGGCTTATTCTTGGTACTAAATTGTTATTTAGCACCCACAAACCGACGGTCAAATGGAGGTAACTAATCGAACCCTTGGTACATTATTAAGAGGTTTGCTTAACAAAAGTACTAAATATTGGGATGTTAAGTTAGCTCATGTATAGTTTGCTTACAACTGAATTCCATCGAGTATTACTCAATCTAGCCCATTTGAAATGGATTACGGAGTGAATCCACACTTGCCGATCAATATGGTTCCTTTGAAGAAAGGAGATTTGCAAAGTTATGAAGCTGAAGATAGAGTCAAATTCTTTCAACAGCTTCTCAAGAAAATAAATACCAACATTAAAAAGGCTAATGCTAGGTATCAAGCTCAAGCAAATATGTATAGAACCCCATATGTATTTCTACTGGTGGTTTAGTTTGGTTACGTTTACATAAAGAAAAATTTCCTAACTTACATAAAAATAAACTAATGCCAAGAGCCGATGGACCTTTTAAGATACTAAGAAAATTTGGGGATAATGCTTATGAACTTGAACTTCCAGATAATTATGGAGGAGTTTCAAGAATGTTTAATATTGGTTATTTGTCTCCTTATTATAATGATGACAATTTAAGGACAAATTCTTCTCAACTAGGGGAGAATGATGCAGGAGCATCTATTGATCCTCAAAATAATGAGGAATTAGTATTTCTAATAATGGAGCACATCATCTAAAACATTCTTGATAATATTTCCTTCATTGATATTGAAAAGACTTTAAGATGTTTTTGCAGCTATGTTACATATTTGCAAGGTGAAGAAGTCAAGATACATGAAGATACCCAAAGTGTACAATGCATTCAAAGCATGCAAAGGTATGGCATACATGGGATGCTAATACAACAATCTTGATATGGTCATCTCATTAGTTAAATTAGACTTGTTGTAAACCATAAGATATATTTGATGTAAGTTAGGGTCTTGATATTTTTTCATGTATGTACCATAGTCGGTTGTAATTCTTTGTAATGTTTTTCATTAATATCATTTAAATGATGATATTATGACTAGGGTTAGGTATTATAGGTTATTAATTCAGGTTGTTTAAGTCTAACTTGAGTTAAGGCTCCTAATGGATAGTTTTCTACTAACTTAGTCGGCTAACTAGTTGATTAAGGATCCTATAAATACCCCCTATGTCATTGTACACAGCAACTTGAAGTTCAATTAATAAAATCCACAAGTTTAACACTTGAGTATCCTCTCTTTTGAGATTCAATTCTAGATAGGAATTGCTAGGGGTAACCTCCTAAATAGAAGCCTTTGAATGTTTCTACTGATTCATTTAAAGTTATCCATCATATTTAATTCTTGGTTGAAGATCCTTTATTTCACAGCTTAATACAACAAAAATCGTGCATTGTTTTTTTCATAACTTCAAACCTACTTGAAGATCAATACAAACAAATTCACAATCAACACTTCCCCCACTTTCATTCGCATCACACTTTATATATAAATGCTCTGCCTATGACATATATCCTTAAAAAAACATATCTTGTCTCTAAGCATATATAACATAAGAATTCTCCTCCAAGAGTACAAAAAAACCATGTTAAAGCCAAGTATATAATTTTATTAGAACATAAGAAATTAATCAACGAAAATATAAGGTAAGTAAGGTGTAAATAGAGATCAATCAAAACAAGTTGAAGAGCTTAAGCTACATGGGAGTGTGAAAAAAAACACGGTGGTGTGTTAGGTAGCTCATGGAAGTTAATAAAGGGAATAGTGTAAGGATTGGTGCAGGGCTTTGCCAACCATCAAACTTAATATTGGCCCCTAATTGGAAACTCCTAGCCAGATGACTTGAGAAGTTTCCAAAGCTTACTCGTACATCTCTAGGACATTTGGTATGGCAACTACCACTAACAACTCTTTATACTTGATCCCAAGGCCAATATTGAAATATTAAACAAACATCACCTTGGTAGACTTCACCTTGAGAGTGAACTAGACCAACTCCCTAAACCTTGTATAGTACTCCTTTTCAAACATGTCTCACTATAAAAGAGCCTTAATATTGTCATACTTCTTCATGCAAATGTGAGTGGGATAAAATATGGCTCGAGGATCATGAAGGAAAGGTCTCTAAACATTAATATCTCTTCCTCGATTGTGGTCGCTCCTCCTTAGGTAGCACACAACAACATCGACCCTCTTATTTAATGAGCATCGACAATTTGCTATATTTTCCATGTCTATGACACATCTCTTCAATATGTCTGGGTCCTCTTATTGCATTGTCGTATACACAATAAATTTAATAAATAAATTCTAATTCTAATATGTAGTAGATGGAAAGAAGTCGAACCCACAAAGAATGGTCTATCATCAAGAATTCTATAATCAATGTTAAAACCCCGATAATTCAATAACATTAATTTCTATCACTAATTTATATACTATAGATAAATAATAAAATAAGTTACTCACTAATTAATGAATAAGGATAGGAAGATATCGATTATAGAAATAGGATATTAAATGATAATGTAGAAAATAATAATTATAATTATGTTGTTATATCCGAAGCCCTAATTCTCTCATCAAATCCTCCTACACTATACTATCTACCCTACTATCTTCATAATTAAAATAACATAAAATTAAATGTGGTAATCTATAATTAACATCAAGAATTAATAATAAATTAATAATGAAACAATAAAAGTAAGAGAAATAATAATGCAAGAAAGATAATTTCCTTGCATTCAATTAAAAATCAAAACTTACAATTAAGAGAGGAATGGAAAAGAACTTATCGACTTGAATTATAGAGTGTTAATCGTTAAATTGAATATAATAGAGAGATAATTGAAATTGTGAAGTACATATGGTTTCTAGAGAATATAGATAAAAAGAGAGTCTAACTTTAGAAATGAAAAGAAGCGAATTCTAATTTTTAGAAACGTTAAAAATATATGGGAAAAGTTTGTGCAAGTAGTTACAGAATTTAATAAAAACATGGTTCATTTTTGGAAAACACAGGGCCTCCATGTTTTTCCCTAAACCCACTGCCAACTAATAAATTTGAAAATTGAGATTTTGTGATCTAACGGTAAAACACAGCCTATGTTTATGAAACACAAGGGTACCGTGTTTCTTGTTCCTTCGTTCTCTCTTTATGAAATTTCAACGCAAGCTTCCTTTTGATGTATATTCTTCATTTTTGGTCTTTTCTTCCATTCATTCCATGTCTCTTAATGTGTTATTTGCTTCATTTCCTCTTTCCTTCGATTTCTCCTTTGGATTTATTCATTTTTATCTTTGCCTACAAAATCTATCGAAAAGAGAGAAACTCGAGAAATGATTAAACCTTATCAAAACAATGAGTAATAAATGAAATTTTTACACAGGATAATAACAAAAAAATATCATATATCAAATAACCCCATGCTCAAATCGTTGCTTGTCCTCAAGCAACAACATGTCATGCACAAAAAAGACATCAAGGAGTACTAGTGAGATAAGATCTGAATAAGAAGAATTGTAAGATAGGATTTAGTCATTCACGGAGGTTAACAATGCATGGGACTTAAAACATTTATAAATCACATGATAGAAACGATGAAAATATTTTGCATCACACATCTAACATACACAATAAATAGCTTTTATCAAATTCTTAAGCGGTTAGGGAACAATAATTAGTACAATTAATATCTTATGATGTAAAGCAAGATTAAGATTAATGATAGTTAAATTTGTATATGCTTACTTTTGATATGTGTAAATGCTCACTCTCATATGTCTAGGGTGAAATCTGTTTACTCTCAAGTTTTCTCCAAATGATTGTGATTACCCATATATTTGCCATTACTCTCAATTCGCCACCGCTTAAGAGAACTAAAGTATATAAGAACCCAAAGGTATTAAATTTTGTTGTAATGGGGGTAGGGTTCTATGGTGGGATATAATTTTAGGATTGGAGCTAGACTCTACCAACTAGAGAAGCAATTTTTTTGTTTCAATTAAATTACAATTCTTCCTATTCTCCCTCACTTCACTTCCCCCTTTAAAAAAAACAAATCAATTATAATTTCAAACCCTTCTATTCAACCAAATAAACAACAAAATATATGAAATTTTATTCTTTTCTTCTCTCTCTCTCTCTTTTTGAGAATAGAGAGAAAAAGTAGTTTAATATATACAAATGAATTATGTCTCTCTCTTTTTTTAATATGCTTAGCTACTTTATCCATTGATTCAATGATATACACCACCCCATGCTTAGATTTCACCTAATTAACAAGACAAATGTTCTTCTTAAAAATCTATTGCTCCGCTAGTCATAGAGTAAGCAAGGAAAATGAATATGGAGATTAGTTGTTAAAAAAAGTTAGATGAATAGAATAAGACTTTAGGCTGAAAGGGGTTATGCAATGGATAAAAATTTTCTAGGTAAGCCATTTGGTCTTATAGCTAATGAAGAAAGAAGAGTGCCTCTATCATTTTCCAATATCCTAATGTTCTATGCAATCTTAAAGAGAACTAATGGAAAATTCTAGTTTCACATATCATTAGAGAATACACACAAAAGAAAAAAAAATACTTTTGATGAACAATATATCTATAGATTAGGCTCAAGAACTTACAACGTTATGCCTACAAATTTTGAATTTCATTTCATCTCATTCATAATCAATGCGTTGATTGATTCCAAACCGTTCTAACTCTCTATCCTTCATCACTATCACAATCTCAATTTCTATTTTTAAGGTTTACAAGATGGTGATCAAATCAGATATTATGATTTAAAATTAGCCTTTATAAAAAGATTTAGTAACATTACTTTACTTACCCAATGAATAAATAAATCAAATCTAACACTCTTGTTTAAAAAGATTTTTTTTTGACACAAACCAACACAAGAAACAAATTGAACAAACTGAAAACAAATGATAGCAATGTATACAAAGAAAGAAATAATAAAAGGAAATACAAACAACACCAACAAAGACTAACATCAACTATACATACCACCAAAAGTTCATCCCCCCATTTAGCTTGTTAATTCTCCTTAATGAACTAACCAATTCAAACGAAGAGAGGAATGAGAAATGATTTATGAAGGAGGAGGTGGCATATCCCTAGCCCCAAGATTAAACTCATAAAGAGTTTTCATCATCTCCAGCATTTAATCTTGAGTAGTAGGAAGGAAATATAAATGGGAGAATACTTGAGTTTGAAATTGATGGTGATAATCGAGGACCTAAAAATAAGATGATGATGATCCGACATGAAAATGGGGAGGAGGTAGTGGTGGGGCTTGGTCACCATGACGGGGGTAAAGATGCTCAATAGTAAGAGGGGAAGGATAAACCTTGTCATCTGAGGGTTGCCATGTGCTTCAATTTAAGGCATTAGTTCTAGTAGGATTAGGTAAAGGAAAATGAGCAAATCCTTGGTAGCAAAGATACCACACATTACCCCTACACTCAATGTAATGCGCTAAACGACAATGTTCAATGTTGATAGGTGTGCTTATGGCTTCAATTGACATGTCATTCAGAATGAGAAAGTCCATACTTATACTAATTGTGGTAATTAAACCGCCAACGACAATATCTCCTTGATTAGAGTTACTCACTCTCTTACATTGTTTAGCTAGAAAATAGGCAGTGTTAGTTTGTTTATGATATAGCATGGAATTAATGAAGAAGACCTCAATGGCTAAATTGCCCTTATACTATTGCCTGACCAAAAATTGTGCTATCTAAGAGTCTTTGTAAATGATGAAAAATAGGATTGAAGATTCTTAAAGCATTAGCTTCTAACATTCTAAAGGTGTGAGGGGTCGGATTATTAGAAACATCACTCATCTTAGCGAAAAAATTATCCACATTAAACCAAGGAGGTATAACACGATATCCTCCGTAAGGCAACATAAAAATGTGGGTTAATTCATGCAAGGAAATTTTTCTATCCATATTAAAAATGTAAAAGCAAATATATCCACCTTCTTTTGTAAATGGAATAGCATGCAATTCAAAGTTACTCTGGAGTTCTAGGGTTAAATGTCTATATGTACAATTAGTACAATAGACAAAGTTATGTAATCTAACATTTCTCAACGTTTGGGTGACTTGCCCATGGATGCCTAATGTGAGAAGACAACCATCATGTAAATAATGTGTTCCAATAATGCACCTATGAGACAAATACCTAGCTCTTTAGGCCTGTTCCATATGTTCGGGTTTTAGATTGGTGAATTCCATTGTCTTGAAGATTCTACCTCAGTTCTTTGTTTCTTTTTGGATGCCATCTGAAAGGATAAACAAAAACTCTTATCATGTTCATTTGTAAACTACCAAATACAACCAAAATTTCAATAACTAGCAAGAAAAGAATGAATTTCCATTCTATATTTTATTCTAATCAAAAGAATTATTGCAATGATAAATTCATTTAAAATAGAAAACGATTACAAATGTTATATTTAATCGCACTCAACAAAAATTATATTTCATATGTAAATTTTCAACTACCACATAGCAAGATGAAACCTTACGGTTTCATGTTGCAACACTCAATCTCAGCAAAACAAATAATTATTTGCAATTAAATATTTTCGTTTGAGATGAAGAATTTCATATGAAAAACTCAAATAGGTCATAGGGTCGAGCAAATCAATATTGAAAGTGCACTTACATTTTCTTTGAATTTGGAGTTGGTTATGTAGAATGACGCTTAAATAATGCTTAAAAGATAAAATAAGCCAAATCCCTAAGTTAATTATATGAGATTTGGATAAAATTTATGCAAGATTTAAAATTAGGTTTCTGATTGTTTTTCGTCTAGAGCAATTGATTTGGAGTTACTAGAACTGAAATTTAATGCAAGAAGTTGGATGTAGAAGTGATGGGAGATGGTGAAAAAAAAATAGGATGAATGTTAATGGAGATTTGATGCAAGATTAGGGGTGATTTTGAACAGGATGAGTGGTTTGACCTTTTGCATTTGATAAAGAGAGAGAGAAATCAAATGAAACAAATATTGTTCGTGTTCTTTAATTTCAAAAACATAGGCATGCTAGAGTATTTTTCTAACAACATGGTCCGTGTTTCAGAAACATGGGACTCCGTGTTATTTTTGAACCATTTTTCCAAAGGGAAACATTTTCCTGATAGAGATACACGGTCTCTGTTTTATAAACACAAGCCCGCCGTGTTAAATTTGAATCATTCTGCATTTTGCTGTTTTGTGTAGGAAAAATCTTGATTGTTAAACACAGGTCTTGTTTATGGAATATGGTACCGTCGTGATCTTTTATTCTTATTATGTTTTCCTTTAAATTTTTTCCATAGAAAGAACATGAAGAATCTTCAAAATATGATAAGGGTGGGTCTATTTTAGAAACTTCAACTTATTGGAATTTTGTTTTATTCTCAAATCTTTCCTTAATGTTAATATAAAACAAGAAAAGCACAATTAATTCACACATAAAATATGCGAAAGTTATGAACACACATAAATGGAAAATATTCACAAACAAAGTACACGTGAAATAATGAAAAATCATAAGTATAAGATAATAAAAACTTATTTACAACACTTGGGTGTTTCCCAAGTAATAGTGTCCAGATATTTTAGCTATCATAACCTAGAGTAGTATGGTCTGCCACCTCCAAGTTTCTCACACAGTGTCCCTCGTAAAGAGGTTTGAGAGGGTGTCCATTCATTTTCCACACCTTTCCTTTCTTTTCACTTTTAATATCTATTACACCATGAAGAAACACATTAGTTACAATAAATGGGCTAATCCATCTCAACCTTGATTTTCCTGGAAATAGCTTTAAACGAGAATGATACAATAAAAAATTTTGACCAATTTTGAAATTCTTCCTAAGAATTAACTTAGCATGATATGCCTTAGTTTGATCTTTTTATCTCAATGCAGTTTTAAAAGCGTCATTTCTTATTTCCTCAAGTTCTTATAGCTGAATTTTTCTATGTCTTCCAATTTTATTTGACTCCATGTTACATTTCTTTATAGCTTAAAAATCTCTATGTTCTAATTCAACCGGAAGGTGACAAGGCTTACCATAAACAAAAAGATATGGTGACATACCAATTGGAGTTTTGAATGTTGTGCCATAAGCCTAAAGAGCATCATTGAGGTGTAAGCTCCAATATTTCCTTGTTGGTTTTACCATTTTTTTAAGAACTAATTTGATTTTTTGATTTCATATTTCGACTTAACCGTTTGTTTGTGGATGATATTCCATGAAGATTCGATGTGTCATATGATATTTCCTTAAGAATGCTTATATCGTTCTATTGTAGAAATATGAGCCTTTGTCATTGATTATAGCTTTTAGCAGGCCAAACCTTGCAAAAATGTTAGTTCGAAGAAAATCTTCAACAACTTTTGCATCATCAGTATGGGTGGACTTTGCCTCCACCCATTTTGACACTTAATCTACAACAACAAGAATGTATTTGAAACCAAAAAATGATGAAAAAGGACTCATGAAATCCATACCCCAAACATAAAAAATTTCACATATAGTAATAGGTTATGTGGCATTTCATTTCTATGACCTAACCCTCTAGTCTTTTAACAATTTTCACATGTTTTTCAAAACTCATAAGCATCCTTAAAAAAGGTAGGCTAGTAAAATCTACTTTCTAGAATTTTAGGAGCTTTTCTTGTAGGACCAAAATTACCCATACAAGTATATCTATGACAAAATGTTAAGATAAAAGGAATTTCACTATCAAGAATATACCTTCTAGTGATTTGGAAAGCACATTGTTTCCACAAATATGGATCATCCCACACAAAATATTTTTTCTTGACTCTTCATTCTATACTTTTGTGCTTTAGTAAAATATGAAGGAAATACCTTTGTGACAAAACAAAAAATAATATATCATCCTAATTATATGAAGTTGTTTGTCAATAAATGCTTTATTGATGGGTACTTGAATTTCAACCTCCTTGATTAATCTACTTAGATGATCTACTATTCCATTTTTTGTTCCCTTTTTTTTTTAATCGTTGATGCGTAAAGTGGATTCATGGAGTAGAAGTATCCTTTTAATGAATCTTGGTTTTGCTTCATTCTTTGCTAATAGATATTTCAAAGCTGCATGGTGAGAAAAACAATAATATCAATACATAAAAGGTAAGAAATTTTTTTATCTAAAGTAAAGACAATGATAAGAAGCTCCTTCTCAGTGGTTGTGCAATTAAGCTGGGCTTCTTTGAACATGCGTGAGGCATAGTATATCACATGTGAGTCTATAATAATTGGAAGTAGGTTCTGAAGGGTAACAAGGAGCATATTTAGATGGATCTCATGGTAAATATGCTATTTGATTTAAAAAAAATTTATGTCAAATGTTATTAATTTTAATACATTAATGTTGGTATACGTATATATGTCTTATTTTACAAAGAGTCTTCAGTGTCCCTGAGATGAGAAAGAAATGGATTCTTAAACATTGTGGTGAGCGTCTAATAATATTTAGGGCATACTTGGCAAGTAGAAAAATGTATGGAAAGAGGGATGACTCTCTAAGCCAAAACCCATGCAAAAGTTATGGTTTCATTCACCAAGATAGTTGGAACCAATTTATTACATATTGTCTTCTAGGGAATTTTAAGGTATTTGATAAATAATAATTAAAATTTTTAATTAATAATATTTTATTGATATTTAAATAATCATAAGTTAATATTTTAGCTTGTAAAATAGGAAAATGTGTCAAAAATAAAGTGATTGATAAGCAGATTAAGTAGCAACATAAATGTAAAAGTCTAATGTTATTATAATATTCTTATTATAAAATTAATTGTACAGCTCATAGCTCAGAAGTTGGATCCATGTACTTCACCTATCAATAATAGTACATTATGAAAGAAGGCTAAATCAACATTATATGGATATTTTAATGAAGATGTAGAAGATGCTGCCAAAAAAAAATTGTAGATATCCTGAACCCTACTTAGTTTTCTTTGAGAGAACTATTATATTATGTTTATTCCTATACACTGAATTTAAATATATTGCATACATTATAGGATGATCTTGAAATGTAATATTTTGTGGAGAGTGTGGACCAATATAACATTATGTCACATGTTACAAGAATTGTAGAACACCTAAGAGACACAAGGGTCTTGTATTAAGAGTTATAAGAAAGAGCATATGTGGTCAATCTTGTGGTTCTTATAGAACCAATGAGCAAGTGGCTATCCTCACAAAAAAAATAAACATAGCCTTTAAACAGATGGAAATAATAAAGTAAGAGTTGTCATTTATAAAATCTCAAGTGTATAGCCATCTTTCTTCACTTCCCTAAGTAAGCATTACAAACTACAAATTGTTATTCAATTTATTCTATCTCATAAATAAGTAACAATGTGTAATATTTTATTTTTGGGTTTCATAAATGTGGCTTATTAGCGAATGACTTTTAAACTCTTTGGATGAAAGGAAGGTTGTGCATCAATCATAGTACCAAAATATAAATAGTCCATGCGTATAACTTGGCCCTAAGTAAAAGGCTAGTAAGTATTGATACTCTAATAATTGATAGTGCACTCTTTCCTTGTTATGAAGAAGGCAATAAGACAACCATAGTGCTAAAAGGTCATGAAAGCTTCATGCTTTGGCCCGCAAATCAGGTATGTCTCACTACTAAAGTGGTAATGGCATTTGATATCATTATTAGACTTTATTTGTTACTTACATTTTTCATACTTTATTAATATATATATATATATATATATATATATATATGCTCATTATATTTCATTTATTATTATCAATTAAGGATTCAAAAATGAAAAGTTCTTGTAGAAGTAAGGGAATGAGAGGACAAGTAGAATGAGCAACACAAAAGAGGGCACTACTAAAGGAAAGAGAGCGAAATTTGAAAAATCAGTTGCCCTATAAAAGATTCCATCTTCATTGAAGAACCAACCACCACTACCTCTAGCTTTGTTGTATTTATATGCCTAAAACTACCACGGTGACAATTAATTTTTGATCGATATCCATCTTGAGTATTTTAGGACAAACGATGCTACTTATAAGGTATCGACAGTTAACATAAGTGAAATTTATAATCAAGAATTGATATCAACCATGAGGGTTGTTGTATATTTTTGTACTTGAGTATTTCAAATTTTTGTACTTTTTTTTGCATTGGATTTTTTATTACTACTTATAAGTTATTAGTTATTAATATGAATTGTCATTATCATCCATAGGTCTGGAGCTATTTGTGATGCGATAGAGGGAATGTTGTCCTCTATTGTATTTCTGTGCCCATACTACATAGTTGATGGTAGTACAATAAGAGAGGGTAGGCAGATAAACTATCTACCGAATCGCATTTTAAGCAAGGGATATAACAAGCTTTATCTCATTCCTCACCTAGCAAGTGAACATTGGGTTTTGTATGCCATCCAACCTGATCTTAATAAAGTTTATGTGTTTAATTCCCTTTGAACATATGACGTGCCTTTTGACATCGCACGTCGTGGTGCGAAAGAATTTATTGACTTGTTAGTATACTTTTTACTTCTTACTTCATTAGCTTATTTATGCATATATTCTACTGTAATTATTTTAGGTATATATAGTTACAATATTATGTATCTAAATCTATTTATTAGGTTACTACGGATGACATATCAGAGAAGAGGTGGAAATGGTACCCCAGACCTAAAGAGATTTAATATAAGCTTTTAATGGTAAGTTGGAATATAAATATTTTATATTTTTTTTAATTTGAATTAATACCTAATGTTTAAAGAGATAATTGAATTCATTTGATAGTGCCCACAAAAAAATAATGGTAATTATTGTGGATACTATGTTTGTAAAGCATTGATTTGATACTCCAAAAAAGATCGTTGAACATAGATCCAAGCCATGTATGTTTGTTTTTCCTTATTTTTTTATTAATGAATTATGACATATATATCTGGTACTTTACTTAAGTAATAACTAAATAATAAAAACTTGTGAATTTGTAGTTTTTAGAAGTGGTTATGCACGAGGCTATAAATACAATGATGACAAAACTAATGAACTTAGAGATCAATAGGCTAAGCACATGCACTCATACATTTAGTATTAGGGTTTGATATTCTATATGTATGTCCAGATTTGTATTTCATCTACATTTTTTTGTCCTAGTTATGATCTATGGACTTTTCACTTTGGAGTTTAGAGCTACCAAGTTATGGTATGCCTACTAATTTTGATTCCTAGGTATGCCTAGTGTGCGGAGGCATACCAATTACAGATTGATTGAAAATATCTAGTATGGTTCAAGAGGATGACATGCATGTATATAAAAATTGATGCTATTTAACATCATGGATTTTTTAAATATTTGTATATATAACTGTATATATGGGTTTTAACAAAATATAAAAAATATATAAAAAATAGACAAGTTTTAACAACGATTCTTACTTAAAACTGTTATTATAAGCTATTTAAATAATGATTTTAAGTAAGAGTCATTATTAAAACCTTAAAATTTGACATTTTTAATAATAGCTATCTCTAAAACTATTATTAAAGATGTAATTAAACCTCATATAATACAAATCATGTTTAATAAATGAGAAATCAATGATTAGAACCTAACATCGGGTGTATTTTAACCGAAAACTATTATTAAAAGATTCATTTAATGATTATTTAATACTTATTATGGTTTAATAAATTCTTAATGAATATTAAAAACCGAATTCGTTAATGTTTTAACAACGGTTTGTACATAACAACCGTTGTTAAAAATAGCATTTTAGTAACTGTTTATCCCAAAGCCTTGTTTTAATAATAGTTTTTGCATAAAAATTGTTATGAAAACCCATTTTTACCACATTATTTATGGTTTTGTGTATATTTTTGTGACGGTTATAAATATTCATTAAACCTTTAATAAAAGGCAATTCGATAACGGTTTAAAACCGTTATTACTATCATAAAATAACCTTTATTAAAACCCCTTTTTAGGGTAGTGAATGGTTATTTGTATTTTAGTCGACTAATATCACTGAGATTAAATAATACATTGAAGCATATTATCACTTAGTTTTTAACCAACCAATAGACTTTTCCATTAAACCCATCAACTAGTTTGGACACTAGTTAGTTAGTTTTGCTAGTCATTTTTTATTTTTTTATTTTTTAAAAATATCTATAGATTAAGAATCATGATTTCGTATATCTTTCAGGTTTTACATAGTAATCACTATTCATTCTCACATTTTTAAATTTTTCATAAGTGTGTGAGAGAGAAAGATATCTGCAAACTGATGCAATGTGTCTACGAATTCCACAATAACATCCCATTTCTCAATGTGATCCCTTATGAAGTGATGTCTTATTTCATTTTCTTTAGGCATAGAGTGTTGAATGGAGTTGTTAGTGATTCATATAGAACTAGTGTTGTCACACCTAATTTGAGCTTTCTTAAGTTTTAGTCCCTAATCACTCTATTGTCGTTTCATCTAGGTTAATTCTGCACAACAAGTGCCAAATGCTATGTATTCTACTTTTGCTGAAGATAATGTTATACTAGAGTGTTTCTTACTATTCCAAATAAAAAAAACCTTATCAAAGAATTAAGAATGTATAAGGAGTCATTTCTATCAACCTAATATATTCCAAAGTCAATATCAGAATAGCATACAAGGTCTATAAGGGTATCACTATGGTAGAATAATAGTAAATTATATGTACCAATTAGCTACCTAAGAATTCTAGTAACCACAATCATGTGAGATTCTTTAGAAATACATTGAAACCTAGCAAAAAATGCATACACTTAACATAATATCAATTATAGATGCAATAAGTTAAATAATTAATCTAATCATACATCGATATCTCTTTTGATCAACTTTTTTACCTCGTTTATCCATGTCAAGCTTTGTGGTAATGGCCACGCGACTACCACAAGGCTTACTCTCGTTCATTCCAAATTATTTGACTAATTTCTTTGTGTAATTTTATTGGTTAATAGAAATTACTTCATTTTATTGCTTGATTTTATGTTTGAGGAAGTAGGTCAACTCACCCATCATTCTCGTATTGAATTCAGCACACATCAAAATAGAAAATTCCTTGCACATGAACTCATTAGTAGCACCAAATATTATGCCATCAATATATATTTGTATAAGTTAAATTTCCTTTTTGTATTATTATAAACTTTACTTCCATCAAAATCATTTTCTATAACAAATTCACTCAACCTTTCATACCAAGCTCTAGGAGCTTTTTTCAAACAACAGAGTGCCTTGTTGAGTCTATAAATATGGTTAAAAATTGAGTCATTTTCAAAGCAAGGTGGTTGTTTAACATACATATTTCATTCAATAAAACCACTAATGAAATCACATTTAACATCCATTTGATATATTGCAATGATTATAGATATTGCAAATAGTAGAAGCTTACATATCGCATTAAGTACGGCTATGAAACTAAGGGTTTCTTCGAAATCAATGACTTCCTCTTGGTTATATCTTTTGGAAACAAAGCAAGCTTTTTTTTCTAACCATACTGCCATCCTCATAATGCTTATTTCTAAATACCCTCTTGGTCCTAATAATGGGTGTATTCAATAGTTAAGGGACTAATTCCCAAAGATAATTTCTCTCAAATTAGATAATCTCATCATGTATTATCATGATTTAATTTTCATTATTCATGAATTCTAAATTAGATATAGGTTCCATTTGAGATAGAAATTCACAATGATTGCAAATGTTATCTAGTAATGATCTAGTTACAACTACCCTTGTTGGATCACTAGTGATAAGATATTGAGGATGTCCATAGATATATCTCCACGATTTAGAAAGATTCCTTCTCATATCATCCTCTTGCTAATCAATTTAATGATCTTCATTCCTTTTATTCTTCTATGTTTTTCTTGTCATCATTTCCACTAGGATCTCAACTTAAGTGGAAGGAATTACTTCTTCATCAAAAGAAAAATGTACAGGTTCTTCAACCAACATTGATCTTTTTTTTAAGTTCAAGTGGGATTCAATATGTAAAGAATAAACAATGAATATACCATCATTAGATTTAGAGTCAAACTTACCCAAATTACTCTTTCCGTTATGATGGACAAAGAATTTACTATCAAATGTCCTTAAGTAACCCACATTTGGTTTTTAACATTTGTAGAGCTCATAAGGATTCTTCTTCGAGATGGATTGAATGAGTACCCTATTCATTACATAATTTTTTGTGGCAATGTGTTTATTTTTAAAATATTTTGGAAGCTTGGAGTCACATACTATAGCTCTCACCACCTCCATCAAGGTTTTGTTCTTCTTTTCCACTATGACATTTTTTTGTGGTGTCCTGAGTGGAGAGAAATTTTGAGTAATGCCATGTTGATCATAGTTACCCATGAAGGTGGCATTCTAAAACTCCCTTCTTTGATCACTCCATATAGTGCAAAATATAGCTCCCTTTCCTACTTAAATTTCCTTAGAAAACACAATATAAGAATTAAAATCATCATCTTTAGTGTTGAGAAATAATATCCATGTGTAACATTAATAATCATCAACAATGACTAGTATGTATATATAGCCACCCATGATATGGGTCCTAGTAGACCCAAATATATCTATATGCAATATTTCAATTGTGTGAGATGTGTCAAAACAATTTTATGTTTAAGGGAAATGTTATGGTGTTTTCCTTATTGACGTGCATCACTTAATCAATATTTGACAAATTTCAACATTTGAAGGCCACACCCTAGATTTTTTCTACAAGTTTTGTTTAATAAGTCCATGTTATCATGCCCAATGTGCTTTTTCCACAACCAAGCATCATTATCAATTACACTTAGACATGAATTGTGCAATTTTATTTATTTAACATCTAGCATGCACACATTATTAATGGATGGGCATATAAAGAGAATAGATTTATATACTCCTTTTGAAATCATGCAATGTGAATTTGATAAAGTAACCAAAAACCTTTAATCACATAGTTGAATAATAATAATCAAGTTATGCTTAGGGTCATCAACAATATATACATCATAATGTTAATAATTATGCTACCAACATAATTGAACTTTCTTGTTGAGTTAAATCCTAATGTTATGCTTTCACCATCATGTGGAGTTATCTTGGAGAACATGGTACAATCACAAATAATTTGTCTTAAGCACCCTTTATCCAGGTGCCATTTGTGGCATCTTTGCTAACTTTGATCATACCTACAAGAACAAATATCCTTATTTAGGTATCGTTTAAATGGGTCCTCATTAAGTTAGTGTTCAAATTATGTGGGATGGTCCCCTTACATAACTATACTTCCTTGAATATTGGTACAAACTTAACATTTTTAGTAAAATTACCTGATGAAACAACATGACTTGATTGACTACACATATTGCATAAAATATTTTTCTTATGAGTTGAGGTGAATTTATCACACAATGTATTCATTTCCCAAACATATTATAATTATTGGATGTGAGAGAAGCATACACTTGATAAGCTTTTGAGGCTGTTACAAATAAAATCTATAGTGTTTGGATTTTTTTTTCTTCTTATCTCCATACTCTAAGCCTTCATGTTCATTATAATATCTTTGAGAACCTAACAACACATTCTATCCTTATTCACCCTTGGTGAAGGAATAGGTAATGTTTAAAAATTTATCACATTTCGCTTAGATCGACTATCTTAGATTAAAGTTGATCTATCTTATTTTTGTGATCATAAATAATAAAATCCTTTTATGAATTAAATTCAATTACCTTTTTAGCTATCTTAGACTTCATAACAAACATGTTAGATTTAAGAATAATATTTTCCTTTAATACAAGCATGTCTTGTTAATTTAGGTGATTAAGTCATTTATGTATGTTGTCCCTTTTCATAGTTAATTTATCCCTATTAACTAAGGAATCACGCAAGACAAGTAGAAAATCATCATAAGAGTCGAGTGAGTTGGATTATAACTCATCAATGACATCATCGTCATAAAACTTTTGAAGGAGGTAGAGGTTAATGATTTTTTTCTCTAAACGCATGAAATAGAGGTTGGCAAATTATTCCTCTTCATTAGGGGGTTCACTTTCACATTAATTGAAGGCAAGCATAACCCTTTTTTGCCATTTTCTTCCTTTTTTATGGTTGGTGCTCCCCATTTTCATTTATTTAGCAATTTCATTTCTAAACTCATAGCACTCGCACATGATATGCCCAAATTTATCATAATTGTTGCTTTGATATTTTGATCCATGTTAGCTTCTATAAATATCTATTTGTTGCTTGAATATGTCTTTCCTAGTCTTTCATTTCTCCCTCCGCTTGAAAAAATGAACCTTTTAAATTGAGTTGTTATAAAGGTTCCTTCTTAATCATCTTTAGGAGATTCCTCTTCACCTTCTTTGGATCACTTTTCTACCATGTCTTCAATTACTTCCCCTTGTCTAGATAAAGTGGAGGCTTTTAGAGCTAGGGGCTTCTTCTTTCTTTCATCCAATTTATCTTCCAACTTTAATTGATGAACCATGATATTCCCAAGCAGCTCTTCAATGGTCATCTTAGTTAAATATCTACCTTCATCAATCATAGACACCTTGGGACTCGATTTTATTGAAGGACCATGAAAGTTTTTTTAACTACATGCTTTTCTCTACTGATTTCGTTCCCAAGGATTTGATTTTGTTGATAATGTCAGTGTAGTGATTACTCAAGTTGTTGATGTTTTTACTATACTTCATAATAAGAGTTCATAGTCCCTTGTGTGAAGTGTATTTCTTTGATCCTTCACTACTTTATCCCTTCATAATGGAACACAAGCTTATCCTATATCTCTTTCTCAGTGGTGCATGATTGAATATGGGGCCACTCCATTTTGTGAAGTACGCAATGAAGAATCATGATGGATTTATTATTAAGTGTAAGCTTTACCTTTTATACATTGTTGAGCTCATCCTTTATCTCTTCCACTAGTTTTTTGTTAACCTCCTATGTTATCTTCATTAGACCTTTAGTGGCTCTTAGCCATATTTTATAATCCAGTGATTTAATAGAGAAAATCATTCTACTCTTCTAGTTGGCAAGTTTTTCACAAATGAACAATGGTTGTTTTGCTTTGGAGATGTCTTCATTTTAATAAATAGAGCCCATTTCATTCATAGATCTTTTCCACCTCTAATTATTGAATATATTATGAGATTCCCAAGTAATGATACCAACATAAAGAACCCTAGAGGGAGTAAATAGGATTTTTTATAATGCAAAAAACAAAATAAGAAAATTACACAAAAGATAAGGTGGTTACTCTTTACATCCACTACCAAAAGGTTCTCCCTTCTGAATTTTGAAAAGCATTGTGTTTTCATTGATGATCACTCTTTTATTATTTATTATGCCTCACAATGTCAATGACCCTCTAAACTATGATTTAAAACTTAACGTATTTATCTTCTCTTAACTCACAATAAGAATCACTCATGAATTTTATAAGGTGGTTATTACTGTAATTGAATCAAACCAAGAATACAAGATATGAAAGTGTAGAACATTAGATGAGATTTATTCTACATAGATGTAATCAGGGATATTATAGATGAATTGAAATTCTAGCTAAGATATTGAATATAAAAGTTAAGTTGGTTTGAGTGAGCAACTGTATAATTCATGAGTAGATTATTAATTATAGAAATAATGGTAATGAGAAGGTGTTGTAATAAATGATGAGGGAGTTTATGTATAATAGTTATAAAGATTACCCTCCATTAGATAGAAAAATTCCATATGGTTTTATTGCCCAACTGGTAGAAAATTAGCATTTAATGTTCACCAATCAATTAGTCTAACCAAACCAATCAATTAGTAACATGGCCATTCTATTGGTGATTCATACTTATCAACTAATTATGTTAAGAAAAAAAATGAAATGTTACAATTACAAAAATGAGTCAATCGGTTTATTGACATAATTTGATTAGTTATATGTGGTACACAATTAGTCTTATGAACATAGTTTAGTAAAGTAGTAGATATGTTCATGAAACTAGTCAATTGGTTTATTGGGAGTGTTCAATCATCTCCAAAAAATTCGATTAGTTTGATGAAACCAATCAATGATCTTAACTAAAGATCAATGGGTTTCTATAGGAGTGAAACACATGAACTTGTTGGTCAAATAAGTATATCGCTCTCCTCAAACTAGTTGATTGGTTTGACAAATATTGTCAATTAGTTTAAGTAAAGATGAATGGAATTTCTTATAAGTGAAACCCACAAACTTGTTATTTAAATAAGTCTATTAGTTTTCTTAAATATTTAAGAAATATAAAAAAAACCTATTCGTTGAGTTGAAGTAAAGACAAATAGTTTTCGATTGGAGTCAAGCCCATAGATTGGTTTTTCAAATAAATCGATTGGTTTAGCAAAACATGGAGATTTATTTTGTAGTACAATCAATCTACCTTAATTTGACTTATTTCAATCTGTTGAGTAAACTAAACCAATCAATTGGTCTTGTTATTTGTTTACTAGAACAAACTAACAAGTTTAACACTTTGAAATATTTAGAAATCAACATCAGTCATAAATTCTTATGTAGAGAACAAAAATTAAGCTTATGAATAGGTTTTTCAAGGTTATTTTTGTTATCAAAATGTGAAATCGCTCAACTAAACTCTTTACAAAAACATAAGACATTAGAAATATCATCCTTGAGCCTTAAGTATTGGTTGTGTTTACACATTCTTCTCTTTTGCTTCAAAATTCGATTGTTATTTCAAATTTCACATTGGTGAGATTATTTGAGATAGTTTCTGTAGATCTCTTTGTTTGTTAATCATTGTGCGTACACACTTAAGCAAACATATTAGATGTCAAGATCCATTTGTTATCATCAAAATAAGGATAATGACATCGTTTGGCCTTTGAGGTTACCAATTATGAAGACTAATTAATAATATTAATCATTAGTTAATAATAATATTAAAAATTAATTATTCTTACTTATTAACTATGATTATTAATTAATATTTCGTATTAAAATTAAATCTGTAGGTTTTGATTCCTATAGGTTATTGGAGAAGTGCGTGCAAGCGTGGGGATTCTATGAAAAACATGGGGTTCTCATGTTTATGAGTACATACCATATTTTTCCTTATAATATCAAGCATTAATTTTAGGAAAAATTTTAAATTAAAGAAATTAATGTGAGGGACCAATGTTTCACAAATACGATCCGTGTTGTTTGTTTCTCTTATGAAACATGCCACTTTACCCCTATAGGGTTTTATCTGATATCAAATAGTTGTAAAAAAACCATAACCATCATTTCAAATCTGTAACCTACTTCTCATCTATTATACTCTCTTTTATTAAGATAATTACATACTATATTTTCTTCTAAAGTTATTTGTTCAATCATCTTTTGCTTACATAATTTGATGAATAAAGATCTTTCCTTTTCCCTTATTATTCTATTGATTGAATTCTCATTTGGTTTTATATCTATCTTCTTATTTCCTATTATTTTTTAGATCTAGTGTTATTACGCTATAATCAGCATGTTTTTGCAACAATTTTGTATCAAAGCTTAGTTCTAAAGCAGGTATGCTGTTAGGGATGGCTACAAGATTTGTTAATGAGAATTTTAATTTTTTTATCAATTTTTTATTGTGGAAACTGATTATTCAAGCTATGTTGATTTAGAATAGATTAGAGAAACCCTTATCTAGTTGATCGAATAAGCAATAATGTTAGTGACAAATGAAATATTTTAGGGAATAGATCTAAGGGCCCTATCTACCATAAAACTGTGTTTGCCTAATGATATATTGTCAGAAGTGGCAAATAAGTCAACGACTACTATCTTATGGTTGATACTTGAATCCTTGTATATGTTAAATTTCAATGAAAATCATCTATTAGTGAAGATTCAGATTCATGGTCTAAAATTAGGTGAGGGTTAATCTTTCAAAGTTCATTATATAACTTTAATTCTATACTAATGGATTTGAAAAACATAGAAGTCAAGCTAAATGATGAAGATTATGCCTTAACACTTTTACATTTTTTACATGTGAATTTTAAGCATTTTCATGAGATAGTGTTTTATATAAAGGATGAGTTGTTCTTGATGATTTAAAATCCACCCTACTAGAATAGAATTTTATTCACAATTAGTAAGTGGTACTTTCAACAACTCACATAGTGAGAGACTTGTAGCTAATGGAGGACTCAAGATCAAGTGGGTGGTAACCATAAAAAGTCTATATCTAATTCAATGAATTGGAAAAAAATGGTATCATGGTCCTCTAAAATGGGACATATTAGGATGTTTTGTCCTAATTAGAAGCTCGATGCAAAGTTTGGTTAGTTAATTGGTACAAAGTATGATTCAACTAAAACTGACGATGTCTGTGATGGAGATGAGTAGACATGCACTAATAAACAAACCAAGATGAATGATTGATGGATCTTGTATTCTTGGTGTTATTAACATATTTCTACCCAATAGTGTTAGGTTTTAGACTTATGAGGCCACACAAGGTGTAGTTATCTTGATGGGCAACAGTGCTGCTTGCAAAAATTTAGGGATTAGGATAGTGAAAGTGAGGATACATGATGATGTGGCTAGGACACTTTCCAAAGAGAGAAATTTCCTACAGATAAACAACAACCTCTTCTCGTAGCCATCCTTGGATTGTAATGGGAACTCATGCATGATATTAAATGATAACTTGAGACTTAGAAAAAGGGCTCTTGCGGTGATGCAAGGAAATGATTTGGGAAACCATATAAGTTAGCTGGTTTCGCCATTATGGATATAACTATTATGACACCAATGAGTTTTTCAGACTTGAATGTCCAAAGACTTTGGCATATCATATTGGCACACATTAGTGTCAGGGGATTGACAATACTCTCTATGAGGGTGCTATTTGATGGAAAAAGTGTGGGTGTTATGGACTTGTGGAAGAACTATATATTTCGTAAGGAAAAGAAGGATACAGTTTTTTTAACTTTAAGCATAGTATGATGGTACTTCTAAGTATATTTATTCATTTTTATAGGTTCCAAAGAGAATAATATCTAATGGAGGTTCCTAGTACTTTATTACATTTATTAATCACTTCATCAAAAAGGTGCAAGTTTAGTTCTTGAAACATAAAAATGATGTGTTTGCCATTTTTAAATGCTAAAGGAACTTACTAGGGAAGTAGAATATGAAGCAAGTTAAGTTTCTCTAAACAAATAATGGTCTTGAGTTTGTTAAGTGGAGTTTTACTAAATTCTACTAGGATCAAGTGAGAGAAAGATATAATAGTTGTGTTGGAATACAACAACAAAATAGAGTCACTAAGTGGATGACCATCACCTCATTGTAGAGGACTCATTGTATGTTATCATAAGCTAAGATAATAAAGTAGGTTTCGGCTAAGGTAGTTCACATGGAGGCTCATTTGGTGAACTGATCACCACATTAGCCCATTGAGTTGAAAACACCAGAGGATTTATGGTTTAGTAAACCAACTAATTAATCTTATTTCAACATCTTCATTTACCCTGCTTATGCTTATATGAATTAGGAAAAACTTGAGCAGGAACCTAAGAAGTGTGTCTTTCTTAACTTTAATTTAAACTAAGGGGTATAAGTTAAGGGAACTACCTACATCAAAGTTCATTACTAGTAGCCATATTACCATCAATAAGTTTGTGTTCCTCTAAACGATAGAGTATGCTGATGGTGTGTCTAAAGAGGTTGAGTAGGATAGTACTTGGAGTAAGAAGAGGCTAATGTTTACATGGATGACAAATACCCTTCTAATAAACCCATTATTCCTAAAGTGGCTAGATACAAGCACTAAATGGTGAAAAGGGGTGTTGCTATAAATAGAGCACAAAGTATTGTTATGCCTCTGATCACATATGGTTTTGAGGAGCTAGCTAGATATGTCTTATCTATTGTTGAGAAAATTGTTGATGTGTATAATCCAACATCATTTATAGGGGTTATTGTCACTATTAAGTGTGTTGCTACTATAGAAGAGTAGATGTTATATTTATTAAAGAATCAAATGTGGGAACGTTTGAAGGTGCCTTAGAGGAACAAGATAGAGTTAACTATAATTAGGTGTATAAGTTCAAATAAGAAGCCCCAAAATTCAAGAAACCTAGAATCGTGCTTCTTTAGTTATATCCAATCTCAAATTAATTTTAAGCATGGATTATATTGAGGTATTTTCTCATGTCGTTAGATATGCTTCTATTTTTATCATTCTTGTGCTGGTTACTTATGCATGATGTGTTATCATGTGTGCCTATTTAAGATGTCATTATAAATTTTGAATTAATCTCCCAAATAGTGATATAAAGTATTTGATTATTTTATGCTTGAGCATAGTTTCTTCAAAAGTGACTACAATGGATGTGCATACATGAAAGAGATGGTGGGTGGCTTGCTTATGTATATTTTTTTTATATGTCTATGAAATTTTTGTGGTAACAAAAGAAGTGTCTAATATTTACAGGGTGAAGATAATACTGAAGATTGATTTTGAGATGAATGAACTTGGGTTTGTGAGAAACATCTTGGGCATGAAGAATGTATAAGAGCATGAGTAGAACCATTTGTACATCTCACAAGAGTCAAATGTGAACAATATACTTTAAAAGTTTCATATGATTGATGCAAATTTGATGAACACTCTATTGGCTACTCACATGTAATTGTCAACTTTGGATTACCCCAATATAAAGAGGAAGAGGAGTTCATGGCCACTATTCCCTATTCTAATGTTGTTGGTTGTTTCATCTACTCTATGGTGTGTACTACATCGAATATTGTTGAAGTTGTTAATGTTGTACATTCATATATTGTAAATCTAAGGAAAGATCACAGGCAAGTGGTGAAGTGGATTCCAAGGTACTTTAATGGTATGATGATAGCTTATTTAAAGTATAGGAGATAAACCATTACACTGGTTGAGTTAGTGGACTCCAATTATAGTGGAGAACTTTATAATAAAGAAACCACAAGTGGATATTGATGTGTGTGGGAGGGTGTAATCTTTAATTATATGGATCTAATGGTTCAAATGGAGTTTAGATAAGATGATAAAGGCTTGGTGATGGTGAGTTAAAAAGCTAGAGCTTCAAAAGTGATGGATATAAGATGATGGTGATTTGGATTATGGAAGAAAAATGATGGTGGTGAATTATTGATGGTGATGATGATTTGATGGGGAAGAATTAATGATGAATGTCATTCAAATATGATGAGATGATGATGAGGTTTCAAAAGTGAGGGTTTAGATTATGGTTAGAGACATGGTTTAAGGTTAGGGTTAGGGTTCTGTTCAAAGAAGAGGAAATAAGGTGGTGTTTAGTTGGTACGGATTGTTAGGCTTCCGAATGAATGCTTTAGCATTTCAATTTTGGTATAATGATTTAGGGTTTGGTTTAGCCACGAGATAGAGTAGGAATTTGATGTTAATTAGGGCACAAAAATATGGATTAATAATTGTAGAAAAGATATTGATTAATCTCTAATTCACACAGATAAAGAGATTAAAACTTTCAAGCCAAACCATTTACACAGATTCGATTTGCTTGAGCTTGAACTCACAAAGAATTCATTCAATGTTAATTTTCAAATTCAATTCATCATTCAATAATCATAATACATGCCATATGCTCGACATTTATGAATAATTTAACTTTTCTACCACTAGCTAATACATATTCCAAAAGATTCCAAGCTAAAGGATACTATGCTATTTTTATGCTAATTTTATTCTCCTACCTTATTACTTAATTAATAAATTAGCTAAATCATTTAATAATGCTCGAAAATCTTACCACCTCATACACATGGTTACGCCCTCCTTGCATGCCAGGCAAGCCATGCACATGCACGTAGACATTTAATTACTTGTTTATTAAATTTTGAGCAATGTAACCATCCATTAGTCTTCAAATTTATAGGAGACACTTTACAAATGAATAATAATTGGTTCCATAATTATGAAAGTCAATTCTTAAGGGTTTACTCCTGTATTATTATTCCCTTATTGATTTGAATTTACCCTTAAATTTACATCTCCATAGTAAGGGTTAATATCTCCAACATTGAATGTTCTTGACACCCTGCCATATGAATTAAGAAAATTGAGCTCATAAGCACTCTCTCCAAACATTCAAAGTACTTTGAAAGGACCATCCGCCCCTAGCATAAGTTTGTGTGTCCTTATATTAGGAAATCTCTCTTTCTTCAAGTGTCACCATACCAAATCTCCCAGTAGAAAACATGTTGTCTTCTTTTCTCATTTGCTCTTGTCTTATATACTTCATTTTCCGTCTCAATATTGTGTTTGACTTGTTAATGTAGTTTTCGAAATAACTCCACTCTCTCTTACGCATCATAACTCTTCACTTCACCTTTCTTGAATGGCTCCATATCAATTAGCACATATGGATTAGTACCATATACTATCTCGAATGGACTAGAGCCTGTTGTAGTAGAAGGACATCAATTGTAAGCAAAATCTGCATATGCTAACTTGACATCCCAAGCCTTATCACTCTTACTCACCAATCCCCTTAACAAAGTACCCAAAGTTCTATTAGTAACTTCAGTTTGTCCATCCATATGAGGATGATGTGACGTGCTAAATAGAAGCTTTGTTCCTAGCATGTGCCATAAAGTCTTCTAGAAATAGCATAGGAACTTCACATATTTTGCTAAAATAATACATCTTGGAATTCCTTGCAACGTTATTATCTCCCTGAAGTATAAACCCTCCACATGGGTAGCATCATTGGTCTTTTGAAATGGTATAAAATGAGCTATTTTTGAAAATCAATCCACTACAACCGTAATAGAATCCTTGCCTCATTCTCTCCTAGGAATTCCCAAGACAAAATCCATACTAATACCTTCCCATGATTGAGAGGCATAGGTAAAGGGTACATATAACCCATTGTGAAAGAAACTCTTGCTCCTTTGACATGTACCACCCGTAGTAACCATGGCTTGTACTCCTTTTTGCATTCTTGGCTAATAAAAATGTTCTTGCAACAACTCTAAAATCATGTGAACCCCAAAGTCTCCCACAATTACTCCTTCATGCACCTCTTTAATTAGATAGTCTCAAATTGAATTCTTCGGCACACAAAATTTGTTGTGCTTGAATAAGAACCCATCTCGAATAACATAAGCTCCAGAAATCCCTTTTTTATTGCACTCTTCAAAGATCATACCAAAATCATCATCCATGGCATATTGACACTTCAATGTCTCAAACCCCAAAAGCTTTGCATCCATCATGGTAAGTACCATGGTCCTCCTAGATAATGCATCCGCCATGACATTTTCTTTGCAATCCACATGTCTTATAGAGAACACAAATTCTGCAAGGAGCTTATCTACTTAGTATGTCTTGGACTCACCTTCTTTTAACCATGCAAATACTTCAAACTATCGTGATTAGAATGAATTAGAAAAGGCTTGGGTCTCAAGTAATGACTCTACATCTCCAAACAATGTACTATAGCATAAAACGTTTTATCATATGTTGAATAGTTGAGTCTTGCACCATTCAACATCTCACTAAAGAAAGCAATTAGCTTCCTTTCTTATGAAAGCGCACCCCTTATGCCTAAACAACTCACATCACATGTTACTTCAAATAATTTATTATAACAAGGTAAAGATAATACCAGTGCATTTGAGAGCTTTGTATTCAAGTCTTTAAAAGCCCTTTTTGCTTGATCATTACAATGGAACTCCCCTTTCTTCATTAACTGTGTGATAGGTGCTGCAATGGTAGAGAACTCTTTGATGAACCTCCTATAGAACAAGGCCAACCCATAGAAACTTCAAACATCATGGACATTAGTAGGAATATGCCACAATTTTAAAGCTTCGACCTTCGACGGATCAACTCAAATATCTTCCCCACTCACAATATAACTGAGAAAGATCACCCTTTCCATCATGAAATCACACTTCTCCATCTATCCATATAGCTTCACCTCTCTAAACTTATCAAATATCCTCTTCAACTCTTGTATATGCTCGAACTCACTCTTACTATATATCAAGATATTATTGAGGTAAACAACAATAAAGACACCAACAAATAGTATAACCACTGTCATCAACCTCATGAAGGAACTTGGTTCATTACATAGCCCAAATGGCATCACTAACAACTCATACAACTTGTACTTAGTCTTAAAAGCTGTCTTCCACTCATCCCCTTCTTGTATCCTCATTTGATGATAATCCCTTCTAAGATCAATATTCAAGAACACTTTTGCACCATGCAACTCATCTAACATGTCATCCAAACTTGGCATAAAATATTTATACTTGATTGTGATGTTGTTAATGGCTCTTCAATTATTACACATCCTCTACGTGCCATCCTTTTTAGGCACTAACAAAGCTGGAACTCTATATGGACTCATACTCTCCTAGATATAACCTTGGTTTAACAACTATTGCACTTGTTTCTATAGCTCATTAGCCTCCTCCGTATTGCATCTATAAGCTGGTATGTTCAATAATGGAACTCTTGGCATAAGATCAATAGCATGCTCAATACCTCTCAAAGGAGGTAATCCACTTGGCAACTCTACCGGAAACACATCGGCATACTCTGTCAATACTTTTTGTAATTTTGGATCCATATTAGTATTCTCCACTCGTTGGATTTCTTTCACCACCAAGGCATAGCATATCTTCTCATCTTTGATGGCTTCGTTCATCACACATTCCTTAAGGATCAATAACTGCATATTACTCTTATTTCTTCCTTTCCTACTCTTGACATCCTCCTTCTCTTCATTCCTTAAAACCAAATCCTCCCCATGTAGATTAGGTTTGCGCCTAAACTTGTAACACCCCCAAAATTCACTACTGAAAAATTTCGTTTTATTAAAAGATAATAGCGGAAGCAGATAAACAAAACGTGAACTTTGGGAGTATTACCGCCACACTTAGTACCAGACCGATTCACTCATACCGTTCCAGTACCAAGTGCTAAGGCTAAGAAAATGAAATACAATTCGAAAGACATTCAACATGCATAAATCAGAGTAAATTGCAAGCTTCAACATATTTAAATCAGAGTAGCGCATCAAATCGTTTTCAGGAATTAAATCCACCAATGGTGGTTACTTTAACAACGTTAACATTTAAAACCGAGAAATTAAATGAGAAAGAGAAAAAGCCATGATACCGGAAAATTCCTTACTCTCCTTCCCGTAACCCACTTGAGTAGCACCTGAAAATACCTACAAGGGCACTGCCCATTGAATAGGCAGGGGCCCCATAAAGGGAATCCCTTCAGTACTACGGTACTGAGTAACCCTTTAAGACCACACTTAAAGATAGGCTCGCATACGACACATAATGCAAACTACACACATAAATAATATGAGGTGCATGCATAACAATAACATACATAATACTTTATAAGTCACGATCGATAGTTTGGGCCTTAAGCCATTATTCTGTCATTAATCCATCAATATCATATTTTATATCCATGTGAGTACGAGAACCCCACTATTATAGCCGGTGGATCGGAAGTCAACACACAGGGCAGAACGCCTCTGACCATTATTATTGCCGGTGGACCGGAAGATAAACACACAGGGCAGAATGCACCTGACCACTATTATTTGCCGGTGGACCGGTCTGGCCCCGACTCACATGGTGTTCCACTATAAGTGATTAGTATTTTTCCATAATCTTATTCACATATATAACTGATTTTATTGAGCTCGGGACCCCCACTATTTTAGCCGATGGACCGGAATATATATAAAATCGTCATCCAGGGCACAACGCTCCTGGCCACTATTATAACCGGTGGACCGGCACTCATAATCACATACCAGGGCAACACGCTCCTGGACCACTATTATAACCGGTGGACCGGTACTCAATATCACATACCAGGGCAACACGCTCCTAGACCACTATTATAACCGGTGGACCAATACTCAATATCATAATCATCTGGGCCCGGCTCATTAATATTCCACTTTCAATAATAGTATCTTTCCTTTATTTAATCAGCACATCAATCATATTTATTTTCCTCGAATGAGAGATCGATAACCCGAGACACAAAGGTACACCGGTCGTACCGGTGCATATCAGCGACTCAGTACCCTTTAACCATGAACCCAAGGACGCAAAGGTACCCTGGTCGTACTGGTGCATAAAGCTGACTCAATACCCTACCGACAAGGACACCTAATCCATAAGTATGCATACCCCCTAACTAGGTCCGTAGAGCTAGGAAGAGTAAGATATAGGGCCTGGCTGGGGCACAAAGGCACACCAGCAAATACGAGAATAATCGTGGACTAAACCACGTCCTTAGGGTAGCGACCCCTAAGGAGTCACCATTCCCGATCTCGAGGTCTTTCACTTTAAGTAATAGTGTCTTAATTAAGGTGATCACAAAAAGCACGATAATCTGATACTTATTCACTTTCAATCGTTTCGATATCATTAATCGTTTCTTATTCAGAGGATTATCCAGGGTGTCACAGGGAAACCCCCAAGGCCATACTAATCATTAGATACTCTTACTTGGCTAATCAACATTATTTAATCATATTAATGTTCCACAATCTCAAAGGCATGTCAGGTACAAACCACTCATTTTCTCTTTTCTTATATAATTGTTAAGTATCAGTTCCTTACTTGATAAATTACCACATTACCCTTAAGGTTGCATAATTACCAAATTACCCCTTATCCACTTTAGATTACCAAATTGTCTCCTACACTTTTTAAATCCCCATTCACCCCTCATAATGACTACACTTATCATATTTCCCTTTTGGTTGGTTATATTACCAAATCGCCCTTCTCCTTTGTTATAATTACAAAACTGCCCTTGAGTTGGATAAATTACTAAATTACCCTCCTTCATTATCATGATTACTATTTTGCCCCTTTAGTTGGTTAAACAATTACCACTTTACCCTTTTATCGGCTAAATTACCAAATTGCCCCTTTAGTTGAACAAATTACCAAATTGCCCTTTCTCCTTTATCATAATTACCAATTTACCCCTCTCAATTATTTTAATTGCCATTTACCCCTTTTTAATTATCACAAATCCCAAATTACTCTTCTTCATAATTACCAATATTAATTTACCCTTTTTCATAATCAAAATTACTATATTACCCTTCTCCATTATTAAAATTACCATAATGCCCTTTAATTGGTTAATTTACCAAATTACCCTTCTATAGTATCATACTTATCCAATTGCCTTTCTACAATCATAATTAAATTGCTAAATTATCTTTTGTCGTTATCATGATTACCAAGTTACCCCTTACTCCCAAGTTTACCATAATATCCTTTCATTTACAAAATTACCATTTTACCCCTTACATCAAATTTTACCATAATATCCTTTTATTTATGAAAATTACCACCATACATCTTTTACTTTACAAAAATCTATTTTACCCTTTTACATCCAAGATTACCATCTTTATCTTTCCTTACATAATTACCATTTTGCCCTTCTTTTCCAAATTACCATATTAACACTTTACTTATAAATTACCACTTCACCATTCACTTATAAAATTTACCATATTACCCTTTACTTATGAAATTACGATTTTTCCCCTTTACCTCCAAAATTACCATAATGCCCTTTTTTACTTGAACAATATCCATAATGCCCTCCTTCATCCAAAATTACTATTTTACCCCTACTTCCAAAATTACCATTTTACCCTTCTTTCTCACAACTTACAATTTTATCCTATACTTGTAAATTATCATTTAACCATTTAATCATACAATTTCCATATTGTTCTTTTATCTCAAAAATTACCAAAATACCCTTTCCACTTATAAAATTTCCACTCAACCCCTTTATTCACCATTTTTATGAATTTACTAACACTACATAAAATAATGATATTAATACTTCATTTTTATCATCTAAGTCCACCAACTTGTCATTTTTCAACATAATACTCATTAGCAACTACACGCATTGATTTATATACCTCATAAGCATAATTACTAAAATACCCTTAAACAATAACATCATTCATGCATTAACAACATGGTACATCATAAACAAGTATTTAACATTTCTATCCATATTCCAACTCCTTCTTTATTTAACATACCTACATATGGCGCGAAAGTTATCATGCTTTTTCTTTTTAACAAATGATATAAGAAACCATAAACATATCATGCTAAGCATACAAAACATACATAAAATCATACTAAACCCTAAATGTGCTAGCATGCGTTTTTCCATATATTTAAGGGAGGATTAACGGTTACCTTAATCCCGCAAAATATCAATCTTACCAAGCATAATTAGCAACTCAACACCTAAAAATAATATCCATCATATTTATGTTAGAAATAAGAATCCAAGTATAAAACTTTATAATTTTAATTAATAAAACACTTAGCATAAAATACCATTATACCTTAAAAATTAGCCAAATAATTTTTAAAATGGAGGGGAGCTCACGCTGCATTAGCAGCGTGAGTTTCATGCAGAAAAGAGAAGGGAAAAAGGCTCAAAGAGGGGTGAAGGAAGCAAGATTCATCATTTTCGGGTTAGGGTCTCTAGGCTAGAAAAGAGGGTGGTTAGGGGAGGTTCTAAGGCAGGGGAATGGTGCAAAAGTGTAGAGGGGGTGTAGGTGGAGGCAAGGGGTGGTTTCACGGCCGCATAGGGCGGCGGCAAGGCGGCGAAGGTGGCTGCTGAAGTGGGTCGAGGTGGAAGGGCTGAGAAGGAAGGAAAAGTGGAGGGAAAAATGGAGGGGTGCAAGGGTTGGTTTCGGCCAACTAATGGATGGCGGTTGTAGGGGGGGTTGCAAGGTGTCGAAAGGTGGGTTGGGTGGCAGCAGAGGTGGCCGGACGGCGGCGGTAGAGGCGGTTGCAGGTGGCTTGACGGTAAGGGGAAAAACTGGGGAGGAAAAGAGAAAGGGTCGAGAAGGGAGGGAGTGTAGGGCTCGAGGGGCGGCGTGGTGGTGCACGGTGGTAGTAGACGGTGGCAGAAGGCGGCGCAGGGCTGGGCTTGGTGGTTCGAGCGGCGGCGGCGGCGGTGAGAAGAAAAAAAACAGAAAAGGATGGGGAAGAAGGAAGGAGAGAAGGGAGAGCTCGGGGGAGGGATATTAGGCTCGAAAAATGTGGGAATGAAGGGCTTGGGAGCTGAAGAAAAGAAGAGGGAGAAGAGAGGGGGCAAGGCTGGCCGGCGGTGCTGCAGTGGTGGCAGGGCTGTCGGTTGGCAGGGAGAAAGGAGGGGAAGAAGAAGGAAAGGGGAGAGGCATGCGGGGCTGTGGTCCAGGGCCGGTTTGGCTCAAAAAAGAAAGAAAACGACAGGGGAAGAGAGAGAGGGAGAGGGAGAAAGGCACGGAAGCTGCAGGGTGGCAGTCGGTGGCAGCGGGCATGGTGTCGAATGTGCAGGTGGTCGGGCGTGTGAGCGGTGAGAAAGGAAGAAGACGAAGGGAGAAGCCGGTCGGTCGAAGGGAAAGGAAATAAGGCTGAACCGGCCGGTCAGGAGAAAAAAAAAAAGAAAGGAGGCGAAAGCTGCTGGGCAGGTGTGCGAGGGAGAGAAGGGGTGAGGCGGGCTGAAGGCCCAACGCGCGGGGAGAGGGCTGGCCTAGCGAGGTAGCCCGAGGGAGGAAGAGAGAAAAAAAAAAAAGAAAAGAAGAAAAGGAAAAAGGGAAAAAGGGTAAAAAGGGAAATGGTAAAATAGGGAAAATAATTTAAATTAATTTATAAAATCATAAAGCATAATATTCTTGGTAAATTATTTAATTTAATAATTTAATTTATTATAATCTAATATTTTAGTTTAAAAAGGATAAAGTTGGTAAAATATTAGTTTTGGAAAATTATTTAAATAAAATAATATGATAAATAGCAAAATATTTATTTTTAATTTATTAAATAATCTTATCCAAATTTATATACTCTAAAATCCATAAAATAATTAAAATAAATAGTTTTACAAGCAAATTTTATTTCAAATAAAGTTATTTACTAAAATATAGGTTTTTCAAAATTTTTGGGGTATTACAAAACTCCTTTTAACTCTTGCATAACACATACTTATTAAGGATCCCATCATACAAAACCTTCCTATCAAATTGCCATAGCCTCCCCAACAAAATGTGGTAAGCATCAATAGGTAGAATATCACATAAAACATCATCAAAATAATTTCTAATCGTAAAAGAGATAAGAGTTTGTTTGGTTATCCTTACCCCTTTGTCTTTGTTGAGCCATTGGAGTGAATATGGTCGTAGATGACCCTTGGTCTCTTAACCAAGCCTTTTCACCATCTTTTCACTAGAAACATTAGTGCATGAGCCACTATAAATGATGACTTCACACACTTTATCACCAATTCTACATTTTGGCCTTGAAAATATTATCCCATTGAGTACGTAAAGGTTGTGGTTGCACTTCAAGCACCCTTTGTTACACATAGCAACCCACTTAGCATTCTTCCAAAGCATCCTCCGGGATATCACTCTCTTCTTCTAGGTCATCATCAAGGTTCTCATTCTCTTCAGAAGCCTCCATATTTTCTATTTCCTTTAAAGTCAACACTTTAAAGCCTTTTCACCATCTTTAAAGTCAATTATGTGGATCTAATGGTTCGAATGGAGATTGGATGAGATGATAAAGGCTTGGTGATGGTGAGTTGAAACACTATAGCTTCATAAGTGATGGATATAGGATGATGGTGATTTGAATTATGGAAGAAAAATGATGATGGTGATTCATTGATGGTGATGATGATTCGGTTTTGATGAATTAATGATGAATGTGATTCTAATATGATGAGATGATGATGATGAGGTTTCAAAAGTGAGGGTTTGGATGATGGTTAGTGTCGTGGTATAGGGTTTGAGTTAGGGTTTGGTTTGAAGAAGAGGAAAAAAGGTGGTGTTTGGTTGGTATGGATGGTTAGGGTGTTGAATAAATGTTTTACGGTTTTGGTTTTGGTATACCAATTTATGGTTTGGTTTCAAGCAATGTAATGATCTGTTGGTCTTCATATTTATGGGACACCCTTTCCAAATGGATAATAATTGGTTCCATAATTATAAAAGCTAATTCTTGAGTGTCTGCTCCTACATTAGATATGTTTTTGTCATGGCAGTTTAGCTATTTGCTTATGGTTATCCTTACAAATGGTGAAGGCCTTGTTTTAACACCCCCTTTTTTTTCTATAGAAAATTTTCATTTCAAAATATTATAGAAGAAAAAAAATAATACTAAGAATATTAGAAAAATACGGTGTTACTACCGCTATATGAGATATCTAGGGTACTAAAGTGCATCCAAGGTATATTAAGAGCATCCGAGCAACCTCTAGGGTTTATTTCCAATTACTCAGTCCTTTAAGATATACCATTACTTTTCCATGCATAAATAGGTCAATCAATATTCCATTCCACAATCAATTAGTCATTTTGACCATTGGCCAAGTGTACAAGCTAGCTTTATTCATTTTCTTAAGTCATACCATTACCTCAACTTCCTAACCAATCATTAACTATTCTCTTTGATGTGCGTAGGATTATGGAATTATGGTTTGGGTGGAACTATGTTTTGGTTAGGGTTTTAAAGAGAGTATGATGATTCAAAATTGATGAAGAGATATCTCCAACATTGAATGTTTTAGACACCCCACCATATGAATCCAGAAAATATAGTTTATAAGCACTTTCACCAAATTTTATAAGTACATTGTAAGGACCATATACCATTGGCATAAGCTTATTTTTCCTTAGATTAGAAAATATCTCCTTCCTTAAGTTCATCCTTACCAAATCCCCCATTTGAAATACATGTTGAATCCTATGCTTATTTTCTCTTGTCTTCTTTACTTCATTTACCTCCTCAATGTTGTGCTTGATTTCTTGTTGATGTTTCTAAAAGAACTCCACACTCACTTATGTATCATAATTTTTCATTTCCCCCTTCTTCAATGGTACCATATCAATTGGTATATATGGATTAATACCGTATACAATATCAAACGGACTAGCATTTGTTATAGTTGAAGGATTCCAATTGTAAGCAAACCCAATTATAGTTGAAGGTCTATTAATAACCTCAGTTTTACCATCCATTTGAGGATGATGTGATGTACTAAATAGAAGCTTTGTTCCTAGCATATGTAATAATATTTTCCAAAAATAACTCAGGAACTTCATATCTCTATCCAAAACTATACTTCTTGAAATACCATGCAATATCTCAATCTCCTTGAAATACATATCCACAATATGAGTAGCATCATCAGTCTTGTTATATGGAATAAAATAAGCCATCTTGGAAAATCAATCCACTACTATCATGATAGAATCTTTGGTTCTTTGTGTTTTAGGCAATCCTAAAATAAAATATATACTTGGTCCTTTTATAAGCTGAGTAGGCATGGGTAAAGGCACATATAACCATTTGTGGAAGAAACTCTTACATATTTGACATATAGTACACTTAGAAACCATAGCTTGCACTCCTTTTTACATTCTTGGATAATAAAAATGTTCTTCCAATGGCTCCAAATTCTTGTGAATTCCAAAGTATCCGGCAACACCTTCTTCATGCACCTCCTTGATTATCAAATCTCAAATTGTGGTCTTTAGCGCACATAATTTGTTTTACTTGAACAAGAATAGATCTTGAAGAACATAAGCTCCGTAAATTCCTTGTATGTTGCACTCTCCTAAATTCAAAGAAAAATCATCATCAATGGCATATTGACTTTTCAACATCTCAAACCCCAAAAGCTTTGCATCCATAATTGTAAGCATGATAGTCCTTCTATACAATGCATCTACAACCACATTCTCCTTACCATCCATGTGTCTTTTAGAGAACAAAAATGTTTATAAAAAACTAACCCGCTTGGCATAACTTGGACTATCTTTTCTTTTTCCATGAAGATACTTCAAACTCTCATAATCTAAGTAAAGAAAAAAAGTATTGGGTCTCAAACAGTGACTCCATGCTTTCAAATAGCAAAAACAAAACCGTAGAAGTTGAATAATTGAGTCTTGCACCAATCAAATTTTCACTGAAAAATGTTATTGGTCTCTTCCCTTAAAAAAGTACTCCTCCAATACCTACACCACCGGCATCATAACTTACTTCAAATAATTTATTAATGCAAGGTAAAGATAATACTGGTGCATTTGAAAGCTTTGTCTTCATGTCTTCAAATTGTTTTTTTTTTTTGCATGTTCATACAATTCGAACTCTCCCTTCTTCATCGATTGTATAATAAGTGCTGCAATTATGGGGAAATCTTTGATGAACCTCCTATAAAATGAAGCCAAACATGGAAATTCTGAACCTCATGGATAGTAGTAGGAATATGCCATATTTGAAAAGCTTCCACTTTTTAAGGATCAACTCTAATATTTTCTCCACTCACAATTTAGCCAAGGAAAACAATACTCTTCATCATGATATCACACTTCTCAATTTTACCTTAGGCCTTCACCTCCCTAAGTTGATAAAATAATCCCTTCAAATGTTGTATTTGTTCATACTTACTCTAGATATATATCAAAATATCATCAAGGTAGACAACAACAAAGACTCCAAGGAAATATCTAAGTACTTTGGTCATCAACATCATGAATGAACTTGGTGCTTTACATAGCCAAAATGACATCACCAACCACTTGTACAACCCATACCTATTCTTGAAATCCGTTTTCCATTTATCCCCTTCCATTCTCGTCATTTGATGGTATCTACTTCCAAGATAAAGCTTTGAAAATACCTTCACTCCATCCATCTCATCTAACATATCATCCAATTTTGGCATTGAAAATCTATACTTAATTTTGATATTGTTGATAGCTCTAGAGTCTACACACATCCTCCACGTACCATCCTAATTAGGAATCAATAAAGTTTGTACTCTACACGGACTCATGCTCTCTTGAATATAGACTCGATCCAAAAATTCTTGCACTTGTATTTGCAGCTCCTTGGGCTCTTCTTCATTGCATCTATAAGTTCACATATTTGGTAATGGAACTCTTGGCACATAATCAATTGTGTGTTTGATACCTATCAAAGGGAGAAATCTAGGTGGAAACTCATCTGGAAAAGCATTTGCATACTCTCTAAATGCTTATTGCAATTTTGGATCAGTGTTAGCATGCCCCCCATATTGAACTTCTTTCACTACCAAGATATACCATACTTTCTCACTCTTGATAGCTTCAATCAACACTAACTCCTTAAGGATCAACAAATCCATGATACTCTTCTTTATTCCTCCCTTACCTTCAATATCTTTCTTATTTTCTCCCTTTTATTTTTTTTAGCTTCTTGCCCTCTGCCTTTTCTTCTCTTTCACTCCTTAGAGAAAAACTCTCACCATCTACATTAGGCTTTTATCTAAACTTCTTTTTGCTTTTGCTCACAACATAATCATTAAGGACTCCATCATGTGTAGCTTGCCTATCAAATTGCTAAGGTCTCCCTCAAATTATACGACAAGCATTCATCGATAGAATCTAATATAAAATATCATAAAAATAATTTCCAATTTTCTAAGAGATAAGAGCATGCTTGGTTACCCTTACACCTTTTTCCTTGATGAGCCATTGAAGTTAATATGGCCTTAAATGATACATGGTCTTTAATCTGAGCTTCCTCACCATTCTTTCATGATAAACATTGGTACAAGAGCTACTATCAATGATGACTTCTCACACTTTGTCTTTAAATCTACACTTGGCTTTAAAGATCTTCTCCTTTTGAGTAGGTTGAGATTGTTGTTGCACTTGAAGCACTCATTGCAACACATAGCAATCTACTAGACCATCTTCTAAGATATATTCTAAATCAACACCTCCTTCTTCAAGATATTCAGTAAGATATTCATCTTCTTCATCATAAGATTCCATAATCGCTATCTACTTCAATGTCATCAAAAATTGATTTCAACAATCCCGAGCAAAATGACCAAAGCCTCTACACTTGAAACATTGCTTGATCACCATCTCCACCATCTCTCTAATATATATATTTAGACCTTCAATAAATCTAGCACATGTTTACTCTTCCCTTTCTCTAACATCACAAATAAGAGCTAATCTTTCAAACTCTCAAATGTATCCACTCCAAGCAACCCTTACCTCAAAGTAGTCATTTTTGTGAAATTCTCTTTATCATATTATTTAGGCACAAATTTTCTTTGTAAAGGTTGTTTCAATTTATCCTATGATCTTATTTTTGTTTTTCCATCTCATTATTTTCTCCTCTTTAAATTGTCATACCATACTTTAGCTAACTTCTTAAATTTTAATATGGAAATTTGATATCTTTTCTCATCATCAAGCTCTTTATATTCAAAAATGGATTCAAATATTTGAAACTATTCAAAGAAAGATTCAACATCAATATTTCCTTCAAAATTAGGTAGGTCAAATTTAATTCCCTTCAATACATCATCATATAATTTCTTGAATTTTCATGAGCTCGTACCTAATTCCCTACACTTTCTTCACCTCCTTCCTCCATTCAATCATGTGCTTCCCTTCTATGATTTTCTTCTACTTGATCTCTTATGATTTGATGTTGGACATGTGATTCTTAGGATTATCAGACTTCTATCCTACCCATATGTAGCTTAATTTCCTTTATCTCCTCCACCAATTCCTTGAGAACATCCCTCAAATCTTCTCCTTAGCTTATCATGCCTTCTTTATACCCACTAATGGTGTGCTTCCAAAAACGCCCTTTCAAGTCAACCAAAAATCAAATGTTGGCACCTCCTTGATGATTTCTTATAATAATCTTGAAGTAGGAATTATTTTTTACCTTGATTGTGTATATTAAACTAGATCAAAAACCTATGCTTTGATACAAAAATTGATGTGTGTAGGAGTATGGACTTAAGGTTTGGGTTGTATTATGGTTTGATTAGGGTGTAAAAAGAAATATAATGACTCAAATTTAATGAAGAGATGATGAAGATGATTTCACAAAGTAGAATTAATGATGATGTTGCTCAAATGATGAAGGGTTTAGAATGGTATGGTTCCTAGGCTAGGGTAAGGGTTTACTCTTAGGGTTTAGTAGTGATGAGGATATTATGATAATGAACGAATGGACTAACGGTGGTGTGATGATTAGATTATGAAGTTAAAGTGTTGAGGATGATTTTATGATGAGGATGATGATAATAATAATAATAATAATAGCTAAAAGGTGAATGTTAAAGATGATGATGATGACAATTGTATTAGGCAATTATAGTTTAAATGGTGTAGGTTTTTTTGGAGGGTTTGAAGGATAGATCTCAATCTCTAAATAACATAGCCAAAGAGACTCAAGTTTCAATAATATTCACTCACATAGAATTGATTAAATTTGAGAAGATTTCACACAAAATTCAATTAAGCAAAAACATACAAATTTCATTTAATTTCATTTTCTTTTGTGTACTGTACTTCTGTGGTTTTCATAGCCATTGTAACTCCCTAATATTATGAGATAATCTTCCTAAAAATCTGATAAGAATCGAGAAAAAAAAGGCATTAGCTTGCCCCATCTGCAAATACAACTCAAAAGATAGAATAAGACAACTCTAAAAGATATAATTAAGCTACTTTTTGATTAATTCAACTTTCTTATCTTTTTAACTAATATCAACATGATGATACTCAATATTACACGTAAAAATTATTGACTAAATTCTCCTAATGCACATACCATGTTCATTTCTTCTATCCTACATATTTTTTCCCTTTATGCATGACATGCACGCACCTTTATCACTAGTGACTTATTTTGCATGTTTTGTCCATATTTGGCAATGTAGTCATCCATCTATCTTCAAATTTGTAAGGGATCCTCTATAAATATAGGATAATATGTTCCATAATAATAAATGCTAATTCTTTGCCATTTTCTCCTGCATCATACTTGGTCTTCATTCATAAATTATGAATCGATATTTACTATCCATATGTTATCATCATCAAGATATGGATTGTGCACCACCCCATAGTCTTACATCTCAGGAAGCCTATCCCTATATAGGACACAAAGTCCAAGTCAGAGCTAGTCATTAGAATGGACATATGTGTAGGTCAAAGCCAGCCACCTAGGTAATTAGACCCTTTAGCATCGATAAGTCGTTGCATATCATCTGTGTCTAGAATAGATATGTCACCAGGACCTCTCAAGATCCCATCAGAAGAGAAAGCCTGTAGGCACCAAAAAGCCCTATGACAGACTAACCCTCAGTAGCTAATCAACGATTGGGTAACCCAGACCTATACTTAACTCGACTCTCTTTTGCTTTACATGATTATTATTTTATTCATAAATATGGGTGGTCATGCAAGACTCATACAAATAAGCAAGTCAAATTTCCATATTAATCATTTTATTTCCATTTTCCAAATCATGTGGGATTTCCATTTTTCCTTGGCCAATATTTTTCACATATACCATATTATTTAATTTAAGCCTATAGTGATTCTCATTACCCTTTTCTCAATACTATTACTTGTAATAAGTGAAATACCCATTTAGCCTTTACATTACTCATAGTGTACCATGAAATATGATCCATTTTAATTCTTTCATTATGCTAATAATCCATAATAAAATCTATATTTATAGCATTAATGATCATGGTATAATCCCAAACATAGCCTCAAAGAATAAACGAACAAAAAGAAACGAATTGTAAAAACCAGTCGAACTACTCAATTGATTTGGCCCAACTAGGAGATTAGTTTGGGTCAACCAATCAATTGATTTAACCCAACTAGACCATGCTTTGCTCAAACACGTCTAGCGATTTGGGCAATCCAGTCGACTGTTCATAGACCAGTTGATAGGTTATGCCCAACTAGTTGATAGGTTTAAGCAAAGAACAAGAATAAGGTCTTTTCTGGCTTACCCAACTAGTAGATGGGTTGGGTCAACATGTCGATTGTTCTAGAAACCAGTCGATCAATTTACCCAAACATAACACCAAATACCATATTTCATGTAGATTCATACATATAAATTTTTCCTCATCACATTAAAGCATGCATCAACATAATCTAATCTATTTCCAACTAAATTAACATGCATTTCTCAACATGGGATCATCATAGCTTTTTTTACCCAATTTCATGCTTTTCACTCAAACCATGCTATAGAACCACCAAAACACTTATACAAACTTTATTCTTTCATGACAACGTGGAGAAATGAAATAAAGGTAACACCTAACTTGTAAGAATACTTACTAAATATTTTAAAAGCAAGAATCATTTAGTTAATGTAGGTAAAATCCTTTTAAAAACATAAATTCCAACTGTAGGAAATCTCAACTTTACAAACTTTTAAAACCAAAATCTTAAACTCAGACATTACACTAAAACCTTATTAAATTTTAAACATACAAACAGGAAAGAATATGGACATACTAGCTTGAGATAAAAATAAGGAAGAATTAAACTAGACCACTCAACCTTTTTTCCAGAATCTTACTCTACCTTACTTAATAATTGAAACAAGAGAGAGCTAGACACAAGATCAAAATAGTGTAAAAGGATTGATTGGTAATACTCAAAGTATAGGAAGAAGAGGGGAGAATACACGAATGGAAATACTGAGGGTTCAAGAACCAACTCAAAGCCCTACCATTTTTTGTTGAATTCAATTAGAATGAATGGATTTTATCTAGGATTTGGTGACCTATTATCCAAATTTCAAATTGTGTCTTTGGAGAATGCAGGTTAATTAGACAAGAATTAGCATTCACTAATGGAGTAATAGAAAGTTAATGTGGAAGGAATTTTTCAGTGCTCAAAAGCATGTCTGAGATTAGAGCTACCAAAAGTTTCCTCGACCTGATCTGAGCCACATAAATCCCGACCCAACATAACCTAATAAATTCATCAACCTGACCAAACCCAAACCCAACACAAAACTGACCCAACTCAACACTGACTAGAATATGCATGACCCAACACAACCCAACTCGACTCAACCGTAACCCGTAACCCGTTATCAATGCAACCTGACTCATTATCAACCCAACCCACTATCTCCTCAACCCGACGTGACTCAACAAAACTAAATTTGATATTAATAAATTATGATAATAAAAAAATATACATGTTTTATTGTTTATTTAAAGCTTTTAAAAAATTATATCATTATTTCAATTTTATTTATTTTTCTTACTTTTATAGTGAACTTATTTAATAACCAATGACATTCTAATTCTGTTGATTTTTTTGCATAAAAAAAAAACATTACAAAGCTATAATAATAAACAAATAACAATTAATAACACATTATTAATCATATACTTACATAAAGTTAAAGTTAATGCTTATTTATGAGGTTAATCATTTAGATTAATGTTAATTTATATTATATTTATATTAAAATTAAGGTTAAAAGGGTAATTATATATCGGGTAAATGGTATAAATATGTATACGGGTACGGATATGGATCATCCATATACGATTAAGTATCTAATGGAAAAAAACCATCAGGTTTCGGATGAAATCCATCCTGTTTACATCCATATATCTAACTCGACCCAACAAGCTAACTCAAAATAATCCAAACCTGACCCAACTCCAACTTAAACTATCTCAACCTAAACTTAACCTGACCTAGCAAATTAACTCGATACAACTCTGATCTATAATGAACCAAACTCAAACATGACTTGACCAAATAATAAGGGGACCCAAAATGGCGCAAACCTAAATTTACTTAACCTGACCTACAACCGACCATCAAAGGAAATGACCTGCAAACAACCCGACTTAATAATGACCTGGCTTGCTATAATACACCCTAAAACCGAGCTGATTGCCACCTATACCTAAGATCAAAGCATTCAATCTTAGAATTGTGTAGAGTAGAGAGGAAGAAGAAGATAATGCTCAGGTTATCCCTCCCCCTCAATTGACCTAATTGACATCCTAATCTAATCGAGGCTATATTTCTAGTTAAATAGTCATGAAAATGGTTAGGAATCTCTTAGGGACAAATTCGCATGGGTTCATTTTAGTGTAGGGGATTTTCTTAGAAAAATCAAGCTCAAAAATATGACTAGCTCAACAAACCAATCAATGGGTTTGGATTTACCAGTCGACTATTCTACCAACAATTGATTAGTTTCCTCTAACCAATCAATCGGTTTAGTCAAGAAACTCAAATTTGCTCAATCAACAAATTAGCCAATCGGTTCATGGAACAATACAATGGGTTTGTCTGTAATACTCAATAACTTCATTTTTCAACATGACAACATTATTCAACCATTTTTCAAATCAAATCATAACATTAAATCGAAATCAAAATCCCAAAATTTAGCATAATTTGCATTCAACCATTTTACCAAAATGCGATGTATCACAACTGCACCTAACAAAAAATAGATATTTGTTGTTTGTCATATGCTAGATATAAGGATAAGAAAATCAATCCATCTAAACACAGTAGTAGAGTGCCAAAAAGGCAATAACTCAATGGGTCCTCAAAATATTGAAGTGCAGGGAAGGAGTAAAGTAAAAGTTCATATTAAAATAGAGATAAAAAAAAGGGAGGAGCCTCCAATCCCTTGTTCATCAAAGAGCTATGAATGGTCTTTGGATCTTCAAACACTCAAGCCCCTAAGTCTAGCACATGGTAGATCACTACTGACCATCCTAAAAAAATCCTACACATAGGGTTCTACAAGTGGGATTAAGTAGATGACCCCATAAATGAGCACATTAGTATGCTACTTGTTGATTAAGCCAAGTTATCTTTTCATGGAGATTCCCAAGCATGCAAGTATGCTTCTTGCTGAGTAAGCCAAGCTATCTTCTCATGCAGATTCACAAGCATCCAAAGCCTAAAGGAAAGGAAAATCATGTTCAAATTCTATTATGCTCAAGTTGTTTAATGAAATTTTTATATTCTACTATGGTTATGTAATATATTAGGAGGTTATTCCATGAAAAGACTCGGACAACTCATAACTAAAATAACATAGTTACCATTGATAACAATGAATGAATATTCATAAGTTATTCCATTAATTCCATTTTTCATGTTTACATGATCCATCAAATTGATTATTTACAAGGAATTATTCTTTTTTCTTTTCTTTTTTTGTATTGAGTAATTAACTGATTACCATTGCATTTTCTTGCATATAATGGAATCCTATACAAACAAGATGACATAAAGCTTGGCCAAGGCCAAATAACCACAAATAGATATAAAGTATAGCCAAAGTCAAGTAACAACCAAAGGAAAATAATGTCCGATTGACTTCAGAAACTACATAGGTAGCAAAACCCTTTAGTATCGATACCTCCTAATACATCATCAAATTCTTAAAGAGGTAGAGCACCAAGATCTACTAGGATCCCACCTAAAGGCAATGTATCACCTCCAGTTTTCACTAATAAAAAAATTCATTTGAAAACATCACTGTAGTAGAAATATAAATCTAATCCATGGAAAATGAGCTGTTACAAGTGTATCTAACAAAAGATGGGTGCCTCACTGCCTACTTAGTGCTGGACACAAGACTAAGTATCTAATTACTAAAAAATAGATGGAAAACTTGGTGCGTAAGATAAGAAAATAATTGTTTACATCCTAGGACTACTACATAGGCCCAAATCCATACAAGATACGTGTAAGCAAGATAAATTGCTTAATTGAAGCAAATTCATTTTAATGACAATACACCATGGTGACTTCAGGACCACAAGAAAGCCTTCGGGAAAAATTCCTAAGCTCAACAACCCAAGATTTCTTAGACGAGGATGGACCTCTCAATAGTCATCCTTAGGATGCCTACAACCAATCTCCTGGCTATGGAATTGAGTAGGGGATTGTAACAGCATGCGGCCTGTTCAATGGGTTGGGTTTGCCATGGTAAGCTATAATCCAACCCATGAACTTAAGTTATAATATAAGTGGGTTGGGTTATTATTTTAAATGGGTTATTATGGGTTGAACCCATATACATATTATTTAAACATGGGTTAGTTTGGGTTTAAGTATAATTGGCCATGAGTTGCCATGGTAACCCATAAGCTGAGAATATCTAACAACATGAACTTCAAATTTTCGAAAGCTTTTTCCGCATCCGATTTTAAAATTCTGCTCGGATTTTTCGTCGGTGAATTCGATATTTCCGGCTCTGAGGACTCTAGTGCCGGGGTATTTGGAAGGAGAAGCACGTCTAAGAAACCGGTTTCTTGATTTTAAAGAAGATAGGGACGAGAAAAAACGTAAAAATATCATTTTAAAAAAATCTAGGAAACGGAGATGGTACATATATACATATATATATACATCTATACACATATATGTATATTTATATACATATATTTAAGAGAAATATATATATATATATATATATATATATATATATATATATATATATATGTATGTATGCATATATATATATATATACACATATATGTATATGTATATACATATATTTAAGAGAAATATATATATATATATATATATATATATGTATGTATACATGTATATATATATGTATGGGGTGAAGGTCCCATACACACAATTTTTAAAATACACTTGTAGGAACCAATCATAACCATTAGATTAGTATTTGATCAATGGTCAAGATTTAGTAAATAACTAACTTGAATTTATTTTAATCTTGACCCTTCAATCTTCTAGATCTAATGGTAATTAAAGGTTCCTATATTTGTATTTTAAGTAATGGTTTGTACAAGAGCCTAAATCTATATGTATATATATCTATATACATATATACATATATATGTATATACACATATACATATATATGTATATACATATATTTAAGAGAAAAATATATATATATGTATGTATACATATATATATATACATACATATATATATATATACATATATACACATATATGTATATGTATATACATATATTTAAGAGAAAAAAACATTTGACGAGTCAATTAATTGGGCAGAGTAGAGAAGGTCGGAGGCAACATTACGGCGGAGGAATATGGCGAGCAGTTATGTTCCAGCGACGTTCCACGGAGACAGGGCGAAAAAAAACAAAAAATATCATTTTTTAAAAATTTAGGAAATAAAGATGGTAAGAAACTTAAAAAAAAATTATATATATACATATGATATACATATATATATATAAATTAATTAATTAAATCTACTAAAATTAAGAGAAAAAAAACTTTGGATGATTAATTAATTACGCAGAGTAGCGAAGGTCGAAAGCAACACTGGCAGCGGAAGAATACGGCGAGTAGTTATGTTATAATGACGTTGCACGGAGACGGGGATGAGAAGAAACATAAAGATATCATTTTTTTAAAAAAAATCTAGGAAATGAAGACGGTAAGAAACGTCAAATATATATATATATATATATATATAAATAAATTAGATCACTAAAATTAAGAGAAAAAAAACTTTGACGAGTCTATAATTACGCAGAGTAGCGAAGGTCAGAGGCAACACTGGCGGCGAAGGAATATGGCGAGTAGTTATGTTGCAGCGGCATTGCACAGAGACGGGGACGAAAAAAAAAACATAAAAATATCATTTTTTAAAAATATAGAAAATGAAGACGGTAAGAAACGTAAAAAAAAATTTATATATATATACATATGATATATACATATATATAAATATATATATATATATATATATATATACACATATATATACATATGTATATAGATATATATGTATATATATACATATACATATATATATATATATATATATATATACATATATATGTATGTATATATATATATATATTAAAATGAATTAGATCTACTAAAATTAAGTCTACTTGTATTCTATTGCTAAAAATTAAAAAAATTAAAAAAATTCTCCTATTCTATTTATTGAGATTCCGAAATCCAAAAGTCACTCTGACCGACTAACTTAATCATGTCATGTGCATGGAATTTAAGACGAGGAGTTCATATCCTCTTGTTTCCATGTACAAATATCGTTTGAGTCATGTCGTAAATGATTTCTCAAAAATAAATTTCATGAAACTATTATTATGAGTTGTTATTTCCTTTTACAAAAATATTCTCCCAGTACATTGATAATTTGGGTCGACATTTTTTTGGATAATATTTGTTTTTACCGTTTAAGTGATAACAAATAAAAATATGAAAACGTACGTTTAAGCTTATCAGTGATATTCCATTGTGTTTATGAATTTATGTTAATTAAATTATGTATTAAAAGCATTTGAAATTTCTCTAAAAAAGATTTCGGAAAAAAATTATCTTTTTTAAAGAAATTTTTGTAAAGAAGATAAATATACTAAATAAATGTGATCATCGTTCTTTTATAATTTGTTTAACACTTGACATAATTATTTTATAATATTGAAGGCGATGGTTGTGAATTGAAGAAAAGGGGAAAAAAAAGAGAGGAAGGAAAATAATTGTAGTAATTGTGGTGGTAGTGGTGGTGGAAGCGGTGTTAGTAATGGTGGTGGAAGGGATGGTAGCAATGGTGGTTGATACGGTGATAGTAAAGGTCAAGATAGGCTTATTTGTATATATACTAACCCATGCTAACCCATGGTTAACCCGTATAACCCATGGGTTATGATGGGTTGGATTAAAAATTATTAATTATTTTCTACAACCCATCACAGGTTAGACCATGGGTTATATAAATTATATGGGTTAAAATACTATGAGTTGGGTTAAACCATGGCCACCCATTTGAACACCCCTAAGCATGCCCATCAATATAGATGCATACTGAGTAAACCAATCTACCACCATCATGTAGATCCTTGTACAAGAAAGATCCACATAATATACTCAAGGCACAACTTACCAAATTACGCATGCAACTTTCCTATTAGGTCATTCAAGTATAGTCACATGGGTCAACAAGATATGAGTGGATTCTTGTAATCATGCTTAGTTATAATCATATTATAATACAAGGGTATATATGGTTTCAACATGTTAACTACTCCTGTATCACTAAATACTTAGACTATCAATTCAGTAGTAGATAGGATATAGCTTGCAAGGTGATGAGAAAGCAAGATTTCATATATAACTTCGAACCATAGATGAACCATAAGCAAGATAGTAAGAGATCATGCAACAACCCATGGAACCATTTAAGAAGACAAGCATGTTTCATTATAGATATTCTAGAGGAACATATGATTAACAATAAATACCTAGTAGGTAAGCATATAACATGCTCATAGCTTAAATGAGATGTGAGATCTAAAGTATTCATAAAGAAAAGTGTATGCCATATTAAATAATCATAATCATGTAATAAGAGCTGGCTGGTTACTTCCTCCTTAAATCTCATTCTAGTCATCATCTTACCTTAGATTAAAGAATGGAATTACCTTACCAAATCCTTGAGAAATAAGTGAGTATATAATTATTTTACCTTATGTTCTTTGAGGATTAGGTAGAATTATTTCCCATTCTCTCTCGATATAATGGAAGACATCTAAATAGTGTACATAAAGACCTATCTCATTCCAAGGAAAATAGATACGTTCGGGTTCATGCCAAAGTAACAACAATAAAAGTCCTAGCTCATGCCAAGAAAACCTAATGGACATAAGTAAGGGGTTCTACCAAAGGAACATGGACCAAAGTCCTAGCTCATGCCAAGGATACTTGATTGACATAATTCTGGGTTCCTAGCAAAGTAACATGGGAAAAAGTCATGGCTTATGCCAAGGAAACCTAATGGACATAAGTCCACATTCTTGCTAAAGTATTATAGAAAAAAGTCCATAACCATTCTATGGTAACAAGACCCTTTAGTATCGGTACCCCTAGTATATCATCAGTGTATGGAGTGAAGAGGAAGTGGGATCTATAAGAATCTAGGGATCAACTAGGATCTTGCCTAAAGGTAAAGCTTGAAGGAAACAATTGCCTAAATGGAAAAAAACTCCCAGTAGCTAATCGAGTATCAAAAAATCCAGACCTTTCACAAAGCTCATTCCACATTAAGTGATTAGTTTCTTATTAGCAAGAAAATTTCATTTCACATAAAGTTCCACAACAATATCATACCAAAAATATAAGCCTTTTACATTCAACATACCTATATAGAGTTCTCAGAGAAACGAACGTTCCCATTTAGTACCTCATCAAGAGATTATTCTAGTCCAAAATCAACTATGCCAAAGGGTGGAATTATTTAACAAATAACAACACCCTTATTATCTAATTCAACCATTGAATTTCCATTTATACCCTAGTTCACAATTTAACTCTAGCTCATGCTAAGGTCAAGGTCATAGTTCAGTATTCAATCATAGACTTATACATTTATTAAAGGATTTTCCAATTATTTTTCAAAGGCCAAAGGTGAAGGTCAACTAGAGTCAAATCCTCTAATTTACAACTGTTTATTAATTTATTTCATTAGTGAGGTGAAAATAAATAATCATAAGTAAGGTTAACTCAAGCAATCCTATATGATTGTATTATTTTCTTTTGTCTTCGCTACGTCATTTTACTTATGTCTTTCTCATTTTTGGGACATGATATAAGTCACTAGTGATCTATCATTGATCATTTGAATCCATTACATCTGTTTTGGCCTTAAGGGGAATACATTCTTAGTAATTTTATGATCCATTCTTGTTATGTCCAAAAAGAAGACCAAAGGACACACTAAGTTTAGAAGTTGAATTATCTATTTTTAATAGCGTTTAATCCATTATTTAACTTCATTTATAGAAATAAATTCACAGCTATCAGCACACTAGGTCACTATCCAATCATAAAGAATTCAAACATCATATTATAAAAGAAAACCCAAGTGAGAAAACAAAAAACTAGCTAAGACTAGTAGATCAGTTTCAAAACAACTTGATGGGTCTCGCTGACCAGTCGGCTAGTTTTGTGGACCAATTAATTGGTTAAGGAACTACTAGCCTACTAGTAGTGGTCCACCAATCAGGTAGTCAACCTCACCAGTCAACTATTCTAAGAACTAGTATATCAATTTGGCCACACCAGTCGACGTGTGTAACCTAACGCTAAGACATTTGGATTTGCAAACCAACCAATCGATTGGTTAACCCAACAAGTCGACTATTTTAGGAACTAGTTGATAAAATTTGTTGAACTAGTTGATCAGTTAAATCCTTAACCAAAATCATAGAATTCATGGACTAACAAGTCAACTGGGCTGCCAGACCTATCGATCAATCTTGGAGACTAGTCAATTGGTCTAGGGCAAAAGTAGCCCACAAAAACACCAATTGCACACAATTAAATTCCATAACTTGTTTAGTAAAGTTCAAATATTAAACTCCGGCTTTTCATGGTACTTTTGCATAGAATATAAATGAATCAACATGCAAAATACAAAATTTTTTCAAGGATTCATAGCAAGACATGTTGGTAAATTTGTAACTATTATAGGGAATCATGCACCGCATTCTCTTCTTACTAGGCGATTATGTAGCAAATCTATTCGACATGTCACTTATATCCATCTCACATAAAACACCCAAAACATAAAGAGGTTTCAAATCTAGGATTGTAGTCATGAGATCCATGCATATGAACTTTTACGCCAAGCCTCAAACTAACCCATTTGTTCATTCCATACAAAGTAATGCAGGCATGTTATCATCTTTACTATTTAAAATTCCATTGACTTAAAGCACATATACTGCACTTACCTATATCATTTCTATAATTATAGTTAATATAATGATGTAACTTAAAAGTTGAGAACACACAAAAATAGAAAAACTCTCTAAAATCTCAAACTCTTTTCCTTCACTAAAAGGCCTTAAAAAAAGCTTAATTAAACTCAGTGAAAAGCTCTCTAAAATTATGCAAGGAAGATTTAATAAAAATAGAGACATGGGTGGGGAAATTAGAGAAAACCCACCTTTTAAATGGAAAAATAGAGAGTACCAGGGATGAAATTCAAACCCTCACTATTTTCCTTAATCAAACTCTTTCTTACTTAAAATAAAATCAAAAAGGAGCTAGGAAGAAGATTAGAGAGGGAAGAGATGATTAGAACATAAATATATGGAAGAGAGAAGGGTAAAGCAACAGCGAATGAAAGTAAGGTAGTTCAAAGTTTAGAAAAGAAGAGAGAATATTGAAGACTTTAGGTCTGAATCACTTAGGGTTATACTAAAAGGAGAATTGCAAGGGAGTGTATAAATCAAGACTCCCAATCCCATGTTTGAATCAAATATTCAACGGGTATGTTTTTAAGGTTTCAAAGCTAATATTTCTGATGTACCTTAGGAATTTTGAATGTAAGAAGGGAATGATGAAAATGGCAAATGAGAATTGAAGTTAAGTAAATCTACTAAGGTTGCTGACATAGATAATTGGATTAGGAATCTTACAAAGGAGAGAGAAAAGAGGGAAGAAGATGACAAATGAGCTAAGGGCATGAAAGTGACTCCTTATGAATTCCTCCCACATGAATATGTTGAAAATAAGCAAAACAGGCTAATTAGGAGTATGAGTTTCATAAAAATTGAAAATCAAGTATTCAAAATGTAGTTATGACATTGGGATTGTTTTGGTGAATGATTCTTAGGAAAATTTGAGATTGAAGAACAACTAGGGCAGTCAAAATAGTCAACTAGTACCCTATACTAGTTGATTCGTTCAATAGGTTTTCAGAAATAAAATTTCAATGAACAAATAAATCAATCTGTAGCTCAGAATAATCAACAAGTTTCTTGATAGAACCAAATATTTTCCTAATCCAACCACACTTATCAAAAGAACCATACCATTCTTAAACACACTTCTAAAATATGATCAAACATAGTTATATCACCATTAAACACTTAGTTTACCACATAATAAGGATTCTAAAAAGTTGAGTATTATAGTACTACCCCAATAAAAAAGGGTTCATCCCTGAAACTCTGAAAATGTCTTAGACTCGAAACCAATGGCCTTTAACGCATGCATGATGTTTTCAAATGACAAAAGGGTTACCATATGGTGAAAGAAGGGAATGATGAAAATGGCAAATGAGAATTGAAGTTAAGTAAATCTACTAAGGTTGCTGACATAGATAATTGGATTAGGAATTTTACAAAGGACAGAGAAAAGAGGGAAGAAGATGACAAATGAGCTAAGGGCATGAAAGTGACTCCTTATGAATTCCTCCCACATGAATATGTTGAAAATAAGCAAAACAGGCTAATTAGGAGTATGAGTTTCATAAAAATTGAAAATCAAGTATTCAAAATGTAGTTATGACATTGGGATTGTTTTGGTGAATGATTCTTAGGAAAATTTGAGATTGAAGAACAACTAGGGACGTCAAAATAGTCAACTAGTACCCTATACTAGTTGATTGGTTCGATAGGTTTTCAGAAATAAAATTTCAATGAACAAATCAATCAATTTGTAGCTCAGAATAATCAACAAGTTTCTTGATAAAACCAAATATTTTTCCTAATCCAACCACACTTATCAAAAGAACCATACCATTCTTAAACACACTTCTAAAATATGATCAAACATAGTTAGATGACCATTAAACACTTAGTTTACCACATAATAAGGATTCTAAAAAGTTGAGTATTATAGTACTACCCCAATAAAAAAGGTTTCATCCCTGAAACTCTAAAAATGTCTTAGACTCGAAACCAATGGCCTTTATTGCATGCATGAAGTCTTCAAATGAGAATAGGGTTACCATATGGTGACAGAAGGGAATGATGAAAATGGCAAATGAGAATTGAAGTTAAGTAAATCTACTAAGGTTGCGGACATAGATAATTGGATTAGGAAACTTACAAAGGAGAGAGAAAAGAGGGAAGAAGATGACAAATGAGCTAAGGGCATGAAAGTAACTCCTTATGAATTCCTTCCACATGAATATGTTGAAAATAAGCAAAACAGGCTAATTAGGAGTAGAAGTTTCATAAAAATTGAAAATAAAGTATTCAAAATGTAGTTATGACATTGGGATTGTTTTGGTGAATGATTCTTAGGAAAATTTGAGATTAAAGAACAACTAGGGCAGTCAAAATAGTCAACTAGTACCCTATACTAGTTGATTAGTTCGATAGGTTTTCAGAAATAAAATTTCAATGAACAAATAAATCAATCTGTAGCTCAGAATAATCAACAAGTTTCTTGATAAAGCCAAATATTTTTCCTAATCAACCTACACTTATCAAAAGAACCATACCATTCTTAAACACACTTCTAAAATATGATCAAACATAGTTATATCACCATTAAACACTTAGTTTACCACATAATAAGGATTTTAAAAAGTTGAGTATTATAGTACTACCCCAATAAAAAAGGGTTCATCCATGAAACTCTAAAAAAGTCTAAGACTCGAAACCAATGGCCTTTATTGCATGCATGAAGTCTTCAAATGACAATAGGGTTACCATATGGTGAAAGAAGGGAATGATGAAAATGGCATATGACAATTGAAGTAAAGTAAATCTACTAAGGTTGCTGACATAGATAATTGGATTAGGAATCTTACAAAGGAGAGAGAAAAGAGGGAAAAGATGACAAATGAGCTAAGGGTATGAAAGTGACTCCTTATGAATTCCTCCCACATGAATATGTTGAAAATAAGCAAAACAGGCTAATTAGGAGTAGAAGTTTCATAAAAGTTGAAAATAAAGTATTCAAAATGTAGTTATGACATTGGGATTGTTTTGGTGAATGATTCTTAGGAAAATTTGAGATTAAAGAACAACTAGGGCAGTCAAAATAGTCAACTAGTAACCTATACTAGTTGATTGGTTCGATAGGTTTTCAGAAATTAAATTTCAATGAACAAATAAATCAATCTGTAGCTCAGAATAATCAACAAGTTTCTTGATAAAACCAAATATTTTTCCTAATCCAACCACACTTATCAAAAGAACCAAACCATTCTTAAACACACTTCTAAAATATGATCAAACATAGTTAGATCACCATTAAACACTTAGTTTACCACATAATAAGGATTCTAAAAAGTTGAGTATTATAGTACTACCCCAATAAAAAAGGGTTGATCCCTGAAACTCTAAAAATGTCTTAGACTCGAAACCAATGGCCTTTATTGCATGCATGAAGTCTTCAAATGAGAATAGGGTTACCATATGGTGAAAGAAGGGAATGATGAAAATGGCAAATGAGAATTGAAGTTATGTAACTCTACTAAGGTTGCGGACATAGATAATTGGATTAAGAATCTTACAAAGGAGAGAGAAAAGAGGGAAGAAGATTATAAATGAGCTAAGGGCATGAAAGTGACTCCTTATGAATTCCTCCCACATGAATATGTTGAAAATAAGCAAAACAGGCTAATTAGGAGTAGAAGTTTCATAAAAGTTGAAAATAAAGTATTCAAAATGTAGTTATGACACTGGGATTGTTTTGGCGAATGATTCTTAGGAAAATTTGAGATTAAAGAACAAGTAGGGCAGTCAAAATAGTCAACTAGTAACCTATACTAGTTGATTTGTTCGATAGGTTTTCAGAAATAAAATTTCAATGAACAAATAAATCAATCTGTAACTCAGAATAATCAACAAGCTTCTTGATAAAACCAAATATTTTTCCCAATCCAACCACACTTATCAAAAGAACCATACCATTCTTAAACACACTTCTTAAATATGATCAAACATAGTTAGATCACCATTAAACACTTAGTTTACCACATAATAAGGATTCTAAAAAGTTGAGTATTATAGTACTACCCCAATAAAAAAAGGGTTCATCCCTGAAACTCTAAAAAAGTCTTAGACCTAAACCAAAGGCCTTTATTGCATGCATGAAGTCTTCAAATGACAATAGGGTTACCATATGGTGAAAGAAGGAAATGATGAAAATGGCAAATGAGAATTGAAGTTAAGTAAATCTACTAAGGTTGCTGACATAGATAATTGGATTAGGAATCTTACGAAGGAGAGAGAAAAGAGGGAAGAAGATGACAAATGAGCTAAGGGCATGAAAGTGACTCCTTATGAATTCCTTCCTTATGAATATGTTGAAATTAAGCAAAACAGGCTAATTAGGAGTAGAAGTTTCATAAAAGTTGAAAATAAAGAATTCAAAATGTACTTATGACATTGGGATTGTTTTGGTGAATGACTCTTAGGAAAATTTGAGATTAAAGAACAACTAAGGCAGTCAAAATACTCAACTAGTACCCTATACTAGTTGATTGGTTCGATAGGTTTTCAGAAATAAAATTTCAATGAACAAATAAATTAATCTGTAGCTCAGAATAATCAACAAGTTTCTTGATAAAAACAAATATTTTTCCTAATCCAACCACACTTATCAAAAGAACCATACCATTCTTAAACACACTTCTAAAATATGTTCAAATATAGTTAGATCACCATTAAACACTTAGTTTACCATATAATAAGAATTCTAAAAAGTTGAGTATTATAGTAATACCCCAATAAAAAAGGTTTCATCCCTGAAACTCTAAAAATGTCTTAGACTCGAAACCAATGGCCTTTATTGCATGCATGAAGTCTTCAAATGAGAATAGGGTTACCATATGGTGAAAGAAGGGAATGATGAAAATGGCAAATGAGAATTGAAGTTAAGTAAATCTACTAAGGTTGCTGACATAGATAATTGGATTAGGAATCTTACAAAGGAGAGAGAAAAGAGGGAAGAAGATGACAAATGAGCTAAGAGCATGAAAGTGACTCCTTATGAATTCCTTCCACATGAATATGTTGAAAATAAGCAAAACAGGCTAATTAGGAGTAGAAGTTTCATAAAAGTTGAAAATAAAGTATTCAAAATGTAGTTATGACATTGGGATTGTTTTGGTGAATGACTCTTAGGAAAATTTGAGATTAAACAACAACTAGGGAAGTCAAAATAGTCAACTAGTACCCTATACTAGTTGATTGGTTCGATAGGTTTTCAGAAATAAAATTTCAATGAACAAATCAATCAATTTGTAGCTCAGAATAATCAACAAGTTTCTTGATAAAACCAAATATTTTTCCTAATCCAACCACACTTATCAAAAGAACCATACCATTCTTAAACACACTTCTAAAATATGATCAAACATAGTTAGATGACCATTAAACACTTAGTTTACCACATAATAAGGATTCTACAAAGTTGAGTATTATAGTACTACCCCAATAAAAAAGGTTTCATCCCTGAAACTCTAAAAATGTCTTAGACTCGAAACCAATGGCCTTTATTGCATGCATGAAGTCTTCAAATGAGAATAGGGTTACCATATGGTGAAAGAAGGGAATGATGAAAATGGCAAATGAGAATTGAAGTTAAGTAAATCTACTAAGGTTGCGGACATAGATAATTGGATTAGGAAACTTACAAAGGAGAGAGAAAAGAGGGAAGAAGATGACAAATGAGCTAAGGGCATGAAAGTAACTCCTTATGAATTCCTTCCACATGAATATGTTGAAAATAAGCAAAACAGGCTAATTAGGAGTAGAAGTTTCATAAAAGTTGAAAACAAAGAATTCCAAATGTAGTTCAGACATTGGGATTGTTTTGGTGAATGACTCTTAGGAAAATTTGAGATTAAACAACAACTAGGGCAGTCAAAATAGTCAACTAGTACCCTATACTAGTTGATTGGTTCGATAGGTTTTCAGAAATAAAATTTCAATGAACAAATAAATCAATCTGTAGCTCAGAATAATCAACAAGTTTCTTGGTAAAACCAAATATTTTTCCTAATCCAACCACACTTATCAAAAGAACCATACCATTCTTAAACACACTTCTAAAATATGATCAAACATAGTTAGATCACCATTAAACACTTAGTTTACCACATAATAAGGATTCTAAAAAGTTGAGTATTATAGTACTACCCCAATAAAAAAGGTTTCATCCCTGAAACTCTAAAAATGTCTTAGACTCGAAACCAATGGCCTTTATTGCATGCATGAAGTCTTCAAATGAGAATAGGGTTACCATATGGTGACAGAAGGGAATGATGAAAATGGCAAATGAGAATTGAAGTTAAGTAAATCTACTAAGGTTGCGGACATAGATAATTGGATTAGGAAACTTACAAAGGAGAGAGAAAAGAGGGAAGAAGATGACAAATGAGCTAAGGGCATGAAAGTAACTCCTTATGAATTCCTTCCACATGAATATGTTGAAAATAAGCAAAACAGGCTAATTAGGAGTAGAAGTTTCATAAAAATTGAAAATAAAGTATTCAAAATGTAGTTATGACATTGGGATTGTTTTGGTGAATGATTCTTAGGAAAATTTGAGATTAAAGAACAACTAGGGCAGTCAAAATAGTCAACTAGTACCCTATACTAGTTGATTAGTTCGATAGGTTTTCAGAAATAAAATTTCAATGAACAAATAAATCAATCTGTAGCTCAGAATAATCAACAAGTTTCTTGATAAAGCCAAATATTTTTCCTAATCAACCTACACTTATCAAAAGAACCATACCATTCTTAAACACACTTCTAAAATATGATCAAACATAGTTATATCACCATTAAACACTTAGTTTACCACATAATAAGGATTTTAAAAAGTTGAGTATTATAGTACTACCCCAATAAAAAAGGGTTCATCCATGAAACTCTAAAAAAGTCTAAGACTCGAAACCAATGGCCTTTATTGCATGCATGAAGTCTTCAAATGACAATAGGGTTACCATATGGTGAAAGAAGGGAATGATGAAAATGGCATATGACAATTGAAGTAAAGTAAATCTACTAAGGTTGCTGACATAGATAATTGGATTAGGAATCTTACAAAGGAGAGAGAAAAGAGGGAAAAGATGACAAATGAGCTAAGGGTATGAAAGTGACTCCTTATGAATTCCTCCCACATGAATATGTTGAAAATAAGCAAAACAGGCTAATTAGGAGTAGAAGTTTCATAAAAGTTGAAAATAAAGTATTCAAAATGTAGTTATGACATTGGGATTGTTTTGGTGAATGATTCTTAGGAAAATTTGAGATTAAAGAACAACTAGGGCAGTCAAAATAGTCAACTAGTAACCTATACTAGTTGATTGGTTCGATAGGTTTTCAGAAATTAAATTTCAATGAACAAATAAATCAATCTGTAGCTCAGAATAATCAACAAGTTTCTTGATAAAACCAAATATTTTTCCTAATCCAACCACACTTATCAAAAGAACCAAACCATTCTTAAACACACTTCTAAAATATGATCAAACATAGTTAGATCACCATTAAACACTTAGTTTACCACATAATAAGGATTCTAAAAAGTTGAGTATTATAGTACTACCCCAATAAAAAAGGGTTGATCCCTGAAACTCTAAAAATGTCTTAGACTCGAAACCAATGGCCTTTATTGCATGCATGAAGTCTTCAAATGAGAATAGGGTTACCATATGGTGAAAGAAGGGAATGATGAAAATGGCAAATGAGAATTGAAGTTATGTAACTCTACTAAGGTTGCGGACATAGATAATTGGATTAAGAATCTTACAAAGGAGAGAGAAAAGAGGGAAGAAGATTATAAATGAGCTAAGGGCATGAAAGTGACTCCTTATGAATTCCTCCCACATGAATATGTTGAAAATAAGCAAAACAGGCTAATTAGGAGTAGAAGTTTCATAAAAGTTGAAAATAAAGTATTCAAAATGTAGTTATGACACTGGGATTGTTTTGGCGAATGATTCTTAGGAAAATTTGAGATTAAAGAACAACTAGGGCAGTCAAAATAGTCAACTAGTAACCTATACTAGTTGATTTGTTCGATAGGTTTTCAGAAATAAAATTTCAATGAACAAATAAATCAATCTGTAACTCAGAATAATCAACAAGCTTCTTGATAAAACCAAATATTTTTCCCAATCCAACCACACTTATCAAAAGAACCATACCATTCTTAAACACACTTCTTAAATATGATCAAACATAGTTAGATCACCATTAAACACTTAGTTTACCACATAATAAGGATTCTAAAAAGTTGAGTATTATAGTACTACCCCAATAAAAAAAGGGTTCATCCCTGAAACTCTAAAAAAGTCTTAGACCTAAACCAAAGGCCTTTATTGCATGCATGAAGTCTTCAAATGACAATAGGGTTACCATATGGTGAAAGAAGGGAATGATGAAAATGGCAAATGAGAATTGAAGTTAAGTAAATCTACTAAGGTTGCTGACATAGATAATTGGATTAGGAATCTTACGAAGGAGAGAGAAAAGAGGGAAGAAGATGACAAATGAGCTAAGGGCATGAAAGTGACTCCTTATGAATTCCTTCCTTATGAATATGTTGAAATTAAGCAAAACAGGCTAATTAGGAGTAGAAGTTTCATAAAAGTTGAAAATAAAGAATTCAAAATGTACTTATGACATTGGGATTGTTTTGGTGAATGACTCTTAGGAAAATTTGAGATTAAAGAACAACTAAGGCAGTCAAAATACTCAACTAGTACCCTATACTAGTTGATTGGTTCGATAGGTTTTCAGAAATAAAATTTCAATGAACAAATAAATTAATCTGTAGCTCAGAATAATCAACAAGTTTCTTGATAAAAACAAATATTTTTCCTAATCCAACCACACTTATCAAAAGAACCATACCATTCTTAAACACACTTCTAAAATATGTTCAAATATAGTTAGATCACCATTAAACACTTAGTTTACCATATAATAAGAATTCTAAAAAGTTGAGTATTATAGTAATACCCCAATAAAAAAGGTTTCATCCCTGAAACTCTAAAAATGTCTTAGACTCGAAACCAATGGCCTTTATTGCATGCATGAAGTCTTCAAATGAGAATAGGGTTACCATATGGTGAAAGAAGGGAATGATGAAAATGGCAAATGAGAATTGAAGTTAAGTAAATCTACTAAGGTTGCTGACATAGATAATTGGATTAGGAATCTTACAAAGGAGAGAGAAAAGAGGGAAGAAGATGACAAATGAGCTAAGAGCATGAAAGTGACTCCTTATGAATTCCTTCCACATGAATATGTTGAAAATAAGCAAAACAGGCTAATTAGGAGTAGAAGTTTCATAAAAGTTGAAAATAAAGTATTCAAAATGTAGTTATGACATTGGGATTGTTTTGGTGAATGACTCTTAGGAAAATTTGAGATTAAACAACAACTAGGGAAGTCAAAATAGTCAACTAGTACCCTATACTAGTTGATTGGTTCGATAGGTTTTCAGAAATAAAATTTCAATGAACAAATCAATCAATTTGTAGCTCAGAATAATCAACAAGTTTCTTGATAAAACCAAATATTTTTCCTAATCCAACCACACTTATCAAAAGAACCATACCATTCTTAAACACACTTCTAAAATATGATCAAACATAGTTAGATGACCATTAAACACTTAGTTTACCACATAATAAGGATTCTACAAAGTTGAGTATTATAGTACTACCCCAATAAAAAAGGTTTCATCCCTGAAACTCTAAAAATGTCTTAGACTCGAAACCAATGGCCTTTATTGCATGCATGAAGTCTTCAAATGAGAATAGGGTTACCATATGGTGAAAGAAGGGAATGATGAAAATGGCAAATGAGAATTGAAGTTAAGTAAATCTACTAAGGTTGCGGACATAGATAATTGGATTAGGAAACTTACAAAGGAGAGAGAAAAGAGGGAAGAAGATGACAAATGAGCTAAGGGCATGAAAGTAACTCCTTATGAATTCCTTCCACATGAATATGTTGAAAATAAGCAAAACAGGCTAATTAGGAGTAGAAGTTTCATAAAAGTTGAAAACAAAGAATTCAAAATGTAGTTCAGACATTGGGATTGTTTTGGTGAATGACTCTTAGGAAAATTTGAGATTAAACAACAACTAGGGCAGTCAAAATAGTCAACTAGTACCCTATACTAGTTGATTGGTTCGATAGGTTTTCAGAAATAAAATTTCAATGAACAAATAAATCAATCTGTAGCTCAGAATAATCAACAAGTTTCTTGGTAAAACCAAATATTTTTCCTAATCCAACCACACTTATCAAAAGAACCATACCATTCTTAAACACACTTCTAAAATATGATCAAACATAGTTAGATCACCATTAAACACTTAGTTTACCACATAATAAGGATTCTAAAAAGTTGAGTATTATAGTACTACCCCAATAAAAAAGGTTTCATCCCTGAAACTCTAAAAATGTCTTAGACTCGAAACCAATGGCCTTTATTGCATGCATGAAGTCTTCAAATGAGAATAGGGTTACCATATGGTGACAGAAGGGAATGATGAAAATGGCAAATGAGAATTGAAGTTAAGTAAATCTACTAAGGTTGCGGACATAGATAATTGGATTAGGAAACTTACAAAGGAGAGAGAAAAGAGGGAAGAAGATGACAAATGAGCTAAGGGCATGAAAGTAACTCCTTATGAATTCCTTCCACATGAATATGTTGAAAATAAGCAAAACAGGCTAATTAGGAGTAGAAGTTTCATAAAAATTGAAAATAAAGTATTCAAAATGTAGTTATGACACTGGGATTGTTTTGGCGAATGATTCTTAGGAAAATTTGAGATTAAAGAACAACTAGGGCAGTCAAAATAGTCAACTAGTAACCTATACTAGTTGATTTGTTCGATAGGTTTTCAGAAATAAAATTTCAATGAACAAATAAATCAATCTGTAACTCAGAATAATCAACAAGCTTCTTGATAAAACCAAATATTTTTCCCAATCCAACCACACTTATCAAAAGAACCATACCATTCTTAAACACACTTCTTAAATATGATCAAACATAGTTAGATCACCATTAAACACTTAGTTTACCACATAATAAGGATTCTAAAAAGTTGAGTATTATAGTACTACCCCAATAAAAAAAGGGTTCATCCCTGAAACTCTAAAAAAGTCTTAGACCTAAACCAAAGGCCTTTATTGCATGCATGAAGTCTTCAAATGACAATAGGGTTACCATATGGTGAAAGAAGGGAATGATGAAAATGGCAAATGAGAATTGAAGTTAAGTAAATCTACTAAGGTTGCTGACATAGATAATTGGATTAGGAATCTTACGAAGGAGAGAGAAAAGAGGGAAGAAGATGACAAATGAGCTAAGGGCATGAAAGTGACTCCTTATGAATTCCTTCCTTATGAATATGTTGAAATTAAGCAAAACAGGCTAATTAGGAGTAGAAGTTTCATAAAAGTTGAAAATAAAGAATTCAAAATGTACTTATGACATTGGGATTGTTTTGGTGAATGACCCTTAGGAAAATTTGAGATTAAAGAACAACTAAGGCAGTCAAAATACTCAACTAGTACCCTATACTAGTTGATTGGTTCGATAGGTTTTCAGAAATAAAATTTCAATGAACAAATAAATTAATCTGTAGCTCAGAATAATCAACAAGTTTCTTGATAAAAACAAATATTTTTCCTAATCCAACCACACTTATCAAAAGAACCATACCATTCTTAAACACACTTCTAAAATATGATCAAACATAGTTAGATCACCATTAAACACTTAGTTTACCACATAATAAGGATTCTAAAAAGTTGAGTATTATAGTACTACCCCAATAAAAAAGGTTTCATCCCTGAAACTCTAAAAATGTCTTAGACTCGAAACCAATGGCCTTTATTGCATGCATGAAGTCTTCAAATGAGAATTGGGTTACCATATGGTGAAAGAAGGGAATGATGAAAATGGCAAATGAGAATTGAAGTTAAGTAAATCTACTAAGGTTGCGAACATAGATAATTGGATTAGGAATCTTAACAAGGAGAGAGAAAAGAGGGAAGAAGATGACAAAAGAGCTAAGGGCATGAAAGTGACTCCTTATGAATTCCTTCCACATGAATATGTTGAAAATAAGCAAAACAGGCTAATTAGGAGTACAAGTTTCATAAAAGTTGAAAATAAAGTATTCAAAATGTAGTTATGACATTGGGATTGTTTTGGTGAATGATTCTTAGGAAAATTTGAGATTAAAGAACAACTAGGGCAGTCAAAATAGTCAACTAGTAACCTATACTAGTTGATTGGTTTGATAGGTTTTCAGAAATAAAATTTCAATGAACAAATAAATCAATCTATAGCTCAGAATAATCAACAAGTTTCTTGATAAAACCAAATATTTTTCCTAATCCAACCACAATTATAAAAAGAACCATACCATTCTTAAACACACTTCTAAAATATGATCAAACATAGTTAGATCACCATTAAACACTTAGTTTACCACATAATAAGGATTCTAAAAAGTTGAGTATTATAGTACTACCCCAATAAACAAGGGTTGATCACTGAAACTCTAAAAAAGTTTTAGACTCTAAACCAATTGCCTTTATTGCATGCATGAAGTCTTCAAATGACAATAGGGTTACCATATGGTGAAAGAAGGGAATGATAAAAATGGCAAATGAGAATTGAAGTTGAGTAAATCTACTAAGGTTGCTAACTTAGATAATTGGATTAGGAATCTTACAAAGGAGAGAGAAAAGAGGGAAGAAGATGACAAATGAGCTAAGGGCATGAAAGTGACTCCATATGAATTCCTTCCACATAAATATGTTGAAAATAAGCAAAACAGGCTAATTAGGAGTAGAAGTTTCATAAAAATTGAAAATAAAGTTTTCAAAATGTAGTTATGACATTGGGATTGTTTTGGTGAATGATTCTTAGGAAAATATGAGATTAAAGAACAACTAGGGCAGTCAAAATACTCAACTAGTACCCTATACTAGTTCATTGGTTCGATAGGTTTTCAGAAAAAAAATTTCAATGAATAAATAAATCAATCTGTAGCTCAGAAAAATCAACAAGTTTCTTGATAAAACCAAATATTTTTCCTAATCCTGCCACGCTTATCAAAATAACCATACCATTCTTAAACACAGTTCTAAAATATGATCAAACATAGTTAGATCACCATTAAACACTTAGTTTCCCACATAATAAGGATTCTAAAAAGTTGAGTATTATAGTACTACCCAATAAAAAAGGGTTCATCCCTGAAACTCTAAAAAAGTCTTAGACTCTAAACCAATGGCCTTTATTGCATGCATGAAGTCTTCAAATGACAATAGGGTTACCATATGGTGAAAGAAGGGAATGATGAAAATGGCAAATGAGAATTGAAGTTAAGTAAATCTACTAAGGTTGCTGACATAGATAATTGGATTAGGAATCTTACAAAGGAGAGAGAAAAGAGGGAAGAAGATGACAAATGCGCTAAGGGTATGAAAGTGACTCCTTATGAATTCCTCCCACATGAATATGTTGAAAATAAGCAAAACAGGCTAATTAGTAGTAGAAGTTTCATAAAAATTGAAAATTAAGTTTTCAAAATGCAGTTATGACATTGGGATTGTTTTGGTGAATGATTCTTACTAAAATTTGAGATTAAAGAACAACTAGGGCAGTCAAAATAGTCAACTAGTAACATATACTAGTTGATTGGTTCGATAGGTTTTCAGAAATAAAATTTCAATGAACAAATAAATCAATCTGTCGCTCAGAATAATCAACAAGTTTCTTGATAAAACCAAACGTTTTTCCTAATCCAACCACACTTATCAAAAGAACCATACCATTCTTAAACACACTTCTAAAATATGATCAAACATAGTTATATCACCATTAAACACTTAGTTTACCACATAATAAGGATTCTAAAAAGTTGAGTATTATAGTACTACCCCAATAAAAAAGGGTTCATCCCTGAATCTCTGAAAATGTCTTACACTCGAAACCGATGGCCTTTATTGCATGCATGATGTTTTCAAATGACAAAAGGGTTACCATATGGTGAAAGAAGGGAATGATGAAAATGGCAAATGAGAATTGAAGTTAAGTAAGTCTCCTAAGGATGCTGACATAGATAATTGGATTAAGAATCTTACAAAGGAGAGAGAAAAGAGGGAAGAAGATGACAAATGAGCTAAGGGCATGAAAGTAACTCCTTATGAATTCCTTCCACATGAATAAGTTTAAAATAACCAAAACAGGCTACTTAGGAGTAGAAGTTTCATAAAAGTTGAAAATAAAGTATTCAAAATGCAGTTATGACATTGGGATTGTTTTGGCGAATGATTCTTCGGAAAATTTGAGATTAAAGAACAACTAGGGCAGTCAAAATAGTCAACTAGTACCCTATACTAGTTGATTGGTTCGATAGGTTTTCAGAAATAAAATTTCAATGAACAAATAAATCAATCTGTCGCTCAGAATAATCAACAAGTTTCTTGATAGAACCAAATATTTTTCCTAATCCAACCACACTTATCAAAAGAACCATACCATTCTTAAACACACTTCTAAAATATGATCAAACATAGTTATATCACCATTAAACACTTAGTTTACCACATAATAAGGATTCTAAAAAGTTGAGTATTATAGTACTACCCCAATAAAAAAGGGTTCATCCCTGAAACTCTGAAAATGTCTTAGACTCGAAACCAATGGCCTTTATTGCATGCATGATGTTTTCAAATGACAAAAGGGTTACCATATGGTGAAAGAAGGGAATGATGAAAATGGCAAATGAGAATTGAAGTTAAGTAAGTCTCCTAAGGTTGCTGACATAGATAATTGGATTAAGAATCTTACAAAGGAGAGAAAAAAGAGGGAAGAAGATGACAAATGAGCTAAGGGCATGAAAGTGACTCCGTATGAATTCCTTCCGCATGAATATGTTTAAAATAAGCAAAACAGGCTAATTAGGAGTAGAAGTTTCATAAAAGTTGAAAATAAAGTATTCAAAATGCAGTTATGACATTGGGATTGTTTTGGCGAATGATTCTTAAGAAAATTTGAGATTAAAGAACAACTAGGGCAATCAAAATAGTCAACTAGTACCCTATACTAGTTGATTGGTTCGATAGGTTTTCAGAAATAAAATTTCAATGAACAAATAAAACAATCTGTCGCTCAGAATAATCAACAAGTTTCTTGATAAAACCAAATGTTTTTCCTAATCCAACCACACTTATCAAAAGAACCATACCATTCTTAAACACACTTCTAAAATATGATCAAACATAGTTAGATCACCATTAAACACTTAGTTTACCACATAATAAGGATTCTAAAAAGTTGGTATTATAGTACTACCCCAATAAAAAAGGGTTCATCCCAGAAACTCTAAAAAAGTCTTAGACTCTAAACCAATGGCCTTTATTGCATGCATGAAGTCTTCAAATGACAATAGGGTTACCATATGGTGAAAGAAGGGAATGATGAAAATGGCAAATGAGAATTGAAGTTAAGTAAATCTACTAAGGTTGCTGACTTAGATAATTGGATAAGGAATCTTACAAAGGAGAGAGAAAAGAGGGAAGAAGATTACAAATGAGCTAAGGGCATGAAAGTGACTCCTTATGAATTCCTTCCACATGAATATGTTGAAAATAAGCAAAATAGGCTAATTAGGAGTAGAAGTTTCATAAAAGTTGAAAATAAAGTATTCAAAATGCAGTTATGACATTGGGATTGTTTTGGTGAATGATTCTTACTAAAATTTGAGATTAAAGAACAACTAGGGCAGTCAAAATAGTCAACTAGTAACATATACTAGTTGATTGGTTCGATAGGTTTTCAGAAATAAAATTTCAATGAACAAATAAAACAATCTGTCGCTCAGAATAATCAACAAGTTTCTTGATAAAACCAAATGTTTTTCCTAATCCAACCACACTTATCAAAAGAACCATACCATTCTTAAACACACTTCTAAAATATGATCAAACATAGTTATATCACCATTAAACACTTAGTTTACCACATAATAAGGATTCTAAAAAGTTGAGTATTATAGTACTACCCCAATAAAAAAGGGTTCATCCCTGAAACTCTGAAAATGTCTTACACTCGAAACCAATGGCCTTTATTGTATGCATGATGTTTTCAAATGACAAAAGGGTTACCATATGGTGAAAGAAGGGAAAGATGAAAATGGCAAATGAGAATTGAAGTTAAGTAAGTCTCCTAAGGATGCTGACATAGATAATTGGATTAAGAATCTTACAAAGGAGAGAGAAAAGAGGGAAGAAGATGACAAATGAGCTAAGGGCATGAAAGTGACTCCTTATGAATTCCTTCCACATGAATATGTTTAAAATAAGCAAAACAGGCTACTTAGGAGTAGAAGTTTCATAAAAGTTGAAAATAAAGTATTCAAAATGCAGTTATGACATTGGGATTGTTTTGGCGAATGATTCTTCGGAAAATTTGAGATTAAAGAACAACTAGGGCAGTCAAAATAGTCAACTAGTACCCTATACTAGTTGATTGGTTCGATAGGTTTTCAGAAATAAAATTTCAATGAACAAATAAATCAATCTGTCGCTCAGAATAATCAACAAGTTTCTTGATAGAACCAAATATTTTTCCTAATCCAACCACACTTATCAAAAGAACCATACCATTCTTAAACACACTTCTAAAATATGATCAAACATAGTTAGATCACCATTAAACACTCAGTTTACCACATTATAAGGATTTTAAAAAGTTGAGTATTATAGTACTACCCCAATAAAAAAGGGTTCATCCCTAAAACTCTAAAAAAGTTTTAGACTCTAAACCAATGGCCTTTATTGCATGCATGAAGTCTTCAAATGACAATAGGGTTACCATATGGTGAAAGAAGGGAATGATGAAAATGGAAAATGAGAATTGAAGTTAAGTAAATCTACTAAGGTTGCTGACAAAGATAATTGGATTAGGAATCTTACAAAGGAGAGAAAAAATAGGGAAGAAGATGAAAAATGAGCTAAGGGCATGAAAGTGACTCCTTATGAATTCCTCCCACATGAATATGTTGAGAATAAGCAAAACAGGCTAATCAGGAGTAGAAGTTTCATCAAAATTGAAAATAAAGTATTCAAACTGTAGTTATGACATTGGGATTGTTTTGGTGAATGATTCTTAGGAAAATTTGAGATTAAAGAACAACTAGGGCAGTCAAAATAGTCAACTAGTACCCTATACTAGTTGATTGGTTCGATAGGTGTTCTGAAATAAAATTTCATGAACAAATAAATCAATCTGTAGCTCAGAATAATCAACAAGTTTCTTGATAAAACCAAATATTTTTCCTAATCCAACCACACTTATCAAAAGAACCATACCATTCTTAAACACACTTCTAAAATATGATCAAACATAGTTAGATCACCATTAAACACTTAGTTTACCACATTATAAGGATTTTAAAAAGTTGAGTATTATAGTACTACCCCAATAAAAAAGGGTTCATCCCTGAAACTCTAAAAAAATTTTAGACTCTAAACCAATGGCCTTTATTGCATGCATGAAGTCTTCAAATGACAATAGGGTTACCATATGGTGAAAGAAGGGAATGATGAAAATGGCAAATGAGAATTGAAGTTAAGCAAATCTACTAAGGTTGCTGACATAGATAATTGGATTAGGAATCTTACAAAGGAGAGAAAAAATAGGGAAGAAGATGACAAATGAGCTAAGGGCATGAAAGTGACTCCTTATGAATTCCTCCCACATGAATATGTTGAGAATAAGCAAAACAGGCTAATTAGGAGTATAAATTTCATCAAAATTGAAAATAAAGTATTCAAAATGTAGTTATGACATTGGGATTGTTTTGGTGAATGATTCTTAGGAAAATTTGAGATTAAAGAACAACTAGGGCAGTCAAAATAGTCAACTAGTACCCTATACTAGTTGATTGGTTCGATAGGTTTTCAGAAATAAAATTTCAATGAACAAATAATTCAATCTGTAGCTCAAAATAATCAACAAGTTTCTTGATAAAACCAAGTATTTTTCCTAATCCAACCACACTTATCAAAAGAACCATACCATTCTTAAACACACTTCTAAAATATGATCAAACATAGTTAGATCACTATTAAACACTTAGTTTACCACATAATAAGAATTCTAAAAAGTTGAGTATTATAGTACTACCCCAATAAAAAAGGGTTCATCCCTGAAACTCTAAAAAAGTCTTAGACTCTAAACCAATGGCCTTTATTGCATGCATGAAGTCTTCAAATGACAATAGGGTTACCATATGGTGAAAGAATTTAGGCTCACAACCTTGCATCATATCGTGAAGATGAAAACTAGTATGGTGATGAGGATTTTGGAGTTGACTATGCCCACTAAGGTTAAGATCTTAGATTGAAAATGAGGGGTTATGAGTGTCAAGGATGTATGGTTGCCGAAACAAGGGCTACAATTATGCACGAATGTTGGCCCTTGTTCAATAAGGACTGACACTTTTATAGTTATGATAGTTACTAATGTAGGGAGGCATAATTTTTTTAATATGGAACTTGTCACCAAAGGAGATTCTAGAAGGAGTGTAATAGTTAAAAAAATTATGATATTTCTTGTAAATTTTACTAAGGAAAATTAGATGTCAAGGTTGTAAGGAATTAGGAAGTTAAAAATTTGTCATTACAGGACTAAATAACCTATTTTTCAAGTAAATGACAACAAGAGCTATAATATGATGTCACAGTTTTAACCAAAATATAATGTTAGTGAATGGGCATTAATGAGGAATAGGGAAAAAAAATTCAAATGAGCTTGAAGTGCAACAACTAATTGGGGATGGACATTAACTTGGCAAAAAAGGATAGTGGTGGCAAGTGTAATCCATCGGCGATGCTCCATGCTAAAGACCATAAGGAAGAGTTCAACTGAGCATTTAGTTAAATGAAGAGAGACCATGAATAACTACCAAAGGATTGGGTTACTACCTCCTTAAAATAAAGGTTCCTTAGAAACCATAAGCAAGATTACACCCTATAGGGTTAACCAAACATGCAAGTGTCACAACCGAGAATAAACTAAGTGTGAGAGACATTGAGTGGAAACGTACAATTAGGAAATCATGAAGGTCCTAGGGGTTTGCCTCATGCTCACCTTCCGAGAAGCCCTTCTTGGTGCGGCGATGCTCAAATTACCTATGCCCCTAACTACTAGAACCATAACACTAAACCTGATCTACCTAACAATCCTTTCCAAGATGGTCATTTATACATTGCTTGTAGATTTATTGCCTCCTTATATGGTACCAGTCATGTTGGAATGTTGATCCTTTCTACATGTTTCCATAGGTCTGAACCCTCTTGCCATCATGAGAATGCCTATTATCCTCTCTTTCTCACTTCTGCCTAGTCACCGTTCTTTAGAGTTATAGCCCATGTTCACCCTCACGTACTTTTTCTTTTTCTACGTAAAATACAAGTTAAGTGGTGTGACTCCCATAAGTAACTTCTATAACCTAGTCTTGATCCCCATAAAAATGATGCATCTTCACTTGCTCTCTTAACTCCACCTCTGGTGCAAAATGAACCAAGTCGTAAAACTTGTTGTAGTACTCTTCTATCTGCATACTATCCCGATAAAGTGCCAAGAATTCTTCGTATCTAGTGAGGTATAATCACATAGGGTAGAAGTGAAGTCTCTAAACTACCATGAGTTACTCACATGACTTAGCCAAGTAATTAATCATTCATAGCCCCTGCCACTAGCAGTTTGTCTTGCCTCTCAAGTAAGAAGTCGCAACATCCACCCTCTTTCTTTGTAGGCATCCATATGTTGAAAGAGCGTACTCCAAGGCACATAACCAGTCCTCCAAGGCATTTGAATCCTCCTATCCTTCCTACGTTAGAATGTGGTGATCATCCTAGCCATCCTTGAAGGGTAGGCTAAGTTGTTATAGTTAGCAATAGTCTTGTCCCCTCTTGTCATAGCTGCCTCCCCAAGTAGGCCCCAAAGATTTCCATAAATTGCTTGATAAGCTCGATATAATGAATGTTGTTTGCCATTCATCTCACAAGGATGAATAATTCAAAATGAAAGGCAAGTTAATCAGATATAAGGACCAAATAATCATTTCACCTTATTCACACAAAATGACTATTCCCAACACACACTCACTCACAGACTATCTCAGCTTTTGAAATTATTAGCTATCTTCAAATTGGAGAAACATTAATGGTCCAAAAGGAGTCTTGAATAAGGAATTTAATGCCAAAATAACTTAATCTCAAACAAGAACCACTATTCCCTATCCTAGGGGGTCACATGAGAATTTAAAACTATGGGATTCTAAAAGTAATGTTCTATCACAATAATATGGAGTATGTTAAAGAGCTTTAGAATGAAAAACCTTTCAAAAAATCTGTGGAAACGACCCTTAGTATCATCACAAACAATTTAAACTCAAGGAAGGATTTTTGAAAATGTTCATTGCCAACTTGTGGGGTTAGATAAAATTTTAAAATGGGAAGAATGGATGAATAAAACTCTAGTACCAATTTATGGTATCACCTTAACAGTTTTTAACATGGAAAGTCTTTAAGAAAAGATTTGATACCAACCTTTAACACCCCATTTTTCACTACTGAATTTTTTTTGAAAACAATGTGAAAGTGGAAATACATATCCAAACCATGAAAAATGGCGTGCTACCTATGTATTTAACACAAGATCCTACCTCATGCTAGACACAAGGCCAAGTATCCAACTAATTAAAAACAAAGTGAAAACTAGAGTTCACAAGATAGGTAAATCATTTTTTACAACCTAATTCTACATAAGCCTAAAATCGTACAAGATACGTATAAGATAATAAATTGCTCTCAACATCCCAAGGTAAATCAAATTGACGATAATGAGAATACATCATGGTGTCTCAAGGACTACAAGAAAGTCTCTAGGAAAAAATCATACTCTCAACATCCCAAGGTTTTTAAGAGAACAATGTATCTCTTAGTGGTCATCCTTATGGAACTTACAACCAACCTCCTACTCATGGGATTGAGTAGGGGATTGCAACAACATCCCCATAAATATGCATACATATTGAGTAAACCAATCTGCCAACATCATGTAGATCCTGATACAAGCAAGATTCACATAGCATAATCATAGCACAACTTACCAAAATGTGCACACATCTTTCCTATTAGGACATTTGTGTATAGTCATATATGGCATGCAAGATATGAGTGGATTCTTTTAATCATACGTGGTTATAATCATCTCAGCATACCAACATATACAAACTTTTAACATGTTAACTACCTACTCCTAGATCATGAAATAATTAGACTATCTATTCCATTGTAGATAGAGTATAGCATGGAAGGTGATAAGAAAGCATGATTTCATATATAACTTCTAACAATGGATGAATCATGAGAATGATATTAATGGATCATGCAATAACCTATGGAGCTATTTTAGAAGACAAGCATGATGTTTGTAGGAGTATGTACCTATGGTTTGGATGGTATTATGGTTTTTTAGGGTTTTAAAGGGAATATGATGATTCAAAGGTGATGAAAATATGATGATGATGATTCAAAAATTAAGAAATAATGGTGATAATGTTCGAATGATGAAAGTTTTAGAATGGTTTAGTTCATGGGTTAAGGTAAAGGTTTACAATTAGGGTTTAGTATTGATGTGAATATTATGTTGAGGAACGATTCGAAATATGATGATTTGAAGATTAGATTATGAATTTAAGATGTTTAGAATTATCTTTTGATAATAATAATAATATTATGATCTTATGTTGGGAAATAGATAAAATCAAGTAAGAAAAGTAGGTTGAAGATGAATCTTGAAGATGATAATGATGATAGCAATTGTATACGGCATTTAGGGTTTAGAATGGTAGGGTTTGTGGACAGTTTGAAGGATAGATCATAATCTCTAATTCACACAAACAAAGAGATTAAGGATATCGATAATAATCAATCACATATAATTAATTAACATTTAAATGAACTCACATAGAATTCAATTATGTAAAGCTTGTAATTTCATGAACTTTTTATCTCTATTTTGTCATATACTCCTATGGTTTTTATAGCCATTAAACCACCTTAATTTTACAAAAAGGCCCTCCTAAAAATTTGATAACAATTGACATAAAAAGCATTAGCTTTCTCCGTACTCTAAATACACTCAAAAGATAGAATAAGATAATCCTAAAAGATAGAATTAAGATACTTTTTATAATTTAACTTTCTTATCTTTTTAACAATTATTAATGTGATAATACTACATATTGTATGTACAAGTTTTTGATTAAATTCTCCTTATATATATACCACGTTTAGCCCTTCCATGTAACACATTTTTACCCTCTATGCTTGTCATGCAGCCTCCTATATCACTACTGACTTATTTGCCAAGTCTCATCCATAACTAGCAATGTTGCCATTTATTTGCCATCAAATTTATAGGGGATCCTCTCTAAGTAGAGAGTAATTGGTTCCATAATAATAAATGTTATGTCTTGACCATTTTCTTCTGCATCATTCTCCTATTGTTAACTTGAACTTTTCCTAAAATTTGCACCTCGATAGTAAGGATTAATATATCCAACATTGAATATTCTAGACACTCCACCATATGAATCACATAAATCTAGCTCATGAGCACTCTCTCCAAATTTTCTGAGCACTTTAAAAGGACCATCTTCCCTTAGCATAAGCTTATTTTTCCTTAGATTACAAAATCTCTTCTTCCTTAAATGCCACCAGACCAAATACCCCGGCAGAAATATATGTATCCCTATTTGCTCTTGATTTGTATACTTCATTTTCCATCTCATTGTTGTGCTTAATTTGTTGATAACATTTTTGAAAGAAATCTACTTTCTCTTTTGCATCATAATTCTTCACTTCCCCTTTCTTCAATGGTACCATAACAATTGATATATATGGATTAACACCATATACTATCTCGAATATACTAGAGCTTGTGGTAGTTGAATGACTCCAATTGTAAGCAAATTCTATATGTGCTAACTAAAAATCCAAATATTTATCACTCTTACTCACCAATCACATTAGCAAATTACCCAAAGTTTTATTATTAACCTCAATTTGACCATCAGTTTAAGGATGATGTGATATACTAAATAGAAGTTTTATTCCTAGCATAAGCTATAATTTCTTCCAAAAATAACTTCAGAACTTTACATCTCTATTCAAAACATTATTCCTTGGAATACCATACAATCATATGATATCCTTGAATCATGTTACATGGAATAAAATGAGCCATCTTGGTAAATCGATTCACCAACACCATGATAGAATCTCTGCTTCTTTAAGTTTTAGACAATCCCAAGATAAAATCAATATTAACTTATTCCCATAGTTGAGTGGGCACGAGTAAAAGCATGTATAGCCCTTTATGAAAGAAACTCTTGCTTTTTCAACATTTAGCTTACCTAATAACCATAGTTTGCACTCCTTTTTGAATTCTTGGGCATTAAAAATGTTATTGCAATAGCTCTAAAGTCTTATGAACTCCAAAGTATCTTGTAATATCTCCTCCATGCACTTCTTTGATTAGTAAATCTCTGATTGAGTTCTTTGGTACACACAATTTGTTTTTCTTAATTAAGAATCTATCTTGAAGAACATAAGTACCATGACTTCCTTGATTCTTACACTCTTTGAAAAAAAAAATCATTCTCAAAGGCATATTGACTTTTGAAAATCTCGGAACCCATAAGCTTTGCATCCATCATTGTTAGTATTATAGCCCTTCTAGACAATGCATCTACAACCACATTCTCTTTTCCATCCACTTGTCTTGTAGATAACACAAATCTTTGCAAAAGACTAATCCACTTGACATGTCTTGGGCTCACTTTCCTTTAACAATGTAGATAATTCAAACTCTCATGACACAAGTGAAGTGAAAAAGGCTTGGGTCTCAAAAAATGACTCCATGTTTCCATGTAACAAACAATAGCATAGAACTCTGTATCATATGTTGAATAATTGAGTCTAGCACCATTCAACTTTTCACTAGAAAAAGCAATTGGTATCTTTTCTTGTGAAAGTACCCCTCTAATACCTACACCACTAGCATCACACATTACTTCAAATAATTCATCAATGGAAGGTAAAGATAATACCGGTGCATTTGAAAGATTTATCTTCAAGTCTTTAAAAGCTTTTATTGCATGTTCATTCCACTAGAACTCTCCTTTATTCATCAATTGTATAATAGGCGCTACAATTGTGTAGAAATCTTTGATAAACCTCCTATAAAATGAAGCTAATCCATGGAAACTTTTAACCTGATGGACATTAGTAGGATTATGTCATGTTTGAATAGCTTCCTCATTTGAAGGTTCAGCTCTATTAATGTCTCCACTCACAATTTAACCAAGAAAAAACACACTCTTCATCATAAAATTATACTTCTCTATTTACAGTAGAGCTTCACGTCGCTAAGTTTATCAAATAATCTCTTCAAATGATGAATGTGTTCTAACTCACTCTTGCTATATAACAAAATATCATCAAGGTAGACAACAACAAAGACTCTAAGGAAAGTTCTAAGTATTTTGATCATCAACCACATGAATGAACTTAGTACATTGTATAGCCTAAATGGCATAAAAAAAAAACTCATACAACACATACTTGGTGTTGAAAACTGTCTTCCATTTATCCTCTTCCCTTATTCTCATATGATGGTATCCACTTCTAAGGACAAGCTTTGAAAACACCTTCACTCCATGCAGCTCATCTAACATATCATCTAATCATGGCATCAAAAATCTCTATTTTATTATGATATTGTTAACTACTCTAGAGTTAATGCACTTCCTCCACGTACCATCCTTCTTATGTACGAATAAAGCAGGTACACTACACAGAATCATGCTCTCTTGAATATAGTCTTGCACTTGACTTTGCTGCTCCTTAGACTATTCCTGATTGCATCTATAAGTTTGTTTGTTTGGGAATGGAACTATTGGCATAAAATCAATAGCAAGCTCGACACCTCTCATAGGAAGTTATCTAGGTGGCAATTTATCTGGGAAAACATCTGCATACTCTCTCAACATTTGTTTTTATTTTGGGTCCATGTTAGCACACACCCTTTTTTGAAATTCTTTCACTACCAAGGCATATCATAATTTCTCACTCTTGATAGCTTCTATTATATTTAACTCTTTAAGGATCAACAAATCCATGCTGCTCTTCTTTCTTCCTCCCTTACCATTGAAATCTTCCTTCTTCTTTTCCTCCTCCCATTCACCTTCAACTCTCTTTTTTTCTCCTTGTTTTTACTTCTTACCCTTGGTCTCTTCTTGTCTTTCACTCCTTAGAACCAAAATCTCCCCATCTATATTAGGTTTGACTCTACATTTCTTTTTGCCTTTGCTCACCACGTATTCATTATGGACCCCATCATGTGTAACCTGTCTATCAAATTTCCAAAGTCTCACAACAAAACATAACAAGAATTTGTAGGTAGAATGTTACATAAAAGATCATCAAAAGATTTTCTAATTTTCAAAGACATAAGTGTTTGTTTGGTTACCCTTACACCTTTTTCCTTCTTGAGTCAATAAAGTGAATATGGCCTTGGATGATCCACAGTCTTCATGTCAATCTTGTTCACCATTCTTTCACTAGCAACATTGGTAGGTTGACTTCGCAGGCTTTGTCTTCACCTATACATTTAGCATTAAAGATATTCTCCCTTTGAGTAGGTTGAGTTTGTTTTTGCACTTGAAGCACTCGTTGTAACACATAACAATCTACTTAGCCATCTTCTAAAGCATCTTCTAGATATTCACTACACTCCTCAAGGTCTTCATTAAGTTCTTCATCTTCCTTCTCACAAGCTTCCATACTCACTATATCCTTTAAAATCATTGCCCTTTTATTTGAACAATCCCGAATTAAATGACCATGGCCTCTCCGCTTATAGCATTGCTTGTTCAACTTATCAGCCATATTATTCTTGCACTTTTCTGCATGATTGACCCTTTAAGGGTTGTCTTGAATTGTGGCTTGAAAGGATGATGGATTTGACACCCCCTTAAAGTTTTAACCATATGGTTCATTGGTTAATTTGTTTGGTCGCTTGGTTCTCTTCAATTGCTTCTTAAATTTGATTGCCAATTTTTCCGGTTCTTCAAATAAATCATAAGGTTAGTGATAAATTGGATTTATAGATTATTTTCATGCCTAAAAATTTCATTTATCCCTCATTTATTTTATAAAATTTAATCTTTTCGTCGAGTTTTCCTCTTTTGAATAGATTTTGCAAGAAAAGAAAAAATTGAAGAGATTCGAGGAGAAATCAATGAAAAGAAGAAATCAAGTAAAGAATACATCAAGAAACACTGAATCAAGGGGAGAAAGGTTGGAAATTAAGCAAATGCACCAAGAGAAGTTGTGATGAAATTGCAAAGGAAGAATAATGAAGACCTGAAAACAAGCTACCCCTATGTTTCTTAAACATGGGCTGTGTTAAAAATGTCAGGCATTGATTCAAAATCCAGCTGTCAGCAGAGAAGTTGGAGGAAAACACAGAGGTCTCGTGCTTCCAAAACACGGACCTTGTTTCCCTTAAAAAATTGTAACTATCCATGCGACCTGTTTCTGATATATTCTCTATCAAAATAGGATTCAAGGAGAATTTTTTTGAGAGGTCAAAAAAAAAATTTAATGTACTCTCTTCCTCTATTCCCCTTAGAATATACATGTAATGCAAAATTCCAACTTCTTTTATCTTCTTGAATGCTAGTGAACAATTGACAATCTACACTTCAATTGATAAGTCCTCCCTATTCCTTTATAAATTGCAGTCTCTCCATTTTGATTGCGTACAAGTAAATTATCTGCAATTACACTTTTTTTTGTTCTATTATTGTTTTATTATATTACTATTGGATATTGTGGATGTGTTGTTGGCATTAATTTCAAATCATTGTATGTAAATAGTGTGGTTTCTAAATTTGCAGATATTAGAGTAAATAAAACAGGGTAGGATAATTTGAGGATGGAATTATGTTTCAAATAAAATAGCATACTTTGAATGTTTGGTTCTAGATGAAATTTAATTGAATTAATGGATCAAATTGAATGATTTCGTATCATAGATTAAGAATTTAAACTAATTAGATTGATCACCTATTTAGTTTAGAACTTGATCTTTGCTAAGACAATGCAATTAACCCATAATTGTTAATTAATTTGTGTAAAGTAGCAAGATGATTAATCGTTAATCTGATCCATTAATTCGTACGATTGCATAATCCAAGCTTATGTGTTTATGATTGTAGTTGACTACTTTTCATTCATAATGCTGCCATTAATTGAATCTAGTGTTCATAACCTAGGTTATTAAATGGTTAGGAAATAAATTGAGAGCGTATTTAATTTATTAAGGTTGAGAGAAAGCAAAGGAATGAATTATTATGAAATTCTAAAGATCAACATTAAATCATATAGAATCATTCTTCTTCTTTGAGTATTTGATATTCTGATTCTATGATCAATTCATTCCTCTCGTATTCATCAAATAGTGATTAAAACTTAGTATATTTAGATTTAGTATTAGAATTAATGAAGTTATTTAAATGGGATTATAACATCAATTGCAAAATTAGTGATTAAAACACCATTCCTTGTGGGTTCGACTCCTTCTTGCCATATACTATGTATTTGGAAATTAGGATTTATTTATTAAATTTTTTCTACATACGATAGTGTATCAAATTTTTGGCCCTGTTGTCGGGGAATGGTAATTATCATCTTTAGTTTTGTTTTTGGTGTTGTTTCTTATTTTAGTTTTCAATAAATTCTCCAAGTGTACTCATCTATTCTTTAATTGTGTGAAATCTTCAGGCACTTGCAATTGAGATCGTTCGCAATTGAGCATCAAGAACAAATTATTCCATCTATAGATCCAAATTCTTCCTCTTCAATTACAACCTGAACAAGAAGGAAATTGGAACACACTAGTCATATTCCATTACCTTCTGAAGGAAGTTCCACAGATTTGGGAGAAGACCACATAGAGGATTTATTTAGTACACCTTGCCACATTAATCCATCTATACCAGATCGAACTCTCAAGGAGCTAGCTGCTCTTGTCTTCAACCTTAATCTTTTATGCATTAATTATCCTGCTGATAATGATACTTGTGAGATCAAACCTGGATTAATCCGCACTTTACCTATCTTTACAGGTTTTAAAGACAACAACTCCATGGGTTCAGGTTGTTTCACTGATCCAAATAAATTTCTTAAGGAATTCCATATAGCATGTTCTGGTATGAAACCTAATGGAGTAAGTGTAGAACAACGATTTCCTTTTTGCTTTAGTTGATGCTGCTAATGAATGGTTATATGATTTACCAACGGGGTCGGTAAATACTTGGACTGACATGCAAAAAGTTTTCCTTGAAAAATATTTACCTTCATCGAGAGAAACTAACATAAGAAAAGAAATATGCGGTATCAGGCAAGATGGAGGAGAATCATTACATGAATATTGGGAACATTTCAAGAAATTGTGTGGTAGTTGTCCTAATCATCAAATTAGTGAACAATTATTAATACAACACTTTTACGAAGGTTTATCTCCTATGGATCGCAATATGATAGATGTTGCTAGTGGTGGTGCCTTGGTTGATAAGACACCCACCGAAGCTAAAAGATTAATTGCTAATATGGCATCTAACTTTCAATATTGTAATAGGGGTAATACCTCTATGTCTCAACAGGTGAAAGAAACCAATATTGCTAAATTGAAAACACAAGTATCGAATTTGATAGCTCTTGTAGAAAGAGTTGTAGGTGAAAAGATTACTACCAAGGTATGTGGAATTTGTTCTTTTACTGGGCATCTAACTGGCATGTGTCCTACTTTGCAGGAAGAACAACAAGTGAATGCCATTGGAGGAAAACCATTACCAAAAAGAAATGATCCATTTGCTTGAACATATGATCCTGGATGGAAGGATCATCCAAATCTAAGGTATGGAAACACTTAATAAGGTGGTAATTCATACTTTTGACCACAGATTTATCAAAATCAACAAGGATCAAATCCACCTCCCGGATCCTTCCAAGTTCCACTAAATCACCAAATACCACCATTTCAACCAATGCCTCCACCACAAGTTCCACAACAATCAGGGGGAATGCCTTTGGAAGACTTGGTGAAATCTTTGGTTAGCAATACATTACAATTTCAACAAGAGACCAGAAATGGTATCAAGAATTTGGAGAATTAAGTGAGTCAACTGGTAGATTCCCTTGGGAAACTACAAGCACAAGGATCTTCAAAATTCCCTAGCAAGGCTGAAAGAAATCCTAGGGAAAATGCTAGTGCTATCACAACTCGTAGTGGGAAACAATTGTTGGAACCAAGAAATACGAGTGAGGAAGAAGACATAAGTAAAGAGTCAGATAAAATAATTGCTGAAGAAGAAACAAATGAAGAGTCACAACAGGTAACAAAAAGCAAGTCAAATTCTCCTATTAAAATTCCTGCTCCTTTTCCTAGCAGGTTGGCCAGAAACAAGAAGATGAACTGTGACAAGGAGATATTTTACATATTTAAGAAGGTAGAATTTAATCTCCCTCTCATTGATGCGATTAAACAAATACCAAGGTATGCAAAATTAATTAAGGATTTATGTACTAATAAAAGGAAACTGAAGGGAGATGAAAAGGTAAGTGTGGGAGAAAATGTGTCAGTAATTTTGCAATGAAAGCTTCCACCAAAATGCAAGGATCCAAGTATTTTTACTATACCTTGCAAGATTGGAAACACGAGGTATGAAAAATGCATGCTTGACTTAAGTGCTTCAATTAACGTCATGCCTTTATCTGTTTTTAATACCCTAAGTCTAGGTCCTTTAAAGGAAAATCATGTTATTATTCAATTGGCTGATAGATCTAACACATAAGCTGAACTCCATGACTAGGAAAGATCATTTTCCTTTACCATTTATGGACCAAATGTTAGAATGGCTAGTGGGTCATGCTTATTATTGTTTTCTTGACGGTTATTCTAGATATGTGCAAGTTCCCATAGCTCTAGAAGATCAAGAGAAAACCACATTTACATGTCATTACGGTATGTTTGCGTATCGACACATGCCATTTGGATTATGTAATGCTCCAGCTACATTTCAAAGGTGTATGGTAAGCATATTTTCCGAATATCTAGAGAAAATTATCGAGGTATTTATGGATGATTTTAGTATTCATGGAGATACTTTGGAAGAATGCCTAGGAAATTTAACTCTTATCTTGAAAAGATGTCTGGAAACGAATCTTGTGCTAAACTCTGAAAAATGCCATTTTATGGTTCAACAAGGAATATTTTTGGGACATGTTATTTCGGCTAAAGGGATTGAAGTAGATAAGGTAAAATTTGATCTTTTAGCTTCATTACATTATCCATCAACTATTTAAGATGGGCATTCATTTTTGGGCCACGCTGGATTTTACTGCATATTTATCAAGGATTTTTCTAAAATAGCCAACCATTCTCTAAGCTTCTTAAAAAAGAAATAGAGTTTCAATTTAATGATGCATGCAAGAAATCATTTGACCACTTGAAGGAAAAATTGATCAGTGCACCCATACTTCAACCACCTAATTGGAACCTTCCCTTCGAATTAATGTGTGATGCATCTAACTTTGCTGTTGGTGCAGTGTTAGGTCAAAAGATTGAGAAAGATCCACATGTGATAAAATATGCCTCATGAATTTTGAATAAAGCTCAGATTAATTACACAACTACAAAAAAGGAGCATTTCACCATTGTCTTTGCTTTGGATAAATTTTGTTCTTATTTGTTAGGAACTGAAATAATTGTTCATTCTGACCATGCAGCGTTTAAATATTTGTTAGCAAAGAAGGAAGTGAAACCCAAATTAATTAGATAGATACTTCTACTCCAAGAATTCAATATACGTATTAAAGTTAAGAAAGGATTAGAAAATGGAGTAGCAAATCATCTAAGTCGGTTAATCAAGGAAGTTGAAGTTGAGGTACCTATCAATGAAGCATTTCCGGATGAACAACTTCATGTCATTGGGGATGAGATACCATGGTATGCTGACATGGTAAATTTTCTGGTGACAAAGGTATTTCCCTCAAACATTACTAAAGCACAGAAAGATAGGATGAAGAGTCAGTGAAAATATTTTGTATGGGATGATCAATACTTGTGGAAACAATGTGCTGATCAAATCATTAGAAGGTGTATTCCTGATAGTGAAATTCTTTCTATCTTAACATTTTTCCACAGTTACACTTGTGGGGGACACTTTGGTCCCAAAAGAACAGCTTATAAATTTTTAGAGAGTGGATTTTTCTAGCCTACATTGTTTAAGGATGCTTATGAATTTTGCAAAACATGTGAAAACTGTCAGAAGACTAGGGGACTAGGTCCTAGAAATGAAATGCCATAAACTCCTATCATAGCATGTGAAATCTTTGATGTTTGGGGTATGGATTTAATGGGTCCCTTTCCATCATCTTTTGGTTTCAAATATATTCTTGTTGCTGTTGATTAAGTGTCAAAATGGGTGGAGGCCAAGGCCACCAGTACTAATGACAGTAAGGTTGTTGCATAATTTCTTCGGACTAACATTTTTGCAAGGTTTGGCTTACCAAAAGCTATCATTAACGACAAAGGTTCACACTTCTACAATAGAATAGTAGAAGCCTTGTTAAAGAAATATCATGTGACACATCGAATCTCTACAACATATCATCCACAAACCAATGGTCAAGCTAAAATATCTAACCGAGAAATCAAATCAATCCTAGAAAAGATGGTGAAACCAACAAGAAAGGATTGGAGCTTACATCTCAATGATGATATCTGGGCTTATCATGCAACTTTCAAAACTCCAATTGGTATGTCACCATATCGTCTGGTTTATGGTAAGCCTTGTCATCTTCCAGTTGAATTGGAAAATAAAGTTTTTGGGCCGTAAAGAAATGTAACATGGAGTTAACTAAAATTGGAAGGCATAGAAGACTCCAACTACAAGAATTGGAAGAAATAAGAAATGATGCTTTTGAAACTGCATTGAGATATAAAGATCGAACTATGGTAGTTCATGATAAGTTCATTCTTAGTAAGAACTTTGAAATCGATAAAAAAGTTTTACTATATCATTCTCAGTTAAAGTTGTTTCCAGGGAAATTAAGGTCGAGATGGATCGGCCTATTTATTATAACTAATATGTTTTCTTATGGTGTAGTAGAAATTAAGAGTGAGAAAACAGAAAAGATGTGGAAAGTGAATGGACACCGTCTCAAACCTTTTTATGAAGGACACTATGTGCAAAATCATGAAGTGGTAGATCTCACCATTCCCAATTATGAAGGCTGAATGAGTGGAAATTTATCACTTGGGAAACACCCAAGTGTTGTACATAAGTTTTCCTTTTCTCATACTTTTCTTTTATATATTTGGTGTCGTATTGTATTTTTATAATGTTTATATGTGTGGAAGTACCTTTTAAGTACATTTGTATTCATATTAAAAAAAACACGGGGGCACCTTGTTTCCACAACACACCCCGTGTTTTCCCCTTAGACCAAAAATAGTAAAAGCATAAACATTTCGTAAAACCACGGGGAGCCTGTGTTTATTAACACGGCCCGTGTTTATATAGCAAGGAAATTTTCAGGAATTCTAGAGAGTTTCTGGAATAACACGAGGGGTCCGTATTTCCAAATACTTCCCATGTTTTTATGTCTGTCACTTTTTTAGAAATTTTAGAGAGTTTTCGAAAAAACACGAGGGGTCCGTATTTACAAATACGGCCTATGTTTTTCTATCTGTCAATTTTTTCCCTGAACCAGAGAGTTCAAAAAGAAACATGGGGGTACCGTATTTCTGAAATACGGTCCGTGTTTCTCACAAAAACTACCTTTTCCCTCTTGTGTTTCCAGATCTGAAAAACACGGCCCTAACTTCCTTTCAAAATCGTCTCTCCCATGCGCACCATACCAAATTTCTTCCTTCAAAATCCTCCATTTTTAAACCAATTCCTTTAATTCCAACCATTCCTACTCACATTCATCATCCATATCATTCCTCCATCCATAATTTTCTTTCTCAGTCCTCTCTTTTTCTACCACCAATGTAGAATTGATCCATATCTTTCTCCAACCCTAACTTCAATTTGTGCAAAAATCTTCCAAATTTCAGTGAATTGCTTTAGGTCTTTTGTAGAACTCGACCTTCCATAGCATTCTCCATCTTCTTTCTGTAATTTTATCCATCCATTCTCACAGTCCAAAGGTATGTACCTATTTCAAATTTTCTGTAGCAAAAGAATTTTTGATTCTCCACTTGTTATATGATTGTACAGATTCAGTAGGTTTGGAAATAGATTATGACCATATATTAGCAAATGTGGGTTCAATTTGTTGCCAAACTTACAAAGTATATAATCATGGATTATTTACAAGTCTAGGGCATATGTGTTGAATCAATTACAAATTGAATTTTGTTGCCAATTGCATACATTAATAGTAATTTGAGGGTATATGCTGAATTCATGATTGAAGGAGAAAATTGTTTATGCTTACAATTTGAGATTGTAGCAATGCTTATGCATGTTATTCTCAACACAAAATTCAATAAGCATTGGATATGCTTCTTTGCTATATTACACTTGCAAATCAAGCAGAAATGTATCACTTTTCTAATGTCTATATGTTGTGTAGATGGCACCGAAAAAGAAATAATGGTCCGAAGGCGAATCTTCGAGGCCTCAATCATCACCGACTCAATAACGGAACCGATGTAACCGGCCAAATGAATTAGGTATCATCTTTAATACCCCGGAACAACAAAAAAGGTATGATTACTTGTCTCAATGGTGTATTATTGGTACTAGGTATTTAGATGATGGTTGTCTACATACCTTAGGCATTCATGAGCAAGTAATGCAACTGCTTCGAAATGTAGGTCTACACAATTTCGTCTATTGTACTAATCATACATATAGGCATTTAACATTAGAATTTTTAAGTACCTTTGAACTATGTGCTGACGTTAGTCATTCCCAAAATAACCAAGGGTATATCTATTTTCGCCTCTTTAATGAAGATAGACAATTAGCCTTGCATGAACTAGCACATATCTTTATGTTGCCTCCAAGGGGCTACCGTTTCATACTTCCCTGGTTCCATGCAAACAATTTTTTCCCAAAAATTGGTGATGTCTCAAATATTCCTACTCCTAATACTTTCCAAATTTCTAAAGTAAAATCTTCCAGAATTTTGAATCTCGTGTTCCGGTATTTACAAAGGCTCTTTGCTACAACTGTTTTTGGGAGGGGAGATAGTATCGGGGTGGTCCAGTCCATTGAACTTTTCTTCATCTATTCTATGCTAGAACCTTATTCTATTGACATTGCCTATTTTCTAGCTAAGCAATTTCAGAGGGTAGGCAATTTAAAATAGGGCGACATAGTCATTGGTGGTTTAATTACCACCATCTGTTTAAGCTTGGACATACCTCTTCCTGAGGATATGCCCGTAGAAGCTTTGAGCACATGTATTGATATAGAACATTGCCGTCTTACGCATCTTATCGAGCGTAGAGGCAATTCTTGGTATCTTACATACCAAGGTCGTGCTTATTTCCCTCTACCTAACCCTGCCAAAGCTGGCCCTTTAAACCTGCAGAATTGCCAGCCATTTGATGACGAAGATGCCCCTACCCCTCTAGCCATCGAGCATCCCATCCTAACTCATTGTGACCATGCACCTCCGCCTCCCCCACCTCAATCACAAGCCGGTTCTTCTTCCTCTTTGACTTATGTTCCAAAATGGCATCTCCAATTCCAAACTCAAGTGTACTCCCAATTAGATTCCATTCGCCACAATCAAGATCAAATGATGGATATGATGAAATCTCTTTACGAGTTTTATCTCGGGCACCGAGACCCGCCTCCACCTCCTTCTTGAATCCACTTCTTCATCTTTCTCATGGTTTTGTTCATTGGGGACAATGAACATGATAAGTAGGGGGTGAGCTTGTAGGCTTGTGATAATTTTTATGTAGAAATAGTCTTTGTAGATGTTGTTTATATATATATATATATGTAGTGGTAGTTATTTACTTTATTACTTTTTGTCTCTTTTGTGTGTTAGTTGTTTGGTTTGTTTTAAAACAGGAAATATTAGGTTTGAGTTATCCATTTATGAAGTAAAACAAAGTAATGGGACTAAATTATTTTCGCAAAGGATAATTTCATACCTATTGAATGATTTGATCAACATCTTCTGAAACTTTAAAAATAGAAATTGAAAATGTTATAACAGTAAAGGAAAAAAAGTTAGAATGGTTAGGAATCAAACCATACATTGACTATGAATGAGATGAAATGGAATTAAAAATTGGTAGATACACCATTGTGAGCTCTTAATGGAGTCTAGCCACAATCCCAAAATTCTATCTTACCTTAAAACCCTAGCCCCATTACAACAAAATTTAAGACCTTTTGATTATTATATACTCTAGTTCTTTTCAGCGGTGACAAATTGAGAATAATGGCAAACATACGGGCCATGTTAAAAATCTCAGGCATTGATTCAAAATCTGGCGGCCGGCAGAGAAATTGGAGGAAAACACGAAGGTCCCATGCTTCTAAAACCCGGACTGTGTTTCCCTTAAAAAATTGTAACTATCCCCTCGACCTGTTTCTGATATATTCTCTATCAAAACAAGGTTCGAGGAGAATTTTTTTGAGAGGTCAAAACATTTTTGAATGTACTATCTTCCTCTATTCCCATTTAGAATGTACATGTAATGCACAATTCCAACTTCTTTTATCTTCTTGAATTCTAGTGAACAATTGACAATCTGAACTTCAGTTGATAAGTCCTGTCTATTCCTTTATAAATTGCAGTCTCTCCATTTTGATTGAATACAAGTAAATTATCTACAATTACACATTTTTTTGTTCAATTGTTGTTTTATTATATTACTATTGAATATTGTGGATGTGTTGTTGGCATGAATTTCAAATCATTGTATATAATAGTGTGGTTTCTAAATATGCAGAGGTTAAAGTAAATAAAACAGGATAGGAAGATTTGAAGATGGAATTATGTTTCAAATACAATAACATACTTTGAATGTTTGGTTCTAGATGAAATTTAATTGAATTAACGGATCGAATTGAATGATTTCGTATCATAGATTAAGAATTTAAACTAATTAGATTGATCATCTATTTAGTTTAGAACTTGATATTTGCTAAGAAAATGCAATTAACCCATAATTGTTAATTAATTTGTCTAGAGTAGCAAGGAGATTAATCATTAATCTTATCTGTTAATTTGTACAATTGCATAATCCGAGCTTATGTGGTTATGATTCTTATGTGGTTATGATTGTAGTTGACTGCTTTCCATTTATAAGGCTTCCATTAATTGAATCTAGTGTTCATAACCTAGGTTATTAAATGGTTAGGAAATAAATCGAGAGCTTATTCAATTTATTAAGGTTGAGAGAAAGCAAAGGAATGAATTATTATAAATTTCTAAAGTTCAACATTAAATCGTATAAAATCATTCTTCTTCTTTGAGTATTTGATATTCTGATTCCATCATCAGTTCATTCCTCCCCTATTCATCAAATAGTGATTAAAACTTAGTATATTTATATTTAGTATTAGAAATAATGAAATTGTATAAACGGGATTATAACATCAATTGCAATATTAGTGATTAAAACACCATTCCTTGTGGGTTCGACTCCTTCTTTCCATATACTACGTATTTAGAAATTAGAATTTATTTATTAAATTTATTGTACATACGATAGTGCATCAATTAGACCTCCACCTTCTATCTAATAATAATATTTTTGTCTCCAATAAATCTAACACATCTTTGCTCTTCTTTTCTTAAACATGAAAAATAAGATATAATCTTTCAAACTCTATAATGTAGTCCTCCACTCTAAGAAACCCTTGCCTCAAAGTAGTCATTTTAATGAAATTCTCTTACTCATATTCTCTACACATAAATTTTCTTTTTAAATTCTTTTTCAATTTCTCCTATGATCTTATTTTTATTTTTCCTTCTTTTTCCCTTCTCCTCTTCAAACTTTCATACCATACTTTAACAAACTTCTTAAATTTCAATATGGAAATTCTACATCTTTTCTCATCATCAAGATTCTAATGATCAAAGATAGATTCAATACTTTAAAACCAATATAGGAATGATTTTGGATCAAGATAGCCTTTCAAATAAGGTAGGTAAAATCAAATCCCCTTCTCTGCATCATCATATAATTTCCTTGAAGATTCATCTACTCGTGCATAGTTTCTCAAACTTTCTTCTCCTCCTTCATCCATTTGTTCATGTGCTTCCCTTTTATGATTTTCTTCTACTTGATCTCTTTTGTTTTGATGTTTGACATGTGATCCTTTAACTTGTGAGGCTGCCATCCTACACATATGTAGCTTAAATGCCTTGATATCCTCAACCTATGCCTTCTTTACAGCCACGAATGGTGTGCTCCCAAAAATGCTATCTCAAGTCACCCAAAATTCAAGTCTTGGATCCTCCTTGATGAGTTCTTATAATGATCTGGAATTAATAACTCTATTTAGAAAGAAAATTGGAGGAAAGATTGGATATTAATTGTGTATGTTACACTACACCACAACCTAGGCTCTGGTACTAAAATTGAAGTGTGTAAGAATATGTAATTATGGTTTGGGTGGTATTATGATTTAGATAGGGTTTTAAAAAGTGTGTCAGGGTTTTAAAAAGTGATGAAATATAATGATAATGATTCAAAAAAGAAGAGATGATGGTGACAATGTTAGATTGATGAACGGTTTAGAATGGTTTGGTTTGTGGATTAGGGTTAGGGTCTATGATTAGGGTTCAATATTGATATGAATATTATGATGATGAACGATTGGATATATGATGATCTCATGATTAGATTATGAATTTAAGATGTTGAGTATGATTTTTTAATAATAATAATAATAATATTTTATGTTTGGAAATATATAAAATCAAGTAAGAAAAATATGGTTAAGATCAATGTTAAAGATGATGATGATAGCAATTTTATATAGCATTTTGGGTTTAGAATGGCATAGGTTTGTGGAGGGTTTGAACGATAGATCTTAATCTCTAATTCACAAAAGTAAAGTGATCAAAGATTTCAATAATAATCACTGACACATAATTGAGTAATATTGAGAAGAACTTACACAAAATTCAATTAAGGTTAGATTGCAATTTCATCAATTTTTTATCCATGGACCTCCTTAAGTTTACAAAATAATCCTCCTAGAAATATGATAAGAATCGATAGAAAAATCATTAGCTTTCTCCCTACTCTAAACACACTAAAAATATAGAGTAAGATAACCCTAAAACAGATTATTAAGCTACTTTTTTAATTTTTTAACATTCTTATCTTTTTAATAATTATCCACATGATAATACTCCATATCACACATCCAAATTGTTTATTAAAGTCTCCTCATGTAGATACCACGTTTATTCCTTCCTTGCAATACATTTTTGCGCTCCATGCGTGCCATGCACATGCCTTTATTTCTAGTGACTTATTTGGCAAGTTTCATCCATAACTAGCAATGTAGTCATCCGTCTGCCTTCACAATTATAGAGGATCCTCTCTAAATAAAGGATAATAGTTTCCATAATAATAAATTCAATGCCTTGACCATTTGTTCCTACTTTAAAATATGCATAAGAGTAGATATTCTAAAGGAACAAATTATTAACATCAAATCTCAAGTAGGTGAGCATACAACATATTTATAGCTTAAATGAGGTGTAAGCTCTCAAGTATTCATAAAGCAAAGTGAGTGACATATTAAATAACAAAAATCATGCAAGAAGAGATAGCCAATTATTTCCTTCTTAAATCTCATTTCGGTCATCATCTTACCTTTGATAAAAAGAAAGGATTTTCTTTAAAAATTCCTTGAGAATTAAGTGCTTATATAACAATTTTAACCTATGTTCTTTGAGTAATAAGTGGAATTATTTACCATGGTCTATGAATACCATGCAAGAAATCCAAATAATGGAAATAATGTTTTTTCTCATGCCATAGAAACATAATGGACATAATTTCGAGCTTCTACAAAAGTAACATGGTCAAAACTCTTTGCTCATACCAAGGAAACCTAATGGAAATAAGTCTAGGTTCCTACCAAAGTAAAATGCAAAAAATTCCTAGCTAATGCCAAGGAAACTTGATGGACATTAGTGGTCTCACTTCCCGTTTATTTCCGGTCATCCTTATATTCCCAACTCATATTACCATTTATCCTATCATGTATGTCCTAGAGGGCCATAACATAATACATCAAAAACATCATACATATACATGTCATGCTTATGTCATGGAAGCACATACAACATACCTCAATCTCCAAGTTGGGCTACACACAAGACAAGTTATACATAAATCATATAATACATGGCATAGCACGGCATACACAATACTCAACACATCCATGTCACACATAGCACAAGGCCATTAGCTTCGTCCTTATCTAAGGCGACGCCGGGCTTGGAGCACGCTCCTCTAAATCCTTAGGGCTTTGGTTAGGATTACCTATAAAAGGGGAAAATACTAAGTATTAGTTTCCCTCAAAAGTGCCATCAACCCTTATTTTAGTTTAGGATTAAGGTTCTTATTACTAGAGGGGTTATTATACAAAAGCTAGGGCTTTTACCTTAAAATTAGTATACTTAATATTACTGGTCAAAATATGTTTATTTTTAATACTTATTGTTATAATTATATTATTAGATCCGTTAGCCCTATTTTTATAATAATAATGTTCATGCTAACTATAGAAAAATAGTGATAACAATAATAATAAAACTAATAATAGTGACACTAATGTTTATAGTGATAGAAACCCTAGCGTTTTTAAGGCTAAGTCTAATAATAGTGTTAGGGTTAAAATAATAATATAGTAATTACAATATCAACAAGCAAAATATTCCGAAAGATGATAATGATAAAACTTGTATATTTTTAAATAGTAATAATATAAGGGTTTCAATGTTTTTGGTCACAATAATAGGAATAATAATAATAATAATAATAGTAAGGATAAAGACAATAATAAACCATGGCTAGCATTAGTATTATTAGCAAAAATAATGGTGAGGTTAATAGTGGCAATAATAGTAAATGAGGGAAGTCTTAATCATATTAACCCTAAAGTCTTAGACCATTATTAATGATAATAGTATTATTGGTTAGGAAAATTATAAGGTTAGGTTGAGTAATAGTAATAATAGTAATGATAATAATAATAATAATCACAAAGTAGGTAACTATATTAACACTAAGTTGTTAGTAATAATAATAATGATAATATCATTAGCAGTAATAATAAAATAATGATAATAATAATAATAATAATACTAATAATAATAATAATAATAATGAAAGTAATAATAATAATGAAAGTAATAATAATAATGATAATATTAAGTATAATATCATTAATAGTAGTTAAAAATTAATAACAGTTATAGAAAAGAGATATTTGGGTTTGGGTAAGTTGGAAACCACCTAAGGTCGGTGGTGGTCCGGCGGCGGCGTGTGGCGGCGACGACGGCGGTGGTGGAGGAAGAGAAGGGAAAAGATCAAGGTGGGGCCTGGATGGAAGGAGGAAAAGAGAAGTTTGAGGTGGGGAAAGAAACAACAGGTGAAGGGGAGTAGAGTGAGGGTGGTGGCATGGCAAGGGGTGGCGGCGTGCGGTGGTTAGCGCGGCGGCCGAGGGTGGTGGAGAGAGGTGGAAGATGGGGGAGGTAGAAGGAGAGGGAGGCAGGGGAAGATGGCGGTATGGGAAGGTAGAGGGAGGTCTGTTGGAAATTTTGGAGGCTGGAGGAGGCACTGGTGGCGGCTGGGTTGGCGGTGGAAGGGGGCGAAGGCTGGAGGTGGTGGTTTCGGGATGGGAAATTTGCACGGCTAGGGCGGCACGTGCAGGGCAAGGCGGAGGGTGGAGGTGGATTAGTTTTGTCGAGGGAGTTGCAGGGAAGATGCAGGTGGGAAGAGGTGGCGGTGGCGATCACCGGTGGCGGCGGAAATCCCGTCTTTTTGAGGCGGCGGAGAGGTAGGGTTTCGGGGCAAAATTAAAGGAGGGAGCTGATTTATGGCTGCCAATGGGGGGGGGGTATTTATAGGCAATTGGGAGGGGAAAACGACAAGGGAAGAAGGAGAAGAGCGGGGCAGGTGTGCAGGTGGCCGGCCGGTGGCAGGCGATGCAGGTCCTGCCATGGCAGGTTAGGTCAGGAAGGGGGAGAAGAAAAGGGAGAGAGATGGGCACGCGGGAAGGGGAGAGAGGGACTTGGTCGAGGTCGAAAAGAGGAAGAAAACGACAGGGAGAGGGGCAGGTGAGGACAGCCGGTCGTTGGCTGGTGTCTGCCGGTGGAATCGGGGCTGCAAGTTGACGTTGCAGGTCGTGGGAAGAAGAAGACAGGCAGGGTGGACCGGTGGTCCAGGGGAAAGAGAAAAAGAAGGGGGAAACCGGCCGGTTCGGTGACGTTTATAAGGTTTAAACCAAAACGCGGCATTTTAATAGTATGGGGGACAGAGCGCTGCGTCTAGTTGCCCGTTTGGCAAAGGCTATCTTCAGTAATCGGAACGCAGCGTTTCAAGGGAAGGATGGCCGAAACGCTGCGATTGGATGCATGGGGAGGCGTCGAACGGCGCTGGGCCACGGGAAGGGAAAGAGGAGGGGGAAGAGGCTGGGCAGGCTTGGCACGCGAGACGGGGGAAGAGAAGGATTCGGGCCGGTGGGCTGGCCCAGCCGGGATGGAAGAAAGAAAAAAAAGAGGAGGAGGGAGAAAAAGAAAAAAAGGTAAATTAAGAAAAGAAATAGGATGGGAAAATAAATAAAGTAACTTATGGGGAAATTGGGGTATTTTTGGGTTATTATACATTTATATATATATTTTCTTGAATATTTAAAAATTATTATAATAATAATTTAATTCCCTTTTTAGATTAATTTTTGCTATTTAGGGAAATTTTCCTCTACTTTCATTTTGATTAGTAAAATATTCAAAATTTTCTAAATAATTTATTTATTACTTTCTCTTTATTTTTCTCAATTAATTTCCTCTTTATTTAATAAAGTAATCTATTTTCTAAATTTTCTCTAATAAATCATTATTTTGCCATAATTCCTAAATTAGGATTTTTGGGGTATTACAATTTTGCCAAGCGTGAGGTCATAGTTCATTATTTAATCGTAGACTTACCCATTTACTAAAGGATGTTCCAATTAATTTCCTAAGGCCAATGGTGAAGGTCTAATTATAGGTCAACTAGTGTCTAGTCCTAATTTATAACATTCTATTTATTTATTTCATTAGCTAAGTGAACATATTTAATCGTAGGTAAGGATAACTCAAGCCATCATATATGATTTTCTTACTTTCTTTTATATTTGATAAGTCATTTCACTTATGACATTCTCATTTTAGGGCCATGATATTTGATACATGTCACTAGAGGTCTATTATCCATCATTTTAATCCATTACATCCGTACTAGCCTTAAGGAGAATCCATTCTAAGTTATTTGATTATCTATACATGTTATATTCAAAAAGAAGGCCAAAGGATACACTCAAGTCAAAAATTGAATTATTTCATTTTTATTGGCTTTAATCTACTATTTAACTTCATTAGTTTAGATAATTAAGATAATTTCATAGCTATAAGTCCACTAGGTCATTAACCAATCATATGGAATTCAAACATCACATTCGATAAGAAAAACATGTGTGAAAAGCAAAAATTGTCAAGATTAGTTGATTAGTTTCTAAAACCACTCAAAGGGTCTTGCTAACTAATCAGATAGTTTCGCAAACTAGTTGATCAGTAAGAGCGCTGCTAGCCTACTAATTGGTCGGTCAAGCTTGCCAGTCAAATGTTCTAAGAACCAATTGATCGATTTAGCCTTATTAGTCAATAGGTTTAACCCAAGGATAAGACTTTTAGATTTGTAGACCAACCAGCCTGTAACACCTTGAGTTAATACAACCATGTGAAGGATACCCTAGAGTACTTTCCGAAAAATTAGTTGGCTCCACAAATCAACACGTCTCCTTTCAGTAAGTTTTGTCCTCACTCACGTGCTTCCTAAGAAATTTTAAGAAAATTTTAAAACTTCCTAGGAGGGTCAGCCATCTTAGAATTTGCTCCACGGCCAGCATGCTTACCCATGGAGTTTTTAGGCTCGCACTACCAAAAGGAAGGTACACTATGTTGATATAAGTAGTTCGATTAATCCTTATTAGACTACGCTCAAATTGGGGTATTACACAATTAATTGATTATCCTAACCAGTAGACTAATCAAAGAGCCAGCCAGTTGGGTTTTTCAAATAAGTCGATCTGTTAAATCCTAGACCAAAATCATCAAAGTTACAAACCTACCAATCTATCAATCTACAAGACAAATCAACCAGTCTTGGTTACCAATTGATTGATTTGGGGCAAAAGTAGCCCACGAAAACATTAATTACGGACTATTAAATTCCATAACTTGTTTAGTTAAGTCTAAATATTAAACTCATGTTATTCAATGTAGTTTACATATTATAGTCATGTATCGACATAGGAAATACCAATGTTTTTCGAGGATTCGCAGCAAGACAGGCTAGCATATTTTGAACTTATTATTCTCTACTTACTAGGCCATTGTGCAAAAAATGAACTCCACATATAACATATATCATTATCACTTAATACACCTAGAACATCAAGAGGTTTCAAATCTAGGATTATAGTTATGAGATCCAAGCATATGAATTTCTATGCCAATCATCAAACTAACTTGTTTGTTCATTCCACATTAACTAATCCAGAATATTGTCATATTTACTATTTAAAGTACCACAAACATATAAAATAGATACTGCACTAACGCATAACATTTCTAGAAGTATAGTCAAGATAATGATTTACTTTACAAGTTGAGCAACACACCATAAGAGAAGAATCTCTAAAATGTCAAACCATTTTCCTACAATAAAAATTCTTTGTAGAAAATGTTAATTAAATATAGTGAAAACCTCTCTAAAATTGTGTAAGGAAGATTTAAATAATAAGAGTCCTAGGTTGGGAAATCACAGAAAACCCACCTTTCAAATGGAAAAAAAGAGAGTACTAGAGACAAAATTCAACCCCTCACTCCTTTTCCCAATCTAACTCCATATTAAAATCAAAACAAGGAGCTAAGAAGAGGATAAAAAGAGGGTGAGACGATAAGAACATAACATGTGTAAGGAGCTAAGAAAGAGAGAATAGTAAAGCATGTGTCAAGAAGAACAAGGAAGTTCAGTTGTTAGGGAAGAAGAGAGAAAAATGATAATTAAGGGTCCAAATCACTAAGGGATTTCCTAAATGGAAAAGGGTGAGGAAGTGTATAAATTGAGACTTCCAAAACCTAGTTTAAATCAAAGATTCCAAGGATAGGTGTAACACCCCAAAATTTACTACTTTTTTTTAAGCGGAAGTAATTAAATTAGAACCTATGAATTCTGGGGATGTTACCGCCACACTTAGTACTAGATTGGTTCACTCCGACAGTTCCAGTACCAAATGTTAAGGCTAAAATAAGTTTTTGTTAAACTTTAATTAATACTTAAATCAAGAGTGCATAACATTCAGAAATCAGAGTACACATAAAAGAATTATAATTCATGTCCAAAAAGAGAAATAATCGTACAACAATTAAAAGTCCCTCTCAATATTTAATACAAAGTAATAAATCAAAAAGGATAAATCTGACATAAAAAGAAAAAACAGAAGGGAAATAAAATAATGAGAAGAGTGAAAACAACCACGATACTCTTGAACCTTGAGCCAAAACATGCTCAACACTCAGCCTCGCCTGATGTCTCACCCACCTGCACAAAGTCAGAAGGGCTTACTACTCGTGGGAATGAGTATCACCCATGAAAAGGGTAATCAGTATGCTATGTACTGAGCAAGGTAACCGTGTACTAAGGCCAACACAAAAATCACATAAACCATGCATAAGAATAAAAGAACATAAATACCATTGAACAATCATTTGGGTAGATACATAAAGGCTCATTTATAGTCTAGATTAATTATTTAATTAATCTCTGATCAGAACTCATTTCACACAATGCTTTTTATCAAGTCCATATGAGTATAGGAACCTCCCACTATTATAATTGGTGGATTGGTAACACATAGAGCATCCTGCTCTAACCACTCTTATAACCGGTGGATTGGTCATACATAGAGTAAAAACCATAACCACTATTCCTAACTGGTGGATCGGTTCAGCTACTATTCACATAATGTTCTACTGTAAGTAATTAGTATCTTTTATGTGCCTTACCAAAAACTATGGTCTGTTTTTATTGAACTCGGGATCCCCCACTATTATAACCGGTGGGTCGGTCACACATAGAGCATCCTACCCTAACCACTATTATTACCGGTGGATCAGTCACATATAAGGTAAAAACCCTAACCACTATTCCTAACTGGTGGATTGGCTAGACCCGTCTCAATATCTTCCACTTTAAGTGACTAATATCTTAAGAATCTTATTCACAAGCTTTCACCCAGACATGCATGAATCACTCCCTTTACACTTATCCTCCAACTAACCTATACCATATCATGAGAACCCTGTGCCCCCTAACTTATCCAACAACCTTTCCTCTATACTCAAACTCACACCAGAACTCCAACACCAAAATTATGTGGGTCAAGGCCCACTGCTACACACCTCTAAGTCCACTTATTTCCTTAGTCTAGGGTTTTTCCCAGAAACCCTAATTTAGGCCTAAGTGGCCTATCCTACTCCACCTCACACAACCCAAATCATTTTGACACTCCACACAACACAAGTCATAAATTTCATCCTCATAATTATATTTTAATCACCAATACACATGATACCACAAAAACCATAAGCAGCCACACCAAACCCTAGCTAACCATTCAAAATCCTAATTAACCACAACAAACCATAATTTACCACTCCAAACCCTATTTAACCATAACAACCACAATTAGCCATTCAAAACCCTAATTAATCACGATAAACCACAATTAGCCACTCCAACCCTAGTTAATCACTCCAAACCCTAACTCAGTCTCCTTCATACCCTTATAATGTCCTACATACTATTTTTCATCCAAAGTGTCTAAACACCCAAACAACACTTACATTACCTTCCTCACACCCTAAATCAACTTTTCATATGTGAATTTCACTCCCATGCAACCTTTCGAACTTTTCATGCAAACCCTAAGCCTTCACGTGAAACCCTAGATTCAACCATGCAAACTCTAGATCCATCCATGCAAAACCCTCGATTTATCCATACAAAACTTTAGATTCAATCCATACAAAACCCTAGATTAGATCCTCCCATGCAACACCATAAAATCTGCCAAGCAAAACCTTAAGTTAATCTATACAAAACCCAGAATTCTTTCATGCAAAACCCAATATTCCTTCATACAAAACCCTAAATTCAATCCACACAAAACTCAAGGTTTCTCCATAGAAAACCCTAAATTCAATCCATACAAACTATAGATAAGATTCTCCTATGTTACACCATAGATTAGATTCTCCCATGCAAACCCATAAATTAGACTCTCTCATATAACACCATATATTAAATTCTCTCACACAAAACCATGCAAAGCTATAAATTAGATTCTCCCATACAAACCCATAAATTAGACTCTCCTATGTACAACCATAGATTATATTCTCCCTCACAAAACCATAAATTCCGCATTTTACTCTTCCACTCATGGATTATTAAAATACTTAGGTCAACTCACATCCCTTGGTCAACTTCTTTCCCCATCCTCCTTTTTCATCCTTTCCCCCACACAAACCACATTAACATCCTCACATGCATGTCTAAAGGCTCACAAACCAATCATCACATACCATAATATTTCATCGCATATACATAATACACATGCCATTTAACAACACATGAGCACACTTCAACTCCACGCCATACTACACATAAAATCAATATAATGATAACTATAGGATGCATAAGATACAAAGCATATAATGCACATAAACGCACATAAGGCCTAGGTAACACCCTTAACTAAAATTACTCCGGTCTTGGAGCACGCTCCTACGCCTCCTTAGGCTTTGACTGGTCTCACCTATATGAGGGAAAAAGTTAAAATTAGATTCCCTCATACCAAAAATACTATTAATTACTAACTTGTTCTAAGACTAGGCTTTTGATAAAATACTAATAAAATATTAATAATCATAACCATTAACTAAATACTAAATTTGGCTAAAAATATAATAATTAATAGTAATATCATAAAAGTTGATAATATAAAGTTGAAGACTTTACCCTAATAATAATAACATTAATGATACCAAAATAATAATAGCAAAGATACTCAAAATAATATCAATGTTAATATTAATAAGAATAATAATAATAGTAACAATAATAATAAAAAGGGCATTACTCAAAAACAAAGTGAAATAAGGGCTTCGACCCTTTTACTAAAATATTAATAATGATAATAATAATAATAATAATAATAATAATAATAATAATATGAAAAATAAAAAAAATTAAAATAGAAATAATATAAATGATAAAAACCATAATATTATTGTAAAAATGATAATAATCATAATGGTAATAATAGTAATGATAATAATCGAAAATAAAATGAAGTAGGGTTTCAACCCTACAATGAATAATAATAACTTAATAAATAATAATGATAATAATAATAATAATAATAACACTAATAATAATAATAAATGCTAATGATAAAAATTTTAATAATGTTAATAATAATAAGACTTTATATTTATAATACTACTACTAAAACTCAAAATAGGCACAATAGGGTTTCGGCCCTATATAGAATAATAATAATAATACCAAAAATGAAAATAATAATATTAATATTAATATTAATATTAATAATAAATAATAGAAACACTAATAGTAAAATAATTGTAATAATAATAATAATTTTGAAATGGTAACAATAATAATAATAGTAATAATAATAATAATATCATATTAATAATAATAATAAAGATAATAACAACAATAAGAATAAAAAATGATAAAATCAAAATATAAATATAATAGGGCTTCGACCCTAAATAGAAATAATACTAAAAACATTAATAATATAAATAATGATAATAACATTAATAGTAGTAGTAGTAGTAGTAGTAGTAGTAGTAGTAGTAGTAGTAATAATAATATTAATATTAATATTAATATTAATATTAATATTAATATTAATATTAATATTAATATTAATCATCATAGTATATATATTCGAATAAATGAAATAAAATAAATTAAAGCTTTTATAAATAGTGAAAGAGGGTTGAGAGAGTTTAGGGTTCAACCTTAGGTTGGTGGTGATAGGCGGCACCGGCGGTGGTGCACGACAGTAGTGGCGGCGGCTGGAAAAAGAGAAGAAAAGAGGAAAAGCTTAAGGCTAGGAACAAAATAGGGAGGATGAAGGTGGGAGTTGGGGTGTTTAGGGTTGCCCAAAGGGAGAGGATTTGAATGAGGGTGGCTGTGCAGCCAATGGTGGCGGCGCACGGTGACACTGGTGGTGGAAAAATGGAGAAGAAGATGATAAAGAGAGGAGGAGAGGAAAAGAAAGGTAGGAGAAGGAAGAGGAGGGTCTACAAAACAAATTGACAGGTGAAAGGAGTGGCGGCGAAAACGAAAGTGGTGGCCAAGGGTGGTGCGAAGGGCGGCTGAGGTGGAAGGAAGGGTTGGTTGGGAAGCAAACTTTCCACAGTTGGGGTGGCTCCTACAAAAAGAGTCGAGGGGGATGGGTGGTTTGATTAGTTAGAGGGTGGTGTAGGGAGTACTCGGGTGGCCAGAACGAGCAGTGGTGTTCGTCAGAGGTGGCGAAAATAGTGTCTGAAGGAGCAACGGTTTCAAGGTTGGAAAATTCTTGGTTGCAAGAAAACGTCTCAAGCTCAAGCTAATGAGGGGTATTTATAAATCTTAGATGAGAGGCTATGCTTCTGTGGGTCGGCGTGGGAATAGTGCAATTTGGTTCAAGCTCACCGGCAGCGAGGTTGCCTGCAAAATCTAGGAAGAACGTGGCAGGGTATGGCTTGCTGGGAGAAGGGGAAACGCACGAGAATAAGGGAGATTTGGTTGGGTGAAAAGGTTAGCAGTTCAGCGAGAGATGAGAGAGGGAGAATGGTCGGTCAAACGGCGAGGTTAGCGGCAAAAAACTAGGGAGTTGGGCAGCGGTGCAGGTCGTCAGAATGGCAAGTGCGAAGGGTTGAGGGAAGAAGAAAGGAAGAAGAAGAAAGAGGTGGTGGATGGACCGGCGGCTGAGGAAAAAGAAAAGAAAGGAAACTAGCTAGGCACGAGGTGAGGGGCGTTTAAATTAAAAGTCGTGCTTTGGGGAAATAAGGGAGGAGGAGCGATGTTTTGATTGGGTCGTGCTGAAGGAAGAAAAGAAAGAAACGGGCCGCGACAGGAGGAAAGACTATTTAATTTACATTTAGTACCACGTGATTCCACGTGTAGGGTTTCATGATATGAAGTGATGATGTCAAGCATATATAGGTTATCGTAAGTGCATAATGAACCAGTGCCAATCATATTTGAATTTAATGAAAGACTAAATTTATTATTTCCAAATGAACAAAAATAACCAGACTTGTCCAATAAGGAAATGGAAACCACATTACGTCTAAAAGACGGTACAACGAAAGTGTCTTTCGGATCCAAATAGAAACTAGCTTCTAATAATAACCTAAAAGTGCCAATCGCTTCAACAAATGCTGCCTTGCCATCTCCCACATAGATATATCTTTCGCCATCACTTGGCTTTCGGCAGTTTAGACAACCCTGCATAGAAACACTTATGTGAGTAGTAGCTCTAGAATTTAACCACCAAGTATTTCTAGGTATTGAGGCTAAATTAATCTTAGAACAGACCACAATAAAAATTGTACCTTTCTTTGCACGCCAAGCATGGTATTTAGGGAAATCCTTCTTTACATGTCGAGTTATGTTGCAAAAGAAGCATCTATCCTTTTCCTTCTGCTGTTTCTTTTGAACCGGACCCTTAGGAGCAACTTCATCCTTTCTTTTCTTGCCCTTGCCCTTAGAGGTACTGGCTAAGTGAGCATTTTCAGTCCTATCATGCTTCAATCTTTCCTCTTCTTGCACACAATAAGAAATTAGCTCATTGAGAGACCATTTGTCCTTTTGGTAGTTATAACTGACCTTAAACTGACTGAATTGTGCAGAAAGTGAAAGCAACACCAAGTGCACGAGCAAATCATCTGATAACTCGAGCTTTAGCACTTTTAGTTTCGAAGCAATGTTGGACATTTCCATTATGTACTCCCTTATATTTCCTTTACCTTTGTACTTCATTGAAATCAAGCGCCACAAGAGAGTGATTGTTTCTGCCTTATCGTTTTTTGCAAAACGTTTCTCAATTTCGGCAAGGAAATTCTTAGCATTGGTGATGTCCTCAGACACCCCACCCCTAAAGGCTTCCGGAATGATGTGCTTAATGATCATTAGACTCATGCTATTCGACCGATCCCACTTCTCAAAGTTCCTCTTATCATCTGAGGTACTTTCAGCTGTCGGATTAGCGGGTTTTGGAAGCCTAAGTGCATGATCCAGATCCATGCAGCCAAGGACAATGATAACATTATCCTTCCATTCCTTAAAGTTATTCCCGTTCAGCATGAGAATAGAGCTTAAGTTAGTAGATATAGTAGTAGCAGACATGGCTGTATAGAAACATAAATATAAATACATATTCATGCTCACAAAAAAAAATTCACATAATAAAATAATCAATGAATTTAAATATTGGTGATCCCATCACAAGAAACCGGCGCAACATTAATATCAAGTCTTTGGACAATAATATTAACTGCAAGTGGTGTTCCTATTGCAATAATCAAATACTGACAATAAGGCATGTCAGATAATAAGCCCATCTTGAGATTGACTTATTATCCACATGGCAACCAAATAATCGTCACATATTTATTATCGCATGTGTATATGAAAATCTGCCAGATATTTGTCTTCCTTTGGGCCGACTAAATTACCGCACAAATAGATATACGCACAAACATCTAATATGTTCGATAAACCAATTTTCATAAAAGAGGTCACTTTGGTGACATATTATTTCAACTAGCTTATCTATTAATATTAGACAACCAATCATTTAAATAAATTGATCCCTTAATTTTATTTCATAAATTTGGACCTATAATATTGGGACCAACCTCATTTAGATTTAATATATACAAAAATATCAAATCTAGCTTTATTTGCGTAAATTTCAAGAAACGCACGTAAATAGGCCCATATAAATTTCAATTGGAATAAAAGAAAATAAACTAAATATCCAATTAAAAAATAATAATTCAGTCAATTGTGTATTATTATTATTTTAATATAGAAATAATAATACACAACAAATATAAGGTCCAAACTACAAGTTAAAATAGTGTAAAATAAAAACTGGGCCACATAATAAAAAAAATAACCGTAAGCCCAAAGCCAGACCGGCCCAACTCAAAGATTTATCACCTCTAAAAAAATAAAAAAAATTATATATATATATATATATATATATATATATATATATATATCTGTGTGTGTGTGAGCTGTTGGGCCAACGTCGTCGATAACCCAATAGCCCACCCTAACCGCAACCCCTTTTTTTTTTTTGCTTGGCCACACCTATGACCGCTAGACACTGTCGATGCTGGCAGTACACCCCTACTAACCCCTACACCAGGCATCACTGGGACACTATGCCAAGCCTAACGACAGAAAGGAAAGGTGCGAGACAGCACCTGCCGCAGCCCTCCTTTAATTCCTTTTTTTTTTTGCTGGGTCACACCTATCGACACAAAAGAAAAGGGTGTGACCGTGCGAGGCATCTACCACAGGTACCCAAACCTGCCGCAGCCCTCCCCCCCTTTTTTTTAAAATTTTGATAAATTTAGCAATAGCTCTGATACCAATTGATAGATTAATATATAATCTATATATATTCGAGAGGATCGAATGCTAATCTATCAATATTAATATATATAATATATTGCGGAAACGTACCTAAATCCATAATAACGAAAGAATTATTGGGTACCGTCGAATCTAATATCAAACCTTAATGGTCGGTTCTACAGTCTTCTAGATCACGCACGTGCCGGCTACTTGCCAATGACTGATGGGAACCAATTGGAGCGAAGTACGTGTGACCTAAGGACCATAACCGCATATATATAGATAACTAACCTATTATCTATCGGGTCATCCTAGTTCGGTCCATCAACGATCTAGGACTCCCACAGTCTCTACACATATGGGTCCATATTCAATCAGATATATTAGGCCCAACTTAATTAAACCTAATTCGATCATGTTTATTTGAGCTTAACCGATACGACAACGTCCAATTTGTATCGTTCACATGCAAGCTCAACGTTGGATAATAATCCAACAATTCGTCGGTTTTATACATATATATATACAAAATCAACGATTCTCCTTCCAATTTTTCATCAAAATTCTAGGCAAAGTTCTGCAACTTCCAAGTCTTCATTCTTGAGTGCACGAGAACGGAGGCCGATTCTGTACACCTTGAGGGCGAGACAGAACACTCGATTTGTACTTGGGTCGAGTCATTTTTCGCTTAAGGATGGTGAAACTATTCATAGGGCAACTGAATTGATAAGTTGGCCTTTTTTGTTGTCTTTGGATTTAGTTTTCATACGTATGCTGACTGGTTTTACTTAACACCGACTTTAGTTGAGACTTCCCAATGGTGATGTAGATGTCAGAACACGTATCCTTGCTAGCGAAAGCTTTCACGAGCTTCACGACTTGTACCATAAGACAGCCACTTCATTTTCTGACCTTAACTACAAACACGTGCCTCGCGCATACGCTCTGCAATAGGCGGTTGTATTGTTGCTGTAATATAAAAGTAGTTGAGAAAATGTACAATTTTTTCACGTGATTCTCGGGTTATATGACTTTCACGTTTGCAAGGTGGCATCCATCAACAGGCACACGTTATCACCGACTAAATGACGCATAACCTATATTATTTATAATTTTTGTATTTAATTTAGGTTTTCTTGAGTTAGGATTATTAAAAAAAATTATATTATTGGTTTTTTTAGAAGTTTTTCAAAGAATACAGATCCATGCAAGTATAATTTTAATTTAATATTATTATATAAAATGTAATTATGTATTTCACAATACTAATTCTTATGTTTAACAGTTCACCATTGTGCTTATTTTTTCTAAAAGGTAAAACATTTGTCCCCAGAGTTCCAGTGCCCCATTCCTGAGAAATCATAGAGGAGGTGAATTGCTACGTATACTTCCGTAACATAGGGGTTAGAATCGAAACCACGATCTGATGATGAGGGGAGTACTATAAATACATTGGATTTCCTAGTCTTCCACCACTAAGCTATGAATTGTCCGATTTGAACTAATCTTTTAGCATTAATAAAATAGAATTATATAAAATCAAATTTCCATATATATATTTATATCTTAAATCATATATTAAAAGGAATTAAATATCAGACATCTAATATATCCTAAATATTTAATTATACTAATATTTAAAAGTGATGCATATATTTAAAATATAAAATACAAAAGAGTATAATAAAATATATAAAAATATATAATAAAATATACTCTAATGTGTATTAATATAGTATAATATACTTTCATATATCCGAATAAAGTATAATATTTTTTGAAAATATAGTATAGTATACTCTAAATATAGTATATTACATTAAAAAATTGGATATTATATCAACTTCAATAATTTGATAAAAAATAAGAAGAGACATTTGCGGATTAATTTTTCAAATACCTAATTGGATTTTCAGATCCTATAACTTTTTTCCGTAGCACTAAGGATGATTTGTCATTATTACAACTGATGTTTCATGATTTGTAACTATCTAATCATATTTCCCTAAGATTAGTTAAGATATTTTATTATAGTTGTGTTTATATTTCACTATAGTTGTTGTTATATTCCACCAATATTATTTGTGATATTTAACCATAGTCGCTTTTATACTTCACCATAATTTTATTCATATTTTACTAATATTAGTTGTAATGTTTTTTGAAAAAATTAACTTGACATGTTTCACCATAATTGATTCCATATTTCAACATATGTATCTTCATATTTCATCACAGTTATTATTGTATTTCACTCTTAATTATTATTACTATTGATATTTAATAATTATTACTATTAATATTTCACCATTGTTTTATATTAGTTCTTGAGACATTATTTTACTATTATTGTAAATATGTTTTACCATAAATAAAAAAGTTATCTCAAAATTATAACAATATAAGTGTTTATTTATGAAGTAAAATCTTGGCATTACGTTGGAATAATTTCTTTTTTCAATAGGTAAAACTATAGACAATTTCCTTTTAATTTAAAAAAAAAATAAAAATGTTTAATTTATCTACACTATAGCATTACCCCCATTTTTTCTTAATTTATTGTACTACTTACACAATGAGAAAGGTGCAACAAATGATACCCTAGTATTGACAAGTATCCATGGAAGATATATTTTTCTTTTTATATATACATAACTATCTTAATATTTGCTAGACAAGCTTAGATAGAAGGTGAGTTAGGTACAATTCTTATACTATATAACATGTTGCATGGAGCAACACCGTACAACATGTGTTATATCAACATTTTACCAAAGAGAAAGCTAAGAAATTATATGTGCTCTAGTCTTAATCTCTTTCAAATGAAGTTTCACTAACTCTTGAATAATATATCACCGACATACAACTTTTAGTTCACTGTTTAATAGCAAACTTCACCAACATTCATTATATATCTTTTTTTTACCATGCATCTAGGTAAATTTTACCATTGTTAAATATTTTTTTACCATTATTAAACTAATCAATCGATAATAATATACTGTCAATAAAAAATTGGTACAAAAACCAATTTTACACAACTAATGCACTAATGTTTCACAACTAATGTATTGATATTTTACCACAAATATATTAATTTTTTTACAAGTGAGTTGATATTTTACCATTATTTTACTTAAAATTAATATTTCACTTCTAGTATACTAATATTTTACCACTAATGGAGCAATATTATAGTAGCGACTTGATATTTCACGGCCATGCTACTTAAAAATAATCTTTTACTACTAATGCACTTATCTTTATCAATAATATATTAATATTTCAGGACTAACATACTAATTTTTTCCTAGTGAGTTGATATTTTTACCATTATTTTTCTTAAAAGTAATATTTCATTACTAATGTATCAATCTTCCACCACTAATTTAACACTTTCAATTTTTTAACAAAAAAATTTCATTTTTAAGACAATGAAGAAGGATGTTGAAAGAATAAAATGGGGAATATTACCGCTACATAAACAATAAAAGAGGTGTGATCATCACCTTTTCTAAGCCGAATGTAAGGAAAAACGGAATAAGGAACATAAGATGCACGCTCATAACATTATTATGACAAGATGATAAAATAAGGGCCAGAATATCAATATATATAGAATAAACATGACAGTTTTACAAAACCAAATATATGAAATCAAGCCAAGAGTTTAGATAATCAAAAATATAAAAACTTCCCAACATAGTAGGTAAAATACTTCTAACCGGTTAGCTTAACTCTTAGGCATAGACATAAACCTCTACCCCCAAGCAATGGTCCACTAATGGCCTACGACATCACTCTCACCATACTCTAACTGAAAGTCATAACCCTACAAATCATCCTCTACTCCCCGGGCCAGAAACCAAATCATCACAATGACCATACAAGTGTAGTATAAGTATGGTGAAGTACTGGTAAAACATACTACCTAAAACATAGTAAGGCTTATGCAGCATATTGAAGTCACAAAACAACATGGTGATATTATAAACGGTATAGATCACCTTAATGTCAAGTAGTAGTAAAGCAATACATGGTTGCGTGGAAGTCATAAAAGTATAGAAAAATAGTAAATATATGCAATCCATATATTATGAACCATATTATAATTCTTCCTTTAGTGACCACACAAATTTCTATTAATAAGGTAGTTTGTTCAACTACACACAATTCTCTACTAGAAACAAAAGTCATGACAACATAATTAATTATAATGTCATACCGCACCCATCACACATGGTCAAGATTCATCAAAGGGGCTTTCCTAGAGGATACCATACCCACCACATATCAGTTGCACCTACCACAAATTGGGATACTACACCCACCATACGTGGTTAAAGTACACCAAGGGGTCTTGTACTCAGATAACTCACCCACCACACCTTTAATGTCTCCATCGAGAGGGATAAATAATGGACAATACGAAGTGCGAGAGGGCTTGTACTAAGATACCTCACACACTCGAGATGGATGCCGATGACATGTCAGTCTACTACTGTAAGATCATATATGTCAAAGATATGCACATACCCCCTACCGGCGATAACCTGATTGAAAAGAAAATAAGTACTCAGTGAAAAATATAACGAAGGACAACCCGCCCACTAACTCTCGACAACTACCCCAAGAGCCATAGAAAAAGGCTCGAACAAAATCTTAAACCATTAATTTATATCTATAACTGGTATCAAAATCACAACAAGGTCCACACATAACTAAATTGGGTCTTTCTATGTGATAACACCAAACACATTTAAATTTCATTATTTAACAAAATTTAGTTTTTCAACTGATAACACTGGGTATTTCCAACTGATAATACTAAACAAACCACAAGGCATAAAAGCCAACAATATGGTGTTTAATGATGACATCAAAGCTAACCATATTCAAAACTCAAATACCATCCTGATGGTTCTTATTAAATTAGTTCAATCATAATTGAAATCATAATCAAAATTTTGTAAATACACAAAGTGTCAACATAAAAGGCCCAAGAGAAACATAATAAATAATAACAAACTAGTAAGCTTCTAGCCAAACAAATCGATCGGTCTGTCAGACCAGTCAACATGTGTGGTCATACTAGACCAAGATCAAAACAACACTAGAGAACTAGTTTACTGGTTGGCTTCATTGATCTACTATTCATGAGAACCAATTGACTTGTACCTACATATATATTCTAATGATTCTATTGAAACCCATTAAGGTCGTTTGATGTAAACACTATTTGAAGTTGTTTAGGTAAATTGTTATTTCCCACACTTTGTTGTTTTAAGTGTTTCGGTTCATTTAGACTTTAATCTGATATGGTGTAAGCGATGGACATCTATTCTATGTCAGGTATAGCGGTAAAATGTTGTGTTTTGTAGATGTGTTTTCAACTTCTACAAATCTTTTAATGAAAATATTCACTAGTGAAAAATGGGGGTTTTACACTTATAATTGGTCTGCTAAGCTATTAGACATAGATATAAACCTCTAATCCAAAGCAATGGCTTGCTAATGGCCTATGTCACCACCCTCAATATACTTTATCTGAGAGTCAAAGCCCTGCAAATCATCCTCTATTCCCTGAATCAGAGGCCAAATCATTATAGTGACCACCCAAGTGTAGTATCAGTAGGTGAAGCACTAGTAAAACTTACTACTCAAAACATGGTAAGGCTCATGTAGCACATTCAAGTCACATAACAATATGGTGATATCATACCGGTACAACTCAAGTATAACATGGGATGCTTGCATAATAATCATGGATGTATAAAAAATATAGTAAATACATAAAATTCATATATCATAACCTTTATTAGAATTCTTACTTTAGTGACTTCACAATTTCCCGTTAATAAGATAGTTCATTCAACCACACCTAGTTCTTTAGTAGCACAAAATAATTACAATGGGATACCACACCCATCACAAACGGTCAGGATACAACAAAGAGGCGTTCTTTGGGTATACCACACCCACTACACATAAAGTGCACCTACCACAACTCGGGATATTACACCCACCACACGTGGTCAAATTACACTAAGGGTGTTTGTACTGGGATACCTCACCCACAGTACCTTGAATGTCTCCACCTCGAGGGCTAAAAAAGTTGGGATCCCAGACCTGCCTAAGCAATTAACAATACAAAGTTCTAGGGGGCTTATACTAGGATACCTCACCCACTTGAACTAGACACTGATGCCATACCAACCTACTATAGTATAATCACAGAACTCAAATATATGTGCATACCCCCTACAAACTGCAACCTGATAGAGAATGAAATAGGACTAAATGAAAAATATAAGTAAGGGTGACCTTCCCACTAACTCCCGGCAACTATCGTGAGAGCTAGAGAAAAAGCTTCAAACAAAATCTTAAACCATTAATTAGATTACAAGTGATATCTCAAATCACCATAAGTCCACACATAGCAAAGTTAGGTGTTTTCAATTGGTAACACCAAACATAATTAAATTCCATTATTTTACCAAATTGGGTGTTTACAATTGACAATACCAAACACAGCAAAAGTAATTATATCCACCATTTGGGCTTTTATAATTGACACCAAACTCATTACAAGGCATAAAAGCCACCAATTGGCTATTTAGAGATGACACCAAACTTAAGCAAAATCAAGCCTCAAATACCATCATGGTGATCCATATTAAATTAGGTTAACCAAAATTGAAATCATAATTAAAATATTGTAAATACATTGAAGTATCAACACAAAAGGCCTAAGAGAAACATAACAAACTATAACAAAGCAGGTGGCTTCTAGTTGGACTAGTCCATTGGTCCCTCGGACCAATCGACTTGTCTTATCGTACTAGACCTCACCCAAAACAACAGTAGAGAACTAATCAACTTGTTAGCCTCACTAATCAACTATTCATGATAACCAATCAACTAGTATGGTCTAACCAATCGATGGGTCAAATTAGAGACCACCCGATTTTAACCTATAGAGAAACCAATTGATCGACTATTTATAGTAACTAGTCAATTGATTTGGTCTAACTAATCGATGGGTCTATGTCGACCCTACCATTTTTTTGTGCAGCGAAACCAATTGATAGGTTTGACAAACTAATCGACTATTCATCAAAAATAGTAAACTAGTTTGTCAACCAATTGACTGAACTTGCGACTAGCTGACCTAAAAATCCAAACAATTCGACTTTTGTATAACCAGTCGATAGGTTCAAGGAATCGATCAACTAGTCTATGTAAAACGCTAGTCAAACATGCTAAGCACACACCAAAATTTACTACACTTTACTATATTATTCCTCTAGCATGATTCTATATCAAAACACAAATAAAAATACATACTACACTCATAGATTAACGTGGGTGGATGGTAATGTACATAATTACATAAATCATGGTCAAATAGATAATTTTTTGCTTAAAAATTAAAGAATTCCAACAACACTAACTTAGGAAGAATTATACCACTTGCTCAAGTCATGGAACACAATTAGATCATACTCATATAAGCATTAAGAACATTGAACCCCAATATAACACAAAACCTATTTATCTTAAAGATAAAAATGCCTTACATTGAAGCAATTCTTCTAACACAAAAATTTTTGATGGATGGCTTAGCTAGCTGTTCTTCAATTCTAAAGAGAATCAAAGTAAAACCATTAAAAATAATCTTTTGAAACTCAATTAAAATCAAATAAAAGTGAAAATAAGAAGAAAAACATAAAACACCACCTTTATGTCAAAAATAGGGTACTAAGGAAAGAGCTGAAATCTTCAACTTTTCTTAAAATCAATTATTATTTGCTTAAGGAAAGTAGGAGAAATTAAAACAAACATTAAATAAGAGAAAGGAACACAATGCTCGTACAAAGAAGGGGAAAAGAGGAGAAGCCTCTTTTTTCTTAGTAGAGGAAAGAGGAGGGAAAATAAAAGGGTGCTCAACACTTAGGGGAATTTTCCACTAGGAGAAGGGAGAAGAAAGTAAAAACACAAGTGAGGAATGAGAATGGATCAGAAATGAGAAGTATAGGTGCAAGTCTAGTCGATATTCTTTGCGGGAAAAAGGGAAGGGGGATAAGACTAATGAGGTTGACTGTGGGAAGCCAAGAAGTGAGGGCTGAATTGATGGGATGGTGGGGGCTGAGTGCAGTTAGAAATGAGTATAGTAGTTGGTTGGTAAGATAAGGGATGGTGCACAAAGTTAATCCCACAGCCCTCGCTGCCAAAAGAGAGAAAGAGAGGTGAGAGAGAAGAAAATGGTGAAGCTTGCCTTAAAAGTGCCTTTTTGGAAGAACTTAGCTAATTAAAATTATGTAATGATATAAATAATGTGAAAATAATCCTAGAGAGCTAAAGCATGCTTATTAGCATAATTAGAATCTAATTAGAAGTTTTCATAAGAATTAGAGAGAAAGTCGAATTAAGATTAGAAATTGATCTAAAATTACATGACAACTAGTTGATAGGTTTGGAAAAACCAGTCAAATGGTTTATTGAGAACAAGAATGTTAATTTTCCCAGAACACTACTTAATTGATTAAATAAACCATTCAATTGATTCACTTGAAATTCACATATTTATTAGAATTTCAAGCCCATTTCAAAATTAAATCTCATTTATTTTATATTAAAATATTTCTAAATACAATTTGAAATAATTTGAAATGGTGTTACAATTTAGCATTTTATTTGTGGCTATTAGGTTAGTGAGAGTTCTTCCTACTGTGGTGGCACTCTGATACTAACTTGGCACTAAAATTTCAGTCATTGTAGGTAAGACAATATAGTTAAGGATTGTATAGGAAAGTTAATCTAGCTCCATCACTTTGGTGAGCTTATTGACAAGAGCTTTGAGTCCTCCTAGCACCGCACGATAAAGTTTAGAAGCCTTATGTGTAGCTTTTAGAACTATCCCTCTAGCATTAGCTAGTTAAGCATGACTCAGAGTTTGAAATGATGCAATTAGCCATTCCAAAAGATGTAACTGATTAGGTGCTAGATCATGATGTTTCATAGTTCAATATGTTGTTGTCTCTTCCTTGGTTAGTTCATGTTTGTTAGTTTCCATGTTTTGTGCTTTTTTTTTAGTGTTCTCATATAAGTAAGGTTACCCTTTAATAAGTTAGTTACCCTTGAGTACCTTATGGTTCTTTGTGTGCATTTAAAGTAAATTGGTGTGGAATTAGGGGATTGAGTCCATTTTTATGGGAGTATTGATAAAATACACAAAAAAATTGTGACCATCATTTTTTTTCTTAGCCTTTTATTCAAAACTTAACCCTTAAACCATGGCTTATTTATTTATTTTAACCTTTGACCCATGATATACTTCTTTCCTAAAACAATAATATTAGTTTCATGGAACATTGGCCCAAAGAGTGAAGATAAGGCCCAAAATGGCTATTAAACATTCCACTCTTAGTTCAGCACTAGGTTTGTCAGACACATAATGTAAGAACACCTAATAAAACTCTATTACACAATATCTTTCCCTTTATTTTCCCCTCATATTGCCATAAGATATATGTGAAATTTTGTTTCATTTTGGAAATGATAAATCATTAATATGGTTACATTTACTCTCTTATATCTCAAATAAACTTTCCCCTAAATAATCTTTAATCAATCAACACTTTCTCTAAAATTATCAAGAACCATTTAGTTAAAAAATCACATATAGCAACAAGTGACATATATGGGGATATTAATTAAAAGTTATGTTTCCCATCCAACCTTCTAATCCTATTATTAGTGAACTTTATAGAGAGAAAAAATTAGTCAATGTCTCTCATCTTCAAGATATGAACGCTTAATTTTGAGCATCCATTTAATAAATGGTCTTGAAAATTTTGTCTCCACTAGCATACGCCTTTGGAGTTGGCGAACCTTCTAGGACATCACCGTCATCAAATTCCCCAATTGACTACCCCAAAAGAAATTCTAGTGGAAGCCTTATGTTATTTATAGAGAGAATAAAGGACCAAATTGTGTAGCACCATTATCCAAGATCAGGAAACTTAGTCAATGGAGAAAAAGATCAAATATAAAGAGATGATGAATAACTATCTCTTAGCCTTTCTAAAAGGGAGAAGTTGGAAATGCATCTATTTCCAACCATAAGGTAAAATCATTTTAGGATAGACAAATATGATAAAGAATATCCTACACATGATGGTTATTGGTCTTTCATATATGAAGAATAAAAATCAAGAACATAACAAAGTCTAGATTTATAGATAAGAAGAGGACTCTATGAGTAGGATGATAGATCAAAGGGTACCACTTCAACAAAGACAAAGCACATTGATATCAGGTACTACTTCATCAACGGTACTATCGCTGTAGGCAAGGTTATATTAGAGAAGGTAGCTACAGTTGAGAATCCAGCATATGCTAATGAAACTATTGATGGTGAGCAAGTATGAGCATTGCTCGGACTTGGTTGGTGTTTGTGTACCATGAGGGCATTTTAGGGTTTAGGGATTTTTACGGATGGTCTTTTATATTCCTAGTGCTATCTACTTCAAATGCGTCATCAAGGTGGAGAATTGTGAGCTTCTGACTCATATTTGATATATATATATATATATATATATATATAATAGCTTGGATTAGTTTGTGATGTGTTTGGAGAAATTTAAAGTAGAACTGTGAGTTGTGCTGGAAAGATGTGAATATTTATCCTTGATGAAACTAGAATTTGGAAAATTTTTGAACATGAATGTTTGAGAACTTTATATTATATTTTCAACACATTAAGAATCAGCTCGATTGGATTTCAAATAAAGACATTGCAGCCAAAACACTAAAGATTGTCAAAGCTAGAAAGAATCACAGGGCCCCTATGTTTGTGACAGTCTTGTACGGTATAAATACCACGTGATTAGAACCCTAATTAGTATAGCATTATCCTCTTCTCTCCTCTTTAGTTCTCTTGTAAAGCCTTGGTGAATTGAGTGGTTTAGGTGGGGGGTTTTTTTATTCTCATTATAATCACTATTACTTCACATCAATAAGATCATCTGTTTCTGTAATCTGTGTACTTGAGTGTTCTTCTCTTCTTAATTCTTGTATGTTCTAATTGATTCTAATTAGATCTTTTTTCTAGATTTGTATTGATCCCCAACATTTTTCTATCCTCAATTGATGGTAGCCCAATTGAGGATTAATCTTGGAGAATACCTTAGCTCCCTTAAGTTGATTGAACAAGTCATCTGTCCTTTCTAAGAGATAACAATTCTTCACTGTCACATGATTCAATTTACGTTAGTTGATGCACAACCTCAAGCTTCTATCCTTCTTTATTTCTCCCTTTGGTGATATTCTTCATTAGATATAACCCTTCTCCTAAAGCTCTTCCAATTGAGGATTGAGTTCTTTTATCTCCACTGGTGCTACATGGTGTCGAGCCTTAGATACTAACTTTGTTCCTTGATATACCTCCACGGTAAACTCAAATTCTCAAATTGGTGGCATTCCCAAGATTACCTCATGGAATACATTGGGAAATCCCTCATATATGAGGTTACTCAATTCGATTGCTGACACGATCCTTGTAGAGGGATTAAGTTCACACTTCTAGTATAAAACCCTAATACCCTTTGTTGCTCGTAGAACCATGCATTCTTGGGCAGAATCGATTAGTGTTCGATACTTTCCTAGCATATCCATCCCAACTATTACGTCAAAGTCAAAGAATTCTAGATCTATGAGATCCAATGGAAATTCTACTCTTGCCACTACCAAAATAACCCCTTAGTAGAGCCTAGAGCATATAATCCTATCCCTTAAAGGTAATACAATAGAAGTAGAAATTATGTTCATAGGAGACGGGGCAACTCTAGTTACAAAAGCAGATGCCGCAAAAGAGTGTGATTCAAAAGAATCAAACAACACCCAAGTAGAATGAATAGAGACAAAGAATATACTAGTCACCAAACTAGCCCAATGCTCTGCCTCTACTTGACTCCTCACGTTTAGGTGTCCTACTAACAGAACTCTTAGGCCACTATCTGATCCCTACCCTTGCGAAAAAGGATGAGGTCTTAGACCTTCTGGCCATAAATGATGGAGGAACCCTCTATATCTATAACTTTGTTTGCTACAAAGATCGCATGCTCTAAGCCCTATTTTGGCTCCTCTGAATGTTGCCACCACTAACTCGGCACTTGTATGCCCTATGTCTCACCATGCTACACCCTTGGTATGTCACCTTATGACCTTTGAAGTCGACCCCTGGGAGATCTGACCCTTATCACTTGTTGTGGTAGTGCCCCTCCTTGGCATGACCCCTAGACAATCCTCTAGTTCGGGTTGTTAACCCTATATTGTTGCTAAATATTGGGAGCAAACTACCTCAAAAGAAAGTCTTCTTCTTGTCAACGGGAAACTCAAAACCTTTGAATTTCCTCTTTCGCTCTAATTGAGTGCTTTAGGTCTGAATGACTCTAAATGACAACAAGGCTTGATCATATATCCCTACCATATGTGATAGAGTGACTCCCACTAGTAGCTCCTAGTATTGGAACCTCATTCTGATCTTGAAAAGGCAAACCTTCATCAACTCATTGGCCTGTACCTCAGGGGTGAATCGGACCAAGTCCATGAAGCTAGTATAGTACTCCTCAGTGGACATGCCCCCCTACCGTAGCCCCATGAATTCATTATACTTCTTTATGTATACATGGGTCGGTTACAATCGATATCAGAATGCCTCCAAGAAAAGTCCCCATACCATAGGCTCTTCACCCTTACGTTTGACATTTCCCACCATGTATCTACCCTTCCTCACAAAAAGTTGATGGCCACGTATACCCTCTTGTCTCCTGAGCAACCATAGGCAGTGAAAGTATTCTCCATGTCTCAGACCCATTGTTCCATGATGTTGGGGTCCTTCTGGCCCACAAGGATTGGACGGTGATTATGTCCAACCCTCTTTAACCAATCCTCTGGAGCTGGTACAACTACTAGCATTGGTGGATGTTGAGAAGCTCAGATCTAACCCTCCATATAAGCTCCAATAATCTCCATGAAAGATTCGATAGGCTCGTAACATCGGTTGGTGCCCATCACATCCTAAAGACTTGAACATATTAGGGCCATAATTCAGTCTACTAAGTATTAAGACTCACACAACAATAATTAAAAAGCTATCTATAGAACATTCCCAACCCCACTTTCACTCAACAACATTTTATGTTTGAAATAATTAAATTTGTTAGAAAATTAAGGAAAAAGAATCTCAAATAAAGACCAATATCATCCTATAGTATCAGCTAAAAAAATTTTATGAGAGTAAGGAATTCTTAGTAAAATGGTTTGATAAATCCTATGGTATTAATTTAACAATTTTCTAAAAGTGGAATGTTTTTAAGAGAAACCTTTGATACTAACCTGCAACACCCCTTTTTTCATTACTATTTTTTTTGTTAAAACGATTGTTGCTGCTTAAAACACACCTACGAAAAATGGGGTGTTTCCGCTGTACTTAACACATGATAGATGTCCACCGACTACCCCATATTAGGTACAGGGCTAAACAAACTAAAAGACTTAAAACAATAGAGTGCATGAAATAATAATTTAACTACACAACCTCAAAGAATGTTTATATTAGACGACCCTAATAGGCTTCGACCAAATCATTATAAAATACATGTAGGTAGAAATATAAGGCTATAATAACATAAGGTTAGGGCATGACACCCAACATAAAATCTTAGTCTGCCACAAACACCACCAAGAAAGTCTAAACAAGATAGGGTTATATTTTGGGAAAGGTTTAGGATTTGAGTTCTTCCCTTCTTGTTTTCTTTGGTGAGATTATATTTTTGTTATTTATTCCTAACTTCTTGTTGTCGTTTGTTTTTTATATTTTTAAGGAGATTCAATAAGTTTTAATATTTTCTTTTAAGGTATTAAAGGCTTAGACATTTTCAGCTAAGGGTTTTACTTACTTCATGTAATTTTGATAAGCATAACTAGGTTAGTCATTTCTACCTTGTGGTGTTTAGTGTATGAGCATGTGGTTAATGTAGGTTTGGAATTTTTTATTTCTTTATGGTTGCATGATAATATTATTTCTTGTTGTGAACCAAGCCTTAAGTTTTTGTTTTTTGGGAATAATGTAATTTATGCATATAACTTGTTGATCGATCGGAAATGGAGCATAATTGGGAGGTTTAGCGTGACTAATCTTAGTTTTACAAGTGTTTAATTATATAGACATTGTTTGGTTGTTGGTGATACCTAAATATTATATGTAATGATGCTTTTACACATTTTTTTTTTGTTTGAATAGATTGAATGGTTCGATCAAACTAATCAAATGGTATCTTAAATGGTCTAATGATTAAAAGCCATCGACTAGTTTATATATGGTGTTATTTGGTTTGGTCTTAGCTTAGACACATTTTGAGAAAGATTCTGGGGTTAGTTAATTCAAAGGATCGAGAAATTGTTTTTACCTTTTAAATTATTGGAACTTGATATTATGACATGATATGATTCCTAAATGATGAATAGTTAACTTAATTAGTGAATTGAGATGGTTAAGTATTGATGATATCACTATTAAGTACTCTCGAATAGTTATGAGGGATAACTTGGAATAATTATGTGGTTATGGTTAGCTTAGTATAATATATGTGCCTTGTTTGGTATATGGGTTGGTAAATAAAATACTAATTACTTAGAGTACAAGATTAAGGAGAAGTATATGGGACTAGATTATAAAATCCACAATTAGCTACTAGATTTTAATTTACTTTTGATTGTTTCTAATATTTGCCTTCTGGTTGGATCCTAGTTGATCTTAGTATCTTTCGTACTCTAGACACCAATAATGTACTAGGGGTACCAATACTAAAGGGTCTTGTCACATAGGTGATTCACTTGGTTTTGGCCGGACATTATGTCCATTAGTAGTTTCTTAGCTTCATTCGAGCTTTTGTCTTATGGTTATTAACTGGAATTATATGGGTATTGACAGATCATGGGGGATGATCCAGCCCATAACTCAAATAAAATTTAATGAATCAAGAAATGACTATATAACATTGTAATAAGAATCTCATAAATGATTAAATGAAATGGACCTTAGAGTCTACTTAACGGCTCACTCAAGGTTCTTATGTGGATGTAAAGTATATGATCACCATTCAAAAAAGATAACAACCAAAATGAGTTTTAGGGGTGTATCAGATGAACTAGTATCATTTATATGGTTAATCTTGATATAGTTATTCTATTGATGTGACTACATAATCCTACCCATTTCTCAAATTAGAGTATATAAATATGGATAAAAGTACCATATATCACTGTGATTAAAGTCTCAAGAATGGTTGAATGAAATGGACCTTAGTGTTTACATTAATTTTGTAATAGTGTGATGAGCCTTGAATATCCTACACTTAGCATGAAACATGATATCTCTATAAATTCCATGTCTATCTTGGGGCATGATGCCATCAAATTCCATATGCATGTATAGGATGCCCTATTGAGGATATTGTGATAGAAAGCACATAAGTTAGCATGCTAATCTATAAACTTGAGAATATACGTTATTATAATGTGTATGCTTAGTGTGACTATACATGCATCATAAACTCCAATGATTAGATTACTTAGATTATGATGTATGTGATATCCAACGTGGGTCCTACTAGGAGCTGGTGCTCCAAGATAACTTAGAACAACTGAAACAAAGAGAAGAATGGGGGAAACATCTGAGAGAATAAAATCAATTCTTTATAATCCCTTAAATCAATACTTATAAGAACTACCAAATGTGTACACTCTTAGGATAAATCTTGGAATATTTTTGCAAAACTTCAAACTCTTACACTTGAGTTTTGATGGGAAGAACTTTCATTATACTAGAGATAAAAATGCAACTAATAAGCACTGTATTTCTTTTTTATTCTATCATTGACACTTATAGAATAAGTTCAGGATTAAAGGTTACAACTTATCCAACTAATATATGTGATTTGAGATAATAAAAAAAAAGGAGGATATTGAGTAGATAAATATGAATGCTTAGCACGTGTATTAACTCATATATCAGCCACATGACTCAAAAGGAAAGAGATAAAGACCATTTTAATCTTTTAAGTAACAAAAAGGAGTAACGAATGTCTTCTACCCTTCCTTATTCTTTCATAAAATCTATTTTGTTCTTCCCAAGTGCTGAAAAGGACTTGATATACTACATGAGAAGGACTTGTGGCTATTTTGTGTGGCCCTTATGGGTGTAGAAAGAGCTCATTTTTGGGGTATTATAAGGGCTAAAAATATTAAGGGAAAATGGGTTTAAATGGTGGGAGAATTATAGGAAAAATGAGGCTAAAGGTGGCCTATGTTTTGTGGTGTTTTGTGGATAGTAAAAAAAACAAAAGAGGGTTGGCAAGGCTTGCAAGGTTAGGCTTTATTGGATGATTAATTTGTCCAAGTAAGGAGAGATTTGTGTCTCTAAAACTTGGGGAAATTAATTACGAGATTGTGATCATCAAAACAGTATACTCCCACATCAAATTACTTAGTACATTGTGTATTAGCATGGCCATTTAACTTATCACGTGATCAATCCCATGAGTTATGTTAGTAATTCAAAGTCGTTAGTAGGTGGCCAATTTATGCGTTGGGTATGGGGCAAGCAAGTGTATTTTAGAGACATAGACTTTCCTTTGTGCTGGAATACTCTATGAATGGTGTTTTTATGTGTTTCACCTAATTTTGAACATAACCTTGTTATACTTTTTTAAACCCTAACTCTTATTATCTTTTGTACTATACATCGTGTGTAATTTATTCCTTGTGTTTTCTATGTTGGATACTTAGCCTTTTATTGTATATAAGACGAAAGGTATTATGTCTAACAAATGTAAGGTGTGGTGGTGATTACCCATATTTCTTAGGAGTGTTTTCTTATTTCTACTTCAGCAAATAATTTTAATGAAAACACATTAGTAGTGAGAAATCAGAGTATTATAGGTTTATATCATAGCATTATTTAAAACCTCTTAACTTTCTAGGAGATCGATGGTTGGTAACAACTATTTCGAGCACATTAAAGCATTTGTGGAGACCATTGTTGCTTATATGGAGGGATAGATTCAAGCTCTACAACTATCGCTAATAGTACTTGCACCAGTTTCTCAGGATTGGGTTTATAGGGTTGGTTATCACTATTCACTAACCTCCAAGAGTTAGAAGGACCCCAATATCATGAAAAGGTAGATCAAGATATATAGAATATTTTCATCACTTATAGTTACCCAATAGATAGAAGGGCTATTATGGCAGTATACTACCTATGGGGTGGAGGAGACACATGGTGGAAGAGTGCTTGATGTAGGGGTGGCGAGTCTACTGATTGGAGACATTTCCTTGTGGCATTTCTAACAAAATTTTACCCAGGTCATCTTTGTATGAGGAAGAATGACAAGTTTATTGTAACACCCCTAAATTTTGGATGAAAAAAATTATGTTGAAGACTATGTGGAATCATTTATAAAAGAAAAAATGGGACATTACCGCCACATCAACCATGATAGAGGTGTGATCATCACCAAAGGCATGCCTTATACAAGCTAAAATGGAACAACGAATGAAATAATGAATGTTTTACTAATAAAAAAAATGATTATTATAATAATTATGAAAGTAATTATATAGATAGAAGTGAGAGATTACAAAATCCAAATATCGGAACCAAAGCAAAGAGTTTAAATAACTAGAAGAACAAAAGCACTTCAACACAATTGATAAAAGGCATCTAGTCGGTTAGCCTAAGTATTAACCAATGTAAACATAACTCTTATCCCCCAAACAATGGCTAGCTACTGACCTACATCATCACCCTCAATATCTCTAGCTAATAATCGTAACCCTACAAGTCGTTCTTTGCTCACCGGAGTAGAAGCGCATTCAATGTAAAGACCATACACATATAGTATTACTATAGTCATGTATTGAAAAATTAACTTCCTAAAACATTATTAGGGTTCATGTTGCACATTGAAGTATTAACACATTCAATTTCCTAAAACAATATAAGATAATGTGGTATATAACATGCTTAAGAAATATTAACACAATTAATCACCAATAACATATATACCATGGCAATAAATAGGGTACACACATCCATACATGCATGAGTCACCATAGTAAGCCATATAGAAGTAGAACATATAATGTTAATATTCCATAATGGGACTAGCGTAGGATTGCCTCTCCTACCACTACATCCCACTAGTACTAAGAGGATTTTATTGGAGATATACCTTATCCACCATACTTGGTCTCCCATGTGATAGGCATGCACTAAATTTTGGGTTTGAATTACCCATAGTACATTTCTATGGAACCAAACAATGTATATATTCCAAGATTAGGATGAACATATGATGGAAACTCTCACCACCACATCACTATAGTGCCAAGGGTTTATTGTAGGGATTTTCAACATCAATCACACTTAATCTCCAAGGTAAGAGGGAATATGTTTAATTTTTGTTCTACCCCACCAACCACATTAATACTAGTGCCAAGAGTCTTTTTTCAAAGATCTTCAACATCCATCACACTTGATCTCCTATTCTAAAGGGCACAAAAGATAACCAAGCTGTAACACCCCCAAATTTCACTCCTGAAAAAAAAATTTGAAAGAATAAAGCGGAAGCTAGGAGAGAATTTGAGAAATGTTACCGCCACATCTAACACAAGATAAATGTCAACCATCTATCTCATGTTAGATGCAAGGCTAAAACCTGTCAAACAATTAAATCCTAATTTTAAAACTTATCAGCGTACGAGAAATTAAAAGTCAATTACAAAGCCATTGGAAATTTAAATACAACACTTGTAACTTCCAAAGACGAATACAGTTGAACAAAACAAATCATGAAAGATCAATATCCAGATTGCCTACTCACTCAATTCAGGCCTTCTGCCCCAAAACAGTATCCAATCTTAAACCTGCACAAGAGGTCTGCTCCCCACCATCAGTGCATCACAAGACCCATTCAACCAAGGTAGTATCACTACGGGTCCAATACTGAGTAAATCCCACTACCCTATCTTATGGGAGAGACGTAAACTATTACATCAAGTGCATATTAAATTATGATACAATACATTGATACAATATTACGCATACTCAAACCCACATCACAAGTCCTACCATACACATATAATAACATGCGAAACATATGTAATATCTTAAACCGATAAGAGATTTAGATAAACCAACCAGGCATTTATGGATAATGTTAAACCAACCAACCAGACATTTTTGGACAGCGTCAAACCAAACCAAGCCGAATCGAGCATTTATCAAACGGGCATTTATGGGCAATGCCGAACCAAACCAATTGGGCATTTAGCCTCGCGGACATTACTTAGGGACATGTCCAGCCCCGAGCATTACTTAGGGATATGCTCAGCCCCGCACATTACTTAGGGACATGTCCAGCCCCGAGCATTACTTAGGGACATGCTCAGCCCCGATCGAGTAGACTCATTCTTTAGATCTCTGGTAAATATAGTCGATTCACATCATAGTCTTTATTAATTCATGTGAGTGCGGGAACCCCACTATTATAGCTGGTGGAACGGTCATGAGGGTCATGCCCTGCCACTATTTTAGCCGGTGGACCAGTCATGAGGGTAACATACCCTGCCACTATTATTCGCCGGTGGACCGGTCTAGCCCCGACTCACATGATGTTTCACTGTAATTACTTCGTATCTTTCCAATGTCTTATTGTTATTACGTTCGGTTTGTTGAGCACGGAATCCCCCACTATTATAGCCGGTGGACCGGTCATGTAGGGCACCCCGGCCCTAGCCACTATTATAGCCGGTGGATCGGTCATGTAGGGCACCCCGGCCCTAGCCACTATTATTCGCCGGTGGACCGGTTTGGGTCCGGCTCAACATCTTTCTCTTTAAGTGATTAGTGTCTTAACATATCTTATTTGAAAGAATTTTACCCTTGACATGCATGTCTAACTATATCCACACTTATCCTCCCAGGAGGGCCCGCCCCATATCTTGGGACTCTTGCGCCCCTTATCACACCTCCATATCTATTCCCCTTTACACTTACACATAATGAAAGCCAACTCTTAAGGGTGTGGGTTGAAGCCCAACACCTTGTGACATCAAACTCCACCCGCTATTAGCCTCTAAGGTTTCCCTTGAAACCCTAATTAAACCTATGACCCACCTTCCTCTTACTTCGCTACTATTAATTCATTTATCGTCATACACCTCATCTCATTTAGGTTCAATCCCAAATCATATCACTTTACTCATGTATTTCGTAGGTGATCGAAAAACCCTAGTTAGCCACTCCAACCCTGGCACCTTTCTTCTCCCACAAGTAACCTCTCCTTTTAACCCAATATTTCTTCTCTCCCAAAACACCCATAATCATTCCTTATAACATAAACTCTCACTCTCAACCCGCACCTCATTCACCCTTAAACATTTTTACTTTCGCCTTTTTTTCAGATTACTAATTCTTCCTAAAACCCTAATCGGGTCCCCTATACTCCCTTCTAGAAACTCACTTCCCATTTATTTCTTTTTGTCCTTTCATCTCCATGTCATCACCATAATCACCCTAGCATGCATGTCCTAGAGGGTTACATCATGTCACAGCACATCATAATCACCACATACGGATATCACATTCATGTCATAAGAAAAACACATACCACATACTTTAACTCCAAGCTGTGCTACGCATAAAACACGTTAAGGTCAAACATGTGATACACAACAGGACATGCTATATATGTACGAAGCATCCAAGGCAAGTGGACCACATATCACACAAGCGACCTTAGCCACATCCTTACTAAACACCCATAAGTAGAGGTAAGTAAAGACTTACCTGGATCCGAAGCTAGCTAAGCGAGATAAGAGGGAGAGATCACTAGCTCGTGGATCCACGAGAAAGCTTTCCTAGATCCGATAGAAATCGAAAACTAAATTAGACACTATTCTATCAATCAATAATTCACATATTCTAATTAAATAAACCCAAACAACACAATGATCTTTCTTAGAAAACGTGTCCAAAACTTAGAACTAAAAAGCATAGCCTTATTAAGATTTAAGGTTAAAACTAAATCAAAACGGATTAATACAAATATCACTTGGGACATTTCAACTACTTTTATAAATTTAATTTTAGTGAAACAACTATACAAATAACCAATTTCATAATCTCACTTAAAATCTAGGGTTTTGGGCCCGAAAATACGATTCGGTAAAATTCTATAAGTTTAATCAAATTGAATGTTTAGAAATGCAATTAAACACATTTTATAACATATCAAATAATCAATTGATCAAAATCGATAATAGTAATATCCAATTTAGCACAATTAGGGTTTTTGAGCCCGTAACGCAAATCCGATCAACTTTTACCAAAACATATAAATTGACGGTTCGGAAATGTAATTAAACATATTCTAATGTAGTTTATATAGTCAATTAAATAAAATAACCCGATTACACAATCCAATTTAAACCCGCGGTAGTTTTGACATAAAAATCCAATTTCGATCAATTACGCACAATTTTCCCAAATCAACTCTTCTGATATAAAATTAAATACATTTTAAACGATATTATAAAATCAATTGAGCGGGACGGCTCAATTATACGACCCAATTTCATTACACCCGAATTTTGACCTAGGAATTAAATTCCGATAAAACCTGCATAAATTTCTGAAATTGACGGTTCCAAAATAAAATTGAATACATTTTAAAACATATTGTATAATCAATTTATCCAAAATCGCAAAAACGGGCGAATCCAAAAATTTTGGGCATAACCTGGCCAAAACTCCATTTTTTCCGAATTCCAACATAACCATACAATTAACCTATCCAAACCAATCTTACAGCACATATATACATAAACAAACAATCAATTTAGCTTTTCACAAGCTAAATCACATTCAATTAATCAAATTCATATTAGGGTTTTCAAAAAATTATACCAAACAAAAAACCGACAAATCGGGGCAAAGGAAGGTCGGGGAAGCTTCGTCGGGGAATAAGGACAGCTCGCCGGTGGTCGGTGATGCTTGCCGTGGCCGAACGGTGGCGGCACAGCCGGCGTGGTCACTGCTGCTGGGCGTGGCTGCTTCGGCTGCAGCTGCAGCAGCTGTTGGAGGTTGGCCATGGCTGTCGACGAAGGGGATGGGAGGAGCTGGGGAGAGGTGGCGGCTGGCTAGGGTTTGGGGCAGCGCAGAGGGCAGGGGGTCGGGGGCAGCAGGGGAAGAAAATAAAGGGAAGAAGAACAGGTAAAAAGAAAAAGGGAGAGGGGGTCCAACAGGTTAGGGGCGCGGGTTTTTTTTATAAAACAAATAGACATAAAATAAAATACTAAATATTTATAAATTTTTTTTAGAAGATTTTATCTAAATTTATTAAACAAAAATTTATTTCAAACGGATCCGAAGGCTTAAAATTATTAAAAAGCTATATAAAGAATTTCGGAAACATTTTCGGAAGAATTTACCAACGAACATAAAAATTTATATTATTTACGGAAATATATTATAATGCCTCGAAAAATTATTTAAAAGCAAATAAGAAAATATTTAAATCCAATTCTAATAAACCAAGACTTAGTTTAAATAATTTCCGAAATCAATTTTTCGTAAATCAAAAAGCGTAAAACAGAGGAAGGTTAATTTCGGAAAGAAATTCATAAATAATTTCCTAAAAACCTTTTTAATTTTAAATTTCGATAAAATATTAACGATTACCAAAAACGAATAGATTTAAAGTCGGAAATATTTTCTATGGATAAAATTATTAAAATAAATTTAACTATTTAAACAGAAGTTCTATAATTTACATAATATATTTCGTCAGTGAAATATAATTTCAAAATAACATCGAAATCACATGACGAAGTTATAATCGAAAACGAATCTAAAATATTAAAAATATAAATATGAGAAAGAACGGAAATAAATATTTTTAACCGAAAATCGAATTCATAAGAATAAAATAAAATCATTATCGTGAACGAATTTATCTAGAATGATTCACAACGACAAAGATTAATTAAATTCAAATATGAATTCGAATCGTCGATAAATCCAAATAATTAATTGTTTATATTAAATTACGCTAATAAAATCATTAAACTTAATAAATCTGGATTTTAAAAATACAGGGTATTACACAAGCCCTAAGTATATATATTAAGAAATCCTCTAAGATTCCATTCGATCGGTCACTAGGACCAATTGACTTGATTGGTCATACCAAACCTGAGATAAAAAGAATACACATCAAAATAGTTTACTAGTAGGTCTAACCAATTGACTATTCATAAAAAAATAGTTGATGGGTTTTACTTAACTAGTTAATGTGTCTAAATAGAGACCAAGACCAATCTAGTTACAAAAGAACCAGTCAATAGGTTAGGAAAACCTATAACACCCCCAAAAATCGCCATTCAAAATTTTCTCTTTTAACATAAGATCATCCGACTATAATGAGGGTGTTACCAGCGTAATTAGTATAAGTCTAGCCCTAGGCCATCTTTGTACCAAATTCAAGGTAAAACATAAATGGTATACAACCCATGATAAACATAGAAAAGAAATAATTCATGACATAATAAGGACTAAGTGCTTGTTTCTAAAGGAAATACTAAAATACATAACACTATTCAAAAAAAGTAAAACATTAATGCAAGAAAGCTAAAAAAGAAAACAGTCGGATGTCACTCTCTCTAGCCCCCAACCCTAAACACAACATCACTATACCTCAATCATATCATCATATACGGACAAGTTATTTAGATAATCTTCATTCACCTGTGCAGCTTTAAGAGGGATCCTTGCTCATGGGAATGACCATCACCCATAATAGGGTTGATCCTCAAAATTCTAGTTCTCCCTAGTTTATCTAGCCCCTCCTCTACTACTTTTATAGTCCTCAAAATCCTAGTTCTCCCTAGTTTCCGTTCCAAGTGCTAAGGCTAAAAAGAATAATATAAAACTTAAACCAAGATTTCATAAAATGAATTAATGAGATAATAACTTAGAAATCAGAGTGTGAAATCAAAATTCCTCAAAGGGAATAATCTTAAAATTTATAAAAGGTTTAATCGAAATACTTAACTCAAGGTAATAAATCAAAAAGAATAAATGCAAATTAGAAGAATAACATAACGAAATGAAATCACATGAAGAGAAAATGCGGCCACGACACTCTTGAACTTTGAACCAAAACATGCTCAACACTCAGCCCCGACTAATGTCTCACCCACCTGCACAAAGTCAGAAGGGCATACTACTCATGCGAATGAGCAGCACCCATGAAATGGGTGATCAGTACGCTACGTACTGAGTAAGGTAACCGAGCACTAAGGCCAACACATAAGCACATAAAATAATACAAAAGAATAAAACAACATAAAATTCATTACAATAACATAATATTGAACAATCATTCGGGTACATACACAAAGGCCCAATTATATATAATTAATCCTTTATCAGAAATCGATAGACCATGCCTTTTATCAAATCCATGTAAGTACAGGAACACCCCACTATTATTACCGGTGGGCCGGTCACTTGCAGGACAAAGTCCACACCACTATTATTCGCCGATGGATCGGTCACTTGCTATACAATAGTCCACACCACTATTCCTTACCGGTGGATCAGCTGGTTCCTACTTACATGGTGTTCCACTGTAAGTAATTAGTATCTTTTAAGTCTTAGCAACTCTGGTTTGTGTTTATTGAGCTCAAGTCAACCCACTATTATTGTCGGTGAGCCGGTCTTTTGCGGGACAAAGTCCACACCAATATTTTTTGCCAGTGGATCGGTCACTTGTGGGACAATAGTCAACACTAGTATTCATAACCGGTGGATAGGCTGGACCTAGCTCAATAATCTTCCACTTTAACTGATTAGTGTCTTAAGTATCTTATTCAAAAGAATTCACCGTGGACATGCATGAATTATTATCCTTACACTTCACACATCACAAATCATAAAATTGAACAATCATAATTACATTTTAATCAATAAATACACATGATAACATGAAAACCCTAAGCAGCCACAACAAACCCTAATGGTCCACACATACCCTAGTTCAGTCTCCTACAGATCCTTTGTAATACCCCAAAACTAATTATTTTGGATATATGTCATTAAATGAGAATTTATTGGGGAATTAAATTAATTCATTATTTATGTAGGTTAAGAGGGATAATTTAGGGAAAAATAATAGAAAATTATAAATATTTTATAAAGGAGGAAAATTTGGGCTTGGTGTAAATAAAAAAAAGAGTTAGGAAGAATATTTCTAAAAGGACCCTAAATTAACCTAAAAATGAAGTTTAATATTTTATTTAAATATTTAAATAATCTTATTTGAATACCCCAAGAAAAACACTCTAAATATTTAAAGCCAAAATAATTAGAATATTCTTTTTCCTTTTTTTCTTTTTCTCCTTATTTTCTTCTTTCCTTCCTTCCTAATTTTACCCTCTTCCTCCCGCGCCACTTAGGCCTGTCCATGGCCCAACTCCCGTCCCGCTTCCTTCTCCTTCCCCGCGGCCCAGCGCTGTTCGGCCCCCCTCTCCATAGTCGCAACACAGCGTTTCATCCTCCGATCCGCCGAAACGCCGCATCGCCTTAAATGAATTATAACCGTTGCCCATCCAGCTACGCAACGTCGCGCTTTGTCCCTCTAACCACTGAAATGTCACGTTTGGTTTATGAACTTTATAACCGTTGCCAAACCGGCCTGCTCTCCTCTTTTTTTTTTTTTCCTGGACCGCCGGTTCAGCCCCGCCCGTCATCTTCTTCCTCACGCGACCTGCAACCACCGCAACCTGCAACCACCGACAAAAACTTACCGTCTGGTCGTCCTCTCCCATCCTTTCCATCCTTTTCTTTCCCATTTTGTCCCAACCTGCCCATCCTACACCTCCCAGGTACTGTCTGCTTTCCTTCTTTTCCATGTCGAGCCAAAATTAATACCCTGCAAAACTGTAGGCCTACGTTGGACCACCGTCGGACGGCATACTGCCGCACCTACCCCCGCGTGCCATCCTTCTCCCCTTCGTCATTTTCCCCTCCTCAATTGCCTATAAATACCCCCCGAACGGCCAAGGCAAGTCCTCCCCTCTAGACCTTGCCGAAACCCTACCTCACCGCCACTAGAACAAACACCCTTTCCGCCGCCGCCAACTACCGCCGCGACCACCGCCACACACCAAAACCTTCCCTACACCACCCTCCACGCAACCAAAACATCGCTGCCCCCTTTCTTACCCCGCACGTGCCACCACAACCATGCAAAATCCCTTACCCAAAAACCATCGCCGCCACCTTGCACCACCTTCTACCGCCACCTCCGCCGTGATCAACCTCCTTTCCACCTCCCAAAGTAACCAGCAGGTCCTCCCCTACCTACCCATACCATCCTTACTCCCTGCCTCCTTCTCCACCAACCTCCACCATCTTCCACCACCCTCCTCCACCTTCGGTCACCGCATCAACCACCGCGCGCCGCCACCCCTCTCACGCCACCACCCTCATTCTACTCCCCTCTCCCTACTGTCTCCTCCCCCACATCAAACTTCCCCTTTTCTCCTCTCATCTAACCACCACCTCCATCTTTTCCTCTCTTCTCCTCCTCCATCGCCGCCGCCGCCGGACCACCACCGACCCTAGGTGGTCTTCCACTCATCCCAAACTTTAACCTTTCTTTTTATATAGCTACTACTAAGTTTAACTAATATTAATATTAGTATACTTATTATTATCATTATTATTATTCCTTT